>SMMW01000565.1:0-695000 GCA_004794655.1 Marisa cornuarietis | reverse complement strand
TTATGCATCAAAATATATATTTTTCTTGCTTTGTTGCAATATAATCCAGAAAAATTAAATTTAACTCTTTAATCAAAGGACAAAGGGTAGTTCAGAAAGATTTGTCTTGTGTCACAATTGTCTAATGTTTTTCCATTTAGAATAAATATCAGTAACCCTTACTACATTGTTGCATTTAGTCTTTTTATGAATTAACAAAACTCAGAATTAACGTTTTGCTTTTTGAAACGATTTCTTAATTTTATCAATAAAAAATGAAAACCCATTGCAGTTACAAGCACAGTATTTGTTTTACGGAGATTGAAACTATAAGGTATTTTCCTTTTAAGTGCATTGGGGACAGACGCAGCAGCTGACAAGGCTCTCTACCCAGGCCTGTCTTGAGCAGTGGTGAGCAAGTTATGCTTGGAGCGATCAGACCATTTCTTCACCATTGCAGGCCACTTCTTCTGTCAACCTCGGCATCGACCTCTTTCTGCAAGGTCTCCTAAGGGATAGCCCAGTCATATGGAGGCTGGTTATGGGTCACGCGTACAAACCAGACAAGCCTGCCCCACCTCGTCTCCCTTCCATCTGCATCCCCATTCTCTATCGCAGAGGTTTTCCAACTTCTCCAGACGAGTACCACTTTCGAAAATTCGAATTGACCGAGTACCACCTCCCAACCCTACCCCCTATAATTTTATATATATATATATATACACTAGTCTAGGACTTAGTCTTAGGTTCGCCGGTATTTAGTATATGATTTAGTCAGTAGTTAGTTAATTGTTAATATATCGTGATATAAATATCTTTCATTAAACATGTATATTATTAATCTTGTGTGTATAAATATGTAGACTTGTCTCCCCTTCTGACAAACTCTTAACTGTTGGTGATCCGCCGGTCACAACACCCACAGACCCCACGCACCTACCCGCGGGTAAATGGAGTAAATATGCAGTGTGGTTCAGTTAGGATTACAATATTCAATATACAATATTCTTGGTGCCCACTTAATATCCTGACGCCAAGACATTTATGCCTCTGGGTTGCGACATGTGGTCATATGCAAGGCTCCACCCGCAGCAATGACAACGAGCATACAGCCCCTGTAAAATATAGATACGCTTTCTTTTATTTTGGCTCGTGTTGCTCGCGTACCACCCGTCATACCTTCGCGTACCAGTAGTGGTACACGTACCACAGTTTGAAAACCTCTGCTCTATCGCTTACTCGATCAAGGGGCGGTAGTTATGAAGCGATGGTAAGTCTGCCCTGGGGCAACATGGGGAACTCAAGGACAAGCGTCTTGTTTCCAAAATCATAAAGCGTTGTCTAGTCCCGCCGGATGCCGTTTTACTCATGTAACTGTAGTTATAAAGCGGTGGCAAAGAAGCTTTTGGGTAAAATAATATAAAGTAGTGCCCGCGGAGTATGGATTTCCCATCTGAACTTTGGAAGCAAGGCGCTTTTCCACGAGTTCCCCATTTTCCCCTGGGACAACGAATTATTCTCGGCACCAGATCTGTTTGGAAGGTCTTGCTGTTCGCTGCTGGTGGCTGGGTGTGAGGGTAACCTTGACAGACGCCCACTTTCATGCGAAAAAGAATCTCTCATTTGGTTCTCCAGTAGACTGGACTCATTAAGCTCTTGTACTGCGTTTCGATGACTTAAACAATGCTTTATGCAATACTTAGTGTTCACAATTTTTCACCCTTCGTGTCAGATTCATTCAAACACCTTTTTAAAGTTGATGAAGTCGTGGAGGAAATTTCGCTGGTGTTGTAGACGTTTTTCTCTCAGGATGCAACAGATGAAGACAACAATACTAATGCCAAAGAAACCTTATGCTACAGCCGTAGAAGACTTTCAGCCTTTGGCTCTAACTTCTGTTGCGGCAAGTGTCTGCAGAGGATAAAGTGCACCTTGATAACCTCCTCTATGGCCAATCGCTTAGATCAGCGGTGGGGAAATCATTTTTCTTCCAAGGGGCATTTGGATATTTATAGCATCATTCGTATGCCATACAAAATTGGACACCTCTGGCACCTGGGTTTGAGTCTTGTTCATTAACTTTTCAAGCGCTTTTAGCACAGTCCGGTCACACTTCATCAACAACGTCTACATAATCTGGAAGTCAGCATCAGTCTAGCTTCGTAGATCACATCGCTCTTGAAAGATCGGCCTCGGAACACCACCGACAGGTATTGCAGGGTCCAGATTATCTGGTATGGTAGATTCCACAGCGAATGAATTATTCTGTCAGATGAGCAGACCCTCCACATGGGGGACCCCTCAAGAGTGTATTTCTCCCCCGTCCTGTTCTCCGTCTACACCAATGAGCTACTCTTGTGAAACTGTAAAATATGAACTTAAACTATGAAATATGCAGACGACAAATGAAAACTCCGCAGTTTTAGCTACAGCTCTGGATTGCTGTAAAGTATTCTTACTTTAACATTGCTGCCTGGTACAGCCATCTCCTCGTCAAAGACTTATGCGATGTCTGTGTCTTTTTTTTTTTTTTTTTGAAAGCGTATTGAGTCGACTCTGGGGTTGAAAATTGCGCTATATAAATCTACTTTAATAATAATAATAATAATAATAATAATAATAATAATAATAATAATAATACGCATCGCTGCGACGTCACGACAGCTAGCAAGTGAAAGGAATTGCTCAGAATAGGACCACCGTCGTACATGCAGTTCGTTGATAACCGAAACCTCGTTTTGTAACGCATGCCGGTATTTATTGACAGGTATCAGAATAGACTGAGCATTTAATCGAGTACTGCTTGCGTCTGTCTATATACTGTAATGATTGAATTCATAAAACGTGCTACTAATGAGAACAGTTTTTTTTTAATGTAGCCTTTCTTGCCTGGATGCCCACAATATACTTAATTAGATAAGATTCAATCAATCAATATTTACTGTCTGTATAAGGCATTGGTCCAAAACAAAGATTTTTCTCTGGCTCACGGAAAGAACACTTACAGATGAAGACGACGTATCACAAGTCGATTATGCGTATATAAATACACATAATGAAAAAAATACAAAATAGTCTTAGGGATCGCCGTTTATAGTGATGGCTGATATGCATTTCTACATATGGTATTGCCTTCTGGAAGTTGGAGAAGGTGTGTACGATATGCAGTGATGCGAGTGGTCTTCTTTTTGACACCATGGAGATACAGATCAGAGCTGTTTGATGTTGGTTATCTTGCTTACCTGGGTGACAACTCTGGTTAGCATCCAGAGATCATGTTCAAACAAAGACCAAACTTATTAACAATTATACAGAGACATTGCAACAAACAAAAATACAAGGTAGAAAAAGAAAATACTGCACACAAGCATGAACATAACATCTAAAGGATAACATTGAGAGTCATGGTGTGGCGGAGTCTACAGCTGTGAGCAAACCATTCGACGAATGTCAGCAGACACAGTCACAGTGAGTGAACTCAATACGCCCAGAGCACGCATTTAGGGTGAGCATTGTTGCCTCATTCAAGAAATACGATGAATTGAAAAGACATCAGTCGTGTGGTAAAGTGCATGGCCTCACATGTCGGCGACCGCACGTGGGCAGTATTTGCGCGCTTGCTGCACAGAATCGTTTTGTTTGTTGTTGGTTTTTTTTTTTTTGAAGATCACATGCTCCATCTCTCTGGAGGTTGAGAAGGGCTAGTTTTGTCCTTGACTCGGCTAAACTAAATCTGAGGACGGTTCACAGCGCGGGCATTAGGCTGCCGATGGACAGGTGTAAGATCAGTTTTCCGATGGCTTTGACATCTGATGACCGCAGCGGAACTGTTTATCTTAGGATCGTAGTTGTTCAGCTTTTAATCTTTCTTCTGTTTAATTCTTATTGCGAAATAATTATTATTCCTTGCTTTAATTTTTTGCTGCGGATCCAGTGTCGTATTTCTAAGGTGTAGAGCTGGAGTTAGCACTGATCATTTAATCACTGTCAATGAACATTTCCATCGCTGTTAGTCAAAATGTCATCGACCATGATGTCGTAAGAAAACTTTTCTACACAGATGTCGCCGTGGAGAGAGTGGCAGTTGTCGCTAAGGACCAAGTTGTTAAATGCCCAGCCCCAGTTTGCCGGAAGCTTTCTTATCCAGCGTGGCCATCGCCGTCACCAGGCTGGACAGGATCAAGGGCAGGATGACCAGCTTGAGCATGTTGAGCAACAAATCCCCAGGAAATCTTAGATAGAAGATCTTGAGCAAAGATCTACATTTTTTTTTTGTCGTTCGCCTGGTTACACCTGGAGGCCAGCTCTTGAGATGAAACTGGTGGTTTTTCGTAGAGTCTCCGCTGGCCCGTACAGTTTGTTAAGCAGAGTCTCCGGCTGTGGCCAAATCTCTTCCCTTAGGGGACGGAGGTTCCCACAGTCCTGTAGGATATGTTCTGCAGTCTGGTCTGCTTCTCCACATGGGCATCTCGGGGACGGTACGAGGTGTAGCTTCTTGTGTAGATGTTGAAGCAGTCTGTTGTGCCCGGTCCTGAGGCGGAAAATAACGACCTGGTCCGGTCTGGACAGCTGATGGTAACTGTCTCGTGGTTGTTGTGGCCTGTACATAGATTTGATGATGGTTTTCATCTCTGACATGTTGACTGCATTGTCTTCTTGCTCGTCCTCTGCACCCAACTTAGCCATCCTGTCAGCCTCCTCATTCCCATCTATTCCACAGTGTGATGGGATCAATTGTAGGGCTGTTCTGAGGCACTTGGTGTTTAGCAGTGCATCCTCCAGGCCTGGCAGTTTGTTATTGTTGATTGCCTGCAGCACAGACAGAGCATCGGTCAGGAAGACAACCTGGCTGTCGTGGTCTGCTTTGCTGCTGATGGTATTTGCTGCATGGACCAGGGCTTCTATTTCTGCTCTATAGTTTGTACAGTGAAGGCCAGTTGGTATTGCTGCTGCCTGCCGCTGTCCATTTGGGAACTGGATGTAGACACCAGCCCCTCCTCTTTGGGTAGCATCTGTGGCTGACCCATCTGTGTAGGCCCTTATCCATGATTCCTGGGGGTACCTTTCTTCTAGCATGGCTAGTGTCAGGGCTCTCTTGCTCACGTTGTTATGCTCATCCTTTGTTGCGAGGTGAGGAACTGTGGTGCAGATGGTGATGTTCCCTGTTCTGTCTTTCCAGAACGGAGGATCGAGGGAGGGAGTCGGTACCAGGACCTGCGCGGCAAGCTTTGTTTGGTGTTTTCTGTGTAATGCCTGTGTCACTCGTACAAAATTAGATCTTTTCAGTCTTCCCGAGGACAGTAGTTTCTGTCTG
Organism: Marisa cornuarietis; assembly: GCA_004794655.1. Lineage (NCBI taxonomy): Eukaryota > Metazoa > Mollusca > Gastropoda > Architaenioglossa > Ampullariidae > Marisa > Marisa cornuarietis. The sequence goes on along the minus strand of SMMW01000565.1, from coordinate 689,707 downwards.
GCACTCATCAGGTGGTCTTCACTGTGCCTGTACTTGGTGGCCTGCACGAGTGCTTTGCATTCTCTTCTCTTGTTTAGTGGGGAAATGCCTGTTATCTGCTCCATCATATCTATTGGTGTAGATCTCATGGCGCCTGTTATGATTCTCAGTGCTTGGTTCTGTACCTTGTCCAAAGTCTGATGGTGTGACTTGGCTGCTGTCATCCATGTGCTTGATCCGTATTCTAGATGTGGTCTTACAGTACCTTGGTACACGGTCTTCAGGATCTGTTCGTTAGCGCCCCAGTGTGTTCCTGCCAGCTTTCTCATGATGTTCAGCTTTCTTCTAGCTTTTGTTTCTGCGTCCAGGATGTGTTGCTTCCATGTCAGTCTTTTGTCAAAAGTGACTCCCAGGTACGTCTGCTGGTCTTCAAGTGTCTGTCACGAAAGAACGTGGAATGTGGGAAGGGAAGACAGTCCGTTAATCAAGGGGCGTATAGCGCCCGCTCTGGTTCCCGTAACGGTCGTAACCCAACTCTTTAGTACCTGCGGACGCTGGTCAGCCCAGGTGAGGGAGGGTGTAGCGCCAGCTCTGGTTCCCGTAACCCAACTCTTTAGTACCCGCGGACGCTGGTCAGCCCAGGTGAGGGAGGGTGTAGCGCCTCTCTGATTTCGGCAAGTCCACTCCTTGGCAATTGTTAATCGGACGAGGGTTGTGAATTCAGGTAGGGATAGATTCCAGAGGCTGGGCAGGGGACTGTCATTGTCTCGCACTAGCGGTGATGCATGATTGGCTGTATTTAAGTGGACAAATGAATTATGAGCGTGGTTGTGAGTGTGACTGACCAATCGTGTGCCACGCTATTGTCGAAACCGGCAATTTAACTTTGTGTGGAACCCAGAATCAGGGCTTCGCCACCAAACTCTCGAAGTGATCGCATCAACGCGAGAGAGAAAGACTTTGAGTAAAGTCAGCTAGTACCTGTCTACGACCATCAGGCACGAGACGTGGTAAAAGGGACTTGTGAAGAGGTGTGCAGCCCACTCTTAAAACAGAGTGTCAAGGAGAGTAACCACTATCCCTGCAGTCGCCGTGCAACTCTCGGCAGGGGGATAAGTTACTCTGGTCACAAGCTAGGCGCTGGTCTCATCGGTGGGAGCGTCAGGCCTACTGGTGACAGGGAAGGGAGTGCACACCCGTGCAAGGGGACGGTACGCGTGAGCGCTCGTTCCAACTCCTTTCAAGTCGTTGAGTGCGAGGTTCCAGACAGCGAAGACAACGGCCAACCGGCCACCATCTCTTCTGTGTTGTGGTGCCAGAGAGAGCCACTCAAGACAACGAAGACAACGGCCAACCGGCCACCATCTCTTCTACGTCGTGGTGCCAGAGAGAGCCACTCAAGACAACGAAGACAACGGCCAGCGGCCACCGTCTCTTCTGCGTCGTGGTGCCAGGGAGAGCCGCCCGAGACAAGGAGGACAAGGGCTTATCAATCGCCATCCCCTCTACGTTGCATCGGGAGGGCCCCCCGTGTAACAAAGACTATCGTTCATACCAACGGACCATTCTATTCCACGCGGCAACAGCAAGGCTAAGTGGCGTATGAATGTGTGATGTATAGAGCGAGTGAATGTGTACGGGAACGAGTGAAGAGAATGATGTGTATGTAGTTAAAGATAGGGTTTCTATGACTCACTAGTTATTTGGATCAGCAATAGGAAGTTAGAATTAACGGGACGCCTTAGACTATTAGCCAGGATACAGAATTTACATTTCTTACATTGTTTATTATCAACATATTGGTGTAACTCTCGGCAGTCTTTATTATTAATAATTAACGTGTTCCACTAAATTGCGTTGTGTTTGTTTATTGGGGTGTGCGCTGGGGGCTCGAGTCAAGTGTGATGTTTCTTGTTAATTAGCAATTTAGTGGAAGTGCATCGCGCACAAGTTATGTCGGCGTGGATGACGGAGTCGTCGAGAGTGTAGTTAGGGTTTAACTACGAGTCTCCGTCTATCACACGTACCTAACGCCCCTTAGGTTACGACATATTGGGGGCTCGTCCGGGATAGAACTGTTGTTCCTTAGAAACTGATCCAGATAGCAGTGAGTCACTGTTTAGCTTTAATGTGCATTAAGCAAGCAAATTGATATTGTGTCTTAACTACACAGAGCATTGTTGTTACACAGTACGCAAAGGTGCGAGTTAATACTGTGATTTTTGATTACGTCTATTTACAGTGTATTGTATGCTTAACCTGTTAGTACTAGCTGTTCTGGGGCAGTCCCTGTAGCTAACGGTCGTGTGTTAATTTGTGAAGCTAGCGTGAGGCAAGACAGATCACCCAGCCTTTAGCAGTGGTTTCGTAACAGTAACGGCAGAGCAATAGCATTAAGAGTGGGATGATGACAGATCAAAGGAGATCTGAATTTTCTAAATCCGCTGCTGAAATGAGAGAGGCGCTCAGAGCAGAAGGGTTAAGGAACGAGTTAAGCGGCAACAAACTCGAAAAGTTTGTAAGCGATGAAATGGCGCATTGGAGGGAAGAAAAGAAAGCTTGGGAAGAAAGGGAAAGCCAAGAGAGAAAAGATAGGAAAGAAAGAGAGGAAAGGGAAGGTAGGCTACGAGAGGAGCAGATAGCAGCAGACAAAGAAAGGTTCAGGCTAGAATTAGAAGAGAAAGAAAAAGATCGCGCCTTCCAATTAAGGATGGCAGAAATTACTGCTAGGAAGGAGCTATGTTCCAGCAGAAGTTCGAGTAGCAGCAGTGACAGAGACTCTCACAGTAGCGAAGGTGACAGTTTACAGACAGTGAGACCAGTAGTAGTCAAAATGGCCCCATTTGATAGCAAGGAGAAGACGTTTCATATAAACCTGCTCAAGAAATATGTCGAAAGACCAGCGTCTTTGCTTATCGCCGCTGTGGTAAGCGAAGAAGAAGAGCGAGATACAACGCCAGCCAGCCAACTTCCGAGCTGTCCTATGTCGCAAGTAGAGTCGCATCAAGATGTGTGTGTCAGCGATGATCTCACAGCTGAACAGAGGCACGAGGTGAAAACATTGCTTGCCAACTACAAAGACGTTCTCACGGACAAGCCCGGTCTAACCACGCTGACAGAATTCTCCCTCACGTTAACTGACAACAAGCCTATCAAATTAAAACTGTATGCTCTCCCGCATGCTAAATTAGATGCAGTTAAAGCCGAACTGCAGGAAATGATGAAGCTAGGGGTCATAGAGCCGGCAGAGGGAGCGTACTGCTCTCCAATAGTGCTTGTCAAAAAGAAAGATGGAAGTTTCAGGTTTTGCGTAGACTACCGACGGCTTAATGCAGTCACAGAATTCCTGGCTGAACCCATGCCCGAACCAGAAAGCATATTCGCACGGCTAGCGAAGGCTAACTATTTCACGCGAATAGACTTGACAAAAGGATACTGGAAAATACCCGTCAAGAAAGAAGACCGCTCCAAACTTGCCTTCATCACACCAGCGGGCTGCTATCAGTGGAAAGTCATGCCGTTTGGGGTGCAGAATGCACCTAGCGTCTTCACCAGGATGATGCGGAAACTGCTAGAACCTTTGTCGGACTGCGGAATTGAAAACTTTATGGACGATTTGTTGCTGGCCACAGAAACGTGGGAGGCGCATCTCAAGTTACTGCAGGACCTGCTGTCGCGCCTCAGAGAGGTAGGCCTAACAGCGCGCCCGACCAAGTGTGAGATAGGTTGCACTAGCCTCGAATTTTTAGGACACCGAATTAGCCAGGGAAAGCTGGCACCAACAGAAAGCAAGGTGCAGAAACTGCTTGACTCTAGACAACCTGAGACAAAGAAGGAGGTGAGAAGTTTTCTGGGATTAGCGGGTTATTACCGTCGTTATGTACCTAAGTTTGGCGCCATCGCAGCGCCATTGTCAGACCTGTTGAAGAAAGGCTGTGCAGACAGGGTGAAGTGGTCAGAGCCATGCCAGAAAGCGTTCGACGCACTCAAAGCCAGTCTTGCGTCAGGGGACGTGACCAAGATGCCTGACATGACAAAACCTTTTCTCCTGCGGACTGATGCCAGTGACAAAGGTGTCGGCGCAATACTTCTACAAGAGTATGATGGAATGCTGCACCCGGTGGCATTCGCCAGCCGGAAATTAACCATGGCAGAGCAAGCGTACTCCACTTCGGAAAAAGAATGTCTAGCGCTGATCTTTGGAATTCAAAGGTTTGAACAATACTTGTACGGCAACAAGTTCATACTCGAGTGTGACCACCAACCACTCGCGTATTTGGACCAGGCAAAACACGTTAACAAACGCCTAATGAGGTGGGCGATGTTTCTCCAACAATACCGAGCTCAGATCAAATATATAAAAGGATCTGAAAACGTCGGGGCTGACTACCTCAGTCGCCTTCAAGAGGCAGAGCCCATCACTGACGATAAATCAGCTCTCCTGTCCGCTTGACTGACCGCAGTAATGTTAAGGCCCACCCCACTTACTTCAGACGAGTTCACTCTTAGCAAGGGGGTGTGCGGGCGGCATTGTGGGTACATCGTTATTGTTTATGTCCAGCGCTCAACGATAGTGACTTGTAGTTAGACTTACTTACACCACTCTGTTAGCGACGGACTTAGCAAAGGGGTGCCAGTATGAGACTGTATATATTTAGTAAAGTAGTTTCCAGTGAATTCAGATATAGCCAGAAAATAACAAGTGTAAACTGTAATGGTAAGAGGTGTATATTTCATTAGTTGTGAACCAATTTTTATGCTCTAAGTTAGGAAATCATGGAGATTTCCTTTTAGCAAGGGGGTGTCACGAAAGAACGTGGAATGTGGGAAGGGAAGACAGTCCGTTAATCAAGGGGCGTATAGCGCCCGCTCTGGTTCCCGTAACGGTCGTAACCCAACTCTTTAGTACCTGCGGACGCTGGTCAGCCCAGTTGAGGGAGGGTGTAGCGCCAGCTCTGGTTCCCGTAACCCAACTCTTTAGTACCCGCGGACGCTGGTCAGCCCAGGTGAGGGAGGGTGTAGCGCCTCTCTGATTTCGGCAAGTCCACTCCTTGGCAATTGTTAATCGGACGAGGGTTGTGAATTCAGGTAGGGATAGATTCCAGAGGCTGGGCAGGGGACTGTCATTGTCTCGCACTAGCGGTGATGCATGATTGGCTGTATTTAAGTGGACAAATGAATTATGAGCGTGGTTGTGAGTGTGACTGACCAATCGTGTGCCACGCTATTGTCGAAACCGGCAATTTAACTTTGTGTGGAACCCAGAATCAGGGCTTCGCCACCAAACTCTCGAAGTGATCGCATCAACGCGAGAGAGAAAGACTTTGAGTAAAGTCAGCTAGTACCTGTCTACGACCATCAGGCACGAGACGTGGTAAAAGGGACTTGTGAAGAGGTGTGCAGCCCACTCTTAAAACAGAGTGTCAAGGAGAGTAACCACTATCCCTGCAGTCGCCGTGCAACTCTCGGCAGGGGGATAAGTTACTCTGGTCACAAGCTAGGCGCTGGTCTCATCGGTGGGAGCGTCAGGCCTACTGGTGACAGGGAAGGGAGTGCACACCCGTGCAAGGGGACGGTACGCGTGAGCGCTCGTTCCAACTCCTTTCAAGTCGTCGAGTGCGAGGTTCCAGACAGCGAAGACAACGGCCAACCGGCCACCATCTCTTCTGCGTCGTGGTGCCAGAGAGAGCCACTCAAGACAACGAAGACAACGGCCAACCGGCCACCATCTCTTCTACGTCGTGGTGCCAGAGAGAGCCACTCAAGACAACGAAGACAACGGCCAGCGGCCACCGTCTCTTCTGCGTCGTGGTGCCAGGGAGAGCCGCCCGAGACAAGGAGGACAAGGGCTTATCAATCGCCATCCCCTCTACGTTGCATCGGGAGGGCCCCCCGTGTAACAAAGACTATCGTTCATACCAACGGACCATTCTATTCCACGCGGCAACAGCAAGGCTAAGTGGCGTATGAATGTGTGATGTATAGAGCGAGTGAATGTGTACGGGAACGAGTGAAGAGAATGATGTGTATGTAGTTAAAGATAGGGTTTCTATGACTCACTAGTTATTTGGATCAGCAATAGGAAGTTAGAATTAACGGGACGCCTTAGACTATTAGCCAGGATACAGAATTTACATTTCTTACATTGTTTATTATCAACATATTGGTGTAACTCTCGGCAGTCTTTATTATTAATAATTAACGTGTTCCACTAAATTGCGTTGTGTTTGTTTATTGGGGGGTGTGCTGGGGGCTCGAGTCAAGTGTGATGTTTCTTGTTAATTAGCAATTTAGTGGAAGTGCATCGCGCACAAGTTATGTCGGCGTGGATGACGGAGTCGTCGAGAGTGTAGTTAGGGTTTAACTACGAGTCTCCGTCTATCACACGTACCTAACGCCCCTTAGGTTACGACAGTGTCAGCGTAGCGTCTCCCAACTTTAGTCTGCCAGCTTGTGCTTTGGTGGAGAGAGAGAAAAGTGTGGCTGTTGTCTTGTCTCGGTTGATGGTGACACACCAGTTGTCTGCCCAGGCTGCCACTTTGTCTAGTGCAAGCTGCATCCTGTGGGTTGCTGTTGTTGCATACTCTTCTGAGCACCATATGACCAGGTCGTCTGCATACAGTGCTGCCTGGACTCCCTTTGGGAGCTCTGGTACCAGGTCGTTGATGAAGAGTATAAACAAGGTCGGCGAGAGTACTCTCCCTGTGGTACTCCATGCCGTAGCAGCACCTTACGGCCACAGTGTCCATCTACAAGCACCCTGGCTTTTCGGTTGTGTAGGTAGGACTTAATCCACCGGTACATGTTGCCGCTGATGCTGCTTCGCTGGAGCTTGACCAGGAGTCCATCCTTCCATACCTTGTCGAAAGCCTTCTGCATATCAATAAAGACCGCTAGGGTGACCTTCTGGGCTTGGAAGGCATCTTCAATGGCCTGCGCTAGGTGCGTTGTTTGATCTTCTGTGCTTCTGTATCTTCTGAAGCCTGCTTGCTCTGGGATGATGATACTTTCAGATTCCAGGTACCACTGCAGGCGCTGATTGATGATGCGCTCTATGGTCTTGCAGACGCAGCTTGTCAGGCTGATGGGGCGGTAGCTCAAGATTCGCGACTTGTTCTTCCCCTTTTTCAGAACAGGGATCATCCTGGCTTCCTTCCAGCATTGAGGTACCTGGCCTTCTCTCCAGCTAAGGTTGAAAATGTCCAGTAATTTGGTGAGGGCTGTGCTGCCAAGGTGTTGCAGCATCTCATTTGTTATGTTGTCTGGACCTGGAGATTTTTTCTTCTTCAACTGTTTGATGGCGTTCTTCAGTTCTTGAATGGTAATATCTTGCTGCATCGATTCATGAACATCCCCTTTTGTTGTTCTTTCTTTCTCTTCTTTTCTGGCTTCTTTTTTCAGATGCAGTGGGATGGTGATGCTGCTCTCCTTTGCATATGCTTGCGCAAATATCTTTGCTGCTGTCTTATCTGTCAATATCTGTCCATCTTCTTCAAGGGTGATCTTCTGTCCCTTGTTGCCCTCGTCATTTAGTGCCTTAGTCAGCCTCCACAGTTTGATGGTGTCTCTCTCCATATTCAGCCCTGCTGTCTTTTCTCTCCAGCTTCTTCTCTTGCACTCTATTTTTATTCTTAGCAGTTTGGCTTTTGTTTCTTGCAGCTTGATGTTATTTTCTTGACTGGGGCTGGTTTCTGCTTCTTCTCTGGCTTTTGTCAGGTCGTCATGGGCTCTCTGTAGTTCTGCTGTCCAGTACGGAGTGTAGTCCTTTCGCACCCCTCTTGGGATAGTTTCTTTAGCTGCTTTGATGATACTGGCGTTGAAATCTTTGACGACCTTGTTGATGTTTGGTCCTTCCACCTTGATATCTTCTGTAAGCTCATTTGTTCGTATTCTGAACAGCCCCCACTGTGCCTTCTTATGATTCCATCTGGCATGCTGCGGGGGTTCAGGTGTCGTACTTCCTTTGATGGTGAGGAGTACTGGGCGATGGTCACTTCCTCCCAGCTGGTCTGACTTTTCTGCTCAAATTTTTGTGGATGTCGTCTGTGCAGAGCGCCAGGTCTGGTTTTGTTGTTGTATGCCAGCGGCGCGAAAAGAAGGTTGGTGGATTTGTGGGGTCGTTGACAAGGATTAGATGGTTCTCGTCTTGCCAAGCTTCAATATCTTCTCCTCGCTTATCAAGGGTGTTGTATCCCCAACTTTGGGACTGGCTGTTAAAGTCTCCAGCGATGAGGAAGCCGCTGTCTAGAACCTGGATAGTGTCAAGGGGTAGCATCTTGTCACTGGGGCAGTAATAGTTGATAACATGGAGGACGTTGTTTGTGGTGGAGACCTTAACTTCTATGTATTCTGCCTCATCCATGTATCTTTTGGTCTCGCTAGCATTCATGTTGTTTCTGACTAGGGTCAACACTCCACCTTTCTTTCTCCCCTGGCGATCACTCCTGAAGGTCTGGTATCCTCTGATCTTGAAGGGCTTTTCTTTTTGTAGGTGAGTTTCTTGTATACAGCAGATGTTAATGCTGTTCTGGTGCAAGAACTGTTCTAGTTCTGTCTTCTTATTGGTAACCCCTTCTGCATTCCAATGCATGATATTAATGTTGGGGTTGTCTTTGGCTTTGGTGGTACGCTGGCCAGTCGCTTTCCTTCCTCGTCCCCTGGCTTCACGAGACGGGTTGAAGGGACCTCCAGTAGCTGAGGGTGGGCTCCTTTGAGGCACGGAGCCCGGCACTGCACCTGCCTGGCGGGTCTTCACAGGGCGAGCACCATTTCTGTCAATTCTGTCTCCAAGTGTCATATAGGCAGTGTTGCGTGGTGGAGTGGTTGTTTCAGAGTGCGCCTTGTGGCCCACCACCTCCGACTTCAGCACTCATGGATCACTCTTTGTCTGGTCTCTACCCTTCGACCTGTCCGACATGGGTCACCCTGCTAGGAGCTGACGCTCCTGTCGGCATAGCTCTTAGGGTCATCGAGACACACAAGCCCCCCGACCGCGACAAGGTGGTGATCCATCGGGGGGGGGGAAAGATCTACATTATCGCAAAGGAAATGCAAAGTCTGTAGCTGATAGATCAAGCAATAGATCTGGGAACATGAACGACGGAGTTGGAAAAAAAGACAGTGAAACCAGAATAATTGTCCTGTACAACAGTGTCAGTCATAATTAAAATAACTACACTAGCAAAATATTGGAAGAAGAGGTTCGCGTGGTTTCCGTACATACAGAACGCTGAAGCTGAACAGTAATGGCTGACATGGCACCGCTCCGAAAAATTGGTGAAGAACAAAAGTCTGCGTGATTCCTACGGTCGACCACAAAACACAGCAGAAACTAAAGAAACGAAAGCTCAGTCAGTGACGAAAATACTGGCACAAACTGGATATCAACTGCAGTTACTTACAACCAAGTATAACAAGAAATAAATGTGGAACACGAGAGCTGTCAAGCCGGTTAGGCGCATATTACTCACATGTTTGTGGTGATGCAGGTGTAAAACAAGGTTTGTTTGTTTGTTAGTGTTTAACGCCGTGCCAGCAACTAAGGCTATATCAAGGTACTATTGGAGCAACAGGATGTACCATATAGGTATGCTATACCAACTAGGTTTCTACCATGTTCGCACAGCAACAAAATGCCTCGTGACGCACCTCCCAGAACATATCTCCGCGAAGCTGTTGTAATAGTAACACACTGATGAACCGTTGATAGCTTTGGCTAACGCCATTTCTGTGCACTTGTTAAGAGGGGAGGAAGGATTGGTGTTTTACACCGAGCCAGCAATATCATGACAAGGCAGCTAGCCCTGTAATTGCTGTAAATAGATGCCACATGCAGAAAAAGAGCAGCGTGCCCGAGACGAGAGCTGAACCCAAACCTTCACGTTGCGCCACCGGACCACCCTGTGCACTCGTTATGAAGCGTGAAATGAAACAATTTTCTGAATTGCAGAAAAATTGTTTCCTTTTGCTATCATTCATATCTTTTATCTACGCCTTTATAACTTTGTGTTAATTTTGGATTTTATAAGAGAAGTCGTTTGATCAACGTTTGCCCTCACACGAGACCTGAATATAAGGTCAAGGCTACGAGGAAGTAGGCGGCCATGAGTGACGCGTGCAAAGCCTTTTAACAAGCCTAGCAACATAAACGTCCGCCATCAAGTACCACATATTAACAAAATTTGCAGAAACTATTTTTTACAAAAATAACTTTTACACTCTTTTTAGAAGAAATTAATATGTTTAATTAGTACATTTCAAGTGCTACAATATTTTATTAGGGTTTGATTTGACAAGGCTCAAGGATACATGATTGAGAAAGAGTGCTAGCAGTGACGTCGCCATATTTAGTCGGTGAAATCGCCTTCCTCGTTTGTTTCTTGTTGCCGACTTAGTCTTTAAATCTTTAGTAACGAATGGCACGCAACGATAGCAGAGTATATGTTGGTAATTTGCCTCCAGATATTAGAACAAGGGACATCGAAGATCTCTTTTACAGGTTCGGAAAGATTGTATTTGTCGATTTGAAGAATCGGAAAGGACCTCCATTTGCATTCGTGGAGTTTGAGGATCCCAGGTAAGACCCAAGCTAAGCCAAAAGAATTAATTATTGTGATAAAATAAAATGATTTACTGCTCTGTGAAAGTTCAAGTATTAACTGATAGTGCTGTTAGACTTTTCTAGGACGGTACTTTTCCACACGGATTTTACTTTTTCTTATTGTGATCGTAACGTGTTGTGACATGTACGTTGAAACGTTCGTTGGAATGATAAAATATGATTTGAGTGAAGCTACTTGGTCTTTTGAAGCATTTATTCTTCGCCAAATGCTCATAAAATAATGTTTATAATCATCCTAGACTAAAGTGTCAGAAAAGCATGAATTTTTCTACTTTAATAAGGAGCATTGTATAACCACGTGTACCGTAAATATTTGTGTGCATTTCTTTGAAGTGTGTATCAGTGATAACAAAAATATTTGTTAATTCAAAAAGTATGCACCGTGCCGATAAACTTTCTGTTGCTTATCGAAAACCGAAATTTCTCTACTTCAAAAAGGGATGCGGAAGATGCAGTTCGTCAGAGAGATGGTTACAACTATGATGGCTACACATTACGGGTTGAATTTCCTCGTGGTAGTGGAATGAGCCGTTTTCGGGGAGGCCGAGGCGGTCGAGGAGGTCCACCATCCAGGAGGTCTGAAAACAGAGTTCTTGTTTCAGGTCAGTATCACTTTTTCCCCAGTAGCTGGTTTATGAAGGATGTAACTGAAGTTACTGGAAAAATGGTTACATTTGTGACTAAATTCGACAAAACATTTGATATAAACACCAGCTTGTCAACTTTTCATGGACAGGAATTCATTTCCATAAATATAAGCCCAAAGAAAAGAAACTTTCCAGGCAAACATGGTGCCTGTGTGATGAAACTACACTTCTGGGTGAACCGGAGCCCCTGGGTACAGTCTGCACGTGCGTGGGAATTTGAGCGACACATGCGCACTCTTGCCAGACATTAGCTAATACATGGTCAGACGCTCTGTTTTGCTGCAGTACTTCTGAATAATATCCTGATGTGTTCCAGACGCAAATTCATGGTGCTTTATTTAAAAATCAGTGACGTGGGGAGGGACTAGGGTATTGTCACAATTTTCTTAAATTGCTTGCTTTGCCATTCATATCTGAGGAGATGCGCGTTAAATGGTCTCTTCACTACTAGCCCTGGTGAGTCGATTTCCACAGCGAATACCACCTATTTCATTGCATCAATATAATTTTAATGAGCATTCCATTTTGGAGAAAAACATTTTCCCCACATGTTTGCAGGCCTACCTCCTACAGGCAGTTGGCAAGATTTAAAAGACCACATGAGAGAGGCTGGCGATGTCTGCTATGCAGATGTCTTTAAGGATGGTACAGGAGTGGTGGAATTTCTACGACGAGAAGACATGAAGTATGCAGTACGAAAGCTTGATGACACAAAATTCCGTTCACATGAGGTAGTGTTATTTATTTTTACTTTTTTTTAAACAAATATTATGTATTTTGCTGACTAAAAGTGATGACCCTTTGCCTTACCAACTAAAGGGTGATATATCTCAATTTCGTTTGTATCTTTAAATGTGTGCTTTCAGTGTTTTGTAGTCAGAAAATGTTTCTAAAGCACATTACATATATCGTACAGTAGAGAAATGCACTATATAGGCCTGCAGCATTTTAATAAAAATTGTCACCTGTCTGTCTTCAGGGTGATGTATCCTACATCAGAGTGAAAGAGGACTCCAGAGGAAGGTCTCGATCCAGAAGCCGCAGTGCGTCACAGAAACGCTCTAGGGGTAGCCCAAGATACTCCCCAATGCGATCTCGTTCTCAGTCATTTTCGCGGTCACGTTCACCATACTAAGTCAAATGGTCATCTGACATGTCAGTCACCACTACCCTACTGTTTACCCTGACCCCTTCAAATTTTATGCTACATAAAGACATTCTGCAATGACCAGAAATCGTTCTGATGTAGAGACAATACCTGTAACTTCAGAATCAGCCTTTTTTTCGTTAAAATACTTAGGAATAATGCGGATTGTAGGTGGATTGTAGACTATTTTTAATATTTGTCAAATCTAAGCTCACATCTGATTTTCCAGATGCGTTCGAGTAGGAACGTGCTGATGGATTTAAAGATAAGGATTTGATGAGGAGGAAGGAACTCGATGGGAGGATATTGTCTTCTCAGGATTTTGGACTGAGTAAAGCGTCCGTCTGGGACCAGAGGAAGGAATGGCTGGCCGATCACAGTTGGCCAAATGGTAATTTAGTGCATCACTTGAATGGTTCAACGTGAACATGTGAAAACGTCCAGAGAGATATGTACAGAAGTCATTAAAATGTCAGTTCTCCCAAAACTGATCATAGTGAATTTTTTTCAAAAGGAAATCTTAGCCCCAGACAGTCTCAGTCCCAGTTTCTTTGAAATAGTAAGTCGACATATTTGACCTGATGCATTGCATTGGCAAGTTGTGCATTTTTTTTTATTTTTTTTTTAGAAATATTGAAATGCAACACTGCTCAAAGGCACTTTGACATTGTATCATTAGGAAGTATTATGTTTGTATCTTTTGATCCCTCTGCTTCTTGAATTCAAGTGCTGTGGTATGTAATCAGGTATTCAGGGATTGGCATATTTAAGTGCGTGGAGATTGTTAAATTTCTTTTATTCATTCACTTGATTTTGGTGGGCAGAAGTAGATGCATCTGTTTGTTTTTGGTGCATGTTCAACTGATTGTAATGTTAGGTGCAACACAGAAGTCATTTCTTCTCAGACCTTTTGACTAAAACAAGGTTATGCATGGGTTCATAATGTTAAAAAATACAAGTGTATTTTGGCTATTTCTAGGGTGGGTTGTGTAAATGTACCTGAAGTGCTGTACAACTTCTTGCATGTGTATTAGAGCATTTGTCACAACTTCCAGAAGAGCGTTGGGCAAGATAGCAGAGGAACCTTTTGTGACTTTTTGTTTCATCTTATGAATTGTCAATTTTTGAGAATGCACATCTAATATTTTTTATTTGGTTTTCTCGTTTGTTCAGTTACAACAAAGCAAAGCTTTTGGATAATTGGGATGTCTGGAAAAGCATTGCGATACTGTAGGAACTCATGCATCCTTTGTCATGGATTTCTCTCCTGAAATGGAAAATTGGAGAATCCTGTCTTTAAAAAGGGAATGTCACTATGCATGACTGGGCAAGGAATCGTCTTCTTCAGGAGGGGATCACTTGGACCATTCCACCAGGGATTAAGATATTTTGCTTTTAAATATGGATCCATTGCACATTTATGGAAAAAAAATTGGATGAACTTTTTTTGGCTACATTTTCCCAAAGCAGTTCACAATTTGAAGATTATTCCTAGTATTTTAATGAAGGAAAATCCGGGACTATGCAAAACAGTTTCGTGGATCTAAAGGAATTCATTCTTGAAACAGGATTTCTGGAAACCCATAAACTGGCCCCCCCTCCCCTCCAGAAAATAATGGAATTAGACACTTTCAAGCCAGTGTGCCTTCGATTGGAAGTGAAGGAGTGGTTGGTGATTTTGGACTTTTAGACATTGGACCATGCTGCATTAAACATTGCAGGCTGGAGCATGAACAAGCATTTGGACATGGTTGGCAAGTTTTGAAATCGAGGTTAGCTAAATAGTTTAGGTTCTCAAACATGCATTCCGTTCTGTGGTAGGTTTTTCATTCTTTAGAAGTCCAACAGTTCTTGTTCATGCTTTTCTGTTCATATCCTTTTTTATTACATTTTAAATTCCCTAAAAAATCTTTTTTTAAATATTCCGGGATCGCTAATTTCCTTCACATAACTTAGGGTGAAGCTCAGAATTCAGCAGGATCATAATGGAGCCTTTCTAGCTTTTCCTTACTGTGCAATGGATCTTAACGGATCATGGAAATCAAAAAACGGGAGCTTCTTTCCTACTTTGGATTCTTGGGGTGTCATGGATTGGAATACAAAATTCTGCGAACGCAAGGGAGCAGATTTTAGTCCTGGATTGCATGGGATTGGATCAGAAAGGGAATGTCTGCTTACATAGGAAAAGAGGAGGAAATTCTTGCCTGGATTTTCATGGGACAAGAATAGGAGACACGTGGGAAATGTGGATTTCTGGTAAGTGTCTTGGTATTCTTGTTCCATTTAGATTGACATTTATTTGTCCTTCATTTCAGGAAATAAAGGGATTTTAATTTTTACTGGCTTTTACAGTTTGAATGACTGATGAGGTGTGTTTGCTTGTGACACATATAAAATCACCACACACTAGCAAGTAGTATAACATCCAAGTGGTGGGCTAGCTGGACAACAAAATTGGCAAAGTTGACTGCAAATTCCATTGTTTGTCATCAGTTGACCATTGCTAGTCATTGACATCATTTTACTGATATACCAGGGCTTGCCTTTGCTGTCCCTGTGGCCCTCTAGGCAGTAGGACACTACTTTTACAAAAGAATGATTTTACAGAATGCAGAGAATCGTTGGCATTTAGCAAAGACTTGGTTCATTAAGCACAACTGAATTTAGCATGACAATGTACTTTTTAAAAAATCTCAAAAAAAAAAGTGCTGTAATGGGTGATACGGTACTGAGACAATGAATTTGAACATGGTTCGACAACTACAAATGACCATCATAAAGCAGTAAGTAACTGAACGTCTATTAATGTTTTGTAGTGGTGGTGAAATGTATGCGTCCTCTATCAAAATATGTTGTAACTGATAAACTGCACAGCAACCATGAAAAGGAAAGCATGAACTGTGCATAAAAATCTATTTTGAACACATTCCACGTTCAAGGATCTCACACAGCCGTTTGATTAGGAAAAATGACGTGACAATGTGCAGGTAAAAAATTCCTTGTTGGATTTGCTCAGAACTCAAGAGCATGGGAGCTAACTGTAGACAAAATGTAATTTGAAAGAATGCGGATAATAGCTATAAAGCTAGATTACATGTTGCAAGGCTTAATAATTGAGTTACAGTCAAACCTTATGAAGTGATTTATATATTGGAAAGGATAAATGAGACTCGTGATTACAACGACGCAGCACCAAAGCTTGTGTGACGTTCATGAACCAGAGCATAAAAATAATTGAATTGTGGAAGTAAAATTAAACTAGAGCACAATAGTACTTGGTGCAGAATTTCAAAGTATCTTGGCAAGTACACCTGTGCTACCAGTTATATCCAATAAGAAAGCTGGTCTTGCAGTACAAGTTTTCGACAGGCTGCACAAAGTCTGGAGATAAGCTTGCAGACCGCGACCAAACCAGTCAATCGTGTCTTCAGTTATCCGTATGGCTCAGAAACCTGGAGGACCAACAAGATCGAAAGTGAAATAAAAAGCTTCGAAAGGCGATGCCTCCACCAAATTCTTAGAATTCACTGGGAATAGAAAATCGCTGTCATATACATTATCAGATATCCAGATCGTGGAAAAGCTGAAAGTGAAAAATGTAGGTGGCTGGGCCACATCCTATGGATGAAGATGACCAGGCATCTACACCGACGACATGATTCCCTCCGAGTAGATCGTTTCCCCATGTGTCAAAATGGATACCAAAGGAAAAGCGTCGTTTCTGAAGTTATAAAGCAGCGTTGAAATACTGCAGACACTACTTCATGTTTCTGTTGTTGAAAGAGAAAGTGCTTCCACCTCATGGGGATTTCTCACAACCTCTCGTCTGACCACTACTGTGTACTGATCGAAGTTGATCGCAAATGCCCATAATCGGTGCCAGATTTTAGACCCACTCGCTCATTGCTGGTACTCAAAGCACAGGTACAGATTGTGCTCCTCCAACCACCCTCCGTTGAGCAACTTGACTTGTGTTTTGTGTAGAGTAGTTGATGACCACGCCCCAGTGTCTCGACATCTGATGTGCCAGTCCAACTGTGCTCCTTGGTATTCACAGATCCGTGCTAAACCAACAACTTGCAAGTTAGATCCAATGCCCACAAGCCTTCTGCTCGAGTGTCTAGATATTTTACTTCCATCACATATATTGTAAATTTCAGCTTGTTATCAGGTGTTTTCCCATCTTTGTTAAAAAATGCGCTGGTGAGGCCACTTATTAAGAAACCCACGCTTGATGTCAATGTGCTGAACAACTTCCGCCCAGACTCCAACTTGTCTTTTCTAAGATCTTAGAGAAAATAGTTTTGATACAGCTCTGGGCCTACTTACAAGAACACCATCTTATCCCACAAGCTCAGTCGGCATATAGACCCTTTCTCAGCACCGAGACCACTCATTAAAGTAACGACAGACATATTATCTGCCCTTGACAGTGGGGATGTTTCTCCCTTAACTCTATTGGACCTGTCTGCTGCATTCGACACTATAGACCAGAGGTTTTCAACCTTTTATAGATGAGTACAAGTCTTTCGACAATTCGAATTGACCGAGTACCACCTCCCAACCCTACCCCCTGCGAATATATATATATATATACACACACTAGTCTAGGACTTAGTCTTAGGTTCGCCGGTATTTAGTCAGTGGTTAGTTAATTGTTAATATTTCATGATATAAATATCTTTCATTAAACATGTATATTATCCATTTTGTTATGTATATAAATATGTTGACTTGTCTCCACGTGTGACAAACTTTTAACTATTGGTGACCTGGCGGTCACAACCCACAGACCCCACGGGTAAACGGAGTAAATATATATGCAGAGTGCTGTCAATCAGGATTACAAGGGTCTGGTTCCCAATATTCTTGACACCCTCTTAATGGCTTAATATCCTGACGCTAAGATATTCCTGCTTTTGCTCCACCTGCAGCAATGACAGCGAACATATACTGCCCTCGTAAAATATAGATACGCGTTCTTTTATTTTGGCGCATGGTGCTTGCGTACCACCTGTCATAACTTCGCGTACCAGCAGTGGTACGACTGGTACGCGTACCACAGTTTGAAAACCTCTACTATAGACCACTCTCTGCTTCTTCATAGACTCCACAGCCTCTACGGAATTTCTGGACCTGCCCTCTCATGGTTCAACTCCTATCTCACTGATAAGACCCAGACTGTGGTAGTTGACGTTCAGACATCTCGCCCTGCTGCACTTCTCTGTGGTGTTCCCCAACTGGCTAAGGCTCAGTACTTGGCCCAGTTCTGTTCATCCTGTACACTAAACCACTTTCATCATGCATTCAGTCTCACCAGGTTTCTCATCAATCCTATGCTGACGACATGCAGCTTTACTGTTCCACTCCACCGGCTGAGTCTCACTCTGCTGTTAGCTCTCTAGAAGCTTGTATTAGCGATGTCAATAACTTCGACTTGACTACTGCAACTCCTTGCTGGCAGGCTGCCCCCCTCCCTCATTCAGAGACTCCAGAAAGTACAGAACTCCACTGCACGTCTGGTGCTTAGAGCCACGAAAAGGGACCATGTCACTCCTCTCCTTCGTTCTCTACACTGGCTACCCGTCTGTTCTCGCATCCAGTACTAACTGTGTTGTGTTTTAATTTCTTTGCAGGCTCCTGTCCTATTTCTCTGAACTTCTCATCCCTTACGTCCCAGCCAAACAAATCCGCTTTTCGACTGATGACCATCTCTTAACTGTTCCTTACACCAGAACAACATATGGTCACAGGATCTTTGGCTACTGTGCAGTAAAACAATGGAACTCTCTCCCTTTCCATATCCGCCACCTTCCTGAATCCTTCAAATCTGCACTGAAAACGCACGTCTTCCTTGAGCATTACTCCTAACAGTCCACACAATGCTAGTCCTTCTTGTCCTCCCCCCTTCCGCTCATTGCTTTTCTCCCCATCTTTCTCTGCAGAATCACTATATTCTCTGTTCCTGTTACTTGGTGCCTTCTTGTGTTTTCTATCTTTGTTTTCTGTTTTTCGTCAGTGCTGTCGTTTATTCTTCCGTCCCTCGTGTTCTATCCATTTAGTCCATGTCTCTTACCCGTTTTAAGCGCTAAGAGCATGCTCTCTATGAGTGTGAATATGTGCTATACAAATCTTCATTTATTATTATTCCGCACTCGGGGGGATGGAGGTCTCCTAAGGGAATGTGGGTGTGGGGGGAATGGTTGCTGTTTTGTTTGTTGCACCACAAGTGTTGTTTACTCTTGTTTGTGCCCTGTTTTTCTGTTAGTGTCAAGGTTTACCAAGTCTGCATTGCTAGTGAATTGTGTTTGTGCCCTCTTTACCTGCTGTTAATCCGAGTCCTGCCAAGCTTGCATTGGTGGTGTACTGTGCTGCTGCCCTCTTTTCCTGCTGTTGTTAATTGCTATCACTGCTTAGGGTCCGCCGTGGTGGTGTACTGTGTTGGTTACAAGATTACATTGTGTTGCTCTGTTTTATTTTATTTGCCTTTCTACGGCTCCAAAGGTAAAACAACATCTGCAGGGTCTGAACACCCTTTTATAACTATGGAAACAAGACACTTGTCCTTGAATTCTCTGCGTTGCCCAGGGCAACAACTTACCCTTGCTTCGAACCACAGGGTACATGGCGAAGAACTGTCGAGTAAGATTGGTAAGCAGTGTGTAAGATATGGAATGAAGTCAGCTGGCACGTCTAGGACCGAGAAGACTGGAAAGATTTGTTGGCGTATTATACTCCAGTAGCAGCAAAAAGGATTAAATGAGTGCACAGACAAAGAAAGGAATTATGCAAGATATTTTCATAGCTTTGATGCCAGATTTAATCAAACTATCCCCAACCTACATTTCAGTATAGTGTTGTACAGTTGATTAATGGCAATGTTCCTGAGGGTTCGGCACAGGTTGCGGACATGGATGTCATCGACCTGCTTCTTTGCTCAGGTGTATTCTACTCACTCTCCGGACTCGAGTATAGTACAAGAACCATATCCGAGTGGCAATGAAGGTGAGCTAATGCTTTTGATCCACTGACCAATGGACAGAGAAGTACATTAGACGAAGACTATCACATGTTTGGCTGGTTACATATATGAACTTAGAAATAAAAAAAGATTTGTAAAACTCAAAAGCAAAGTATAGGGACACTTTTAATTGCAAACATTGTAGCAAACAATGCGTAGTATTCTCCTTGTTAAAAGACTTCTATGGGTTAAAAAATTCGTCTTGGAACTGCGTTTTTCCCCGCATTATTTTACTTTAGTTTTTCCTTGTATGCCTTGTCTTCTTGTTTCAGAGGTATGTTTCCTGTCACAAATTTTTTAAAGATCTTGTTAAATGTGAACAGATATTTAATCATTACTGTGCATACATTTGCTTAAAGATCAACCTTAAAAACTTCATTGAAAAATCATGAAATCTTAATGCCATTGAAATGTGCAATCGCTTTGTCTTTTAAAGGGAGATAACCACTTCCGCACTCTAAAACGCTTTAGCTTTCATTCATACATTTACAAAAGAATGGCATATTAATATACCTGGTGGAGATACAAAGTATTCTTCTTCTGTTTTGCATGCATTTGAAAGTAATGCATTCCTACAGTCTCCCTCAGTGACTTCATCTCTACGAAGAAATAGCATTCTGGAATCAGAAAAGAAAAAAGTTAGAAGAGAATAAATGCTATGATGGATGTGTTGTCATTACATGTAAATTTTCTTGTAAAATAATGTAGTTATCCGCTGCTAATTACAAGGATGGAAAGGTTCAAATGCAACAGTAAATAAGAACATATTTTTTGCACTTTTAAATAATTAACACCTCAGGAATGTTTATGAAATTAACCAAAACCTAGCAACTACCTGTCTTCTAGCACAGTATCCAATGGTTCTACACCATCTGTGTTGACCATGTAGAGCTGGTTAGCAGATTTTATGGCACTTGATAGCCTTCTTAATCCCTCTTCATTGCTGAATTCTACTAGTGAAAGTCTCTCTAAATGATCCACTAGCTCTCTGCTTATTTCCTCCACCTGACGAAAAATGGGAGGTGTGTAGGTTATTAGTCCAGAAAAAAAGAACGAAATATGTAATAATACGGCATTATACAATTATTCAAATTACAGATTGGAAAATATATACATATATATTAATCATGCATTGTCTAAGTTACACAAACATGACAGTATCAATATATGACTTTCCTGACATGAAAAGCAAGAGTGATAATTTCTTAATTTATAACGTAGATATAAAATGGAAAGTAACCCCACGTACAGTTCATTGTTATATTTTTGTTCATGATATGCCAGCAATTAACCAACTTCAAAAGCCGTGCGCCTTGGCTGCTTGCACGGCATAATACTCAACCAACCCCCAACTTCAAACCTGTATTTAAAAATAAATTTATTAAATTAATCAATGACCTGTGGAAGTCTGTCGTGGTGTACTGTTATCCAGGTCGGTCTGTCCGGAACCTGCAAAACGGTAGAGAACTAGATCTCGTATCAGAATGTTCTGATCATGAAAACGTACCAAATTAATGTACTCTGTGTCTTCGTTCAGCAAAAAATACAAAGCTATTTTAAACAATCCTGTCGGAAATATATGAACTGTGACTATATACCTTGGATGAGATACATCTGCTTCGAATTTGCTGACTTAGAAATTGGACTAATCTAGTACTCAAAATCATATTTAATAAACTGTGAGTCGATCTAATGAGCACGATCATCAAAGTCACAGCTACCAAGAAAGATCGTCTGCTTCAAGATTAAGCGTAGGAACATACCGGACTTTTTCTTAGAAAACTTAATATTATTTAAAGCACGCGATCAAAAAAAACAACTAGACTGAATCTGAACACAACAACAATTTTGTAATGATAATATATCTTACTTCTTACTTCACTGAAAAAGGAACTAGTTATAGGAAGTAAAATGTTTTCCACAAACATTGATGTGTGATGAAGCTTACTTCCGGCACGTTATTTTGGAGGTGAAAACAGAAAGAGGGATCGCGAAAGTAAAGGGAGTAACAAACGCTTCAGCACCATTTTGTTGGTGCTTGATTGTGTGGATATTCAAAGCCTCGTAAAATGAACAGTGTCGGAGAAGAATGTGGGGAGCTTAAAAAAGCTTATGATGAGTGTTTCAACAAGTGGTTTGCTGACAAATTTCTCAAAGGCGTTGTAGACAACTCGTGCAGTGAACAGTTCCGTGTTTATCAAGAATGCGTCAAGGTAAAATCAGTGGCGGTATATTTAGTAGCAAAATAATTTTTGATGTTGACCCTATCCGAGGCACAGCCCCTATCCGATGACGACATTTCAGATGGGATTGCGTATATCATTGTTATGACCTTTTAGTTTTACTAAGATGAACTTCATAGTCATATATTTTAATCATCTCAGGTGTAAGTCATCACAGTTAAAGCTATGATATATCTTGAAAATTTTATCGAAGTAGAACATCACCTTGAATGTTTTAATAAGACAGCTCGGCTTAGAGTTTATTATCATTGTAGGCCTATATATCAGGGTTGAGATCTTTTAGTGACATGCTGTTGATGTGCAAAATAAGATAATTTGTTTATTTTGATATGGCAACATATGCAAAATTTTGCTATAAATAGTGTGTGCCTATCCATGAATTCATATGTGCAGAAAGCAATCAAGCAGAAGAATTTGAACCTGTGGGACCTAGAGAAGGATGTGCTTGGAACAGAAAGAGAACAGAAAACACCTCCTGGCAGTGGCCGATGATTGAGTGACAAAAAAAGTTGTTTGCATTTTCTTCCACCTTGACAGTTTTTGCAAGCTTTCGCTGTTATAACAGAATTACTGAAGGAAAGCTGTTCATCTAATCAGTTTATCTAAAGAAACTTTATTGTCTTTGAATGTGATAGTGAATCCATTTCACTTCAAAAGGTGCAATTGAAGATTAGTAGGATAGAGTCCAACAGAGTGGCCTTTGCATGCATGTGAAAAATTTATTAGTTGTGACTGACTGGTCGTACTGTATAAGGCCTTTTATGGTATCCACGAACACATTCTGCAGTCTTTGTTGATGCTGAAAAATGAAAGAGGGGCTGAAGCTGTCTTTGATAGTTAATGAAAGATCTTTTGAATTTCATTTTTAAACTGCCTGAAGGCAGGTAGATTTTTTTGTGAAATACCATTTTTATGCAGAATATTTTTCATCTTGCTTTTTACATTTAACTTAATATATCCTTTCATGTGCTCTGCATCAATTTACAACATAACATTTTCAGGTAGCTGTATGTTAGTGGGATTTTAATGACAAAAACAAAGCTTTTTTATGACTCTTATTTGCCAGAAGCCCCTCATCTTCTGCTTGAAGGTCTTGGTCAGGTGTGTTAAGCACGTACATGTTACATGCATGAACTGCCCTGAGGTCTAGCTTCTTGGGTGGGCGATGAATTTTGAAGGCTATATGTAGTGCATGAATTTGTTCAAGAGCATTCACGTGTACGAAGATTATTTTCATCACCTGCCCATCATTGTTCTTCACTCAAAACTTAATGTTGGTTGCTACATAACAGACGAGGAAATAAACGAAGTATAGATGTGTACATCAAGCTGCTCTGTTAAAAAAAAATCAAGTAGGTTCTGAAAGAGAATGAGTAAAAATAGAAAGGATACTAAATTATATCATTTTATTTGTTTGAGCATTTGAATATTCTTCACATCTGATATTTATCTTTTTTATAGTTCTATAAAGCTTCAACAGTGAAGCACACAAGTACTTTAACAGACAACTTTATTCTGAAACTCCCACAACATTGGTGCAGTTATGTACATGAACGTCCTTTTTTCTGAGACTCTCTTTCTCTCTCACTCAAATGCAAATTGTGACTAAGTAATCTGGTGAAGCATTTCAAATCCTTTAACCAAAAAAAAAAAAAGAAACAAGTCACTTAATCTAAATTTTGTTTCCAACAGCAGCTCTTCTGACATGAAAATGAACATACTGCTGATTGATATTCTGCTTTTCTTACAGTTACTGACACAAATAAAATTTGCAGTGATCTTTTTTTGTGTCTGCACCAAGCTATTTGCTTGAGCTTTCAAAGGCAAAACTGCCTTGGCATGGATGGCAGTCAGTACACTTATGTCTGATGCTCACTCTATTTCTCAGTCTTGAATATCTAATATCACATGTCACTTTCGACGCATTGCCCTATCCAGTTTCTCTTCCACATCCTCATCACTGTTATATCCTTGTGCACCATCTCTTGCACCTCGTGTTGCTTGCATCAGTTCTGCATCAGGACCTTTACCACGATGCTCATACAAAAGAACATTTAATGTCTCCTCAAATATTCTGGCCTCAGGAAACTCAACCTACAAAAAGGCAAAGGGAAAACTTCATGATGAACTTGCTAAATGTTAAAAAAATATCTAAGGTGACATAGTATGTCATTACAGGAACAGCATTAAGAATGGACACAGCTGAAACAGGCAACAAAGTAAATGGAAAGCAGGAGAAAAGGTTAAATGGCTAAACAAACACATGAGTGTCAGGATCTTGTAGATCAAACATTAGATGTGTCAGAATTTTGATAGTTAAGGCAGTATTTGATCAAGGAACATCATCCAGCTTGAAAAAGTTAAAGTATTTGCAGGGATGCTAATTTTGCTTTCATCAGAGTTCTGTAGAGAGAAGGATTAGTATCTCCACGTTCCTTGCACAGGAGCAGCATTGAACATGTAAGACTAACTCCATGCAATATCAACTTGTATTTAATTTCAGCGTGGCAGCTTTGGATTGTGTCTTGTCTTGCTTGCTGCTCATCACAATGTGTCTACTAAAGAAAATAGCTATGCCTAATGCTAATTGAGCTATATTTGGATATGTCATTTCTTTTGATTTAGCAAGAAGCTGAATCCCCTACTAACCTACTAACTGCTGAAACAAATGCTGGGAATAATGGCCTGTCTACTCCACTATTGACTAGGGCAGACAGCTTTTATTAAGCTATATCATGTTCCCTAGCCATCATAAATCCCTTTTCCAGTCAGTACACTTATGTCTGATTTAATGGATGTGTATCACTTATCTTTCTGCTGATTATAATATTTCCCAAATATTTTAAAATGGTATTTATTTGAATGAAATATAGGCATGTAATCAGACAAAATGTGTTTTTAGATAAGTTAAAATAATACTTTATTTGTCCCAGAGGGCAATTGGGTGGCAGCTCGATACAATTTAACACACAAAAAAAACAATTTAACACAAAAACCTCACACATATACACACAGAACACACACACAACCCACCCACACCATACAACACCCACACACACACTCATATGCACCAGACAGGCTTCCCCATTCATGTTTCATTCATTTGCACAGCACCGTTCAAGAGACACACCGCTGAAACAACGAATGACAGCCGCAGTCTGTTAGTCCTGCATGCAGACACACAAAATCGGCGGCCCGATGGGAGCTGGACAATGATGGGAAAAGTCTAAGCTATAAAGCCTGTTCTACTACTGCTAAAGTGAATATTTTGAGCTGTTTTTATATAATGGGTCAGTTTGCACACAATGTGCATGGTGAATTTTTCATTGTATAGGCAGAATTACCACTAGATTTTACTTCACGCACATCCCTCAATAAGAGTTTCCTCATTTCAGGACAGATTGGTATTTGGTCTTTCAGAAATTTCACTTGGTGCCAAGCAGCCTGCCAACCTTATTGAACCCTCTAAGAAGTTTAGAAACTCAAGAGCCTGCACCCAGGAAACCTCCAGTCAGTAGAAATCGGGATATAGTGTGAGAATTTATAGGTGTGGGGATGGAGGAGGGGAAGAAAGAATATTTTAGATGTCTCCTGCTATCAGTCAACTCAAAATTATGAGCTGGTTTAATAGTATGCACTGAATTTGCTATATTTCAGTTTATGATATTCTGATAGTCATATACACAGTTCCCTATATATATATATATAGTGTGTGTGTATAAAATGGCTTACATGGAACTAATGAAAGGTCAGCATCTAGCTTGCTTTATTATGTCTCTCAATCTCTCTGATGAAAAACTGCAACTTAAATAGTACACATTATGTTTTTCCGGACTTTTAATTGACTATTCTTCTCATTACATACATGTTGGCAGTAGAATCATGGTTGCCTAAACATGAATGTTGTGGAAATACTATTCAACATTTTATGGAGATGTACATTTGCCTCTATTTGAGATTGATGATGAGCTTCAGCTTACTTTATTCTGGAGAGACAACTGTACATGATCTTTACATGAAGCAAAAGTACATGCAATACATACAACACTGCTGCTGTGTGCACACTGAGCACATAAAATCTTAAAACTTTGTGGAGAATGAATAATCTGAACAAAGCTGAACAATCCTGTAAGTCTCAAAGGACAACACTGCAAAAATTCCACAGAAGATGGCTTTTAAAAGTTATTTTGAGGTCAACAAACAATAGTTCTGTGTTTAGATAAAGTTTCACAAGTTTTCTATTTTGCAAAGATTTTTCAAAACTTGTGCTGATAATCTTGACATAAAAGCTTCAAAACACAGTAGGGGAGGACTGGAATTGGTGTTTTATGCAGAGCCAGCAACTAAGGCTATATCACGACAAGGCAGCCAGCCCTGTAAACAGATGCCACAAGCACAGAAAGAACAGCGTGCCTGAGATGAGGGCTGAACCCATAAGAGGCAATCCTCACTGTATCGGAGACAGACACTAATCGTTGCACCACTGGACCGTCCTTAAAAAAAAAAAGGCAAAAACAAGTGTGGGTGATCACTGTATCAACCATCCTGATGACTTGGTCTGTTATTTTTACATGGAATTTCGCAAGCCTTTTCCTTGATGCTGCTCTTGAAGTAAGTCCCAGGAGGTTCAGGCATCATTCAAGGGACTGCATCATGATACAGGTTCGTGTTCTAAGAAAATTTACAGAGAAAGATTTTTTAAACACAAGTGCAGTGGCATGTCACACTAAAAGATGTACAATATATGCAAACTTTCAGAGAATTTTAAAAAACTGTAATTGAAATGGCAACATTACATATTACCCATCCACCATCAATGTACTTGCTTACAAACTGGCTCCATATTATACAAAATTATGATCAGCCTTTTTCTTTCATGAACAAATAAATTGATCTATAGCCGCGGTTCTCAACCTGTGGGGCGCGCCTCCCAAGGGGGCGCAAAGGCGTTCATTTTTCTCATATCTCATATCGGTATTAGTGAAATTAGTTTGCTACCTTTTTTCCTCTGGGGGGGGGGGGGTCACATGTAAAAGGTTGAGAAACGCTGATCTATAGCCTTAATGTTTTCTCAAACTATCCCATATTCATTTAAAAAACTTTAGTTTTTACCTGCAAAATCTGTCGGCATCAAATCCATCAGGCATGTTGTTTTGAACTGAATCTACGCAATCGGAAGTATGTATCGCCTTAAGTCTGCCTGTGAACAATCGATAAGGCTTCACAACAGACCCACTGTTAGCACGTGCTGTGAGATACCAATCCTTTTCTCTACAGATCTCTGCTTTCATCAAGTAGTCCAACATGTAAGATTTGCTTCTTTCCAGCACTACTAACCTTTGTGTGTTTTTTATCTGTGCCATAAACAATGGATGTGCAGCAGACTTCAGCAATTTTAGCACCGTGGCCAAAGAAAGACCAACAACAAATTTCATTGCTGCCAATGACATCCTTGATAAACATCACACGACCATGGAATCGAAGAGACAGCTTATCAAAAAGCTCTATGTTCTTCAGTAAATTGTCATCTGAGTTACTGCAAAAAGCAAATAAATAACCTTTTTCTCATGCATGTAAGTATCCCAAGCAAAATTATTTTTCTAACTTTGGCTTTATAGCCCACAAAAAAGTAGAGTCACTGCAACTAGAAAATTCACTTTATTCTCAATTATAACATTATTAATGAGAAAAAGCAGTTAATCATACTCTAATCTTTTGTTAGCAATATTGTATAAAAAGTCCTAGAATCCAAAACCTGTTACCTTGTATATGAGTATTTGTTGTTATGTCTGTTGCAAATTAACTTCACTACAGGCTGAAACAGAAAATAAATCTTTTCAAGCTTATTTTTTGTTAAACTTTTATTGATAGAAATCTCAGCTATGAAGACTTAAACTCTCATCAGTGAACCTGTAGATGTATAATCTAAAAAAAGGGAACAACTACCTTTATAAAACTATTCAAAACTAACAGCAATAAAAATGAAGAATTTTAGCAAGTTTTCTGCCATAACTGATGATCATTAAGTGCAATCAAAATGTCTGATAAACTAATGATTTTAAGCAGCATTCACATTTTACCTTGGAAGTGCTTGCAACAAGCTGCTGTTCCTCACGCGACGATGTAATGAGTGGAACCTGACAAATTGGCTCCAGCTCTTCCCTAACCTTTAAGGCCGACTCAGTCCTGTACATCGATTAAGTTTTATTAACATCTGATTTCAAAAAGGTCTTTTAGCAGGCAGAAATTAAAAAAAAATTATTACAATTACAGTTCTTCCCAGAAAAAATTAGGAAAACATACTGAAATGTGTGCACGTCTCTCTTTCTCTCTCTCACACACAAATCTTTCACACATCAATTGCTTTAAATAAGCATACTACACTTTTGTAGAAACTTACAAAACAAATGTGGAAAGTTTCTATAGAAGTGCAATATGCTCAATAATCATGTACTCAAAATATGATTATAAAAAAAGGATTTGAAATGAAAACTAACATAGTACACAAGTCTTGGACAAGATAATATTTGGCTTCTTGCTGCAATTCAAGCAGTTCCCGTCGGTTCTCTGGTAATGGCAGGGTGCCATCTCTCAGGAAGTTAAGGATGGATCCAAAGTGTTTTCCACAGCGATCTATTAAGATCCATCCTAACCAAAGAAAAATATTCAATTTCAAATTAAAATTTCTAGTTGCATCAGTTACTAATAAAATTTGAAGTGTTTAAAGTCTTCAAGAGATAAGCTGTCATAGACAATATAAATTCTATAAGCATAAAAAGGTGCAATCCTATTATATCTACACAAACATACAGAGGTGTATGTCTGGGGCATATGTAACACCAAATGAAAAAATGGTAAAATCTGGAACAAATCTGACTCGGAGAAGGCTATCTACTGATGCTCCATTCAACCAATGTTGGGCAGAGCTTCAAATTTAGTCCCATGACTTCACAAGGTCCTAATTTTTAATGATGCAAAAAACTAAAATATCCTGATCACCCAGTATATTGAAGGTCATTTATTAATGACACACAACTTCACACCCTACTCCCCTCTGTTCAATCTGCTCAGCTTCACTTTGTTTTGAAATCATACCCATCCCTCTGTTCAAGCACTTACTTTCTATAACTCGCCTTCCTGCAATCTTCTCAATACCATACAAAGCACACATGCCATTATTCTGAATCAGTAAGCAGCCATAAAGGAACAAACAAAAACTTCACAATGCTCCATAGCAGCAAGAATAACAGATTTTGTCACACTTTCATTCACCTCTCAAAATAAATCCTTCCAGAGGTAAAATACCTTGCAATGAATTCACTTTTTCCTTGCAATGTACAACAACAGCTTCTAATCACTTCAAAAAGAGCAGACAACTTTATATTATCCGTCAAAATGATGCCCAATTCTTGCAATAAAATACCACCACTAAAAAAAAAGAACTCCAATCCAACACTATGACAACTTCCACACTAAAAGTCAAAAGTCATCACAATTATTTTTCATAGCCTTGCCTAGCATTAATACATAGATATATGTCAAATGTGTTTGCTGCTGTTGGCCCCCTCCAGTCAAATTTGTGCCTAAAATCATTTTGCTTTTTCCAGCTATTATTTCATCCCTATGGCAAAAGTAATGCTTGTTCGTAATTCTCCTTTTCTTGAAGAACTACACACTTATTAATAGGTATACGCACGAACTTTTGTCCGTGTTATAAGTAAGGAAGAATGAATATGCAAGAATTTCGGTGATCTGAAGAAGCATTGAAGTGAGTTGAGACCCTGATGTAAAACCTTTTGCTGGATATTATCCAGCAATGACTACTGTAGATATAAAATTCTATAAATATCTACATATAACTACACATACCGCTCATACGACTCAAATCTAACCATTTGATTTAGGAAGACATGATTTCTTCAAAAAAGAGAAATAGAGGGGAACTTACAAGGAGAGGAAAGTGAAGAAATGTTTTGCCTACAAAACTGTCAACGACAATATGGTGACGGTGACTGTGATTCCTTGCTTGCTGATTACTAGTACTCATAACCACTTTAATATATATAGGCCTATATAGGATATATATGAAACAGCTGAGTAGACCTACCTTCAGAGTCCGTGAGCACCTCCATTCGACCGCTGAACATCGCTCGCAGCATGGTGTCATGCTTTACTAAGGTGCCTATCGTTGTATAGTGAAGCGATCCCCCTACATTAAGCTTTACATATTTGGACGTATTGCCTTTGATCACAGTTTTATGAGAATCTCCAGACATGGTTTCCAGCTGATTAGGTTCTTGTGGGTGTGGGCTAGACGGTCTTTCCACCGCTTTCCGCCCTGGTATCTGATCAGCCACCTCGCTGGTTGACAGTGAAAACCCTGCTGCTACTGTCTCAACTAATGCTCGTTCGCGTTACTATATTTTTGGTGAGCTTAGGTTTTCAAACCTAAATTTAAGCCCTGATACCATTAGTCCCTGACGTCATGGCAGCTCACCCAGCAAGTTACTCCCTCGGTTAAATCAGAAGACAAAGCTGTCAATTTTTTGTTAAAAACATTACCTTTAAACTTAAATTTACACAATAAAGTTATTTAATTATTTATAAAATCTTTCTTCGTGTTACATCATGCATTTTTGTAAGTATTTTCAAAATAAGGCTTTCACATAGCTCTGTTTCACAGCATACCAACGAAAACATGGCTGACGAAGCGCTGGCTAAAGCTGGCCTACACTTTGATGAACTAAATAAAATAAGAGTGCTTGAGCCCGAGGTTGCACAACAAACGCGCGAATTAAAAGAAGAATGTAAAGATTTTGTGGACAGTAAGTTTTATGGTATTCTCCACATAATTTAAAAGGGTACTCAAAGGTAATAAAATCAATGTAAGGAGTATGTATAACAGTGGGAAGGATGGTAACTAAGCTATTGATTAGAAACCACGGACAGTCATTTCAAGAAATCCTTGTTATAAACTGGATGGATGTCGAGTGGTTTATTCTAATGTCGATGGATTCATAAATAACAACGACTAGTTTCTTTCAAGGATAGCTGCACTAAAACTTAGCAACATTGCACTGACTGAAATTAAACCTAAGAAATCGTTAGGGCTTGGGGGGAAAGTATCACATTCCTAATTGATGATGATGATGATGATGATGTCCATTTGTAATGCGCAGGTATCCATTCAGAAGAATGCTCATTGCGCAGCAAAAACCAAAAAATAAAGAAATAGAATAAAAAAGTAAATAAATAGATGAAACACCAGGAAAGTAAAAAAAAATAGAGACAGAAGTGTTGCTTGGTTGTTTAAGTTTAAGTCCGTCTTAAATAAACAGATGGGTCTTCAGTCTTTTTCGAAACGTGGTTGGTGAGGTGATGGTGGACAATGACGATGGCAGAGCATTCCACAGTTTAGGTGTCGCGTTTTTGAAGGCCCTGGCTCCAGTGCGCTTCTTGTTTGTGTCTTCCACTGTAGGGAGACAAAAGCATAAGTGGGAGCCAGACCGCAGACCATGTGATGGCTAATTGTGATATGTTCATTAATCCTCTTGGTTCAAGATAAAAATATAACATTACAATGACTGGCTTATAACTAAAGATTGTGAAATCGACTGTGGGTGAAGTTTGTTTTTTATTATTGCCGCTCTGAGATAAACATAAGACCAAGAAACCTATACATTTTTGGAAAAGAGAAAACTTGAACTTTGCAATAAAAAATAATAAAAATTGCTTTGCCCGTGCTACCCAGCAAAGCCACGATCGTGGCTTGTCGAACCAAGAGGGTTAACAAAAATCACATGAGGTGTTGCATGGTGTATCAAGAAAATATTAAATGCACGTGAGTACGAAATTTTGAATGACAACGACTTTCAAGAAAGTGTAAGGTGTGTATTAGATTCTTTGACGGAAGGATGGATTTTGATAGGTATGTGTATACATTAGTGTCATTTTAAGCGCTAAGAGCATGCTCTCTATGAGTGTGAATATGCGCTATAAAAATCTTCACTATTATTATTATTATTATTAGTGTGTACAAATACTAGTAATGAGAAAAATGACGTTCTTTCAGCTATCGTGGTCTAAGCATATATTAAAATATCAAAAGATTTGTATTCTTGGTGATTTTAATTAACCCACCATTCAGTGGGTTTGAGTGTGGTCTGGTAAAAATAGCGACAAGATTGCATTTGCAGGATGCATTTTTCATTCAAGAGGTGGAGAAATTTACTAGAAGAAAAGGTCAAACTCCCATGCTGGATGAATGGGTATCGGTAAATGAGGATAAATTAATTTCAGAAGTGAATTAATTTGACCCTGTAGGAAAATTGATCATGATGTAATAATTGTCCAAAATTTTTTTATCAGGTAATAATAATCAACAAAGTGAGTATGTATACGATTTAGGCAAAGGTATTTATAATAATAGACTGAGACATTATTAGTAATCATGATTGGTTGGGGCAGAAGAAATGATGCCTGGTGCCATATGAAAAGTATGCTGCATAGTTGCATGGAAGAGTGATACCTATCATGAGAGTTCACAATCAAAAGAAAATTAAACCGGTCTGGATGAACAGGACAGTTTTGAAATTTGTGTACACGAAAAAGTTTGGACTATGTCAAAGATGTTTACACTCGAAATCTTGAAATGATTAAGGTCAGCATATAAAGATCAGAAATTGTCGTGCTAGGTTAATAAGAAAAACTTAAAAAAGATTAGAAAAAAATAGCTAAGGATAGTAAGTTAAATCCTAATAAATTTTGGAAATCTGTTCAGGAGAGGATGAAAGTGTGAGTTGTTTTAGGAGGAATGAGAACTGTTTATTGGCCATTAACGATGGTAGAAAGACAGAGATGTTAATGAGTCTTCTGGTGTTTTCACACAAGAAAATGTGAATAGTATAACTATTATGACAAGGCTTTCATTTAAAGGGAGCAGTCTTGGTGGACATAAGAGTACCACCTTTCTATATTCAAGAAAAATTGAGGGATTTAAATCCTTACAGATCTCACAGTCCAGATTTGATACCCCTCACGATTCTGAAAGAATTGAGTGTTATCTGTTCCATTGTGCTCTTTATTTAAGAAGTTATTGGAGTCAGGAGATTTACCATATGACTGGAAAACTTAAGCGGTAATACCTTTTTTTAAGAAAGGTTTGAAGTTTGATCTTGGTAAGTATAGACCAGTTGGATTAACATGTATTGTGTAACGTTTTGGAGAATGTGGTTAGAGATGCACTAGTTATACATTTCATTGATTATAGAATGTACACAGAATTCTCACACTTTGATTTTAAAAGGACTTTTGATTCTGCCCCACATGAGAGACTGCTAGCCAAATTAATGTGAATTTTGTGGAAATTTGCTTAGTTGATTGAGAAACATTTTAAAAGGACACAACATGTTAGGGTAATATTTGTAACATCAAGTAAAGCCGAAGTTATGAGTGGAATTCCTCAAGGAAAAATTTTATCAGGTATTGTTTATGGTGTTTACCAGATATATTGTTCAGTACTTGTATGTTTTTGCGGCTGATAAAAAATATGTATTAGGAGAGATCTCATTCATAGATATTTCGTGGATATGATGACATCAATATGCATATATTTTTCTCACCACAAACTAACATTATTGGAAATTGAAAAGGAAAACTTTATCAGACATTGTAGTACCACTAAATGCAAATGCTATTTTTCAAAGAGTTGCTGAAAATGGGGACTCACTTCCAGCTAACATTAAATATGCACCAAATTTGAATAGCTTTAAGAACTCTCTAGGAAATATTCCCAAATTATATATCTATTTTACAGTTATAATGAATAATAAAATATATAAATGATACTCAGACCCAGAAAATATTAAAGTGAATTTTTGAAGACCTAGGCAATGATATCGAACTACTATAAAACATCCAGCAGTTTTTTAGCGCTAGCATTGTAGTTTGCTTAACAGTTAACTGTAGTTTCATGTTATATATTATTTTGTTTACATGTTGACAGTTTACATTATTGTCTTGAAACACCATGGGACAACAGCATCAAACAAATAGATGTTGACAAAAACTTGTCAAGATACCAAGCAAAATGTATTTAAGATGTGCAATTTCTGTGGCAGGAGTTGAGTGATTGTAACCGATTATATTTTTATGCAACATACTTACCCCAGCTCTGTTCTAATTATTTAAATGCATTTGTCTGAATTATGTTGTTTTTCCTGCCTGTGATTTTTGCTGGAACCCTTATCATTGTCCTTGACCATTTTTCCTTGCCTGTGGCCTTTGTTCTTCCTCCCCGGTGTCACGTTTCCTGAGTGTTTTTGCATTTTAATAGTATGGTCTTTTCTCTCTGCATGGAAATGATGGGAATAGCTATCTATGATTAAGACTTTCCTGAGTATTCGCAGATGGACTGTCTGAGATGTAGATCTAAACCAAGTCAAACGTCTTGGACTATGAAAATAGACATTTTGCTAACAATTCTGGTTTTTCTCTTTATGGAGCCAGTCTTTGATGGTGGGGTAAAGCACAATATAAATCTCCATTATTATTACTAGTAGTATCAGAATCAGTACTGAAAAAGTCATACTTTTTCTTTTCGGAAGGTTGTTTCCCATGTTTTTGGTGTTCTTTGCTGCTAGGGTCTGTACTTTCATACTAATTATAGCTTTATCAGGAAACACCAGGAACTGTGATTACTTCATCATCGAATGTAGGATGTTTTGTTATGCATGCATGACTTCTCAAATCAAGAGCCCATCACTTAAAAAAAAAGTTGTGTGTAATTGAGTGCTATTAATAACACGTAATAGTACATAATCACGATTGAAAAGGTAAATATGTTTCTAAATTTCCAGAAATCGGAGAATTTCAAAAAATAGTTGGAACATTCATTGAGATGGTTGATGCTGTTGCAACGGAAGTTGAAAAGGAAAAGATGAAGGTTTGTTTTTGCATCAGATTCTGTAGAACTATGATTGTTCTTTGAATTTGTTTTTAAGACCAGTTGTCAGAAAATGTACTTAGCACCATTTAAAATTTTCATCAATTGCTGATGTTAAATTACTTTGTCAGGTTTGGATTGTTTGACATATATATATACATAAAGCCATTATGAAGTAACTGCCAGCTGCAAAACAAATTTGCAGTGTGACCTCCCTTAGAAGTGAACTGGCACTTATTGTACAGGATCTCGAGAAAACATCATGACTGACAAATTTCACATTTTTGTAGGCCATAGGAGCAAGAAACCTGCTGAAATCTATTGCAAAACAAAGAGAAGCACAGCAGTTGCAACTGCAGGCCCTCATCACAGAGAAACGCATGCAGCTTGAAAGGCAAGTGATGAAAAATCTAATGTTCTAAGGTTTTCTAATGGCTTTTTTTTATCAATGTATTAGTTGCCAAAATATTATTGCCAAATATAATTAAAGACCAAATAATACAGATCCACTGATAAACCCTCCACTTACTGATGAAATTTTCATTATCTTTTAACAGATTAAGGATCCAGCATGATGCACTTCAGAAGGAGGAAAGTGACCAGGCTGAATTTCTTGATCAACTACTTTTACAGAAATAGACAATGAAAATCATCTAAAATTTTGTCCGTCCTATCTTTTCTCAGTGGTGCATTTTTGAAGTGATTTGTTGTGAAAAACTGTGATGTATAATAAACATATGTGATGGAACTTTGCTGATGAACTTTTCTGTAACAAAATATTCACATAATTGCAGTGTCTGGAAAGCAAAATCCATTTTACGCTTCCTTATGCTAGTAGAGGCACAAAACTAAATAAATATGCTTACAAGTCAGCATTATGTCCCAGCTAGAGACACTGCTTTTTTTTATCTTATCTCCTGAATCTAGCATCACCTTAATACAAGTCTCTGAATACCTTGTAGACTTTCTTTGAAATAAAGCTATTCATTATGCGTATAAAGGGATGCTGAGAAAAATAGACAGACCAAGGACCTTAATGGCTATGAGCAGAGAAGAGAGCAAAACATCCAGTAATAAAGGGATAAAATGACAAGTATTTTATGAATCCCCACCTAAACAATCAATATTTTTATAATTTTGGAACTCCATGGTGCAGTTATCACTCATACCAATTATAAAGTATTTCCTTAAATTTGATTAACCATTGGTTAGAGCTACAACCATGAACGGCAAGCTGCAATAAAGACTGCCATCTAGCTG
Organism: Marisa cornuarietis; assembly: GCA_004794655.1. Lineage (NCBI taxonomy): Eukaryota > Metazoa > Mollusca > Gastropoda > Architaenioglossa > Ampullariidae > Marisa > Marisa cornuarietis. Next base: position 653,846 of record SMMW01000565.1, on the reverse strand, counting down.
ATGCACAAGCTCAGCATGGCTGTCAATGAGGCAGCACAGTGCAGTGGGACTCTTGACTTATAGGTCACCATTTCAAGAGCCGCTCAAAAACGTAGCAGGAAAACATCCCTCTGTCCACCCAGTGACTGGTCTGAGGAGAGGGTACCCGATTTACCCGGAAAGGGGAGAGGACTGGGTTTCACCTCCACACACATGCCATGCTGCAGATGGCCATATTTACTGTCCCTACTGCCTGCAAGTTATGGGACCTTATTACATGCACATTAACTTGATTTACACATTACTGGGGGAAACCAAGGTTCTTTCTGAGCTGTAAACTACCACCATAGTATGTGAAGATTCCGTCTCAACTATAACTCATAAAAAGTTCAATCTTACACATCAATTCAAAGAAAATAATGTTATGAAAACATGTTTATATCATATATCTCCATCTTTTGGAGCATGATGTCACTTGTCTCTTCTGACATACACAACACTCGATTACAATTCTAAAGAAAATTCACTCTAGTCTCATTTTCTACATAAACAGTTTAACTGGACATAAAAATGCACACGTCCACTGCAAACCCCACAACAGCTTCAGAAACTTAAGAGAGATAATTATGTGCAATTAACAAAATTACACCTTTTCAGATATCCACCTGATGGTCCAATGATAATAGATAAATAATTAAGCCAGCAAACAGATGCATAGAATTTCATGAAGCAGAACAAATGGCAAGCGCACTAACCTCTACCAAACCAATCTACAAAGACTCTTGCTCTTTTAAGTTGCTGCAGCACATCTCGGCAAGGCCCATACGTAGATATATTACAGTGGATTTGTATACTCATTCTGTTAAGCATTTTCTCATGATTTTCTTGTACAAGAATACCCATATCTTCACAGACAATAGCTGGCCACCTTGACCAAGTATCACATTTTAACTTCTCAATTCACTTCTTCACTTCTGTCCAAGCTTTTCTAACTCTGATAGACCAAAATGGGTAAGCCAGACACAGAAATTTACACTGTCCAATTATACCATTTTGACGGCAAAAGAAAATGAAGGAAATTCCTCCATGAAAGTGTCAGGGATTGTAGTGAACTGTAATTTCAAAATGCTCTTCTTGTTTAGTCTGGTTAGAAGCTATACAATAGCCATGATAAACTATACACAGCATTAACCTCCCAAGCAGAAATGACAGTGGTCATGAAATACTTCATGTGCAGTGAAACGTGAAAAGGTCAAACATCTTAGTGGTGTTGGCAAGATGCTTGCACGTTGTCGGGACTTATTTTTTGTATGTCTTCTCAACAAACTCCTCCCCCTTTTTGATGTTTGCCAACAGCTCTGGCATGGCAGCCTTCAACAAATTCACCTCAAAGTCTATGAGTTTTCCCATGCCAAGGTTCTTCTCAACACCCTCTTTCTGTAAGGACAAAAAAAAAAAAACCAAGTTCTTTAAATGTTACCTTGCCAGATCTATCTTCAGGCTAGTTTATATATAGTTTGTATTTGAAAATAAGTTTATATGAAGTCACATTACACTGGTCACATTAGCAAAAGCCATTTCTTCAAGAAATGGGGAAATGGTAACAGTCATCAATTCACTTCCACTTTAAAGCAATTTCAGATCCCATTGATACCACAGACAATTCTTCTCATGCAGAGGGTTAACAGCATGCAAACAACGCTCCTCTCTTAAAAACAAAAATTCTTACTATCATCATGGTATTAATTTTAAATGATAAGTCTCCATCAAATACCCTCAAGAATTTAGAAAAAAAAAGTTCAGGTAAGATGAGAGCTTACCCCAAGCAAGAGTGGTGTAGCAAAATATTTGGCTTCCGTCTCCTCAGAGCTAACAAATGCACACTGTACCCTGCCCTCAAACCCATTCAATGCTTCAAGAAGACTGGTTGTGAACTCAGCAGCAGCATAGGCCATCGAAAGTGTAGCTGAACCCTGAAAACCAAGATCCAAAGTGAACTCCCATCACAATCATCACATTAAGAATTTCTCATTAAGTCCTTCCATACTGCAACTGCCTCATTGATAACCCAAATATTTTCACAGATGCATTTCACTTTGTAGACGTTTCTATTATGACTACCTCCCCAAAGTGTCTTACAACAATTTGTGTTCTATTACAATTTTTTTATGCAGAAGTTGCATGTTGAACAAAAAATTAAGCACTACCTCTAGCTGACCACTTGCCCTATAATTTCTTTAGAAATTACATTACAACAATTTGAGACTGGTTGTTCATTGCGTTACCTGTCATTTTGACCCAAAATATGTTGTCCTATCCATAACAACCACCTGCTTGATTCGTATTGATCTTACTGGGGAAATATAGGTTTGGGTCAAATGATCGGGCCCCATTTACTGTTCTCATAAATCAGTCAACTGTGCTTCATTAACAACCTTTTGCAGAAATCATGTGTTAAAAAAATAAGATTCTTGTGACCAAGTATTTGTGCTATTAAGTTAAAAAAAACACACACACACACAAATATAGCGCACTTTAAAACTACCATGGTACATGTGCACCACTCAAGTGCTTTTACCTGGAGAGTTAGTTACCCTATAATTTTTTAATCAAGTGAAGCAATGACACAATAAGCAACCAAGACTGTTGAATTTATAGGTGTCTGAAATAATAATAATAATAAATGAAGATTTGTAAAGTGCATATTCACACTCATAGAGAGCATGCTCTTAGCACTTAAAAACAAGGAAGAGACATGGACTAAATGGATAGAACACGAGAGAGTAAGAATAAACGACAGTACTGACGACAAACAGAAAACAAAGATGGAAAACACAAAAAGACACCAAGGAACAGAACATACAAAATATAAGGATTCTGCAGAGAAAGATGGTAGAAAATTAGCAAGAGCAGAAGGGGGGAGGGTAAGAAGGACGAGCATTGTGTGGACTATGTTAGGAGTAATGCTCAAGGAAGAGGTGCGTTTTCAGTGCAGATTTGAAGGATTCAAGAAATCATGGTTCATGAACCATTTCCCTGCTGAAACACCTTTCAGTTACAACCCAATTTTGGTTGATTTTAGCAAATTTGAATAGCAAGGTTTTAATGTCTTTTAATGAGACAATGCATGGAATAATAATAAGTGATATTACAATTGATTCTAAAATATAAAAATCTAAATACAAAACAAAAACGTATCCTCCACAATAAAACTTACAGCACCAGCTTTGGCTTCAACAACTTCAGTGCCAGCATTTTGGATTCTCTTCGTCAGCCGTTCTCTTTCATCCTAAGGCAAAGGCATAAAATAAAGTAGTACTTCAAAACTGACTTCTACAGAAAGATATGACCTATATAATAAGGCATAGTCATACTGCGAAAGCCTCACCAAGTATCTTTTGTTGGTAATATTGCAACTGTAAAAATAAAAAAGGTGAGATTGTAGTCCTTAAAACACTTCTGCACTTAGGCATTGTACTAAGTATCAGTACCCCATATGCTGTTTTAAGAACATGTTAAAATGCTTTTCTTCTGGCCCAAATTGTCCACAGTTCACATAAAGATCTGGCTGGTTATCAGGGCTGTATTATTTAAAAATGCTTAAAAACTTACTGCAGGGAATGAGACATGTGGTGTGCACTGAGAAATCAGAGGAATAATAGTAACACCGCTGTGGCCACCAATGACTGGAACATTCACTTTGGAAACATCCAGGCCCTGCAAAAGTATTTTATATTTAGAACAGAGCTAGCAAATATCAAATACAAACTTGTACTACTTTGCTTACATAAAAAAGATGAACACAGCTTGGTCAGACTTGCCTTAGCTTCTGCAATAAATGTATTTGCTCGTACAACATCCAGTGTTGTGACCCCAAAAAGTCTGTTTGGGTCATACACTCCTCGTCTTTTCAGGACCTCAGCAGCAATAGGCACTGTGGAGTTAACCTAGTAAAAACAAAATAGCCCCTTCTCAGAAAAAAAGCTACAAAAAGAAATATATGATGACGAAAGGACCAAAAATACATAATATAGACACTTTTTATTATTTCCGGTTGATTTTGCTTTTCCCTGATCTACTTAAAAAAACAATGTCATCTTGCCCAAAACCAGTTTGTCACCTTCAAAAGCATTGCATTCAAAGCTTCAGCATCACTTTAGGACACATAAAACATAAATGTTAACTGATTATTCACTCACAGAATGTAGTATAAATTACTGAATGAAAACAAATCTGAAAGGATTATATCTAAAGCAAGTTTCATTTGATATAAAGGCAACTCACAGGATTTGTAATGATGCAGATCATTGCTTTTGGGCAGGTTTCTGCACATGCATCAACCAAATCTCGCACAATACTGGCATTGGTGTTAAAGAGGTCATCCCGTGTCATACCTGAATAGACATACTTCATTTGACAGGTTTCCTAGGGTACCTAGTACAACATTTGTATGTGTATTTATAGCACACAGTGACAATACATATTACAAAACAGACTTTTGGACAAGCCACAATAAGTTTCAGCACTCCTGTTACATTTCTTTTTATTCTCATGCTTGCTAAACAAACAAGACAACAGATAACTGCATCAAATTATCAATTTTATTCAAGATTAAACTGAGCATTTAGTGCCACCTACCAGGTTTTCTGGGTACTCCAGCTGGAATGATCACCACATTTGCCCCCTCAAGACTCTCCTTCACTTGATTTTGTCCAAGGAATCCTGATACTCTTGCTCTGGTCCTGATGTGACTCAAGTCAGCAGCAACACCAGGTGTGTGAGCTATATCATAGAGGTTAAGGTGGGAGATAAGTGGCGACATCTTTAGCAGAAGTGATAAAGGCTGGCCAATGCCCCCTGATGCTCCCATGACAGCAACTCGTGCATCCTTCTGTACCTATTTAACATATTCATTCAAAGATGCATCTGCACTCCATAACATCATCAATGTTGACAACTGTACAAAAGTATTTTGGTCAGATATTTGTTATCAATGCACTGGGCTGTGCATAGGAAGAAGGCATCAAAATACGTGGCAAAACGAGGTCAAGTGCTACTCTTCACCTCATGGTAATATAGTAATTTTGCATTAAATGAAACTTGGGGATGGGAGCGTAGCGTTGCAAAGAGAGTGGCATGAGACTGTTGGTACAATATATTGCAAAATCAATATATTTATCCAAGGCATGGTTATTGCTAGTTGAAAAAGTGCAAAATCATAAGCAACTTTCACATCTTGAGCAATCAAGGTAAATTCTCTACTCACTGTCTCACAAACCCTGTCTTTCACCTCGATTTATGGAAGAACAGATTTCCACCAAAATTACTCCTAGCTTATATCCTCTTATGTCAGCCCCCTTACCTCTCTGCCAACATTTGTGTTGCACTGCTGGTGGCAAGATAACAAGTTAGGACTTAACTTCTGTCTCCCAGGTATCACATTTAAAACACATAAGACTTGAATGTTCAAAAGTATAAACGATACCGACTACTATCCATTTTCCATCATATGCAATTATAGTAGAACAGAAAGTCTAGAAGTAATAAATACTAGTAATTTACTACAGAAAAAATGCATATGCCAATAGGGTTATGCTGATACCTCATTATTTTAAAATAACAAAATGTTAACATTTAAATACTTCCTTACATATACTTATAGTGTGATACAGATCATCACTGCTCAGACCTTAAAACAATGAGATGAACATGAAGACAATGAAGGACTTTACCTATCTGGTCCCAATGTGTAAAATCCTGTGCTTATACATACAAACATTAATAAAATATGACACAAATTTGACTGGAAGGGGCCATCAGCGAACCAAGAATTCAACCTACACCTCTGCATCAATGCTGGGCTAAGCTGTGATAAGCTTTAGTGCGGAAGTTGTGGTATGAGAGCCACACAATCTTTACCCTCCAATGGTAGCATTTTATTGCGAGTAGATAATTCTTTTGAAGTCTTATGTTCTTCTTGAAGATGAAATGCATGGAAGCATAGTACTACTAAGAGAAAGTGAATTTGTTAAGTGGTTTGTGACATAGGGAATTGAGAAAACACTGTAGAAAGAAAGTTACAGAAATAAGAAATAATAAACCAGGTGACAGGAAAATTGTAGGTTTTGGAAGAACTTTGTTACAAAGGGAAGAGCAACCATCCCACTGAACAGAGCGAGCAAGGTGTCAGGTATGATTCCATTTAACTGTAGGGAAAATAAGTTTAACAGACTGTTTAAAATTTGTGCCTGGGTATTGAATGGCCAAAGCAGATGTGATTTCACATTATTTGCAGAACTATACCCAACTTTTCATTTGATAAACTTGTGAAAACATTAGGGGATGATAAGCTTTGTACTTTTTTGAACATTGTGTCCCGTATCAACCGGGTAAGCAGACAACGAGTGACATCAGATTATCTGCATAGTTTCACCTACTAGTATGCCATTTATGTAATTTCTGTAATAGTAAACATTCATCTATGTTTTTGGCATCAGTTAATTTTTTATGTTCCATCCACTATATTGGTTGCAGTGCATTGGGTTAATCAAGCATCAGCAGATGACCCCTGAAGTCAAATTTGTTGCAAAATGTAAATATAAACAAAGAAATGTATAAATAAAAGGGATAAGATATTTGAAAAACAAATAATAAACAGTAACTCATAATATGAAAAATTAAAAAGTTTTGATTTGAAAAAAAATCAAAGTTAAAAACGTTTTCTTCATTTATGCAAAATCAAAATACTCAACACCTTTTTTGAGCATACTCACTTTACGCATGCCTTTACGGTAATGAGATTTAGTTGCTTTCCATTCTGCTGACTTAAAAAATTTGTTTTTCAATGTTAACCCGACATATTCATCGCATTTACTTTTTGTCCTCTAACGGCGTTGTTAGACTTTACTCATCAATTTCTTCTACTCTGCATACTATATCAGAATTTATACAAAATATAAAGCTTGCCCGTCATTCCTAAATCAAGAATTACTGAGTAAAATATCTAAAAACTAAGAAATTATATAAAAATATATTCTCAAAACTAAGACCTTGACACGCACGTATAAAGTCACGTAGACGGAAACCTGCAACAATAAACCCAGCGTATTTCTGTCTGACATCAATAACGCATGTGGAAAGTATGCCGTACCATAAATTTACTAGTGGTCGAAAATTCTTTTTTGACCACAGTAATAATCTGAGAAGGTCGCACAAATCTTGAAAACATGTTTGCTGCTTGTCACTGATTTCCACCGGCAGGACACTCAAACCGGAAAGCGGAGGATCCCTTTGAACATGCGCAATATAGTACTTTTAAAATTACTACGCACTTGACAACGCTAACACGAGCGTATATTTAATTATTCAGTATATTTCTATAATAGTGTATTTTTTATTTAATTATCTAATAAGTAATTAACTTTATTACTTATTCCTTGTGTAATAACATGTTTAAAACATACAGTTTTCACCATTCTAAGCTCTTTATCTTATATGCGGAGTGGCAGTGTTTACATGAGAAGTGAGAATCCACCTCACTGGTGGGCAAAAGAGCAGCTATTTGCCCGAAATGTCTTACGATGGGCTTAAGTTTATAGAGCCAAATATTCTCTACAACTTGCTACAGCAAGCAACGTTTTATCCCTGCCTAAGTGATCCAAATTATCTGCTTCTTATAGGTAAGGTAACTTGCCGATCATTCTCTTTACAATAGATCGAGGGTGAGTGTGCATGATGATGATGATGTCGATTTATAATAATAATAATAATAGTGAAGATTTTTATAGCGCATATTCACACTCATAGAGAGCATGCTCTTAGCGCTTAAAACGAGGAAGAGACGTGGACTAAGTAGACACAGAACAAAGGGGACGAAAGAAAACGACAGTACTGACGAAACAGAAAACATTAAAAGGCATCAAGTAACAGGAACAGAAAAATATAGTGATTCTGCGAGAAAGATGGGTAAAGTAGCAAGAGGGAAGGGGGCGGGGTTAAGAAGGACGAGCATTGTGCGGACTGTGTTAGGAGAAATGCTTAAGGAAGAGGTGCGTTTTCAGTGCAGATTTGAAAGATTCAGTTGTAGGAAGGTGGCGGATATGGAAAGGAAGAGAGTTCCATTGTTTTGCAGCACAGTAGCCAAAAGTCCTGTGACCATATGTTGTTGTTCTGGTGACAGGAACAGTTAGGATACGGATAATGATGATGTCCATTTGTAATGCGCAGGTATCCATTCAGAAGAATGCTCATTGCGCAGCAAAACAACAAACAATAAAAAAATTAATAGATAAAACAACAGGGAAGTAAAAAATAGAGACAGAAGTGTTGCTTGGTTGTTTAAGTCCGTCTTAAATAAACAGATGGGTCTTAAGTCTTTTTCGAAACGTTTTTGCTGAGGTGATGGTGGACAATGACGATGGCAGAACATTCCACAGTTTAGGTGCCGCGTTTTTGAAGGCCCTGGCTCCAGTGCGCTTCTTGTTTGTGTCTTCCACTGCAGGGAGACAGAAGCGTGACTGGGAGCCAGAGTGCAAGCCACGTAACGGCTGGTAAGGAGGAACTACCTCTTGCAAATAGTCAGGGGCAGTTTTAAACATGATGCTCAGGTATCCATTCAAAAGAATGCTCATTGCGCAGCAAAAACAGAAGAGAAGAAAAAAATAAAACAACAGGAAAGTAAAATATAATAATGACAGAAGTGGTGCTAGGTTGTTTATTAAGTTTGTCTTAAGTAAACAAATGGCCAGTCTTCAGTCTTTTCCAAAACGTGGTTGCATGCCAATGTCCGTTTACAATATTTTAGTTGGGGGCTAGTATTTCACTATTTGGCACACAAACATTGTTTCACTCCAGACGCACATTATTCTAAGCTGTTTTGAACAAACTCATAAAATTTTATTTAAACTCTAATGTGTAGTACCCCAATACAATTATACAGATAAAACTATATCTGCATGCTTATATAGATATTTATATAACCATATGTATTATATAGTATATATATATATATATATTGTTTAAGTATAATGCAGACCAGGTGTATATGACTGAAGATTTCTATAATTCCTTGATGATTATTAATCCTGTTAACAGATGCACGGAAAAAGCATGAATTTGCTGAAGATCATGTTGTTACTGCAAAAAAGGCTCCAAAGGTGAGGAAGACAAATAATGTCTCAAAAAAGACTTTAAATGAAAAATAATATATGCCTAAAGATGGCCAGGTAGCAGTAAAGATACTCGTGTTTTTTTCATGTGCCTAAACTATCAAAAATATGTAAAGAGTGTATACATTTTTTTTTGGTTACTGTTACAAGCCACATTTTTGTGCCAGTTTATTAAAAGATGAAAAATTTTTGCTTGATTTTTATCACTGTAATGATTTAAATTTGAAATGTGTAATATTACTTTTATAAGATGTGTGTGGAATTAAATCTTTATCTTATTTAGATATAATTTTATATTCTATTTGTAGATTTGCTTATGTTGTTTTTTTTCTGTTGCTCCACCTGCCCTCCTCCATCCTTCTCTCTCTCTCTCTCTTGCTGTGTTATCTTACGGAGACTCAGAAAATTTGTGTTACCAGTGTGTCCTCTAGTTTCACAACTCTTCTACTTCCCCTTTTTCCCCAACTAAACTATCACCCCACCAACTCCCCCAATCAATTCTTGCTCATCTGTGTGATTACCTTTGCAAAATTTTTCAAGTTAACACAAACCCACTTTCAGAGTGAACATGGTGAATTTTTGGTTCCATATGATGCTGAGTTGGAATGCAAACAGAACATTGTGATCTACGATAGCAACACCTCAGAATTTACAGATCCACAAGGTAATATGTCTGAAGAAATATAAGAGTTGAGAATTGAAATGTTTTTTGTCCTTTTTAATCACTAAGGTCTTTAAATAATGTATATAGCTTTTTGAGAATTCCATGTAAACAAATTTAGATCATAAATATGTCAGTCATTCATCCCTCGACTGGCACTGGTCATTAGGGGGAGCATTTGGATAGACTCGGCAGCTGACAAGGCCTGCATTCAATGCCTGTCTCGGGCAATGATGAGCAGGTCCTGCACAGGATGACCAGCCCAGTCCTTCACATTCGTAGCCAGTTATTCCTTCAAGGAGTATGAGGGCTATGTCAGCGATTTTGACAATGCCAATTTTACCCACTGTTCCTGCCCATTGTTGGTAGGCATCTGGACCAGCCTAGGGATTCCAGTCACTGAGTACAATGAGGATTTTTTTTAGGGGGGTTACTGCTTTATGACTTTGTCTAGCTGTTGGTAAAACTTTTCCACATCTTTGTGTTTGTGCATGGAAGTTGAACATATTCTTGGACAGTGGTGACATTGTGAGGCCTGGCAGTGATGCAGATCAGTCTGCTGTACATGTACGGCTGATGACAGCTCCAACCACTTCCTTATTGCCTTTGTCAGTTGCTGTTAATTCTGTACATATAATATTACTGAGTTTATGAGTTTCTCCACACTAGGGGAACATAACATCCATACATATTGGGGGACCTACTGTATCATAAACGTCTGCTAGTCTTATAGCAATATTTTAAAATGTATTGTAATCTGTCTTAACTAATGAGATAAAAGTATCACAGATAAAGCCAGTTTAATCTTTCAGTAACCAATATATTAATATACACCAAACAACATTTGTTTGGAGTTTCTTCTGACCTTTCTTTTATGCTGCAGCTCCAGCGCTACTGTGTGGATGCTTACTATGGAATATGGGCAGCAGGAATCCAGTCCAGATATTGAAAGGTGTGTAAAATATTTGCAGAAGTCTGAGAAAGTATTATTATGACATAACTTTTAACTGTTCTATGCTTTTCATTCTTTCCTATTTTATAATGCAGGACTGAATATTTTCTGCTGTCTTTTTTTTAAAACAACTGCAGCACAGAATTCATTTCTTAAACCATTATTTTCAAATAAGGATTTACTCTCATTTTCTGGTACTGTGGATTAATTTAAAAACCATCCTCTAAATGTCATCACAAACGTTTATTAAAGCACATAGAAAATTAAAAGGGGGCATTTTTGATTTTATATAATGTAAGTTAAATGACCTGCCATGAAATTTTTTAAATGCAAAGGAGAAACATACTTGAAAATAGTAAATTTTGCTGAGAAATATGACCCTTCTTCAGTTTTATTCTCCTATTAACAGTCATGCCATTACTATAAATGAAACCAGAGAAAGAGGTCTAAACTCCTAGAATTCACACCGAGCCAGCAGTTCACACTAGCCAAAACCCTTCATCCCCACAATGAACCCAGGATGGAAACTTCGAACTCTTCCCATGACTTAGTTTATAATCAAATCAACTTCCTCCATGGCCCAAGTTGAAGGTAAATTCGTTGTCCTGAACATGGTGGACTGTCACATGCAACTCTGCCGTTACTTTTGGACAAGATAGAAAACACCAACCAAAAAACTAAACTGAAAAAATTAATATTAGAAAAATATTCAACAAACAAAAAGACTTATTTAAGCAGTAGGTGCACCTTTTTCTATAAAATCTTTAGTTACAGTTTACCTCTAAAGAAAGCCTTCTTTGAAACCCCTTCTAAGGTTTGAATCTCCAATACGAAAGAATGCTGACACAACAGTCTGTTCCTGTTTGCTGCCCCTCTTAATGTCCAGCAAGATCCAGTGCATCATTATACAAAGAATACACTGATGAAAGAAAGAAAAAAAATCTGGACAGAAAAATATATTCCTTAAAATCTATCACTTCTTCAGATTTACATTCACTACTACTAATTTATTAGTCCCCAATTACATTTAGTCCAAAAACTTGCACACTCAAAAAAGCAAAACTAATACAAAGTCACTGCAACAGGTTTTCAAGTGAATCATTTACACTCTTTTAACAAGTCTGATCAGGACTTTACAACACTGAGAAAAACTGTCAGACTCCCCATCCCAGGCAAGTACACAAAGCACCCACAAAACTTTTTCTTTCTCCTCCTTGAGCTTCTCAATATATATTTTAGTGGAGCTTCGCAATGATGATGTTTCATCAAACAAAAAGCGGCCATCTTAAGTTGCTTGCACCCATGCACACACCCGCACAAAGCCCTCACCACCCACCTACCTTTTCTGTTTGGTGGCCGGTCATTTAGCCTCAAGACCATTTCATCCCACAGGCTAAGTCATTTCGTCCCAGATAAGAATAATTGCCTTATTATGCACAAGTTTAAAGAAACGGTTGATCTGGTAAATCTGGATGAAATTGCAATGGAGTTCATCAACAGAAATAAAAGAAGATGCAGGTGGGTTTTTTTCCTTTTTGGCACACTGATTTGCAAAATTTGAATATGAATATTATGATTATAAAGTTTATCTTATTCTGAATATTACTTTTCTTTAACCCTAAAAGCAGCATATGTTGTGATGTTACCACTGTGCATGTGTGCATGGCTGCACTCACATGCTCCACTTTCTCTTTTTTCGTAATGCGCGAGTTCGAACGTTTTTCAGTGTCAGCATTGTGTTTGTCCCCCCCAAAGGCAAACATCCTCCTATGCCACTGACCATCTCATTCTGATGCCCAGTACTGGTGGACCAGCATAACCATTGGTCAATGAGTAGCAAACATTGGTCAATGAGTAGCAGTCAATGAATGAATGAATATAAATGAATGCTACATTTATTAATGTTTATGTTTCATTCTGTATGAGTGAGAAATTTACAACAAAATTTACGTGATTCTCACAATTTTATTTCAGGAGGATATGAAGTGTTTTCAGCTCTTTATCCATTTCTTCGCACTCAAAAAATTATTTATATGCCAAGAGTAAGTACTACTAGTACCTTTTTAAATCTTAAGAAACAGTATTGAGTCTACATCCTTGTGGCCATAGAGGCAGCAAACTATATGTAGTTCACCATGTTTAGAACACAGCATGAGGCAAGCAAAGCCCATCCCTAATCTCTAACTACCCTCTTCCTTTCCATATCCGCCACCTTCCTACAACTGAATCTTTCAAATCTGCACTGAAAACGCACCTCTTCCTAGAGCATTTCTCCTAACACAGTCCACACAATGCTCGTCCTTCTTAACCTCCCCCCGTCCCTCTTGCTACTTTACCCATCTTTCTCGCAGAATCACTATATTTTTCTGTTCCTGTTACTTGATGCCTTTTGTTTTCTGTTTCGTTGTCAGTACTGTCGTTTTCTTTCGTCCCTTTGTTCTGTGTCTACTTAGTCCACGTCTCTTCCTCGTTTTAAGCGCTAAGAGCATGCTCTCTATGAGTGTGAATATGCGCTATAAAAATCTTCACTATTATTATTATTATAAATAATCATCTTATCTTATCCCTTTCTTTATACTGTCTTTCACCTTCCCTGGTGGAAAGAAAAAGGTTTATAGTCATAGGTCTTGACAGACTCTAATGTTGACTGTGGTAACCACCATGCTACAATACCTCCCCAAATATTAAAAATAGGTGGGGGAAAAAGCACACTAGGTTAGGTATAGTAGTAGTATACAAATGTATATGTAGGAGGGTTTATTCCATGGACATATTTCAGCTGTTTTTAAAACAATTTTCTGAGTCTGTGAATAAAAGGAGCGTAAATTTTGCATGAGCTGTTCTAGATGTGTTACAGGAAATGGATGAAATAAAACCCTATCCTGTTGAGATTCTGCCTGGATTCTTGTATCTAGGCAACTGGTTCCATGGTAATGAATCATACATCCAGAAGGATCTCAAGATCAAAGCCCACATAAATGTATGTGTGGAGCCAGGGACTTTGTAAGCTTTGATTTATAGGAATGCAATCTTGCACTTGTTTTCATCTAATGCTTTGTCATGACTTCATAACAATAGTGACTGTACCTAACAGAAGAATGCTTCCTTCATTTCACTTCTGCTTTAAACTGTTTGATAAATCAGAACATAATAAAGATTCTTTACATTTTTTTTAAAAAGAACTCAGTTCTTGAAATTTACCATTTTGCCATTATTAATGAAAAAAATGATGACAGCTTTATAATTAATCCCACACTTTTTACAAAAGATGTGGCAGGGACTGGGGCATTTCACATTTAGAACCACAATGAAGCATATGTAAAAGCTTTTCAAATGAAACAATATCACCAGCAATATGAAACAATATCACCAGCAATATGAAACAATATTCTTCATCTTAAAACTGCTAGGGCACTTACTAAATTCCATAAAATATGGCTTCTTATTTGCATCTTTGAAGAATGTAGCACATATACTCTGTACAATGTACATATCACACCATCCAGAGAAAAACTGATCACGCAGCTAGAGTTTTGTATGTCAAGTTCAATTCCAGTTGACTGGACATCGAGCATGCTTATTGCTGGAGCACACAGAGAAAACACAGCTAAACAGACATATAATATTTGAAAATCTTAAAAAAAATTACTTAGGTCAGCTGGTGATTGATACATGTGTGATATTTGTCAGCTTTACAGAACCAGGACAGCAACGGCTGCACATTCAGGTAGAAGATCGAGAAGATGCTGACCTTTTCAGCCACTTTTCCAAGGCCTGCACTTTTATTGGTAAATGTGTCCTTAAATAAAAGTCAGCAAGAAATTAACATATAAATTAATTTTTAAAATATTGTTCTCCTATTTTGACCCTGTGTGTGTGTGTGTGTGTGTGCAATGCTGCACTTTAAAACTTTGAAAAATGTTGTGATGATCATGGCAAGTAAAGTGTACATACTCCGTACTGTGATTACAGTGCTGTCTGATAGTCAAATGAAGAGAAGTACAGACGTACCTATAAATGTGTGGATAAAAGTTACCATGAAATAATACTTTGATTCTTTTGTGAAAGTGGAGAATTTATAGCATCGATTATTGCATAGCTTTAATTTGTGGGAGTTATGATCACAATGTTCTGAACATTTTTGCTATCACAGATGTTGTTCCTGTTCCTCTAGATCAGGGCTACTTTAGTAAGAGTTGCACAAATAAAACTGATTCCTATTGAAAAAAGCAATTTGCATTGTATTCACAGATAAACACAAGCCTGCAAAAGAAGCTGTACTGGTGTTTGACCACCTTGGAATTAGCAGATGTGTGACAGTTGTTATTGCATATATGATGCATCATATGAATTGGAAACTAGATGTTAGTACCAAGATTCAAAAGCATTACCATTAGGTTAAGATGTTCACATTGATCCTACTATAATTATTCTGATCAGCTAAGCTTTTTGTTTCTTTAACAAAATAACAAGTTGATCTGCTTTGGTTGATATTTCCTCTATTTGCGTTCAAAGCTAAAGAACAAAGCAGCCATTGAAGTGTCGTAATTACTATGCAGCATGCCTGCTTGTGGCATGGGGCCCATCATAACTGTCTTCTCTCTTAAACTTTTTTAAATTTTCATGATGTCTTAAGCATTGAACTGTTTCACTCAAGATTTAAGTCCCCCACCCCTTTTGGAAAAATTAATATGTCTTTATGTGATTACACATGTGTACACATAAATCAGAGCATTTATCTATATATATATATATCTGAAGCATTTACTTTTTCCATTTCTGCATATGTATATTTAAAATGTTAACAACCGTTTATTTTGCCTGCATAATAATCTGAGGTTTAGGTGTACCTGATAATTAAAAGGAAAATTTTATGCAGTGTTTTCCTTTATTAAAAATGCTGTTTATAGAAAGATTTTTATACATAAGTTAAGTGTATGCAAGTTCAGCAGTTGTTTTTTTCAAGTTTAGTAATGTCACAGTAATAATATTTTTCAGGTTGCCTACATTTATGTCAAAAACTGTGTTTCAACAATGAAGCCAACCAGAAGTTTCATCGTGCAATTGTCACAGTGGGAAGAAGTTTTGTTTGGAAAAAAAAGCACAGAGATTGATGATCTGCTTTATTAGCATGACTTCTATTGAATCTTTTGTTTATGGATCTTTATACATTCTAACCTTAGCTATTGTTAAAAACTGCATGTACAGCTATTACTATTTGTAACTCTCTTCAAAGATACAGAGTAACAAAAAGTGGATATAGTTGGGTATGCACCTATGTACACCTATATGTGTACAATCACTTGTATACATATATTTACATACATGTACATAAGTAATGCAAGAAGCATTGAATTGCTCACGGTCTTCAGTCAGAGGTCTACAGCCTACACTGAATATCTGGTCGATCTCTAACACATTTTAATCCCTCACTCCTTAGCCAATAATTGTCACATACTATATTCCAGCAAATACTGGAAAAACTTATAAAACATCCACAGATGCGTTGTGAAAAATGAAACAGGTAAAAAAGTGGAATAAGAAGGGGGGGGGGAATTTTAAACGGGAAAATATGAACATTTAGCCATCAAAAGAAAACAGAAGTAAACAACATCTAATAGACTGTGACACTTGAAAATTGAAATTCAAAATTTTGCAACTTAATTTGATAATGAACACTACATCTTCATGCAATTTTTAGAGACCAAATGTTAGACATTATTTTCTCTCATGAATAGCTACACATCAGCTATAGAACAAAGTAAATGCAATAATACAACAGCATTATTTATAACTGATGATTAACAACCCATATTTATTTATATGACATAGGATGTGGAATGCCAAGTGGTTAGAGAACTGGTGTTCAAACCCAGAGGTGCATGGGTTTGATACCTATGTGGCAGTGTGTTACCCCAGTCAATCCAGCAGTTGGGAAGGGGTACTTAACTCCACAAAGGGTTGGAGAAATGGAAAGCAGCCAGAGGAAGAGTAGATGGGTGCCACCCTCAAAAAGAGTTGTCAACAAGAAAAGTGTAGTCCCTACATCGTGGTTATTCCTTTGACCTAAAAATAAAAAAAAGTTAGGGGCCAACCTTTACCTTAAATGACATATACAAAGCAGCTTTACCCGCTGTGCACATGTACTTTTTAGTACCAAAAAAAATCTGATTATTTTTATATGCTGTATTATTTACAAAAATTGTCCTTTATCAAGGCACACTGATGTTGTTCTGGTTTTTTAATGCATCAAATAAGCCTTTTCAAATTAAGCAAAATCCTTTCATGAACAAAAATGCAAAATAAAATCACTTTTAATGTATTTTTTCTTAGAGACTGCAGAAATACTTTTGTAAAATGTTTTGGGTAAATCATCATTATAGCAAAGAGTCCACAGTAATGTTTCTCTCTCAAATATCACCTTTTCACCTCTTTGTTTACATTCATTTAGCTCATGGAAGCCCAGAATATAAAAAAGTTTGGAATCTTTGGAGAGGTATGTGGTACTGAACATTTATAGGTAAAGCAAGCTATGTTTCATACTATTTCCATTTTGAGGAACACGTAGGTACATCATGTTTTGCAACAGTACATCCACCTGATCAAAAACTCTTTACTCTGACTAGTTAGTTTGATGATTTTGTCATCAACCACTGTGCACGGGTGCAACATTCTCTGAAATGGCCAATGTTGGTGTTCCTTTAATAACTTTTTTCCATGACTTGTCACAGATTTCTACTTAATCATTTCAAGAAGGAATTATTTTGAACACCATTAAGTTTAATTTTTATGGGAAGGACAATAGGCATACTTTTTATGTTAACATCATGCAAAAACTGTTGCCTTTTCCACCTAATGATCCATTAGCATAGCAATGCACATGCGCTTTTGCCAACCAAAAAGTTATCACCCTCTTCTTCCCTTAAACACATGGTGCACACAGATGTACACATATACCCTCCCCCTTCTGCTCTTGCTACTTGTCTACCCATCTTTCTCTGCAGAATAGCTATATTTTCTATGTTTCTGTTATTTGGTGTCTTTTTGTGTTTCCCATCTTTGTTTTCTGTTTGTCGTCAGTATTGTCTGTTTATTCTTACGCCCTCGTGTTCTATCCATTTAGTCATGTCTCTTCCTTGTTTTAAGCGCTAAGAGCATGCTCTCTATGAGTGTGAATATGAGCTATACAAATCTTCATTTATTATTATTATAACATTCACACACATGCTTGTACATCCATATTTTAACTCTTTAAGTTAATTTTATACTTTAATACTCTTTAAACCATGCATCTCTTAACAATATGCATTTTGTAACATAAAAAGATTTTGAACATAAAATTTTTTTCTAAATACAACATTTTAATGACCTTTAAATTTTGAAATGTATTGTTCTTTGAAACTAGTAAATAAAAATGTTTTCAAAGCTTTGTAAGTTTTAGCTGCATTTTGTAAAACTCATCTCTCACATCTATAAAATACACTTTTTAAAACTGTATTAAATCTGAGTTTTATAAATTGCTGCCTATAACATGACAGTCACAAAGGGTAAAAACAAGGCACAGGTTCTCGTGAATTATTTCACCATACAAAAGCAAGCCCAGTGAGCACCATTTTCTAGGTATAATATGATCTATACATTATATGCTGCTTAAACTTGTAGTGTAGATTTACAGGTAGATCTTTATGTTTAAATCCTGAAGCTGGAGTATAAGAGTTTGGCAGTGACACCCTTGATCAAAGGTTTTTCCAGTAAGGAACAGAATCATCTGTTATATGTCATAGTCATTCCACAAGCTGCAACAAACAAAATAAAAAAATCACACACACATTTACAGGACAAGCAACAGTAAATTGTATCCCATGAGATAGATTAACATAAGACTGAGCACTGCGTTAGCTGTCTATATAGTCAAAAGCAAAAGGCAGTAAACCTATACTTTTCCTTGTAATGCTGTGGAGGGCTGAGGTAATCTAAAACTTTTTTTTTCTTTTTCACATGAAAACTGATAGATTATCCACCTCACAAATATTCTAAGTCTTCATCCTGTGATGGTAATATTGCAAAACCTTTAATCCCATAGCCTATGCACATGCAGTTATATGCATACGCATCTCAACACATCATTATTATGGAAATAAATTCTTACCAATGATTATACTGTTTGCGATCCTGATGCTTCATCAAAATATCCTTAACACACACTGGAGGATCAAGTCCATGTTTAAAAGCTCTCTCCCACCTTTCTAGACGTGTAATACCTGTGGGATAAATTTTGATGGTGCTTAAGTTAGACCATCTCATGCTTTATAGTGACATGAGCTTGATGGTTTTAATGGAAGCATAATTCATGTCATTATGGAAACAGTTTTTTTTATTAAGAGAATAAAGATGAAACACCTGTAAGGTTTTTTATTAAATGTAAATGCTTATTGCTTTTCATACATTTGCAATGTTGTGTGAAAAGAAAGCAGCATGTAAATGTGGCTACCATGGGTGCTCTGATGTAACAGTTCACGCTATACTTCCCTATATAGTCACTTTCCCTTTTAACTACGGCTTGAAACTGTGTAAGTCAGAATCTTTCTTCTTAAAATATTTACCTCTTACCTGCACAAGGCCCAAATTCCAAGGCCAAGTCGAACTCTTTCAGAACCTGTAAATCACTTGGATTGTTTTTAGGCAAAGCAACATTTCGACAAACTGTATCTTCAGACACTCTGGCTGCTAACACAAAACAGTTTGTAACAGAAATTATAAACTGAAACTATAAACGCCTCCATAATAATGATGATTTTACAAACACTTTATAAACACACACATACACACCCCTAAAAAGATTACAATGCCATTTAAAAAAAAAACAACAACAGTTTTTGTTGTCAACTGCATCTAAAATGTTCGCAAAACAAGCTGCAGGCTGTCACTTCTCAGCCCCTTTTGCTTTCACATCTAAAATAAGTCGATCACGATGTGAACTGCTGCAGAACAAAGAATGAGTTACAAAGTGAATTTCCAATTACCTTTAGCTTCCTTGAGACGTCGTCTTACTTTTTTTACTTTTTTGTACACATCTGTAATACGTTCGGCCGACATGATGCTGGTAGCGATAACGCTGAGCAATCGACCAATCAAAAAAGTTCTTAGGAATCTAGATGTGCTGAGGAATTGTCTAATCAAAACAATTCTTACGAATCTACACGTGATTCTCCGCAACATAGTACAGCCTACAGAAGATCAACTGCGATAGTCTAAATTTTAAGAGAAAATGCTTAAAAGCAAGCGTTTTCACTTAATGATTTTGGTACATTTTAAGAAACTCTGACGTGTACTTTCATAAACCTACCGTTTTAGAATATAATCGGAGCCAGCTAGATTTACGTATCCGTCACACGTAGTTTTCATGTCCGG
Source organism: Marisa cornuarietis (assembly GCA_004794655.1). Classification (NCBI taxonomy): domain Eukaryota; kingdom Metazoa; phylum Mollusca; class Gastropoda; order Architaenioglossa; family Ampullariidae; genus Marisa; species Marisa cornuarietis. The sequence continues at coordinate 633,676 of SMMW01000565.1, read as the reverse complement.
CCACTTTCATTATCGCAATCATTATTCTCTTTGATCCCAATATTCGTCGGCATCGAATCGCCGGTTAGAATCTGCGCAGCAGGTCTACGAACTGGAACAACTTTAAAAGTCTCACTTTATTCAAGTGGAATCTGCAAGTTAAAACAAAAATCTTGTTACAGTCAGGTAACCATTGTTTTGTTTATCGGTTTGAAACCTGTGACAAGATCGGTGTAACAGCTTATTGAAGCTAAACCATTAGTGGATTATACAGATACATAGTATTAATCGATGAACACGCAGGTCGCCATTTATCAAAAAAATATTAAACCCATTTTATGTCATCTTATTAAGACATCTTCAAATCGTCTTTTTTTTAAGAGCATGTGGCTTTTATTTATTTAGACTTGAAGAAAATCATCAGACATGGAGCAACTATTTTATGGTGGAGCCATGGTTGGAATGTTGCCCCATGATGCGCAAGATATGAGGTACTATATTATATATAACCCGCTGCCCGATTTTCCTTAAATCTAAAGTGGACTTGCAAATAAATATAATAATATGTATAAATTGATATAATTTTTGGATAACATGTAAATATACTATTTTAATACACTGTCATCAGCAGTCAGTCATCATTTCTTTGCATTTATCAGATTAGTCAATGATATAGTGATTGTAAGCTACCTTAATAAGCATACAACCATTACTTAATATGAATATTTTGTTGATCTGTGTTGAAAAAAAGCTTGGTGAGAGAAATCCCAGATAATCAAGAGGTGTTTGCACATGCCAAGACTGATCAAAGTATCATCATTGAAATCATGGAATATGTTCAGGAGTCTGATGAAGTAGCACTGAAGTAAGAAGACCAAAGCTGTTTTACAAGATGAAAGACCACTTGAATTTTGAAATGGAGATATCATGGGTTTCACACATTGTTAAACTATAATAAAATTATGTAGGGTATAATTTAGCAGTAATGTTATTTGTAAGCTTTTAGCCAAATTTTATGCTCTGCTATGTATTTCTCAAATGTTCAATATGTTATAAAGGTTTTCAGCATGCTAGAAGGCAAAAATATTTTCAGAACTTGGTAGAGGTTCTTTGACCCATTTAAATGCATTTACAGAATTTTTCTTGATGTCAATCAGAATTCACTTTGAAGAACTTGCTGAAAGTAATGATGCTTCTGGTTGTGAAAAGAGTTATATCCAGGCAGCTGGTGTTTTGGACCTCAATCAGGTTTCCTTAAAAGAGTAGGTATTAGTGTTTTTAATTTCTCTACATCGAGGATACTGATTATACTGATCTATTTATTTAAAGTATGCAAACCCAGTTTTTTCTTTCAGTACTTAAATCTCCAAATAGGGATGCGGAAAAACATTTATTGCCAAGACAGAAAAATAAATTAAAGATAAGGATGTACAAACAGAAAGGAAAGCTGTGACAACCAGAACCATTTCATGATGCAAGGGGGAGGTAAGGTGGGTGGGAGTTATCATCTGTTTAATCATGTTATAGCACTTGATCCTGACAGTATTAAAATATTATTTTCAGTTTTTGTTGTTTATTAACTCTTATTAGTGGCACACTTTGAAGAAGACAAGAGGAGGGAAACTTGATATATATGTACAATGTTGGTGGTAACACTGTTTAATGTTTTGCACTGTCGTGGTAAAATGTAATTCATTCATTAAAAAAAAACAATAAGCCATTTTAATTTCAGATGCAAGAGCGTGTACTGGCTTACTGGACGGCAACTTGTATCAAAGTTCAAAGAATCTGCTCTGAACAACATTACTATTCACATGGTTCTTTTCCGTTTACCATCATTTATGAGTGACGTTCTTGTCACCTTTAACGACCCTATTAATGTGGAGTAAGTGACTTATTATGTGTTTGCCTATAAAGCATATTAAGACCTGTTTTACCAAAAAGTAAATATTTTCTCTGATTATTCAAGTTTCCTTTAACTGCAGTCTCACGTCTCTGTCACTGTTGGAACATGTGTTACCACTCAAAGTCTTGGTAGATGTACAGATGTGCCGAGATAATGTGTACTGTGACTGCTTCATATTTTCTGCCGGGTTTCCTGCGCTACCTCAAGTCGAATATCAGAACATACTTCTTCTCGAATTCATCTTTTCAGGCTCGCATTCTAGGAGTCCTTTCCTATGCTGAATCCCTGGCATGCTTCATTGGCAGATTTTTTGTGTCTTTTATGTCTGTTGTTTCTCTAGCTGGTTTCTTCCTGACATGTTTTGGTCTATGTAGTCAGTATGTCTGTTATATACATTTTGTATCGGTTGAATGTGTGCTTTCTGTGTTTTGCAGTCAGAAAATCTTTGTAAAGTGCTTAAATCACCTGTTGTGAAATAGGAATGTGTTCTTTTATTTTTTTTAATCATTAGCTGCATGTGAAGCATTTCTTTTTCCACATCAAATTCACTCTTTAAGTCAACTACAACAAAAAACATTACTACACTATTTCAGATTCCGAATATTAAATAAAGCCTAATTTTCAATTTTTAATATGGTGATCATCAGTTGTTAAGTGGTAAATGCAATGTCAGGGAAATATATGGTTCTATATTTCTGTTCCAGTCCTGAAAGCAGCAGTCACCAACCAATGTCCACTGACACAGTTCCTTGGACAATGGAGAACTTTTGGACTTTAATTAACTCCCTGACATTATTAGACTCAGGGCTGTTTGGCGAAGACAGATCTTCATAATGTTTTATAGGCGTGGCAATTTTAGAATACTGTCTTCAAAAGCTAGAGATGTTTTACATGCAAATGCACGTTTGGCAAGTCACTAGCTCATCTTTAGGGAGATATATACAGTTTGTCACACATCCACATTACAGCTGTTACCATATTTTTCACTTTTCTTCCCACCTGTAATTTTCCATCTATCAAGTTTAAGAAAATTGAGCAGTTCTGATCCATCTGTACATATCTGCATGCATGTCTGCATGTGTGTGTTTGTGCATAGTTGTGTGTGTGAGAGTGTGTGTGTGTGTGTTTGTGCAGTTGGATATTACTCTATTACAAGATGTGATTACAGGTTAATGAAAGCTACAATATAAGATTATTTTTAATAATGCTAAGGCAATTTATTTTAAGATGAATTGCAAGAACAATGGTTACAGCAACAACTGCTTTTTATCTAAATATTCCAGGAATGATAAATTGTAAACAAATTGGGAACTGCTGTACACACTAGGAAGTCAAAGTATAGCAACTCACTAGAGAAGTTGGGGAAGTAATAAAGATTTGGTATGATCTGACGAAATTCAGTAAGAGTTTATTGGAGGCCTGTGGAAATAATGTGATAAAGACTCCAATTAAACTTCCTTCCCGCAGTTTAGTTCACAGAGATATGCATGCATCAAATAATTTCTCAGCATTGAATTTTGCACCTATTAAAGGCAGGTAGTCTAATTTGGCATAGAGCAGTGAACGCGTGGCTCAGTGTATCTTAAGATACGGCATGAAAAAATCGGAGACAACTCTCTCCTGCTACATTTACTGTCCTTTATCACTTTCCCTGTTAAAGACCAACCTGAATGGTTTGCGTGTTTTACACATATCGGTAGATATAGGGGATATAAAACTAACCTGTAAATTTTAGCTTCCAAAACCCATTCGTAATTATCCGCTACGATGGGCACCTTCGATCAACAAGCGCTGCTATCAGTGTACTACGTCACGCTAGTGTACATCCACAACATTGCCAGCCGTCAACACCAGAGAGAATGAGGGACAGTTCGGGTTATTCGGACGCTGAAAGTCTGTATTTCTCGTGGTTTTGAAAAACTGCTACTTAAGCACGACAAAAGCAGACTTTAACGTCCGAATAATCCCAACTGTCGCTCACTCTCTCTCTCTCTCTCTCTGTTTGGTGTTGACTGCTGTCAATGTTGTGAATGGTGCACTAGTGTGACGTAGTACAGTTAACGGCGCTCGTTGATCGCAGGTGCGAATCGCGTACTTCGCGGATAATTAATTAACGGATGGGTTTTGGAGGCTGCAATTTACAGGTTAGGTTTATATCGCCTACATCTACCGATATCTGCAAAAAACGCAAACCATTCAGGTTGGTCTTTAAAATTCTGTAACCCTAAATAAACGAAAAATGAGGGAAAGACAACACATTGCACATAATGACCGCTTAACAGGTCCCCACTCCACGCTCGCCTGCTCAGTGTTGAAACACGTACACGGTTTTACCAGACAACTTAATTTACAAAGCACTTGTACTAGAAAGTTTATTTTATCCGTTTGGTTCTACTCGTCTTAACCGAACACATTTTGCTGACAGCCGTTTAAAAAAATGTGAAAACTTTTCCAGCTAAGAAACCTGTTTCCTTCTTGTTTTAGTTATGTGAGAGAGGTGGTAACAAGAAAGAAAAAATGGGGGGGGGGGTGGAGCTTCAATAAACACTTAAACAAATTGCTAGATGAGAGGGTCGGGGAGTAGTTACACAGAAAGGACCGCCAGATTTCGGCTACTCGTCCCCCGTCCTTTTTGTGTATCTCATTAAGATCGTACTTGCACGAGAGCAAGAAAATATTGTCACATTTCTTCTTCGTGGGTGCGTGTTTCGAAGTTATTACTTCGATGTTAATTCAATGCCCCACTCACAATGTATTCAGAATAACTAGAGCATACACACCATAGAAATGCACTTGGAGTTTCTTACAGTAAAATGGTCGACTTTTGTCCTGGATTATTTGCCAAAAGTGCTAGGAATGCTTTCTTTAGCTTTCAGCGCCTTGCAAACGAAAAGAGTTTAAAGATTTCACAAACACTCATTGTGTAAAAGCGAGCTCAGGAACATTCAAAGTACCTTGAAAGAAGTAAACCCGTTTAGTCTGTTTTACCATAGCTTTTAGATAATACAAGTAAGCTGTTCCTGAACTAAACGCCTCTTAAAGGCCAATTTTTCACATTTTTACTTTTAAACACTTTCAAACTCTAGATAATCAGTGACCTACACAATTTTAAAAAATAAAATTGTTTTTAATAAGACTTTCGTTCTCGTCAGCAAGTTGTATCTGCTTGTGCAACGCATCTAAATGGCATAGGAGCGGTATTTAAAAAGCGTTTTTAAATTTGATTCTTTGGAACAATTTTTTAAAGTTTTAGAAACGTTTATGCAACCGGCCCCCGTCGCTGTGTTCAATGGGCCCTTGTCCCACACAACCTCATAACAAACTATACACAGAGCCCGCGTTAGGATGGGGCGAGCAGGGCAACCGCCCCAGGCCCCGCACCTGAGGGGTCCCCGCGAAAGGGTACATATTTGCACATGTATCTGTACCCAGTCACTCAGCCTTATGATCTTAGTATTGAGAAGGATGAAAAAACGAAACCATCGAATAAAAAAATGGGGATTTCAGCAACGTCTGATGTAAATGCTTTCGCTTTGCAGTCCTAACAAAATCGCCCACCCTCACCTCTGGTGCTAAACATTTCAGAGTGCACATTGTGTACTATAACGATTTACGATATTAAACTGTTGGTATCATTTATCATGGTTGAATATCCGGGAATTACAGTATCTGAGCGCATAAAGGTCAGCGTGCAGTCTCGATCGTAGTTATGGGTTCTAATGAAGTCGAGGGTTTTGCAGGCTTTGTCAAACCACAATCCGTAGTTTTGTTACTGCTTCCGATATAAAAGTGTAAACCGACACTTTCTTTTTGAACTTTCGGTAGTCAGCCTTATCAACAATCGTCCTTGACGTATTGTTCTGTAGCATGTACATTTAGAAACGACCATTGTAACACTTTACCAAGTGTCCAAAACAAACAAAAATAATGGTCCGTCAATGGTCTATCGTAAATTAATTCTGCGTGCTTGAACAAGCCAGCTTTGTCACACAGATCCTAGCCAAGTTCACTGTGACAAAGTTGGCTTGGCCAAGATCCCTGTGAGAAAAATGGCTTGTTCAAGTTCCTTATCATTCCAGCAGGTGATCACCTCCTACATATTCTCCCGTCTCTGCTTCGCAGCCGAGCAATCACTCATGCCTGGAGTCGATTAATCGTAAAAAAGATGATTCTATGTTGGCAGATGTTCATACTTTGGTGGCTGCTAGTTCTTCTTCCACTAGCTCAAGCTGATCAAAGTGTGCAGGTCGTTGTGTGTGTGTGTGCGCGTGCGTGCTGCTACAAAACGCCTATATATATATATATCATCTTATTAAAAAGGTCATCGACAAGTTCAGTTTCTCTCTACATGCAAGCGTGCACATTCAAGAGTATTGGCGCATAATGGCATAAGCCCCCACATGCAAACGTTGAATAAACTGTTTTTTGTTATCGGTACATGAATGTTCCTGATGACATGGCGTATCTTGCAGCAGGTATCATAATCTAAACAGAGTGGGTGCAGAAAAATGAGTAAAAAAAACTGGAGGGTAAACAAAGTTTATCTGACATCTTTGGGGGTCTCTCCTTATCGCGAACGTACACATTTTATCCATGTACCCTCTTCGAATGTCATTTAACAGGTGTGACGGGGTGCAGGGTTGTTTATCTTTGACATGTCCTACTGGGGGCTTCAAAAGTTTCCTGCGTGGGCGCAGGCCAGACGCAAGAAGGTGAAATATGAGCACCCTAACAGGTGTATAATTAGCTAAGACTTGTCCGTTTGTAAAATCACACCAAAGAGAGCATTTGAACCAAGCAATCGCGTAACTCGCAGATAAGATCACGTGATAAATAATTGTGCACTTTTTGTCCTCAGAATCAGCCAGGATGCAAGTAAGGGGGACAGATCCATCCTATACAACAGAGCTTGGAGGCTGTGTCACTGTTAGCGCTGCAATGATGACTAATTTACCTGGCTGGTATTTGATTAAGGTGGTTCTGGATAGTTTAGGGAGAAGAAACTTAACAACAGTAGATACAACATGCAGCAAAAAAAAAAATAAATAAATGCATCATCTCTTGTTTGCTCTTAACAAAATATTGTGCAGGTGATATTTAAACTGTTGTACCACGTCTTTCATTGGCCACCCTGCCTTCCTTTTCTGCCCTCCTTCTTTAGAATTTCTTTTCTTTCTTGATTTAGTTTCTTCATTCTTTCCTTACTTCGATTGTTCTTTAGTTTTTCTTTCTTTTATTCACTTTTTTCTTTCTCTCGTTCGTTCATTCTTTCCTTTCTGCTTTCTTTCTTTTTTTAACCACTGAGAAACCCGGGAAGGAAAGGTATAATCTCTTTGTTTCCCGAGTAAGATTTCCTGCACGTGTAGTTGTGGGTTGAACTATCATCAGAACATTCTCGACTTTCACAACCACACACCCAGCAATAGCTCTAGACCAGTTTTCACAAATTTCCAAAGATTGCTACATATTTTTCTTTATTTTTTAAATATAACATTCCTAACTATGGGGATCTTATCTAAGGTAGCAGGTAGCAATATGCTTGCTACTACAAGAGGTTACGGTAAAACTTAAGAAACTTTTTTTCCGGAACAGTCTAATAGCTTGCTTCGCGAGGATTTATCAAAATATTGATCGTCCTTTGTCCTTGTCTTCTTTTTTTGCCATGTGTGTAAATATGTCTGGCCACACGTAATGTCACCTCCCACGCACTGCGCAGCTTCCCTATACAGGTGCACCACCCCACTCCGCTTTGTAAGCTTCTATTTGGCCCCTAGTTTCTTGTAATCGCGTTCGTGGGAAGAGAGAGAGAGAGGAGAAAACCCTACCTGTCACTCTATGATTCATGACACGGGGGAATTGCACTCCAAATGAATTTGAAGACTGCGAGCAAAAGAAGACTGAATCTGAGGCAAAGCTATCCAGTGCGCAGGTAAGAAAATGGCCAACTGCAATATTATTGCAGATGCTCAAAGCCTTTTAGTCAGATATTGTCATCTGTAAGCGTGCACACCTGTTATTTGCTTTGTGCTCTACCTCTATTTGTAGAAAATTTATTAACTCGAGTATAGAATCTAAAGGTATATCTGTTTTTTTTTCCTTGTTTTTTGTTTACCTGTTTTGTAAATATACTTAAGTAGTATTATCCTGACCCGTTTTGACTCCATACACTATTAATTTTGTAGATGACACTACTTTGGTCATAAAAATTCTGTTCAGGAAACTTTAAAAAAATCATTTTTCGCACCCACGCATCGCAGTAATCATCGACAAACAACAGGGGCAATTATTTTAGGTTTATGCACTCTTAATGATTTAGCAAATCCCAAAAATTCAACAACATTAAATACAGCAATCAAATGTGTTAGTTGATTGTTGAAGCTTAGTAGAACTAGTAGTGATAGACTTTGTGTATGATTTGTAAAGGTGAATAAGTGTTCAAAATCTAGGCCCATTTTAATGTTAATGTAAAGAAAGGTTAATAATGAGTAGGTGGCAAGAACGAAATGAACACATTGACTATAATTTCCCTATACTAAACTGTAGACTGGTTAGAGCACTGCCGCTCGAGACCCAGCGATAATTGTGTGGCGCCGCGTACCCAGTAGTAAAAATGGGTATCTCACCCTCGCGGGGGGGAAGAAATGCAGCGAGGGAGAGGCGAGTGATGTCACTTCGGAAAAACGAGTGGAGGGGGTTGTTCCACAGGTTTCTATAATCTGTGAGCTGCTCCATGTCTTTTCTTTCCTCGTCCCTGACTGTGTTAGGGGAAGCGGATAACCGAGTGGTTAGAGCGCTGGCATCCGAACTGAGAGCGCGCTGGTTCAATGCCCGATTAGCGCAGCAAACTTCCCCCAGTCGACCCAGCTGACGGGAAGAAGGAGTACCTGACTCCATAGAAGGTTGGGGAAGGTAAGGTAGCGAGGGAGAGATGGGCACCGCCCTCACGCACAGCTGGCCTCGAGAACGACCTGAAAAACCCTAACCCTAACCTTTTTTTTTTTTTTTTTTTTTGCCTGATTCTGTCAACTTTGCTGTCTCCTGAGGCCATAGTTATGAAGCGAGATTAAGTCGCTTACCAGAGGAAAATCGGTAACTCAAGGAAATGCGTCTTGTTTCCGAAGTTATAAAACGATGTTCAGACCCCCGACGACACTACTTCGTGATTCTTTACCCCAGGGCATCTTTGCCACCGCTTTATAACTACCGCTGCGGGGTTTGGACATCGCTTTATAACTTCGGAAGCAAGACCCGTGTCCTTTAGTTTCTCATGTCACCCCAAGACAACGACTTGCCCTCGCTTCCAAACTATGACCCCAGGTGGTCTGAGTTTTTTTGTTTTGTTTTGTTTTCGTGCAGTTTATTTTTTTCTGTACTGTTGTTGTTTTGCTATGAATTAAATTGTGTAACCGCTATGGACGAGGTATGCCGCTCCGAGGCCGGTGGCTCCATAATGTGTATTTAATCCCGCATTTAACGCAGCCGGTTAAGCAGCTTTCAAGTGAATGTACGTGTTGTGATGAAAGTTTTGCTGCCCAGAATGTTCGTTACTAGAGAGCGCATCCATGAATGGTCATTAGTAGCTGTTTCGAAACTTTTATTCGGATCTGATATTGTATGATTAGAGAGACAGCGAGTGAGCACAGCGAGAGAGAGAGAGAGAATATATATATGTAGGGATTAATTATCAAGCACGTGTCGGTTTTTTGTCATCGTGTGTCGCTGATGTCCATTCAGGCGTGTGTCGCCGTTAGCCAGCGTGAACCGCTGCTAGTCTAGACTTTTTAGCGAGTGATCTTCAGCCAGTGTGTCTGCTAATTATGTGTTAAGACATCATTGTATGTACAAAGTGTAAAAGTGTTTGAAATAAAGCAACGACTGTGTAGACACGGTTTGAAGGAGAGAATGGGACTGTAGAGTGGCGTCCCCTCGCTTAGCAGGCTTGAGGGAGGCGGCTCTCCGCAATTTTTGTATTTTTTTCTTAGTTTGTTGTGTTTTTGATGTCCATTATGTAGGCCGGTGCTTTTTCCATTGCATCTTTGCTTCGCAGGACTATTTGACTTTTTGTTTTCTTCAGCAACTTTTCCCGTCGACTGCCGGTCTTTTCTGTATGAGGCCATAACGGTTTCTTCCGAAGATTCTGAAGATGACACAGAGCTGGTTTCTATGGAGCTTCTTGTAGACTAAGCACCCAGTGTCGTCTGCAAAACTCCGTGTGTCGCTCTGGTTTATGTGGTTGTCAAGATGGCTCCAGCTTTGATCCAGCGCAGGCGGCTTGTGTCTCTGGAGGGGAGGCTCTCCTGGGATACTTGAGTAAATCTAGGAGGGGACAGCGAACTGATGGTCCTTAGCGACAACTGCCACTCTCTCCACAGCGACATCTGTGTAGAGAAGTTTTCTTACGACATCATGGTCGATGATATTTTGACTAACAGCGATGGAAATGTTCATTGACAGTGATTAAATGATCAGTGCTAACTCCAGCTCTACACCTTAGACATACGACACTGGATCCGCAGCAAAAAAAAAATTAAAGCAAGGAATAATAATTATTTCGCAATAAGAATTAAACAGAAGAAAGATTAACAAAGAGACAAACAGTCGTTAAAAGCTGAACAACTAAGATCCTAAGATAAACAGTTCCGCTGTGGTCATAAAAAGATTTCAAAGCCATCGGAAAACATATTACACCTGTCCAACGGCAGCCTAATGCCCGCGCTGTGAACCGTCATCAGATTTAGTTCAGCCGAGTCAAGGACAAAACTAGCCCTTCTCAACCTCCAGAGAGATGGAGCATGTGATCTTAAAAAAAACAACAACAAACAAATAAAACGATTCTGTGCAGCAAGCGCGCAAATACTGCCCACGTGCCGTCGCCGACATGTGAGGCCATGCACTTTACCACACGACTGATGTCTTTTCAATTCATCATATTTCTTGAACGAGGCAACAATGCTCACCCTAAATGCGTGCTCTGGGCGTATTGAGTTCACTCACTGTGACTGTGTCTGCTGACATTCGTCGAATGGTTTGCTCACAGCTGTAGACTCCGCCACACCATGACTCTCAATGTTATCCTTTAGATGTTATGTTCATGTTTGTGTCCGGTATTTTCTTTTCTACCTTGTATTTTTGTTTGTTGCAATGTCTCTGTATAATTGTTTGTTAAAAAGTTTGGTCTTTGTTTGAACATGGTTTCTGTGTCAATCTGTTTTTTTTGTTTTTTTGGGGGGAAAGCGCATTGAGTCGACTCTGGGGTTGAAAATTGCGCTATATAAATCTACTTTAATAATAAATAATAATAATAGAGTTAAGGACCCAGAAGCCATTGACAACGACATTAGTGCCTAGATTTTATACATCGTCATATCTAACATCATCTTCCCATAATCTTCGTCTTTTATGGATGATGATGATGATGATGATGATGATGATGATGATGATGATGATGATGATGATGATGGCGAGGACGACGACGATGATGATGATGTGACCCCTGCCTTGCCCCGCCCCCAAAAAATAGTCAAATAGGTGCGGGTTTCAAACATTAACTTTCCGTTTTATAGCACTTTCTTTTGCCAAAACATATTTGGAAATGCAACCTCGTACTTTACAAACTGTCATGTGTCTCTTTGCTGTGCTGTGCTTCGATCTGCTCTGTGTGTGTGTGTGTGTGTGTGTGTGTGTGTGTGTGTGTGTGTGTGTGTGTGTGTGTGTGTGTGTGTGTGTGTGTGTGTGTGTGTGTGTTTAAGGAGTCATGGGAGGACGCTGTCGTCTATCACACAGACATCGCAAGAAAGACTCACCTCCAGCAGCTGGACAGCTACACTTTGCTGACCGCGGTGTAAAAACTTCTTTACGCGAGCAGAATAACGTCAGCCCAGTGGCAGGCGACACTACGGAGGAAAGGAGAAATTCTTTATTCTTTCCTTCGTGGATCCCATACGTTGTCTGGATAGCTACGCTGGTGTTGAGAACTGCTCATGTCGTGCAGCCAGTCAACTGGTGGGTCTTGCATCCCGACGAGATCTTTCAATCTTCTGAAGGTGAGTTCCCATTTAAAGGGTAACCCGAGCTGGAAAAAAGTCATCTAACTTTTTACTACATCCTTCACATTCTAAATAAAGCATTCTCAATCATCATAGCCATTTCTACTACCACAACTGACATCCACAAAACTGAATATGTTAGAAAAACGTGCCCTGATAATAAAAAATATTTTTAGAATTAAAGCGATTTATCAGTCTACTGGTTACTGCTACCGTCAGCTTAAATACAATTTACAGGTGAGCACAAAATTATAACTTCAAGGCAGTTATCATCAGGAAATGTTTAACTAACTTCTTGTCTAAATAAAATCGTTCAAGTAAGTGATCACTCAGATCTGTGAGTGTAAACGACGTGGACTGGACTCATCATGATAAGTGTGTTTTGTGTCATCCTGTGTCCTGTCCCATGGATTTTCTAAATTGCTGTGGCGCTGACAGATGCTTCCTTGGTGACGGGAACTGATACCATTATACTCTACTCTTCGTTGTGTTGTCCACCAAACTTTTATATTGGTTTCCCCCGATATCCCGCACACAAAATATCTGGGCACTGCTCGACCTATCGTACCGGGAGAGGCGCCCCCGTTACAGAATAAGAAAGAAAGAAGTGTGGGGTGGGGGTGGAGAGAGAGATAGAAAGAGTAGCCTGGCACCTCGTTGCCAGACATAAATGGCTGTCCCCCTTACCCGATGTACTGGCAGCCATGTGCCTTTGCTACATAGAACAGAATTAATAGACAAAAAGAAGGATCATAGAATGGAAGGGGATGGAGAGAAGATTTCCCTGGATAAATAACACAAGACAATAATTCATAACTTTAAACTGTCCTTCCTACAACAATACTTTTTTTTAAATTTCACTACAAACAATTAAACATAAACGTCCGTTCTCTAATCTTAACCTAAATACCTATACTTCTACAATCTAAATATCTTTCTTTAAAAAAGCTGACAGCCTCCCTCCAGCTCACCTTTCGGCTCTTCTCAGAGTGCGTAGCTGTTGTCGCTATGTCTCTGTCTCTCTCGAAGTGAAAAGGTAAAAAGAGAGAAAGTGAGCCACTATATTACCCCTGTTTTTATATATAAGTTCTGGGTGTCTCTTTTGGCACGTGCGTCCTTAGTCTTCCTTCCGCTGACTGACTAACCCAAGCAGAGCACATGGTCCTATGAAGGTCTCGCCTTCTATGGTTAGGCGCTTTCCGTGATACTTCATTTAAAACACAGCTTCCAATCCAGTGCTCAGACTAACCTTTGTCCACCTCTCCTAGACTACGAGATCTTGTGCCTATATTATGACATTTTGTCCCCGTCTCTCCATGATGTTGATTTTTTGGTTCTTTACATTGTTTTTGTGCATGTACTGTCCATTGTCCCTACCGTAAAGCGGAAATACGCTGTAAAATTATTATCATCATTGTGATTATATATTGATACTGTTATTTCCTCTAATCTGAGTGATTACTCACGTCTGTTACACGTGAAATGCAAACCTATACACATTAGCACGGAGAGTAAGACAACAAAAACACAGACATTATGGTTGTACGTGGGTACGTTTGTCAAGGGTTTAGTCTATCTGAGAGCAGAAACTATAATTATGTTAATTAGGCGTGTGCATTGACGATGGTAATTTCCCAAAGTTCAACCTCTTTCTGTGGATGATGATATTTGTAGACGAGTACTACTTATACTATTTGAAGTTATATGTTTTACAAAAACAAACATCTCATTACTTGTGTCTACCAAAAATACCTTGTAATCAAACTTTTTTCTGATTTTTGCAGTAGCGCACACCGAAGTGTACGGGTTTGGTTTCCGAGCATACGAATTTACATCCGTGAAAAATGAAGGAGTTGCGGCAGGGGCTGGTGGAAACGTGTCCCTGTTCCGCCAGAGGGAGCTGCAGCTGGGGATGCGCGCCATGCGCTCCGCCCTGTACCCTCGCTTCTTCGTTCTCGTGTCTGGCCTGGCTGACCTCCTGGGTGTTGAGGTCAAACCCTTTGTGGTAACTGTTTGTGCTTGTTTGTTCCTGCACTTTGTGTGCATGCTCTTTTGACTTTTGAAGCTGCACAGTTTAAACTAAATAGATGTTAGACGATGAGTAATGAATGAAGCGACTACTTTTTAAGGCATAACTGCAGTTTAGTGACGGCTGTCGGTATTTTATTTTTCTTATGGATGCGGTACGAGTGCAGGGAAACAGTTTCATCATTTAGATAGGGATGCAATTTTACCACCAGGATTTACCTCCCTTCGCCACGTATAAAATGATTTGCATTTGAAACTGTAATTTCCCCAGGAGTACCTTTTGTGTAATCTCGTTTTCCTCCCTTTTCTTGATAGATTTTTTTTATCAATTGCTATCTATATCTTTTTCTCCTTTTTCTTTTTGATAGATTTTTTTAATCAAATGTTATCTAAAATTTCAAATTTCGCTATTTCGCACATGTAGATATTTTATTATGGATACTCTTTTCAGTTTAGCAGCATATTTGCCATAAAAGCTTTGAAACCAATCCCTGCAAACATCCACGTATCTATGTGGGTGCACAAAATGGTCTTGTATGTCTGGAAAACCTGCACCTAAACGAAGATTTTGGGTTTTTTTCAGTTGTGGAGAGCAAGTCATGCTGCAGTGGCCTCCCTGTTGCCCTTGTCCGTCTACCGTTTCTCTCGAGCTTTCTTCCGTTGCAATGAAACTGGGCGTTTGGCCGCCATCTTGACCGCTTGCTCTCTCCACCTAAACGTTCTCGGAACGCACCCCCTGGTGAACAGCTTTTTGGCTCCGGGTATCTTCTGGGCGGCTTCTGTTTTCTGTTCTGTCTTCAACGAACGACCATCCTTCCCGGAAACGTCGAGAGGCCACCCTTCCGCACCTGCTGACGCAAACGCACGTGTGCACGAGGCGGCGTGTGCAACATCGCAACGTTTTTCGAGACCACGCGAAGAAGTCTTATTTAGACTACAGCAGGATGGCGGTATCCTGTCGGGAAGAAAATCTGAAAGCAGTCGCGGCTGTGTGACGTCAGCACCGGAAGTTCGTGAAACATGGGCAAACAGGCGTTTTCCAAATGCGGGCAATTTGAAGAGTGGGGACAGTGAGGAGACTGCTGCCCCACCTTGGACATCCGGTGTCGCTGTGCGAGATCAGGTGACGAACTTGATGGAACACACTTCTTTTATTCTGTGTGGACTTGTTGCTGCTCTCTGCATTTATATCAGAGTCGACACGGCTTTGTTTCTTGGAGTTATGCTGCTTCCATCGTATTCAAAAAAGACCGTGAATCACGCACACTTATTAAAGTGTGTCATCGGAGCATGCGCAGGGACTGGGCTGGGACTGATCGTCGACTTCCGGTTTTATGGAGAAATCGTGGCGACGCCGATTAACTGGGCGAAATTCAACATATTCGACGATTTCTCTTCCAAGTATTTTAGTTCCTCTTCTTTTTTCAAGTACTTTGACGAGCTGTTCGTTCGTGATAAAGGACAGTCTATGCTTGGCATTATTAGTGTCGCTGGACTCGCCATCTTGATATGTGAAAACAGGAAGTCGTCGGGAAAGAAGACAGAAAAGGAATCAGATGAAAATCAGGTGGCTTTAGTGTTGCGACTCACGTTTTCTTGGCTGTTTTTATTACTGGTGTATTCTTGCAAAGGCCACAAGGAGGTGAGGTTTGTGCATAACGTGATCGTGCTCATTCTGGTGACGTCTGCGTCAGTCGTCTGCCAGACGGTTGCCACTTGGAGACAAAATGTCGGTGGCAACTTTCTGCACGCCTTGAAGATCGTGTGGCTTTGTCTAGCCTTGCACGCAGCGCTCCAGTGGAAAATGTTTCCCTCAGCACGCGATGGGTCCAACCAGTCGTGGGCGTATCACGGCACATGGGACAGCCACGACATCAACGCTTGTTTGGCCTACGTTGGGGAGCAGACTGACGTCACTGGAGTTTTTCTGGACAGGAACTTACACGTGACGGGAGGATACAGTCTCCTGCATCGCGATATTCCTATCTTGACATTTCTCACGCATGAATTCGTTGAGTTTGACGCCTCTTCAAAAATCACTCTCCCTGAACCGGCTCTTTTATTCCCAGGTAAAAACATTTCCTTCCTGACGTTCGACAACCCTTCGAATTATGTTTCTGTGCAAAATGCCCCCTACCTGGTAAAACTTCTTATCCAGAAGAGAAACTACAACTACGTGATTATTACGCGAAAAAGACGTTTCGTGTCGCTGGGCTACGAGACCGTTTTTGAGCAAGGTACCATGCGCGTCATGAAACGTACCTTCCACCCCGACCACGAACGACAGCTGCTTGAAAAAGCCGCTCGCGCGCCCACTGGAGTTAACGCCACCGTCCTGCAGTACGAAGGTGACGTGCTTTTCCGGTTCCAGAAGTTTCGACTGGCTGCGGAAAGATACCACGCGGCTCTGTCGCTAGGCGTCACGCATGCGCAGACATACCAGGGGCTGGCGGCGTGCGCCCGGGAACTAGGAGACCAAGCGGAAGCAATGCGTTGGACTAAAGAGTGCATCGAAAAGTTTGGGCAGCTAAACTGCAGAAAACCGCTCGGTATCACGAACATCAACCCCGACAGACGACTCATTTGACATTTTAAAGGCTTGTAAAGTTATGGTCAAATGTGCTGGCTCAGCCTTATAAATATAGCAAAGTCTGGCTCTGCCTTTGTGTGGTTCTAGTTTATAATTTTGCAAAATTCCATCGTTTTTCCATGGACGTGTATAGGGTGGATTGCTGTCTGTCTGCCGAGACCAACGCTGTGCCTCTTGCGAAGTTCTCCACTGTTAGTCTCGGCGAGCCTTAACAATGAATGTGACTAAACCGGAAGCTATTTCGTAACCAGCCTCGTTCTATGACTTCGCTGAAAAAAATCGTCCAGTAATGCAAGTCCGTGGTTTTTCCTATTCGGCAGGAGTGTTCTTTAACTATACCTCCTGTAGGCTATGTTTGATGAATGTTGAGTGATTTAACCCCCTCCCCCCTCACGGAAATAACTACACGCGCGCAAGTACACCCACCCAACCAACACGATCACACACACACACACACACAGGTAAACGTATTTTTCCTAGCATTAAGATAAGATAAGGTAAGATAAGATACTACTTTATTTGTCCCGGAGGGCCATTCGTTGGCAGCTCGATAACAAACAAACAAACAAAATTACATTCGTATGCACCAGACTTTCACATTCATGTTTCATTCATTCGCACAGCACCATTCAAAAGCGGCTAATTTTTATTGCTGTAAACTAGTTATTTTAATGTAGTTATAAATATTACATTATAGGCTTCTTGTTGTGTACTTTAATAATATGTTCTTCATGTATAAGTAAGCTAGTGTACTTCCACGGTTCAAATGAGTGACAATGCCTTTATTCTTTCAAACCACTCCACCCCTCCTGTCCAGTTCCCCTCACTTAGAGAAGAAAAGTGTTGACTACAGTAAAGGTACAAGCAAAAACTCGTCCCATGACTTTTTTTCGGGTCGTTGGGGAGTGAGATGATAGAAACCTCACTTTTCTTGGGGCCATATATATGTGAGGGCGATGCCAACCCTCTCTGGAGGGAGGTAATGGAGCTGGGTCGACGCAGGGAAGTGAGCTGCGCTACACGGGTATCGAACCTCGGCCTTTCAGTTCGGACGCTTGACCTGTAGCCACTAGGCTATCTGCTCCCGATAGTAATAGCCGATCAATTATTTTCTCTCGGCCAGATCGCGGAAGAGCCAGACATCGAAAGACCGTGCTAGACTCTTCCACGCATCGAGTAGGATGTTACTTTCATCTTTCCGCTTTTTTTTCTGCTACCCACTATCTAAAATTATTCCTTTGGTAAGAGCAAGCAACTGTAAAGGCGACTTTATTAGACTCGGAACTTCTCTTTCCTGCAATTCGCTCTTTATTCATGCCAATGAAGTTCAAACCGTGTAGCTTGTAGAAGTCGCTCACAGTGAAAGAATGCTATAGGGAGTAGTAATAATAATAATGAAGATTTTTATAGCGCATATTCACACTCATAGAGAGCATGCTCTTAGCGCTTAAAATGGGGAAGGGACGTGGACTAAGTAGATACAGAACAAAGGGGACGAAAGAAAACGACAGTACTGACGACGAAACAGATAACAAAAGGCATCAAGTAACAGGAACAGAGAAAATAGTGATGGGTAAAGTAGCAAGAGGGAAGAGGGGGGTAAGGACTAGCATTGTGGACTGTGTTAGGAGTAATGCTCAAGGAAGAGGTGCGTTTTCAGTGAAGATTTGAAAGATTCAATTGTAGGAAGATGGCGGATATGGAAAGGAAGAGAGTTCCATTGTTTTGCAGCACAGTAGCCAAAAGTCCTGTGACCATATGTTGTTGTTCTGGTGACAGGAACAGTTAGGATACGGTTGTCAGAGGAAGAGCGGAGTTGTCTGGCCGGAGAGTAAGGGATGAGAAGTTCAGAGAAATAGTCAGGACAGGAGCCAGCAAGTACAAGCTAAGCCACGCACAAACGCTCGATCCCTTTTTCCGATTTGCGCAGAGGACAGAGAGAACTGCTAAATGCTGAATGGATGTTGCCATAGGACACCGATCTAAACGAGATACCCTTATTGCGACATACCTGTACTACACAGAGCAAACTTGGACAACATAATTAAGAGTGCCACCCTCACATACATGGTACAAGCCCACCCCTATACCCTGCACTTCTCACCTGGATTTTGGAAAAACGCCAGGAACTCATCTCCTGCGAGGTCACACACCTGGGCTCAGGGACTAGGCGAGGACTCACTAGCACACGCTCCAAGTTCTCTCGTAGGGTGTTACTAGAATGTAGGTATATCAACCTGTACTTTTCACAAATAATTAAAAATCGACAACGCATTCTTGCGACAAAATAATGACAGCACTAATTTCGGTTAACCTGGTGTTTAAGCTTAATTTCATGTTTGATTCTGTTTACCCTTTGACCGAGACTCGAATGTATTTTTGCGTGGTTGAAGATTTAGTGGGGTGCAATTTCTTTTCTAGCGACTAGAAATTCAGTACACAACTCCAAAATTTTGGTCAATACCCCACCCCTCACCTCACTTCCGTTTTCTAGATGAACGACTAAAAAACAAAATTCACCATACAAAGAAAGAGATCAACAACACACACTGTATATGATTGCACGTCGATGCCTTTTTGTTGTCAAGGTCCCAGCCAGTGAGACATAATTATGTCTATCCGTGTACAAACTTTACATCACGAGTTTAGCTTTTTTTTCAGTCGATGGTAATGTTTTAGTTTGTAGGCCTGCATCTGGAGAACGAAAAATGGGGTAGGGGAGGTTCATTCAGGGTATGGGGAATAGTACGTTACACTGAGTTTTATCTAGCCATCGGAATAAAAATAAATTGCACCTCACTGCTCTTATGAACGCTCATAGCTTCACTCATGCATGCAGTACATTTACTTACTGCAGTTGCAAAATGACTCGACCTTTTTCTACATCTCGCAAATAACGAAACACTGAATATTTCCCGGGCAGCTCAACGTTTGACACAAGCTGTAAGTCAAGTCATTACCGGCTGGTTAGACATTAGATGATCATGCATCGATGTGGTGTTTCGGCTTTATAAAGTCGCATCCGCAACCGATGATACGAGTATCAGTGAAATTAGTGGCTTTTCAGGCTACTCACAACTTTCAAAACGACAGCTAAACAAGCAGCTTATACATGAGGAGGATGCAGACCATCAGTGATGTCAGACTTACTTAGCTGTACGTATTCTAACCGGGACGCCCTGTCTTTATTTAAGACGGACTTAAACTTAAACAACCAAGCAACACTTCTGTCTTTATTTGTTACTTTCCTGGTATTTATTTATTTATTTACTTTATTTTATTTTTTTATTTATTTTGTTTTTGCTGCGCAATGAGCATTCTTCTGAATGGATACCTGCGCATTACAAATGGACATCATCATCATCATCATCATCATCATCATCATCATCATCATCATCATCATCATCATCATCATCATCATCATGTCGGGAGCTGTGCCGCGATCACTTGAGAAAGAGAATGGACAGACTAGAGTAAGAGGAGCAGGCAGGCAAGGAAGGGAGGAAGAGACAGAAGAAGAATAAAGACAGTAATTCCTCAGTCATTTCAAGACAGCACAGCTGTTTATTAATGTTTTACCATTCTAGTACTAATTGTGAACAGTTTTTTAAGTCAAGCTAACACGATCTCCAACTGACTTGCCATTAGAGCGTGGGGCTGTTCCTATAGCTCGTGTCCAGGGACCTATAGTCTCTCCTGCATTAAGGAGAGATAAGGAGGAAGTTCCATTGTTAATCTGGTGAGAAAGTGCGTTCTCCTAGAGGCGATTTGCACTATGAGGAGATAGGGAGGGTGGGAGAATCCAGAGTACCAGGAGAAAACCGAAAATGGCCAGTCCTGCAAACAACTGTCACATACAAAGAGTGTCCCAAGATGAGATCAGAACCCAGGGTCTCTAACTGCAGTGTTGACAAACGAGTTCTTTTTTTAACCAATGCACTATTTGGCGTCCCTCGAGGAAGCTCTACGCGTTTTCCCGTTGTCCAAAGGTCCCTCTAAGCATTCGCGGCCTTGGTTTTCCTTCCGCTCACTGACCAGTTTTAGCAGAGCTAGTGGTCACGAGGTCACTGGATGGCTCACCATATCTGATTACACACACCTAGTTATTTCCCCTTCCCCCTGGCCAGTCCTTATGGGGTCAGCTATTCTGTCGCTGCACCCTGTAACAATATGTAAACGGAAGCTAAAACTTCCTATCATACTGATTTATTACAGTAATATTCAGCGGTACTGAAGTCTAATGGCAGTGGTCGAGTTGGCTATGGGTCGAGTAGTCCGCCCATGTTCCCACTCAACCCTCTTCACCAAATTAAGTTCATTCAATAGTGCACCCACGGCGTGCCTTGCATATACTGCGAGGGAAGTTCAGTCAAGAATGGTATTTGCACCGCAGCAATGACCACGTGACCAAAAAACCGGCTGCCATTTTAATCAAGGACCGATCGAGAGACTGCCGTGTTGGCCGATGGCAGCTGATGAGGTCAGCGATGTTAACTGACCTCAGCGTTTCCTGTGGCAGAACATTCAACATTCATTGCATCAGTAGCTACAGTGAAAGCTGATCTGATTCGTGGACTGAGACAATATAACCCTAACTTAATGTCAGTTCAGAGCCTAAGAAGTCTATTGAGATATAATCTATTGTGTTAGGAGAGAAGGGGAGACCAGATTAGACTCTAAACGAAGTTGCTGACCAAAGGTTGGTGTTTATGTCCATCTACAACCCAGCTATGCTCCCTGTCGGAATCTCTAACCTGTGCTACGGTTTACTAAGGTGCTTCGGATATCTTTATCGATTTTATCGAGTTTTACTTTCCTACATTATGAAAAAAAAATCGACTCGATAATCGATAAGCATAAAGGAGAGAAAAATGATTAAAAGTAAAAAGGTAAAGGTCATCCCATAACCTTTTCAGGTCGTTGGGGAGTGAGGTGTTAGAGACCCCACTTTTCTCGGGGCCAGCTTTTACATGAGGGTGGTGCCAATCTCCTCTCTCTCGCTGCCTTACCTTCCCCAACCCTCTATGGAGTCAGGTACCCATTCCCGTCAACTGGGTCGACTAGGGGAAGTTTGCTGCGCTTATCGAGAATTGAACCAGCGCGCTTTCGGTTCGGACGCCAGCGCTCTAACCACTCGGCCATCCGCTTCCCCAAAATGATTGCTTGATGACCTGTCGGCATTCACGTCATGCGAGATGTAAATTCAACACGAATACCGATCAACCCATGACTCGTGATCTGCGAAACGTTTTACGCGTACGTCGTTGTTTGCAAAAAGATATGCAAGCCAAAGAAAGAACACATTTTCATGAAGACGAGCAGTCTCGTTTCATTTCCCATTTATTTTTAGGTTTCTTCTCAGTTTTATTTGTTGAGCCTCTCTGTACCGTTCGTTGGCCCGTTCCTTTAAACCAAAAGCGAATAATTCCTGGGCTTCTTTCTCCAGGATGTCTGCGGAAGGTGTTACTTTGAGCATCGGAAGTAGTGCTAACAGTTTTTTTTCATCAGCCTCAGTGCCCAGGCGCTTCAGGACCTTAAGTCGTCCGTGGACGTAAACCTCTTTGAAGCCCGCTTGAAGAAAATCGTCCTCAGCATCTAACACCAAGTAGTTGTATTCGGCGTGGTTAATGAGATGGAGCACAAGATGGGGCTTGTTGAAATCGGAAAATAAATTCGAAACCCTGCTGGACGTGACTAAAGAGATTTCCTTTGTAGATCCGAACCAGTTTCGCGAAGTTGTTTTGGTCCTGGCGGAAAATCCATACTCGTGGTAGCCAGTGAATGTCCGAACTAAGATAGGCACGTCATGTCCAAGCATCGTGTAGCCACCAAACGTATGCAAATGTTTGTTTATAAACACGCCTCTGACATCACTTTGTCTAGAAATAAAACTAACACATCGGCTAACATCGTAGCTGTCCACAGATTCCCTATAAGTCCAAGTTCTGGCGGACAGGTCACCTGCGATTGGAAAGTCAAGCCACTGGGAGACTGCGTAGAGAATCGTCACCATGGCAACAGATATAGCTCTAAAACTGGGCTTTTTAAGGAACATTTGTGCCAGGGAAACAAGGCTGGCTGCAGACAAACACAAATACACTACCACTGCGTTGTAGATGAAACGGACTTCCTTGTGGCTTTGGAGGGAAAAAATAACGAGCATAATCAACAGGCATGAGATGAATCGAAATGTCTTCTCCGCTCTGAAACTAATTTTACTTGTTCTTTCTTGCAAAGGACGCATCGTTACAACCAGTGCAATGACATTAGCCGCGAAAAGCACGCGCATTCCTGCATTTTTCCACAACAGCTCATTGACGTACAGCATGATGGAGTCGGTTCCGAACAGCTGCGACTGCACGCCGGACGCCACGTTGAACCAGAACCAGTTCCAGGGCGTAACGGTGAAGGAACCGTAAAAGTAAGCGTCGTCACACACACCCAGCAGCACGCCGGCCAGACATCCAGCCACTGCGCCTAGAGTTCGTCTGCTCGTCGCTGCGTCAGCGAGGTGCGACCGTGGGACGAGGAGGCAGACGACACCGACGATGAGCAGTATACTGTCAGGACGCACATAACAGCAAAGAGAGAGCACAAAAGCGTTCGTCGATATTTTTAGAAAGCTCCCGACTTCTAAGCTCAGATTTTCCCATTCAAAACTCAGGAATTTTGCTGTTTTTCTTTCTTGGATTCTCCTGCAATTGTTGTCAGTAGGACGACATCCTGTTTCATCAGAAAGGTTCGGACTACACAGTAAGCTGCTTCGTGTGCTACTTTTCGGGGACTTTTCATGAAATTGGTGCACCTGGATTTCTTCTTCACTTTGACGATCAAAGAGCACGCTCGAGGAAGTAAATTTTCTTATCGAAAGCGCGTGAATAACGTACTTCTTGACGATCCCACACAGCGAACTGTAGCACAGGTGCAACAACAAGGTGACTGGAGCGGAAACTTGCCGGCCCAGAGAACATCCCCGATATTTCTGATTGAAATCCTTAATTTGCAGATTGTTGTTCTCCTTTAAATAACCGTTCCCACTTCCCGGAGAACTCAAGTCTTGCATCTCTGCGCGTTGAGAAGAATGCGTCCTCAGCAAAGACGAATCACATAATGCCACCTCCTTTTCTTCATGGGAGGAGGTATGAAATTCCTTCCGTGAACAGTTTGAATCCTCGATGTCCGAAGATCCTAAGGTGGGATTAGCTACACATGCGCTGGCGTCTTTCTCAGAGTCCTCTTTAGGACAGAGGTGGGAAAGGATTCCAGCCAGGGATGAAAATAAAATGGGTGCCAGGAAGCCGTGGATGAGGGTATGCGAGGCGACTACATTGGTGAACACGGAGCACGCTGTCAGCATGGCCGCCACCATCCCGGTGACCCGACATCTGAAGACGGACATCACTAGCCTGTCGACGGCCAGCGGCAGTAGAGACGAAACGACTATGTGTGCCACTCTCCATACCTGGGAAAACATTAAACAAGAAAAAGGGTGAATCTAGCATCAAATAAACAAATAAATAAACAACAATCTAGTTCATTAAAGGAAAGTTCCAACGTTATGATCGAAACAGTCGAAATCTATCAATCTCTGTCTCTGTTGAGGATGATACCAACCGGTTTGGTCAGTAGGGGGGGGAACTTAACATTCTGAAACATTTTTATATATTTTTTTAAGTCCCATATCTACACTGTCAAAGTTAGCACGCACAACTCTTAGCTGTGTTTAATTAAAGACAGTTAAGTTCTGTTTGTCGTGATTAATCACTACTGTAACGAACTTTGAAACACAAATAAATTGTGTCAGAACGTTTCCTTTCATTCAGCGATTGGTCTGCGTTTGTCAAATCTGAGATTTTCCGTGAGTGCCCCTGGTGTAATGCATGAGGCTTGAGGGAGGCGGCTCTCCGCAATTTTTGTATTTTTCTTAGTTTGTTGTGTTTTTAGTCCCAATTGTGTAAGTCGGTACTTTCTTCGCTGCGTCGCTTTCTGCCTGACGCCATAACGCTTTTTCTGAAGATCTTTAGATGACACAACAACACGAAGGCTTTTCTCTGAACTCACGGCCGTTGAGAGCCAGCACGGGTCCCGGAGCAGACGACTTGCTAAAACAAGTAGCTGGTAAAGTTCATAGATTCAAGAGTGACAAGAGGCTAAAGACAGACAAAGGGTATGCCAGACAAATCAGTAACAACGCATTGTGCTTATTCCGAATCTCAGTTGTCTGATTCTCCACCAGCAAGTAACCTGACGACATCACCTCCCCACCACTGGCAGAAAACAAGGTGAAGGTCACTATCAACATCAATGAGTCATCGTCATCAAAAGTGGTCATCGTGCAGTTTGACCACGGAGTTACATTATACTATATAATTCCGTGGTTTGACAGTGTGGCGTGTGTCTATCTTCCATATACTGGAATAGCCAAAGGTCTCACAGATACAACCACACTGCACGTAGCTCCGCACTCGACAACCGGACTGTAGGTGGCTGTTAAGCGGATTGATCTAGAAAACTTAGATCACGAGTTCTCTTATGTATAGAAAGAAGTATTAACCAAGCAGTTACAATATGAGACTTCTCCCACTTTACTGTAGCTTCGTCCATCGCCATGAACTGTGGACAGTCATGTTTGTCATGGGCTATGGTTCTTGCCGTGACCTGCTGGTCATACACAGGGGTGTGAAGACTACCCATGCTTTATATCAGCTAGCGGACAGGTGTGTCTCACTGGCTTCCAGAACTCCACAATCTATGACTATCCTAGCATACTGCTGATTGGCTCCAGTAGTTCAGTCCGGAAATTCTTGAACAGAATCTGGATATTTCTCAGTGATCGTGAAACTAATCTGATGATCTTACTACAAGAATTCTGCTATTTTTCAGTGATTTTACCATACACTGTACAGCGCATTGAGTCGACTCTGGAGTTGAAAATTGCGCTATATAAATCTGCTTTAATAATAATAATAATAATAATAATAATAATAATAATAATAATAATAATAATAATAATGCAATAGAAATATCGCGGAGTCACGGAGACACAAGACGCCCCTGAGTTCCTCGTGTTGCCCCCGGAGTACAGACTTGCCCGTACTTTTTAATCACGGCTCTAGGTGTTCTTTTAATTTCTTCTTATTATGATAGCACAACTGTGATTCTTTATTTTTGCTGCACACACAAACTGGCAATATTGCAGTCTGCATACTGTTGACGTCCACGAAAAGAATCTTAACTGTGAATATAAGTGGGCTGTAAGCTCTTGTATCTACACTCCACTGGCGGTGACGCTAGTAGAGGTAAGAGTTTAGCCTCTAGGCTCTCGCCAGTGGAGGTAGTCAGACCTTGAATAGTACAAAACACGCTTTTGAGGCCACCGCCTCGCAAATATAGGTCATCTGACGTCATTACCTAGCTACGTAAGGATCTCGAGTGAAGCTAGGTTGTGACGTCAGAACGCCTACCGTCTGATATGTCTCTGACGTCCCTACCTAGCTACGTAAGGATCTCGTGAGTGAAGCTAGGTTGTGACGTCAGAACGCCTACAGTCTGATATGTCTCTGACGTGTGAAGCTAGGTTGTGACGTCAGAACGCCTACAGTCTGATATAGGTCTCTGACGTCACCAGCTGGCGTCACTGGATGCATACCAGGTAAGGCTGAAGGTCACATCCTGCGACGCTCGTTAGCCAGGCTACGGTGGAGTAGAAGCGGGGGAAGAGCGGAGAACGCAGGGCGAACATCCCGAGTTGTCTCTCTTTTTGCGAATACAACGATGGGTTGTCTTTTTCCGCAGGTGGGAGGAACTCGTAAGTTCGAAAGCCATAGCCGTGGAGCTCCGAGTAGGCAACTGCGTGAGATAATTAGCAACAGGATAGACACCGGCAAGTGAATAATTATCGATATCAAAAATTAATGTGAAACAGTCACCAAAATGATGGGGACACAGGCTCTGAATGAACATTTTCATTAAAACAAAATAATTAATGCATCCTTTCATGAAGTAACAGTTCTGGCGTCAATGTATGCATATTCTGTGTGTGTGTGTGTGTGTGTGTGTGTGTGTGTGTGTGTGTGTGTGTGTGTGTGTGTGTGTGTGTGTGTGTGTGTGTGTGTGTGTGTGTGTGAGAGAGAGAGAACACTGAGGATTTTTCCGTACTTTTCTTGCGACACCAACAAAGATAAAAATGTAGTCGACACTTCAATGCAACCCTTTTTCTGCTAATGAGTGTGTCATGCCATTGAAATGAACGTTTGATCCTCTGTACACGCAAAGATAATGTAATCATTAATGCAAGAGGTAACGCGAAACCGCTGCAAGTACCTTCTAGGGATTGGTATATCTCATCCGGGTGTAGAATCCACCATGCACTTTCCTGAAAAACGTGACGCACACGTAGTAGCAGGGTCAGCAAGGTCACTAGCCACACAGTACGGCGAGCCCACATCCCATGTGACCAGGGGGACACGGTGTGGGCGGGGGGCGTACCCGTCCTACCGACACAAGCGTCTTGCCGATGTCGAGGGGCTGTTCTGTCATGCGGATGATAGGCTGTTGCCGTCTGGGGCTTTCGTCTTTGATGTCGAGATCGACGCTTAGCTGGTGAAGCAGAACGACCAACTTCCATTTTCCTCAGGTGGCGCGCAGTGCACGTGACCTAGCCGCGAGTCAGGCTTGCAGGTTCAGTGCTTTGCCAAGAGCATCATACACACACCTGAATCTATGAAAACAATATACAATAAAAATAACAAAGAAAAGGATATAAACACTTTGTGATCAGTGTTTATCATAAAGCAATAAAACTGGCCTTTCACTTTAAAAATAAATCAGTTGGTTTTGACCAGCTATTTTATAAAGGGATTAACATGTTCGGAGAAAAATTCCAGGCATTATTTGTGCTTTTTTCACAGCTAAACAATAGGAATCCTCAAAATACTGTTTTTCTCCGAGATCTTAAACAGTTGTGAGCTACACTCACACAATATTTTTATTCCTTGAGCGCGTTACGGGTTAACTAACAGAGGTCGTGCTATGCCTACCCACGCTGACGAACAGGAAGTGAGGTGCACCTACATTCTGCCTTCTCACCCACCAAGTGATCTTGCGTTTTCACAGTAATGTGGTGAAGGGGGCGGGAAGTTTGCGCAACCTGCTCACTCACAAACGGCTGACACTCGCTGGAGTTGTACTTAAGAATTTGAAGCTCAGAAACCTTTGTTGCCCTACGTCCCTACGTGCATTGCCAGCTTTTTTTTTTCTTTTGAGCTTTTCCTCGTGTATTCACGTCTCCTTTCAGCCTGGTGATATTTTCACGGGAGAGTTAAAACCTGAAACTAATGCAACGATCTTTGAACTGTCACACATGACACACAGACATTCCGTGAGGATCAGACAAACTGTGAGGTTGTATTGGTTTTAACACACACACACACACACACACACACACACACACACACACACACACACACACACACACACACTTTTGCTGGATTTTTTTTTTTTTTTTTTTGCAATCGGGGTAATGTGAAAGGCAAATAATGTGACAAGGCAAACAACTAGAAATCTAGATAGCAAACACGGGACATCTTCGACTAAAAGGTATATGATATGCTATGCAAACATATCCTGCATTATTTATTTTTTTATTTATTTTTATTTATTTATTTATTTCTCTCGGTAAATTGATATTTGCTCCATGTATTACTGCCTGCTTTTAAAAGAAACTCATTTAGTGTTGTCCTGTAACATTGCGGTAACAAACTGTTGTGCTTTAAATATTATTAAAATATTAAGCTACTTGATACACATACAAGAAGATCAACGATGTTAAAACAGTCATAACTAATAACAATAAATTAATATTATAGGAGGCAGTTTAAAAATTTTAAAAAATTCAGACTTTTATTTTAAATGAACAAAGTTTAAATCCTTTATGGATCCAGCACGCAGCCATGATTTTTCATGCATTTTAAGGCTACTTTAATTCACTTTGCAGTCACAAAGGGAATGAAAAAGCACAAAAGTCGATGCTGCGTTCTGTGAAATGGCTTGACAAGGGCTAGTCGGTTGGCTAAACTTTCAAGGCAACTGCACGAACTTGAAAGAAGAATTTTTTTATTTTTATTTTTTAGTTTGAGTGTTCTGAGATAATCGATCATATCCTCAGTTCATGGTTAGCCAAGCATGCAGGTAACCTGCCACTGGATGTGACTGCATGGAGTAACAGTAAATAGATGTATACATTTAGTTCGCCCTATATAGCCTCCCACTTCCAAATTTTCAAAGAACCAATGTTTCGCTTCGATCGTTAGATAAAACGGAGTAAGGTGTTTTTTTTAATAATAATAATAATGCTTTTACAGCCCTTAGCAGCGAGCTCCGTTTTGTCGCAGACTGTTAAGATGAATGATTTCGTTATACTGCCATCATTCGTGAGACAACTTACAAAGAGTTAGCTGGCTGTTAAAGTGGACAGAAAAGATAAGGCTGGGTGTGTTCAATATTCAGTCAGACCATGGAGATGATATAAGGCTGGATGCATCGTAGCTGGATGGTTAACGACTACAAGCAGTAAGCTAAGCGGCTAGTAGCGATTTAGTTCACTGCTACGTGTTAACCATCCATGCCCAGCTAGCAGTCCACACGGCTTTTGAGTGTCAGACTGTCGTTTGGGTCAGATGCAAGGCGATCATACTAAAAAAACAAAAAAAAAACCAACAACAACAACAAAATTCAACCACTCCAAACTCTTGTCACAGGAAAAAGAACAGCTATTATTCCAGCGTCAGTACGGGGGAGAGTGCATGTTATCTGCACCTGCCACAAGTGATTTCTTAGGATTTAAATATCAGTTTTAAAACTCGCACGACTGCTTCAGGCCTTTACAAAAACGATAAGGGAAATTGTAAAGAACTCTTTATCTTTGAGTGAGTGAAAGCTTTACAATTCCATTTAACGCGCGCGCGTGTATGCGTGCGTGCGTGCGTGACTTTCTCACACATCCAATCGTTTCACGCTCATTTCCACATTTGGATCCTCTTATAACTTATATCTTATAACTGGATCCTCTTATATCCTCTAGTCTGCCCACCACTTTTCAACCGAAGCGAGTGAACATGAAAGCATTAAAAAAAAAAAAACATGGCGTATTCGCTACAGTATTACAACTGACTTACTGGTCGGTAGGCTCAGTCGGACCCCTGAACAAGCGACAGTATGAGGACCTCCAGTGTTTACCACAGAACGATGTGCGCATAGAAGTCTTTGGATGTGCGCCTGGCTCGTATCAATGCCCGTTACAAAACTAACAGCTATACGCAGCTGTCATGAAGTGGGGTTGGTGGAAGTGGGAGCCCATCGTCCGCTCCTACCTCCCCACACCTAATCGTGTGCTCAGCGGGGTGGCGTACTCTTCAAGAGATTGATTTACTGCAGCGATATCTTCCCGCCTACTAGCAATACCCAAGCAAAAATATAAAAACACACACACACACACACACACACACACTTCGGCTTGGCTGTCTTTTGTTGGGTCCTAGGCTGCTTCATATATCCCGCTTTCAGTGACGTGGCCATCACCGCCAGCCCCCCATCTCGCCCTAAAAGCGTCGTTTACCAATCCCCTATGGAGTGCTCGGACAATCAGCTTTAGAAAATGCGTACCTAGATCGTCTTTAAAAAAAAAAAAAAAAAAAAGCGGGCTGAAAGCAATTGGTCTATAGGCTCACGGCTGTATGTTACTGCTGTGAAAGCGGGTCACAGAGCTTTTCAAAAGTGAGAATATGAAATTAAGTTTCAGATGGATGGATAAAATCCAGGATAAAGAGACTCACATATATCTCGCATATCTATATTATGACTCCGCAAAGTAGATGTGGATCAGACTAAATATGACAAAGGCACTGGCGCGGCTATAACGTTTTGAATGGCACGACAAAGTGCACAAAAGGGCGTGATGAATCGATGATACCCATGGTCCCACTGACCTACTGTATATGGAATGTGTGTCGAACTAGCCCCGGTGACACCACACACCGCCTCAAAAAAAAAAATTTATAGAGACTATATTATGCGTTCTCGCAATTGTCAGTGGTCAAGTCGCCTCTGGTTGGTTTGGTTGGTTTATTTAGAAAGTGCTTCTACCTTGCGGCGATTTCCCACTATGGGGGGAAAGGGAGGGGGAGGAAACCGGAGTGCCCGGAGAAAACCCCGGTGCCCAGCCCTGCGAACAAGTGTCACATACAGAGAGTGTCCCGAGACGAGACCTGAACCTTGAGCCGCTCACTGCAGTGATGACAAGCGAGTGTTTTAACCAGTCCACTATACCGGGCGCCCCGTCGTCTCCAAATGAACTCCACTGCATGGTTTCTCAACGTATTTTTCTTTGGTGGTTGCCTTTTATTTATTTTTTGTAAGAACGTCGTGAAGAAATTTGCCAGTCACATATTCGTTAATAAATGTCCAGTTAAGAAAAACGTTACGACATTAACTCACAAAAAAATCTTTAAATCTGAAATAGGTCGCTGTATCACTTGCAAAAGTATTTTGAAAGTGGGAGAAAAGCTTGGAGGTGTTGCGCGTGAATGGAAGGGAGATAACTTTAAACATTATTCCGTCGAGGGAAACAAAATGAGGCAAGTGAAGTCCCTTATCAATCCCAGCATTCCTGTAACCACCGCCGCCATAGTAAAGTGAATGGTAAAGAAGTGAGCCTTGATCAGGTACACAAAGGTGTTTTAGGAAACAAAGGGGAGAGAAACTGATCTCTTCGTGCTAAACGACGAACCCTACAGACGTTAACATTAATTTGTATATCGAGTCTGACTTCGTGATTCCTTTGTTTACTTCCGAGACAAAATGAGCTCTGAAACAAAGGCTGCAAATCCTGGCAAGAAAAAGGAGGGTTTTCTAAAGAGGCAGGCGAAACAAGCCAGAAATTCTGAAACATTGACAGAAGATGAACTACTGCAGAAAAAAATTATTACACCAGAAGATATTCTGAAGCTCAGCAGGTGCACAGAGAGTAAGGATAGCCATTGTTTATATTTTTGGTCTTTTCGTCGTCTGCTTTCGCCTTTTGTGCGTTGGTTGCAGCTGGTCTAGTTTTTTGTTACCATTGTACACAACAAAGTGCGGCAGTGACATTTCGTTCTCCGCGAATGCGTGACCATTCTCTTTTTTATTTGTTTTATATCATATAATTGTCACATCCGATTTCCTTTACAATATGAGACTGCATGCCTTTTGCAGTTTAAATCTACAGTTAGAGTGCTGTCGTCAGTTGCTAGAGATTTGAGGAAGTTCACATAGAGACAGAAAAAAACATTTAACTGTTTGTTTTCAACTTGTCGAAATATGTACCTTCTGTGAAAATAGTTTACTATTGGCAGAAACGGTATATAAGTAAGCATATACAGCAGTAATGCTGGAAATCGTGATTCAATAGTGTGAATCTTACAGATGTGTGTATAAAAGAGAGCATGCATATGTGTCTTAAGAAGTCTTTAACCTGGTAATATGAAACGTTTTATAATTTCCCTATAATTGTAATTATCCCTATAATTTTCCTAATTTCCAACACTGGATATTTGTCTTTTTTTCCATGCTTCAAACTATTCATGTGTACAGTCTCGACATATAAGAGATGGATAAAAAAATATCTGTGGCAATAAATTTATCTGATATTTCATGGATTATTTTCAATTGCAAACATAAGCTCCAAAGTATCTTTTACATTTAAACCATTTACACTTGAAAATTAGCCATTTTATTAAATTTTACTGTCAAAGCATGTTCACTAACTGCTGTCAGCATTGATGTTATATTTTGAAAAGAAATTGGCAACATTTTTTCCAGAGTATTTGTGTCCACCAGAAGCAAATGTCTACGGCATAGATTTTACCCGCTTCAGATTGAGAGACATGGAATCACAGACGGTTTTGTTTGAAGTGGCTAAACCCACTCCTGGTAGGGCATTGTGGTTTTGTGGATTTTTTTCCCATATTTATTTGTAATAAAATCATTTTATTATAAATATTCTCAAAGTACATTGTCTAATAATAATACAATTTGACCTTGGAGAGTTTAGTCAGGTGAATATTTACCAACTTCTTTGTCCAATCATCCTAGAATTTAAGAGTAAGACATATTAACCAACAGTTCTGTTTTATCTTCTTAACTGTTAAAGCTGATGGAGAAGACTTTGAGCAAGAACTGGATGACTCAGACCCAAATGCTGGACGATTTGTGCGTTACCAGTTTACCCCCCAGTTTCTCAAACTGAAAACAGTTGGAGCCACGTAAGGGATAGAGTATTTTACTTTGTCCTTCTCATTTTTTCAACATGTTGGGAACATGAGACTCTTCTCTCTGTTTTACTAAATGTTCTTGCAGAAGCATGTTATTATACTTTGCATTTAAAAAAAAAAAAATTATGGTATAAACTTTGAAGAGTAATGTTTTTAGTTACCTTTGTTTTTGCCACCACTAATTTCTCTTCACTATCACTTATGTAAAACTCACTCTCATCCTGTTCTCTTTTTTTCTCTGTTATGACATTTTTCTTATCTGTAAAAAGTTGTGACATGCTGACTGTACTAATTTAATGTCAGAATTCATATTAGAAGCTATAAATGATATGTTACAAATCATCTTGCCTCACAAGATTTGGATATTTTTTGTGGTTTACAAAAATATGGACTCGAAGATTAATTTGCCTTATTTTATTCATAACCCTTACCATTCTTGTAATAGCTTCATTAGCCAAACATTTACCTTAAAATCTTGTTTTATGATGGGTGTCCACTTTTTTTTTTTACATGTGTATTTTGATGTGAGACAGTTATTTGACATTGTTGCTTTGCAGGGTTGAGTTTGTAGTAGGAGACAAAGAAGTGAGCAAATTTCGAATGATTGAGAAGCACTATTTTCGTGATCGTCTCCTTAAGTGCTTTGACTTTGAGTTCGGCTTCTGCATCCCTCACAGTCGCAACACGGTTGAACATATATATGAATTTCCTTCTCTGTCACCTGATGAAAGTAAGGCTAATAATTGTTTTATGTTCATATGATAGAGATTAAAGCAGCGGTCATAAGCGGTTTGTAACAAGGAAACTTTGTATCTTTGAATTAACAAGACTTTTTAGCAGGCATAATGTAAGTAGGAAAGTACATTTTTATAAATACTTTCAGTCAGCATATTTTTAGTGAGATTTGTGACTGGCATGTCTGTAGGCAATGAGCTTAGTGGTGATAAATAGTTCATCAATAGTAAATCTTGTAAAAAATTTTTTGAAGGTAAGGTTGTATAATAGTCTTTTACTTCTGTCCCACGTTGGATTCATAGCTTTCATCTTATTTCTACATTAATACCTGCAATGTGAGGAAATCCTTCACTAAGCTAAAAACTATTCCTTTACAACTAGAGACTTGAAATACTTGAAATGTACTTTTCAGTTTTGTAACAGGAAGTTACAAACATGTGCAGCAAATTTACAAGTACAATAAACAAAAAACGTGGATCCTCTTTCTCCACTGATCCCATAAATTGTTCAGAGTTCACTGTGTGACTGAAGAATACTATTGAAAATCTCTCCGCATGAACAAAAAAATGAACTCAAGGGCTGGTATGGGGTGCCCATACATTGCTTGTTTTGCTGTACTTTTTATATGGTTGTTAGTGAGCTGACAATTTGCAGAACATCTTTTCCTCATCTAATGAGCTGAATCTCCCTCTCTTTTTTTTTCAAAAATTTAACCACATGTAATCTCTACATGAATTTCACCCTCTTTCATTTCAGCTCAAGAAATGATTGATCACCCATTTGAAACCAAATCTGACAGTTTCTACTTTGTGGAGGACAAACTGGTGATGCATAACAAGGCTGATTATGCATACAATGGAGGATCATAGTTTCCTTGGCAAGAAGGTGTCACTTTTCAACGTGCCAGCAGGTCTTGTGCTGACTTTGTGTTTCTGTCTTTGTGCTTCTGGTTACCCTTCACCAAATTTAAAAAAAACCTTCCTGATGGACCTTAACATAAACGCACCGCCCTAGCATTTGAAAATATAAACAACTTTCTAGGTGCATTTATCTCAAACAACTCTTGACTGTTTACAAAATTTGATGGTCAGATCCAGGTACTGAGAACACGTATTGAGCCTGATGTTCACTATGAATCTGGCAGTCATCCTGTATAGCTGTCAAATAAGGCATAAGCATGAGAAACACATAATGGATCTGGACTTTTTGTTACAGTTTGATAATGGTTGTTCTACTGCATTGACATGTTTCTAGAAATATTTTTTGAAGAAAAAAAAGGAAATGAAAATTTAAGAAAAGTTGTACAAAAGTGCTATTGATGAACCTTTGTCTTGACTGCCTTTACTGTCAGAGGATTTCACTGATTAGGCTAGACATTATCAAAATTTATTTGAGTGTAGATGGGTGATTTAACACTTTTTGTCTCAGTTTTTTTCTGAAATTTTTAAGACTAATTTTGCAGAATTCATATTGTCTTTTCTTTTTAAATCAGAGTTGCTCAGTTTAATGTGACAGCATGCCTTAGGCAGATGTAGTGGTGAACAAGTATAGATTGTGTGACTCGTAAGCATGGTGACTGGTATGATTTGTAACTTCAGATGGCTAAAGAACCACATAACAGTTAGAAACATATGTTTTATATGGCACAAATATTGTGTGCAGGTATTTGTTAGTGTAGAACTCCTCACACTTTATTTAAAGTTATGGCTTTGACTCATTTGAGGAACATCAAGTATGAAAAGAATACTTAGATGCTTAACCTATTAAATTTCTTTTATGCTCGCTGTTCATGAAAATGGAAAGCAGTGTTTAGTTTTTTAATAGCAATCTCTTAAAAAGACTACAACCCAGATTAGGACAGATTTCACCCTAATCTACACAGAAATTTCATTTATTAGTGAAACAGTTCTGATAGTAATAGCATGAAGTGTTTTTTTAAATTTACATTTAAAAGAGGATAATAGGTTCAAAATGTGTTGTACCCACGTCGGCAAATTTTGTCATTATGCATAAACTCACAAAAAGGTCTTTTAGCACTTGAACAAATGTATAAAAGCTAACTATTTTATAAAATAAGAAAATTACAAATGCTTACATTTATATGGACTTTGTGTGTAATGTAAAACAGGGAACACAAAGAGCACTATCAGCTTTCACAACAGCAACTGGTACAGTAACAATCAGCACAATTAAGATCCTAAGGCAGAATTGATGTAAATAAATACTCCTTAGTTTGGTAGCAATATTGTAATGGCCATCTTTTCCATGCCTTTTTTTCAAACAGAGTGAGACACTTTTATTACACAATGATTAAGAGTGAACATTGCTTATGCTGCAGCTTCCTACTATGAAGAAGCATTTTCACCTTGTGTTTTGTATTTTTCTGTTATTTTACAATGCATTTAAACTTGCATTAGCATTCATAATTTACTGTTTATGAGGTGACTTCCTTTGTCTATCAAGCCGTATATTGCAAAGCATTGTATGGCATATGCACATGGTACATGTTGCTTTGTCTAATAGCTCAGAACAGTGCAATACTAATTCTAGTTCTTCCTGGAGTTTTTTGAGGCAGACATTTCAGATTTAGGCAGCTCCTGCATCTAGCAAAATGTGGCCATACTACAAATTCTGTGTAGTATATATACGTATCATGTATGAGCCTTTTTCAGAATATTAAGGGTTTATTATCAGTTGTGAACCAGATACAAAATGTTTTGTGATCAATAAAATTAATGTGTGAAGTCAGGACCAGGAAACTTCCTGGAATTAATTGCTGCCAATTGAAATGGACATAGTGAGAAGACAGAAGTTGCAATGTCATTTAAGTTTGTTTCTTTTCTTTTTTTTTAAATAAAGAACTGGCTGGAGACCGTTTATCAAAGAGAATAAGTTTCCTCTAAGATTAACTTTATAAAAACAGTTTTTGCCTTAGGGTCCCTATGCATTAAGGTCCCCTCCTATAAAATTTCTACATTTGCATAATAGTCACTTACAGATCATTACCTCAGAACATTGAATTGGAAGTTTGGAAGAGAGACCCCTGCATGTATTTATCGAAGAGGCCATCAATGCAGCTGCCAGTAATAACTTAAATTGGTTTCTCCAAGCTTTTATAGGCTGGATTTGTTGGGGATTTTTGGAGGAGGTGGGGGTTGTGTTTTTCTCTTTTGGATGGAAGAGGGGAACTGTGGTTCCAGCTAGTTCAATCATGCTTCCAGGAATCCACAGCAGGCTTGGTGAGGACTGTGTACCTTCTTAGCTCCTCTTTGAGGAGGTCATTAGTCTCACTTTGCTGACTTATTTGCAGCAATTTCAAGCAAATGTAACACTCAGTGAAAGCTGTAGGAGCATTAGTTGAAAGTGAATGAGCTCTGTAACAAAAGAAAAAAAGTAAATCCACTGACTGGGTCCATTTGTTATGACCTTACCTACAGATAGCCAGTGCATGTGTAAGTACTGAGAAACCTGCTTTTTTAATGTCTAAAGAAATAGGAATGGAAATTATTAAGAAGGTCTGTTGAGGCTACAAGCTGATGTCTAGCCATATGCACACATGCTCAAGACAGGCGATTTGAACACATCTTAATGACTTCATGATTATAATAATCATCACCAAGATGGTTTATTAGATAGGCATTGCTGGGGTTTTGTATGCACATAAGTGAACAATCCAAGTGAGTAAAGAATTTTAAGTCTTGCACAATATTTCCAGATCAACTTATTTCACTATTGAAAGGTCATCTAATAGGGGTGTGGGGTGTGCACTTAAAATGACAGAGTTTGGAGAAATAATGCCACAGAATGCAAGGTATGGTGGGGGTATATATCAGCTCATATTCACGTTCTCTGGCACATGTCTTTTAAGGACACTTTTAAAGAGAATTTATAAGCTGCACTTGGAAAGGATTGTTAACATGTAGTGATGTACTGATATAGTCTTTAAATAGCTGTCAGCAGCTGTCAGTGCATGCTGTTTCAAATCGCTGCTTCACATTTGTGGACACTGCACTGATTGACAGTGGTGTACAAAAAAGTTGCAGTAGAGCTGATTTACTGTATCTGCAAGTTTCCTGATGGCTGTAATGCAGATGATAAGTTTTGTAGTGTACATACAGAATTCTTCCTCCCATTCCTCATGAAAATTAATAGGGTTTTTTTCCCCCTGTTTTCACAGAGAATTTCCAGAATGGAACAAAATTCATTCACTGACCACAGCATGCAGTGTGTAAATTTTGTGCGTGTGGGTGTGTGTGCATGCATGTGTGTGGGTGGGTGTGTTTTGCAGTCGCTGATTGTAAATATCCACCAATTGCTATTCCAGCTTGGCTATGTCATCGTGGTTTTGTATTAATGTTTAATCTATTTTATGAAACATTTTCTTATGTATTTATGACTCATTATCTTCTTATCAGTCTAGTACATTTATTTAATATTTGTTATAGGTGTTTCAGTATTTTGTAACATTCCAGACTTGAATGTTATGCATAGTTTTGTGCAGGTCATACTACAAAGCGATATTGTCATTTATATTTGAGAATTCTACCTTTTTTAAAACAAATAATGAGATATTGACTAGGACTCATTTATAAATTGTAAAAATACATTGTGGCTGTTTTTCTTTTGTGCATGTTGATTTATGTTTTTGATGCATATTAGTTTATTTTTAAAACAATGAGAGGATGGAACATGGAATAAAAAGTTCTTGGTGACTGACATGTAGTTCACACATTCTTCTTACAAATGATGTAAAGGTTACTACCTCTTTTAAATTAAAATTACTACAGTAGATGATGATTATTAAGAGGTTTCTTATGGTTTTTAATAGATAAACACAAGAAAACACTGCCATTAAGCCATTCACTCTTGGCACATCATCTCCTTCTCCGTCCATCCAGTTTTGTGTGTGCATGTGCAGATTTGTACATGTTTGTGTTCAACAATTTTTAATTTTAATGTTTTGAATATGTCCTGCATGAATGTGTGTGTGTTATCTTTATAGCCCCATAAAATCTGTTTACTGTTATTCTATGACACATTTTTGTTTAGTATTTTTCTTCTTCTGGTTGTGAGTCATTTCAACATTCAGACTGCACACACACTGTTACAACTTTCAAGTAAAACAGTTTATCACATTGTACATCTACTTAAATCTGAGAAATATTTTTATAATAGCATATACAAGTTTTGATTCATTTCCAAGAAGCATTTCTTACATGTTTTGATTACACACATTTTTTCACAAGCACTTAACAGTAGTGTTGTGAATTAGAGTAGAAAGAAAAAATTTGAAAGAGCTAGAGTGGTGGGGGTGGAAAGGTTGAGCAAGTTAAATGCATCATGTTCAGGTGTTTCTTCCTTGTCTCTCCTTTCCTTTTGAATCAGAGTCCTGTTCATTTTCTTTTCAATTTTGGGAGAAAAGAGCGCCAAATAATAAAGTGTATGTATAGTTCATGTAGTAAAGCAACCGTGACAAAGGTCAGTCCTTGAATCATGCTATTTACCTTCATTTACAAGACCAAGTTTTATAGGATTTTTGTTTCTTTTTGTTAGCTGAGCTGTTTGATATTTTCTGTTTTAATTGTTTATGATCAAAACATTATTTATTTTCACCACATACATAAAGTCATGATGGTAATCTCCTTTCTACTCTTATTTGTAGTTTTAATGGTTCATTCTTTCTCTTCTCCATCATAATAGCCTTCACGTATGTCTAATTGTTTTTGTGCATAATCTTTTTGCTACTTTGTGATTGTTTCAGAAAGTTAACAATTTGAGTTGCTTGGTCGTTGTACTTATATGCAACATTATTATAAACGAGTGGGTTTGGTTCATTCTTGCATATAGCAGATCAAATTCCAAAAGAGTGTTCTGTTCACAAAATACGTTTTAATCGACATCTTAATTCTTACCTAGATTTTGGAAAGATCTCAATTTTTTATGATGTCAGCAAGTATCATCACTAATGGAGCATAGCCTAATTAGTGTACCCTTGAAGCTCTGGCATTGACTGTAACATTCATTGATATCAATAGTTAGAAGTTAGGTAAATTTTGTGTTTTTCTTTTAAAAAACAGTTTCACTACACATTATTATAAACAAATTAATGACTATGTTGTATTAACTTTGCTTAATTTTTTTATGTCATTTGGGTATAATATTATTTTTGACTCAGATTAGTCTTTTAGTATGGTGCTTTCATAGGATAATTCTTTCAATCAAGACAGCATAATGTTTTTTGTACAGATTATACCAGGACATCTCATTATTCAAGTGAAGAAACTTTTTGTGAGATAAGGCATGGAGGGCAGTTGTGTTGAACACAAAAATTTAAATGTATTGGCCTGTCATTCAGGTAGGGTTTTCGAGTGTGGTGTAGTCTTGATTTGTTTCATACAATTTTGATTCAAACAGATAAGTGGTGATAAACACAAAACTGTCATTTACAACAAAAAATTTTTTAGCTTTGGCTTAATAGTGTGTGAAACTTTATTAAAAATTGAAGAGTGCTTTAATAAAGGGTTACATTGGTATCAACACCACTAATTAGTACAAAGAAAAGAACTGCTTCACTGACCAAAGACTGCTTTTATTGATTCAAGAACGTTGCTTTCATTCATAGCAAACTTATCCAGGTGCAGCAACTTTGCAGAATATTATTGAGGAAAATTACACATCAGAGCATGCACCTTAGCACTGGGTGAGTGTTAGCTGCATGTGGTAGTTAGAGGTGACAACGTTGTGTTGTGGCTGCTTGAAGAACCTTACGCTAGAATTTTCACCTGTTCAGTTGAATGTTTTCTTTTCCTTTATTTTCTTTTGTTCTCATTTGTTTCTGTTTTCACGTTTGTTCTTTACTATCACTTATTATCAGTTATCGATTTTTGACATCTATAAGGTATCACAATTTTAAAATGTAAGTTTTTTTATAGTATTTGCAAAAAAATTGTGTAAGCTTTTGTAGCCTTCTCCTTATGACTGAACAGGACTTTGATGTGAAATATCAATTAAATGCTCAGATAAAACAGCATGCTCGTTGGTCTTTTCTTTCAAAAAATAAAAAAGGAAAGAAAAGGTAAAAGGGAAAAAAGCGACAAGACAGGTCAACAAAAATTTTAGCAGTTTCTGTCAAAATGGAGCATTTTTTAAAATGTGATGAAGAAAACAATACACTTTTATCCAGTATGACTGTTACAAGACTTAAGAAATGTGTACTTTGTTAGATTGGTTCTTATTGTGCTTTCATTAACACTACACAAACTCTTATACTATTATTTGCAAAAAAAAAAAAAAACAACAACAACAAGAAAATTGGTCAGCGCATTTTGATTTTTTATTTTTCTCAACCATTTACCCTTAATGTAAATTCAAATTATTTTCTTTACAAAATAATTACATTTTAATTGATGTTTTGCACGTTCTTCCTCCCAGGAATATGCACTACTTGAAGTGGTTTTTCGCTCGTTATCTCTTATACATTATCTTTACAACAGTGCTCGCTTGGCACGTGACGCACCTGTCTGTCTCCCGCAAAAGCGAGCCCCATGTGGTGGAATGAAACGGCTTTGACCCCTGCAGCAGTTCTCCTCGCTCCTTCACGCTCGAATGATGATGCAAACGCCGTGGAGCCAGGAGCGGGGTGGTGCGAGAATATCTGAAGCATAGAAGGTCGGACTAGCTCAGTACTGGACAAAAGTCTAGTACGTGTGCTTATTTCTTTTTGGGAGGGGGGCTGCAGTTAAAAATCAGTCACGGTTTCTTTGCTAGGGTCCTGCTCCAACATTATTTTTGTCTTCTCGATGTAATAATAATAGAATTTGTAGAATCATTTACCCCTGTGCAGGGCAGCTCTCTGCGCTGTGCACGAAATTACTACGAACGAACCGACAGTCTAACATACCAGAAATAAACACACGCGTCAGCAACCAGATGACACCGTAGCAAACATGAGCAAAGTGTGAAGAGGAAGAACTGCTGAGGAGTGAGCAGAAGAGTTTGCCTGATTATAAAACTAGTTTCAGACCAGTGGTGTATTCAGCAGTTCATCTATAATACTGGGAGAGGAACGGGTGGACGAAAAGAATGTGGTGTGCTTAGACAGTAATTAAGCTTACCACCCGGTGTACCAGTAGCATGCATGCACCCATCAAACGTAAAATACTGGCAAATGTGGAGTCATCAACTCGGTCATAAACACAACCCAACAACAGATATTTTCTTAATTTTTATTTGCATAAAATTGAAATGTGCATGTTCCAAAATCGACCTGAAAGTAAATCCTTTACGGCAAAGATTTTTTTCTCTAATATGAAAATCTTCCAAGAAAGGTTTTACGTAGATTATCTCGTCGATTTCTTGTCCTATTCACTTAAACATCCTTTATAGTCATGCGTCTTTCTGATTGTCAGCTTTCTCGTGACTAACTTATTCCGTTTTTTATCGTTTTCTGTTTTTCGTCACATCGGTATAATAATGAGGTTTAAGATCGTTTAGTTTACCTTATTTTAATTTTGTTTTTCAGAGGACGGGTACTATAGTTGATCATGCCACACCGAATAGGTTGTTTCTCTTTGTGGCGCGTCTTTCCGAGAATATAAGGCTAGTTTACTTCAATGTCTGGGCGTAACTTTTATCAGGATGGTGTTTAAAAATAGTGGCCCTGTGCGGGTCTGATATGAGTGAAGTCCTGTCCCCCCCCCTCCCACCAAGCTCTCCGAATCTTGCACCTTGTCTCACTGTGGCCATCACTCCTTTATCTGGGCTTGTGTTCATGGACTAAGGCTGTGTAGCCAAAGGTAACAATTGCTCGAACTCGAGTAGGAAACAAAAGAAAAAAAATGCACCAGCACAACAGTGCAGACCTTCACTGACAATTACCCTCTGACAATCGACATGCTTTGGCCAGCGGGGGAAAAGGGAGACAGGGCATCTCCCTTGGTACTTAGTCCAGGGCTCTAATCCAAACCTGTCAACTGGAACATTAAATCTGATGGTTTTGCTAGATTATGACAAAATAAATTGCATGTCTTCTAACTACAAAATGTCAATAATATTGCAGGTACCGTTTAGAAATGTACACTTAAATCAAACAAAAAGTTAATGAAGAAAATGCGACAATTTCAGAAGAGAAAAATTTTGAAAAATGGTCAATTTTTTTATTGTCCCTCTTCCAATAAATATTTTCACAGAAACACATCCCATTTCTTTAAAAGAGTATTTGAAATAGGTACGTGAAACAAAGTTTAAAAATATTAACCGAGAAAATATGTTCAAATTCAAACGTTTGTTAGAAAATAAAAGGAAATGAAAATGTTTGGGAAAAAAATAATTTTTAAAAAAATGTTATTTGTTAATGACAGTTTTGAACGACTGAAAGAAAAGGAAGAATACTCCCAGATTCCCCCTTGTGTCCGTACTGTTCATCTCGTACCATTCTCGTTTCTTCTCACCTCCAGCGCCTGTTTCCATTTCAGCTCAGTCCTCTTTCGTCACCGTCACCCCACTCTCATTTCTCCTCCCGCGTGCACGTGTCAAACGATCAGAAGTGAGGAAGACTCAATCAGTTGTGACCACATTTAACTTGAAAGTTATAGCTGACTCCTATGCTGGAATGTGTGACCTCGTCTGAAGCTACAGGTCTTTCGCGTATCCGTTTGAGGGAGTGTGTAGGGTTAGGACTCTAGGAAACTAGTGGAACTGGGCTTTCGTTTGAATCCAAAATATTTGTCGCACACAGAAGAGGAGGGCCGCCCTTAGGGGATAAAGGTTGGGGGGTGAGATGAAGGGTGTCTGGGGGTAGGCGGGAGGAGATCGACGCAACTGGGATTAAGACTGATAACAGGCGATGATCCAAACCAGGCTATTTTTTTAGTTTCTTTGGGGATAACCTGGATGGAATTTCCTCTCACCCCATCCTCCGCCGCCATAAATATTGAAAAGCAAGAAGAAGTCTCTCCATTCATTTCCTATTCTATAACACGAACCCATCAAGTTTGCTTTTTTTTTTAACTTACTGCTCGTGATGTCAAGCAGGTCAGGCAAGACAGCGCTCTATCACCGAAAAATTTCTTATATCCGCTCACCGTTTATCAGGCCACATCCCTTTGATGTCCATCCCCCCCCCCCTCGCCGTCAACGACAACGGTGTTTCCACGCATGTCTTCAACGGAAACTGATTTCTTTAGAAAGTGAAAAATCGTGAAGCGCACATATCAAACAATCCATAATCCTTCAGGAAGTGATTTCTTTTTCTAGGTTTCAGAGAACAATTAGAACACAACCTAGTGGTGGCAATGTGTATCAGCCCTATCAGTCTGTGTGGCAGCTGCTCCCCATTGGAATATCCTGGACAAGAACTTCCACGCGAACAAGAAACATGGAG
Source organism: Marisa cornuarietis (assembly GCA_004794655.1). Lineage (NCBI taxonomy): Eukaryota > Metazoa > Mollusca > Gastropoda > Architaenioglossa > Ampullariidae > Marisa > Marisa cornuarietis. Next base: position 589,704 of record SMMW01000565.1, on the reverse strand, counting down.
GTTTCACAAAGAGTTTAAGAGGTGGCAGGGAATGGAGGGGTGGAAGAGACGAAGACTGCACGTTGTTAATCATTGTACAGACGGAATTTCTTTTGGGTTATATCTCTTTGTGGTTGAATCCAAGCACATGCGCGACGCCCGTTTGAAAAGTGATGCGGGGCGGCTTCAGCGTCAGCCAGAAGTTTCTGGAAGTCGGGGGCCCTGGGCAAAGGTGCTCCTTCGATGAAAGGCAAGTAAATGCTCACCACGACTTCATCCATTCCGAACGACATGGTCGCAAAACTGACTCTCCCTGGCTCGGGGTGTCTGAGAAAATGCCTGAGCCTGGACCCAAGCTGTGATACTTCCGCCAGACCGGCGATCCTTCTGGGGGGGAGAGCACGGTGAGCGAATGCGGACAGCAGCAAGCGTGATGACCCGGCAAGCCAACGAGGACGATCAGGTGCAACAGTCGGCAGTGGTGATCCTTGGCGAGGCGTGTGCGGCAAGATCCTCACCCTAACGACGGCAACGTCGAAGCAGCAGCAACAGCAGCAGATGAACGTCCTTCGTACTCAGCACGAAAGCGCACAGCGCGTGCTGGACTGCAGTCGTTGTGCTGTGCCGGACGATCACCTCGCCGCATTCCAAGACGCGCCGCAGTCCGTCCGGCTTATATACAGTGCCACCTGCCAGAAGGTTCCAGGCAATCAGCTCCCAGTGACAAGATGCTAGTCCCTAAACTAAGACTGGCGTTCGTTAAGCAGGGCCCTGTCAATCATCTTTCTCTTACTCCGCCTCTGCTTCCTCCAATAAATGTAGAGATGGTAGGGTGGGGGTGGAGCGCAAGTAACACTAGCTTTAATATTATTTCATTTGAAGTCGAACCCGAAGTAGGAGGAATACAGTTTTGCTAGTGTGAGAAACTCCTTTTCGAAGAAGACATGATGCACGGACTTAAACTTCTAAGTTAACATATAAACCACACATTTTTTTCCTCAACACGGCGAAGTTTCACGCGATCCATGCAACAAACTCCTAGCACCATGGCTTTTATGAGCTTTACCTACTGTTTTCCATGCCTCGACACGCACTGTAGCCTGACCGCCTAAATAAACAACTTTGTCCGCCTATCCTGGGAAACAAGCTTTTATGTAAGTTTAAAAAAAAAAGATTTATTTTCAGAATCTATTCAGTCCGCTTGGTCACCAGGACTTCGTGGATTATATTGCAGCATCTGCGTAACTTGTGTACAACTACGGACGGTGCCACGAAAGCTAGTTGTAAACTTAATATCTATAGCAAACAGCTGTGTTTCTTACCTTGGTCATTCTCTCTCCCTCACAAACACTGTACTTACCAGTGTCTTCAACGCTGAAGAAAATGTCCAACTTTTTAATAACTTACTACTACTTGAATGTCTCGGGGTTATTTCCAGCCGATCGGTAAATATTTTTACACCACATCGTATGATCACATGGTCTACGGCGCTGTGGGCAACTTCCCAGAAATAATTGTACGATTTCATCACATGAGGTCATGAGAAAAAAAAAGTTTCCTCAAACTGAGTATGAATAATGCGGGAGTGAAGCATCAATATAGGGCCAGTGGCTGCGGGCCAGCATCAATATATGAGTGACAGGTAAGCATCTGGAGCAGTTTTCATCTGCTGAAAGATTAGAATCTGATGTGGTGGTGACGACGATGGTGGTGAGGCGAGAATGTGTAATATGTGGCAGGCGTGTGATGCGCTCTGACTGCAGAAAAGAAATATGAAAACAAAGGGAAGAGAATGAAAAGGCAATAGTAAAAGGATGAAGATATCGAGTCAAGTAGCTGAGACGGGAAGCACCGTGTGTGTGTGTGGGGGGGGGGGGGGAATCGGAGTCGGAGATCAGAAAAAGTCTCAGGACTATTGGGAGGATGGATGTCAGCTCTACTGCAGCGCTAAGTTCTGCACCACACGGTAATATAGTTCATTAACATGTGCTTAGCATCCCCTGCTTTTGGTTGCACTCAAAACTGGGAAATAAAATAAGAAAAGAGCACACACACACACACACACACATGTTACGCATACGATGACCCTCCTCTCCCAAAGGAAAAAAAGTTCTAAGCCCTGCCTGAGACTGGCATCGGTACTGTTCTGCGTTTTAGCAGAAGACGGGAAAACCTGTTCCCAACTGCCCTGAAACTGTTGTAACGCTGACATTACATTAGAGCAAAAAATTAAAGCCCGGACACCACTCCCCATTCCGCGATTTAAAAAAAAAGTCCACACTTCTTTCATGCCAGTCGCAGGTCGTCAAGACACTGACAGTTTGTCTCAATGACACCAGGTGTTTGGTGCACCAGACCTCCTCGCCATGCTCCGGAACATTCTTGCGGAGTCAGCGCAGCCACGTCTCGTTGGTCACACGTGACTGGTACGTGTCCACGAGATGGCCGGTGGCTCCTCAGAAATGTCGCGCTGTCGGCTGCGACTATTTCTGGAAAAACCAGGTCTCGACCTTGTAAGAGCATATCATTCTAGTGACCTGCATGCGCTTCCTGTTAATCTTGGCGATCGGTCAAAGTAATGATGACCCTGCAAACCCTGTACACATGACGTGGCCTCAAAAAGGGATAACCACAGTTAAAAGCACAGGAATCATAGAAATGCACATGGGAAAAATATAGAAAAACTTTCGTGTTTTTTAGAACTCGTCTAGGTTTGTGTCGTAGCTGACCGATAGAAGTAATCGGCGCTAAGGAAAATACTTTTTAATGGGTCTACCGTTTCGTGACGGCTGCCTTTCTCATTTCCCTCGTGAACAGTGTCCGCCCCATTTCACGCATGCGCGTTCCAACCACTCGAAGAGTACATGTCTTCCACGGCTTTCATTCCTAGAAACTGACGACCTGCGGGGCTGTTTTAATAATAAATATTAAGTGACCTTTCGGGTAGGCATGCACCAAGTTGTCCCGTTTATATGGAAGAGGAAGAGGTTATTGGTGTTTCACTCTAGCCAGCAATTAAAGGCTATATCACGGTAAGGCAGCCAGTCCTGTAAACAGATGCCACGTGCAGAAAGAAAGAAAAACTTGCTCGAGGCGAGATCTGAACCCAGGGCAGCCAACCCTCACTGCATTGATGACAGGCGTGCGCCACCGGACCGCCCTCCCGATTCTATAGAGGAAAGCTCATTTGTAAACAATGGTGAGAGAATCGAACCAATAAGATATGCAGCAGCGTTTCTCAACCTTTTACTTGTGACGCCCCCCCCCCCCAGACGAATAAAGGTACGTCCGCGCGCCCCCCTTAGCCACTAATACCTATATGAGATATGAGAAAATGACCGCCTTTGCGGCCCCCTTTTCAGCAGCTTGCGCCCCCCAGGTTGAGAACCGCGGATATACAGGCTGCGTTTGAACCAATCGGAATCACCATCAGAGAATGGTTATGGTCGGAGAGCAGTGAGATCACGGACCTTCCGTGGTGAGATGTTGCGACCTGTCTTTGCTCGGAGTTAATTTTCGTGAGGGCGGTGCCCATCTCCTCTCCCTCGCTGCCTTACCTTCCGCAACCCACTTTACAGTTATGTCTGCTAGGCGTTCAAACGCCGTTTCTCTCCTCGCAAGACTATCTGCTCTCACAAATGGTTAACCAGAAAAAGTTCACAGATAAGAGAGACCCGTGCTTTCCTCTTTCATACACCATGTCCTGGCCATGGTAAATCAAACTGCTCCCCCTCCTCCAGCAAAAGGCCAAGTGATCTCGACCATGCTGACAGACGCAGAGAACTCTCCTTCGTAAGAAAGTAAAAAAAATCTGATCCCAACCACGGACCTTCATTCACGTCCGTGATCCCAACGATTTCTTTTTTTCCTTGCAAAAAACAAACAAACAAAACGACTAACGCGAAAACGGTGTTAACTGTAAGAAGAAGTGGGAGAAATGTACGTGTGTGCACCCACCCACGCTCGTGCTTGCATTGCAAGAAAGACTGTTGACCAAAGGCTTCTCAAATGTAGTCTCCCAGGTTAGTCAGTGGAGAGCTCGGGGAGCTGTGTTCGATGATGGCGATGATGACAGCGACAACACAGCAGTTGTCGCCGAGCTACACGGCGCTGAAGGTCCGACGGCACGCTTGTTCTCGTCGCATCTCTCGTCAGGCCAGATGAGGATATATCGGCAAGCCGACGAGCGACAGGGCGCATGAACTGACAATCAGATGCCAGGTTACGTCATCGGGCCCCCATGACTGGAGAACAACTTCCGGTTTCTTAGCATAGGTTACCAGACCCATCTTTGCTAATGGGGGTTGAATGATAAAGCACTAGTTTACATTACCTATCGCTGATTTCTCCCACATTCTCTAAAAATGTCAAGCTTTTTACATTAAGAAATTGCTGGGTTTGAAAATGGGGCAAAGTTGTGGTTGAGTAACATCAAGGAGTGGACAGGCCGTCAGTTGAGAAACCTACTGAACGGGGCGCAGAACAGGTCCGGCAGGCGCGCCTTCCCCATTGCTGCGTCTCGCCATGTCCCCCAAACAAACGGTCACAGATATGGGACAAAGAGAAGTCTGTACATTGCTTTCGGATGCCGAGCGTTCAGTGACAGGTTGACAGTGTGGCCTATGTCTATCAGCAATATACAGGAATAGCCAAAGGTCTCACAGATACAACCACACTGCATGTAGCTCCGCACTCGACAACAGAGACTGTAGGTGGCTGTTAAGCGGATTGATCTAGAAAACTTAGATCACGAGTTCTCTTATGTATAGAAAGAAGTATTAACCAAGCAGTTACAATATGAGACTTCTCCCACATTACTGTAGCTTCGTCCATCGCCATGAACTGTGGACAGTCATGCTTGTCGTGGGCTATGGTTCTTGCCGTGACCTGCTGGTCATACACAGGGGTGTGAAGACTACCCATGCTTTATATCAGCTAGCGGACAGGTGTGTCTCACTGGCTTCCACAACTCCACAGTCTATGACTATCCTAGCATACTGCTGATTGCCTCCAGTAGTTCAGTCCGGAAATTCTTGAACAGAATCTGGATATTTCTCAGTGATTGTAAAACTAATCTGATGATCTTACTACAAGAATTCTGCTATTTTTCAGTGATTTTAAAACTAACCCCATACACTGTACAGCGCATTGAGTCGACTCTGGAGTTGAAAATTGCGCTATATAAATCTGCTTTATTATTATTATTATTATCTCTACTTCCATAGCCACACTCATGCACTTGTCCTGGTTTCTCCTATAAAGAGATCCTCTTCAATGGGAGGACGAGGAACCCAATACGAATTTATCTACGAATGATACTGCAGAACTTTGTTACAAGTTCCTGATGACAGCTTATGAGTTTAAAACAGTTTGGTCATGAGTTCTGCTCCTCAACCATACTTAACAGCAATAAATATATTTTTTAAAAAAGCTTATTAGGCATTACAAAGAAAACATAAATGAGCCAAAAGATGATTACAAGACATTATAAGTTCACTCTAAGAAACTAACAAAAACTAAAAAAAATGGATCTGGAGGAAGAATTTCTGTAAATCTTAAGCAATGGTGGACGACCATCAATAAATAATACGTTGAAAATTACTACATGTATCATCTTTCTTAAAAGTGAGGTACACAGATGTTGAAACTGACAGTGACTCACCCACACAGGTGTACGTTCACATATCCATCCACACATTTCACATGCACACAAATACGCAAATGAACACACATAGATGTGCATGTGCATACAGGCCTACAGAAAAAAATAAATGACTAATTTTGTAAAAGATTAAAGATTTATACACTTTGCAATAATCAAATCATCTCAAAGAGGACATCACAAATGTAAATTGCATATTTTCATAAATGGATTATGAAATGTCTGTGTCCTTCACGTCTCTCTCTAAATATAGGAATTAAAGGGCACTCATTAAACTCATACATCAGACCAGCCTAAGGTAACATTATCTAAAAGGGTTAAAAGGGAGCAAACTTTCCCTGTAAAGCCAAAACATAAGTTACTTCAGAATTAGTATCATTGGTTAGATGGAAGTTTTAAGCTGCTCCACTGGTCTTTGTGAGTTCATAATGACAGAGCTTGATTAACAGTGCAAAACAAATTAAAGAAGAAGCCAAACAACTTATGATGAGAAAGTACATGGCATTGATCACAAAATTGACTCACACTTTACTTCCTCGTATATACTGTTTAGTATGTACTACATAAAATTCTTAATTGACCCAGGGAATGAAAAATTAGCAGATTTTTGCCCCAAAACTTTTGTCTCGTGTCTTGTGTTAATAAAAATAAATGCTGCTGTTTGCATGCTTTCATATAAATATCAAAATCTGTAATGCCAAAGGCATTAGAAAAATACTGAAGACATACACTGTTAATTAAATTTCTCAAACATCTCAAAAATAAGCTGACAAACATGACTCATTTTATACTGTAGCTCTTAAATATCCAGAACCACAATGGTTTTTCTTCTTGCACTGTACTATTTCAGCATAATCTTTCATTTTACTAAAGAAATCCAGTTTTGTAATAATATAAATCATTGTTAATCGTTCAACTACTTGATCCAAAATAAAGGCCTTTCATCTGTCTCATCAATGCCACAATGAAATCAAAGCAAGAAAAAAAAATCTAGCAACATTTCATCACAATAAAACTTCATTATTTTGAATTTTGGTGTTTAAATCTTAAGCGAAGATCTGTCAGGATTGCATTTTCAGAAATGGTATGACCTTTCCTTTCACAAATAATTGCCCATGCTCATTTTTGGCCTTTTGAAGCTCCTAGATGCCAGCTGCTGTTTACCTTCAACGAATGGCACATAGTAAAAAAATGTCAGCAAGTCTCACAACCCCTCAAAACATACTTCATGGAGTCCTTCATGATCCACGGTAGCTGCAGCACGATAGCGTTGGAGTTCGAGGGAGATGAGTGCAGTTCACACTGCTATAGGAATATAGGCAAGAAGGTGGTAGAGTATCCAAGCAATGGATGTGAGAATGAAAGCATGAATTATATTTCACCAAAAATAGATCTTCCTTTCAAAGAAAGGTAAACTGGATTTGTCAAGAAAACAAACAGCATCAGCAGTCAGCAAACATTCCTATCCTCAAAACCCTTTCATGTAGTACTGTACAATATGGACCCATTCAACTGCTGTAACATAAATGCCCATAACCATGATCAGTGTGATTGCTATTCCTTTGAAAAAAGGGAATCAATCAGATTACAGAAAATGACAACCTCAGTTATTCATTGCACACAAATTTACTATCAGTAAAATCAAAACAAATTTTTAAAGCTTTCAAAGGCAGACAAGCTAATAGTGCTTGGCACCTTCAGGATCCCAGAAAAAAATATTTTAAATGCAACAAGTGAGACTAGTAACAGAATCCTGAGAAGTCACAGGGGAAAATGTTTACATTTGAAGAATTAAATAATTATCTTCTGTAAACAGAACTCATTTTTAAAATCAATGGTCCATATCCTCTCCATGAACGGTGCTATGTTGTGAAAGTGGGTTGTGTTCCATGAGGTCGTCATCATGAACATCTGACCGTTTTGGTTTTTCTTTGGCTGCAAAGCTCAGTGTTTCCTTCTCGAACTTCAATAGCATCACACCAAGCTCTCCATCAAAGCGATTCTTAGTTATCTGGATAATAAAGAATTAACAAGCTGAGTCAGCAGAAATTTAACGAGTTTAGATCCATCACAATTCTCTCAATGCACATACCCCTCTTTCATGCCAAGCAATACATGATTACTCTTAACACTTTCCATAGACAAGTTCTTTGAAATCTCATCTGGAAGGTCTTCTATAAACAAACACAGGTTTTATCATGCAAAATTACAACTCACATCCAAGTATTTATAAAGACAGGAAAAAACACAAACTTGTTTTCCTTTTCTCTCTGACCACTACTTCCTGCTCCACTTCCATTTTACTTTTGGTACCTTCTATAGCTTTATATTTTCCTAAGCTATGACTTTACTGTTACTGCTGATCTGCAGCAAGTTTTCCTTTTATCTACATGTCGATATCGGACCTGCCTAAGGAAATAAGACTTACCTGTAGATATTTGCGTCCTCGAAGGGACATCAACCTTTTGTCTTGCAGAATCAATACATTGTCTGCTTCTTGTGTAGCCTTGGCACTGCCAAACACTGATGCTGTTGTCAATTCATCTGAATCTTTTTCCTGCAACCATCAATCTTTCAAATAGAAATCAGGTCCATCTTAAATAGGGTAAATGTTGTTGAAAGTTTGACCAAGTCTGGTGAAGTTGGGTTTAAAGGTTAGATGGAGCCAATGGTTCGGGCTGAATGTTCGAGACACTGGAACTTTGGTCAGCATGCTGAACTAAGTTCGAACTTGTTTGATAGTACACTGAATAAAGGGACTTCAGATGTTTGGTGCTTTGGCACTTAGCCTAGTTAAAAACGGCCTTTAAGAACACTCTCTTCTAGCAAATAACCATTTATTTTGCCTTTCCTCATATGCTGGGCTCTCTGAAAAGTTGTCCTTTCCAAATGAACCACTCAGCACTTAATAAGGCACCTGTATGTTGCAAGCAACACTTGAAAAAATGATTGATGTCTCCAGCTAAAACAAGCTGTTATGAAGAAATCTAACAAAGTAAACGAAAACAATCATAGTCAACCATTTTTTTTTACAGTATATTATTTATAGTTTTTCCCCTTTTTGATATTTTTGCACTTCAAGTCTCATACATTTTTCTCAAAAACCTAACTTTATAATATCTGCAAAACCACACACCTTTCGAGGATGAATAACAATAGTCACATGACAGTTCATGTTGGTGGCAAACTTGCGGAAAGCGCTGATAAAAGTGTCCTGTTTGGTAAAGCGGTCGCCCATTTCACCATTGGAGCCCAGCATGAACTGAAGATTGTCAACCACCACATGTGCAATGTCATGGACGTACACTGCATGCGACATGGCCTGAGGAACAAATTTAGAGCAAATCAGTGGCAGCTGTGCAAAGTTTTTTTTGTTTTCACATTTTTCACAGCTTATACCTGGTGTCTGAGTAACATGATGATTGAATTCTGCACCTGTATGCATGTAAATCTCAAAACATTGGTTGGTTACTTGTACTAGTGTGGCGCCATCAGAATTATGTTTTATGGTTGTTTCACTGCTTGAATGACTCTAATTGTAGAAAGCTCTGAAACAATTATGCCTGCGCAAATGAAGGCTGGCAAACTGACAAACATCGTAATTATTTGTTAAATACAGTCCAATGTCCAAAGGAAAACATCTTAGTACTTTTTGATAGGAGTACCATTTTGTGAACAAGGTTCATTTTCCTCAGATCACAAATAGGACAATCTGTATAAAAGTGTGTACTTTTCTAATGTACACTTTTCATGCTACTTGTTCACATTCTAGAAGACCTTGTGGTAAAAGTGTCATTCTAAATTATATTTCACATACTGCAGCTGGTTTTTTTTATGTTGATCATGGCTTGTATCTTATCGTGTATCCATGATTTAAGAAATCAAACAACTATCAGAAGCTAAATATATTTAATCTGGCTTACACACTCCTTACCTCTATTACTTTACGTATGCTCTCTTGGCCATGAAAAGTCATAAAGTACATGGGCAGCTCTTCAAAACGATCAGCCCACACATCAAACTGATCAAGATGTTTAGAAAAGTTTAGCCTGTAAAATCAGCCCACACAGGAAACTGATTAAATGTTTGTTCAGTCTGTCAAATTTATTCCTATAAGAATATTTAACAGTTAGTCTAAACAACCTTCAACAATTATGCTTATGGGTGTTATAAAAAGTATTTAAATATGCAAATATGACCTCAAGGAAGACAAAAATATCTGCATTTGTAATGTTATTATAAACTATATAGGAAGTTTGACATTTTTTTCTGTAACCTTCTTTATTTGAAAACAATGATCAAGCTTTTACTTACTGAGCAAATTGTGTCAACATCACTTTACCCAGGCGAATGTTGTTGATTTCAAAGCTACCCCAAAGAGTATTCACCTGGATTGAAAATATGTCCTTTTCTCTCATTTTTGACAAATATTACCAGATAAAAACTCTTACACAATCAGATTTTGTTCAGTACCCCATGATATTCTGCTTATATTTTTATGCTGCATTCATTAGTTTGACCAGCTGTTGTATAAACATTTTAAATAGTCAAGTACTTTGTGTGTAATTATAAACAAGAAATGAAAACATTATATGAAAATTTGACCAAGTATTTTCCTGAAAGATTTTTATTTAATCTAAACATAGCTCTTTTACAATTTCTTCATTCATTTTGACTTTCTATTTTCTAGAGGTACCATTACACACTGACCAAGTGAATAACAAATTTTTAGTTGTCACTGTAAACATATACTTTGTAACACATTCTATTGTTTGCTTATTAAATAAACATCAATAAACAGGCAATCACCAAAGTGTACATGCTTACCCCTTGCATACAGAGGTCTAGTGAATAATCACTCATAAAAGTTGTTTTCCCAGAACCCGTTGGCCCTGTGAACACAGTAAGCTCCCCTCTTCGATGTCCCTTCAAGAGTTTGTTTAGCACTGGATACCTCTTCCACTAGCCAACAGGATTTATAAATAAATAAATAAGCAGTGACAGTACAAGACTATAGTGCATTTGCTTATTTTTTTATTGATAGCCTAATGCTTCAACATGCTGCTAAGTGACCAGATTATTTTCATCAACGTGGTCTTTTTTATCACGGAAAAAGGTAATAACAAATAACACATACAGCCATCACTGAAAAATGTAGTTTCCATACCTTTGTGCAAAAACTACATGTACCCTTTTCAAAATCAAATCAGTCCAAAATTTATCAACGGCCCAAAAGAAAAAAATTTTTAAAGTCACGTAATACAGGCTGAACCTTTTCTACTGATCTGGAGTCACAACAATCAATTTGTTTTCACCTTGACACCTGCTACCTGCTCTGCATGCATCAGCTCCGAGAATATTTCTTGCCGAAGCTGTGAGAAGGAGACGATAGATTTGTGCATGATGGGCTTGGCTTTCTGTAGCACTTGCCTCAGCCTCATGCCTCGACGTAGAGCCTCCAAGGGACTAGGATCATCTTCACTTGGCCTGCAACATGGAAATGCAGGTATGCTAACTGATAAAACTGCACCTAACGCTAAGGGTGCAGAGAATGTTGTTGCAGGTAAATTTGCCAGGCTGGAAAAATCTGATGAAGATGAAAGCATGTTTACAGAATGTAAGAACATCTCTTTTGCGACCACTTGCTCAATGTATTTAACACAAAACTTGCACAAGTTCCCTGTTAAACAAGTGACCTGTAATAGAACTGGTCACCAACCATGCAGCTCCAGGTTGCAGGTGCAACTATTATGGCAAGTAGGAGTAAATCTCCTAAAATAATTCTACCCAACAGTGCTTTAAGGCAAAAACTAAGAGTACACAGCAAATTGCTTTTACCTGATGATGTAGCAACGATTGTTTCCAAGCTTTTTAGCAAACATTTTGGCTGCCTCCCATGCGCGCATATCATCTCCAAGCCACAGCACCAGCTTGCTGAATCTTTCCAGGGCTGGAAGCACCTATATAGACAAATAGCTGATAAATCTCAAGGATCACAACTCCCTCTTGGTAAACAAAATTACAATGTCTTTGATAAGCACACCCAGAAATGCATCAGATGTGGTCCTGAGACGACAGCACTCACCTCTTGAGGTAATGAAGAAAAACCATTTGGCAAAGCCAGTGATGGAGTCTGGGTTTCCTGAAATACTGCCAAAGCATCCAGTTCAGTAGAGGTAAGTACTACTTCCTTTGTACCATTGGACACAGTATTGAATCCAAACAACCCGAGAGGTCCGCTCCTAGCACACAAATTTAAATCCAAATGACAGCAAGAACCCTAGAAAGGCTGCTAATGAATAAAAATGAAACACTGTTATGACCAACAGCAAATACTAAATACACGAAGAAATTCCCAGACATCACGTTCTTTACCTTGGAAGAACTGATTCCTGGATGACTCTGAGATTTTCATTTTCTTCAGGTATGGTGCACATCAGACGTCTCATTCCTACAAGTCGCCCATTGCCATCAAAAGCTGGTAAGACAAGACTTCTGGTTTGTATGTCAAACTTGATGCCATACTTGTCCAGTGTGGCAATTTCAAGCACCTGTTAGACAGTAAGGATACCTATTAAAACAATCCTTGATGAACTCGACCACAAGACTGATACAGGAAGCTTAACAGGATAAAGAGATATAATGCTGAAATATTACTAATTATTTCTACAGCAGTTACGCATCTTGAAACTTATACCAAAGATTAGGTTCTACCAGTAAAATTTCTGGTCACAACTGTTTCTTTGGCAAGAAATTACTCGTTACTAAACCGTGTTCTTGGATGAACTCAACAGCACTTAATTAATTCTGAACTTGAATGATCAACCTCTGCCTATATTTTATCCATGTGGAATTACTATATCTAGCTGAATTTTTAAGTCATTTTAGAAATGGAACAAAGGGTTGTTAAAAAAATACGTTTGTCTATCCTTTCAATCATAGTCAAAATTATTGTTGGGAATCTCAGACTCACATTAAAATTCTCTTTTTTAAAAGAGTCCCAGATAAAATTATTGGGGTTTTTAATCCACCAGTTGCAGAAAAAGTACCCATCAATGTATATGTACTTATATTATTGATTCCCAATAAAAAGTAACTGCTTTAATTGTTAGTGTTTTGATTTTATCCATGTAAAATTGTGTCACTTATATTTGATAACAAGTTGGAATGAGATATCAGTTTTCATACGTTCTTTATTGAGAACTGTCTTATAGAACTCACAACACCAACTTGTTTACGTTTTCAGACCCTCTTCGCAAATGTCCTTACGGGATTTGGAGTTCTGATGTCTTTTAACAACACTTCTATACAATGAGAAATGCTGGCATTTTAGCTAAACAGTGCAGACTGCAACCTTAAAAACTCCCTAAATTGCAATTTCTAACAACTATTCTTTGTAATATACCAATCTCAATAATCCAAAGTGAACTGGCTGTGAAAGCTACAACCTCAGAACTCTATATTCATGATGATAAATCTTTTTTAAAACTAACATGTATATCAAAATCATCCAAGATCTGCCTTGTCACATCAGTGGAACATGATTTTAGTGATACAGTCCTGTCCCATAAATCTTGCACTTGTGGAGACTGCTGACTAGCATCATGCACAGAATCAACTCCCTTGAAACACTGGAAATCTTTTCTGCGAAAAAAAAGAAAAAAGAGAAAAACCTGCAGCGCACACCATTTAACATGTGTAAATCATTTTGTAGTTTGTTACTCGTTTCAACATGCAGAATCACAAAGAATGTCTCTTAGGTAAATCTCACCTTAATAAATCTTACTATGATGCCAGATGAGGCAGCACATTATTTAGACCAGTTAAAGTATTAAGCATTAGTAAGAATAAATAATGGATACCATTACATATGAAATGATGCGTTAGGGGTCGAAAGTGGAGTGTAGAACCAATATCACTTTCTGATTCGAATCCCTTTAAACTGTGATGCAAAATGTCAATTCAACTGTCCCTCATAGATTTATGCTACACAACAAGCTCAATTACAACAGTATGGTGAATACTACCAAAAAATTCTGATGGCATAAATGGTTTGCAGGTGAGATTAAAAATTAAATGTGACCAGTCTGTATTTCCCCAGAAGAACAACAAAAAAAATTCTATCTCCGAGTCACTTGTGTTCAGACTCAGTTCTGCTGCCTCTAACTTTCCCAAACAAAATTCACATTTTAAAAATTAAGTACATCTTTTCTAATTATTTTTTAAATGTCCATTTCTTTCTCTAGTAAGTACTGCATGTAGTCTCAACTTTCTACACCATCTAAAATTAGCACCTAATACATAATTATCCAACTTGAGAATGACACCAACTTACTTAATTACTAAACCATGTAATAAAACCATGGGAAAAAGACAATAGCTCCAGTGACTTACTTTCGTTTTTTTGATGCAAGTAGAAGAAGATTGTCTTGAAGGTCTTGCCATCTGCCTCGTTTATCACAATGCTTACAAAAAAAATGACCTAGAGAAAGAAAAGACACACAATATAGACGTTGCATTAAAAGTAAAATCTTTTACCCATATGTTCTAGTAAACATCTGTCAGTACATCTTTTTAATTACACCATGCTACCATTATCTTTAAAAATGTAAGCTTAATAAATTCTGAATCTACACTCACCAGTGGTCATGTTAACAAAAAGAGCATCGGTATCGGTCACTCCTGGCTGAGTTTTTTTGTTGTGCTGTACCAGTCTTGGGCAATGAGTGATGAAACAGGTGTGGCCTTGATCCACCTTCATATCATTGTCAACTAAAAATGTTTTAATGTCCTGTTCTGAAATCATTTCTTCATCAGAAACTTTTACTGACTTTGTAAAAGTTCTATGGTGGTCAGGAAAATTAGTTGTGTCAGCTTGTATCAACACTGCATATGACCTATGAAAAGTTAATGATATATGCTGATTTTGAAATTGTGTTGGAGTAAGACACTGATTTGTCACTGACTCACACACACCTGACAACAATGCTCTTTTTCTTCTTTGGGTTTGCATCGAAAAAAAAGGTAATTTATTATGAACACTTATCTCATCAGTTTTAGAAGGCTGGGTTCCAGTAAATAAATGGTCACAACTTTGAATCTGTGTTTCTCCCAAGCTATACTTTATTGTCCAAGATTCTTCATCTTTTTGTTCAGTAAAGGTTTTCTGTTCCTTGAAGCAAGCACAAATATTGAAAATCTGACTAGGCACATTTTTATAGCCACTGAAAGTGCAGTGTGTATATGGATGTAATGATTTTAATTTTTTGCTGTGACAACGGTTCTGGAAACATGTTTCTATCCATGACACACCAGAAGAGGCTGGATATCTTGATAGCCTGTAACCTCGCCTGCCTCTTGAATGGATCTTTGTTCCCCCAGGACATCCTCCATTACAAAAATGTACTGCATTTTGAAAACTGAATGCTGGTTCGATGCTTTCTTTCGGCTGTGATGTGGCACACGTGGTTTGTTTGCCATTTGTACAAGTTTGTGTGTGCGCGCAACGCAGCCCTCCTTTTCTCTGCTGGACCCGCGACAGGGCGAGAAACTGAATCGACGCAACTCTTAACCGCCGCTTTATTTCATCAGGAAATAACATTTTATATCGTGATCAGCATCACACTTGATTATCAGACGTCTTCGCAACGTACTCTAATCACTAAGATAACTGAATTATTTTCAAACGTCATATTATGAAATCGAAGTCTTTCTCAATGTCTCCTCTAACCAAGAACATCTCTCATCTCTACGCAATTCACTCGTAATCACGATGTATCAAAATCAAGTCGTCACAAATATGTATAAATGTCAACAGCCTTGCGGCTGCAATGCAGATACCCACAGTATCGCTGCCACAGACCGATATACGATGGTGGGAAACAAGAACTCGTTATTATTTGGCGCCATGTGCACCACAACAGTCGCTAGAGTTACCTCCTCTTGGCTCACCACGGCGGGTGGGACAGTTTTGTGGAAATCCGCGGCCGTCTCGTTGTTTCAAAATAGCCTTCCATTTATGATTGTTCCCATTTTGAAGTAAAATTTTCTGATTTTGTTTGTATGTTTCGAGGGAAATCGTTAACAAGGCTGATGCAAGCGTGAACGTCTGTTCTTGTGTCGTCTGCTCCGGCTTTGTTACATGGCAGTGGCGTAGGAACCGGGGGGCAGCCGCCCCCCAAAAAAAGATGCTGGGAAGGCAAGAATGTGAACGTTATTCATTGTCAGCATGGGGCTTGCCCCCCAAAGCCGAACATCTTCCTACGCCACTGAGGATTGGGTCAGAGATAAATTAAAGATACAATTATACAACTTTATCCCTAAAGGGCTATTCCAGTAAGAGCACCAGACGTCGCACAACCAGGAGCGACCATCTTTTTTTTTTTTTAAGTTAACTCAAAGTGCTATACACAAAGAACACATACATATAAATGCTAGCGGACATACGAGGACAAGTGTTTTTCTATTTTTTAGTCTGACCATGATAATTTACACATTGAAAACATCGCTATTAGCTTTTTATGAGGCCACCCACCAATGACATGGATGTGTTTACAGTTGTATGGGGTATGACGCTTAAGTGTCTCTGCATGGGTCACTTGCAGGTACCCGACGTTACCCAGATCCTCCGGGAACTCGATCTTCCAGCTGTAATTTTGTCAACTTTCGATTATCACATGGGTGGCGTCAGTGTAGCGAAATGATGAAACTCATACTCTTGCACTTGCTGTGCTCAAGATGTCCCTTCCCTTAAGCTGTTGAAGTTGACAGCTTATTTTGACCCATTTTTTATTTATTGACTTATACATCCTCACTGTTTTATAAACTATTCATGGAACAATCTAGAAATATGTTACGCATGCGCACGGAACCCTGTAATCATAACGATAGTAAAGTTACTCAGGCACATGCCCAAATGCTAAATAGGTAGAGCCATATTAGACAGTGCTAAACCCTCAGACCAGAAAGAACAATAGAGGTACCACGTTTGAAGCGATCGAAGGGGGGGGGGGGAACATGGCAAAGATGTGTTAGAGTTGTATCTATAGACATCCTAAATCGTCAATGTTCTCATCCGACAGAGGCAGCACAATCGTTGCAGAGTAAAAGAAGAATGTTGTTTTATGTACCACCTGCCATGTAATAGGCTCTTGCTCTCTTGTAAAATTACTTCATCAAAATATACTGTGTAGTAAATGAATTTTAGCATTGCGCCATTGATGATGGGTAAAATAAACATGGTTCACAAACCAAACATAATCAGTGACCTTCCTAGAGACCAGAGGTTTTTTTTAAGATACATTAAACTCCAAACCCTAGATGAAAGGGGTATTCTTGCAAAATATGAAGATTATATTAAAACACATGCATTCAAAAGTAAGAAACAGCAATGTCAGTTGCATTATGCATGTAGATCTGTTAAGAGGTGGTTGCTGTCTTTACCAGCATCATTGTCTCCTCATTTTGAGTGGTGTTCAAGTGGAAAGTCAGACTGGGTTATTTGGAAAAAGCTGGTGTTATGGAACCCTTCAGGATAAGCAGAGTAGCACTTGAAGCATGCACACACACACGACTAATAATTGTCTGCTTAGCTTTATTTCCATGTACCATATGGTGAATCAGTTCTTATGCACTGCAGATTACACAAAAAGGGCAAGATTAGAATAGACCGTGCTAGGTCATAAGAAATAAGTTTTGAGACAAACGTATAAGCTGCATGTATGTATTCAGTGAAGATGTAATATATGTTGGTATTACCACAGACACACACAACATCAAGCCATAAATCCAATGATGTCTATTTTGTGAATGAATTCCAGTTTTATGATGCAATCTCTGGGCATCATCATCCATGGTAGAGAGTAAAAATTAAGGGTTAATGAGAAAAAGAAGGTATAATTATAGTCATAAATAACATTGGGAAACAACAAAGTCAAGTTTTTTTCTGCTTATAAGTTTCTTTCTGGAGAGTGCCTGGTCTGTTATCAGTGTCATTTCTCAATTTTTGACTAAAACAAAAGAAAACCAAATTTAAACCTTTTCTCCAAACCACAAATTTTAACATCTTTGGATTATTAGAATCAGCTTATGCATGTATTCAGCTTGAAGGAATCTCATCAGAGTCCCTTTCAAGCAGCATGAGAAGTTCCATATGTTTGGTATAAGGGAACATGTCTACAGGCTGAGCTTTTATGAATTTAAATGGCACTCCTTTTGTTTTCCTGGAGGCTGGTCGTAAGAGGCTGTTGAAACACAAACAGGGACATATAAAGAGAGTCTATTAAAAGAGTTTTATATATAACATTACATATAACATATTTTAAAAGTAGAGTTACAATTGAATAATCTGTAAATACCAAGCATTGTAAAAATTATAATTCAAGTTAAGGAGGTTTTTCTTATTAGCTATTACAAATCTGTGTGAACATGTGCAACCAAGCAAATAATAAGCATATAATAAGCATATAATAGGCATATGCATGTATGCAAACACACACATACAAAAACAATAACAAAACTTACTCAATAAAATTTGTCTTTGCTATCATTGGATGGCAGGAAGCATATACAATGCGTTTCAGTTGTCGGCACATCCTTAAGGCTTTTATAACAACTTGATCTGCAATGATAGCATGATTACATACAAAATTAACTTTTTATTTTACTCAAACAGATATAGTTAACAAATCACTAACTTGGTGGTTGAGCAAGAAATCACAAAGTGTAAAGAGCTAAAAGAATTAGAACATCAAGTAATCACCTACATGACCTAGGAGATTAGCAGTCATTCCATAGGGTGTTTCAGTAAACTATTAACGCATCTCCAATCAAAAAGATGTGGCCACTTACGAATTCCAGCTCTGGGTGGATCCAAAATAGCAACAACATCTGATGTATCAAGGTTGTGTACAATGTCTTGAATACAGTCTTGCACCTTTGCACAATAGTACTCACAATTGGTCACTCCTTTTCGAAAAGAAAAAGGGGCAAAAAAGGACAGTATTAACACTGTGTTCACAAAACTTGCAATCATCAAGCAATACAAGCAGGTTGTCAAAAAAAGAAGGTAATATATTCTTCTAAATTTCAGGCATAAAATTTAATAATAAATGATGTAGTACACTATGTCTTAGAATCTATGGATCCACTCAGTTATCTCTCAAGATACACCCATTCACATCTGCAGTAATTCTATTATCCACATAGCCACACGCTGTTCTGATTTATATCTGCATAGACCTGCATGCAATATCATGAGTCACCCATTTTTTCATTCTGCCAAAGCCTCTGCATCAGTTCATCCTCTGCAATGTAACATGTCCAGGTACCCACTCAGACATAGTTACTATCTACACACTTTTGTTTCTCAAGATCTCACCATTCAGTGAAGCATTACTCTTGGCATCCTCGACAGCTTCTTTGCACATTTCAATGCCAATCACTTTTGCCACACTCTGAAAAGACACCAGAGAATTCTAATTCTCATGCGATGAAAAAACACAAGGTTCTATTAACATCTGTTTGTGCACCAAGTCTAGTTGTTTTCTTAATATGCACATGTGCACATGGACTATACAGCAACCTATATGTTAAGGACATTTTTTAAGGGTTGATAAGTCCAAACAGGGAGAAATCCTTCCAGCAATTGGACATATTCAGTTCAGCTGGTAAAAATGTACTACAGTATTACACCATAAAAATTATGAAGCTCTTTTATGGAAACAAGTAGCCCCCCTCCCACTCTTTAGGCTTTAAACAAACTTGTGATCCACATGCACATAAACATCTGTGAATTCATTCTCACACTTTCCCTCTCAATCCTTTCTCATCCCCCAGGAAGTGCTAAGTATCTAGATGAGATGATAAGCATGATGTAAAGGAGTAAGAAGATTATGTCATATTATGGGGCTAGCCCTTCAGTATTTTATACCTTAGCCAAAGATAAACCTATGGTTCCTGTTCCACAGCAAATGTCAAGAACAGTTGAGGTTTTAGAAGCACATGTCCACTCCTGTATCAGTCTATACATGACTTCTGCTGCTGCTGTGTTCACTACAAGGAAAAAGATGTAGTAGTGAACTGACTACATAGTATACTAACATTACAAAAGAAGACCAAGATATATGATGTGTAGGTAGGTCTCAACAGGAACATTCAGTTGATTTTCAAAATGAGTGCAGATCTTTGTTTTCTGGAGCTGTGATCTATTCAACAATGAACTTTTATATCTGACAGTGGTATACTCCTACAGTGCTACTTATATATTAATCAGGCCAGCATGCAAGTATTCAGATATCCTAGGGAAAGGAAACAAAATGTACCTTGGAAAAAAGCACTGGGCGATATCCTAAATTTCATCTCGAGCAAGGACTCATAAATGAACTGAAAAACAAAACATCTTGAAATACCCATATTATATTTTAAACAACCACATTTGTCTCATGTTTAGACATCACAGACTATGGCATTTTATAATTAATGCATCCCAGCCAACCATCTATCCCTCTGTACACCCATGTCTTCTTATCCATTAATCTATTCATTATCAGGCAGTTTTGCTACATGCATGCACCCTCTCTAAAATGCACATGCGCTGACACACACTTTCTCGGTTGTAATGCCCCTTTTCATTAATAGCTCTTTAACATCTCAAACCTACTCACCCCATCACCGTAGATGAGTTCATATGGTTCTTCAGAAGTACTACTGCTGGTCCTGAATAATGCACCATGTGTGTTAACACATTAGCAGGTAAAGAAAGTACACAAGCATGTGCACATACATACAAACATTACAAAAAATAATATCAAATATCTCTAAGTTTAAAAAATAATCATGAAGTGCTGTTCTAAACAAAATATTTTAATAGATCAATCACCCTGACTGTCGATTTCATCACAAAATGGTTCAAAGGAAGGGAGGAATCCCTCATATGTAAGGAACCAACAATAAACAGCTATTGACAAGTTGCGATAAGAACTAAGGAGCCACTCACTTGCTAGAACATGGTCGAAAATAAAAAGTGGTAACACCAGAGATTTTGCCTGGTCCCTCAGTAAAATATTTTTTAATGTCTTCTTTCACCTTTTCTCTGTCATCCTGAGTAAGTTAAAATAATAATCATAACAGAATGATTTTATTTGGGCAGCATCATAACCAAAGCAGGTAACACTTTCTGTACTGACCAATGATAGCACTGGCTAATAATAACATGATACAAATACATTCAGCCACTAAGCCACCACTCAAAGAATACACAGGTAATGAAAGTTAAAAAATTTAAAAGAATACATTTAACTAATAAAGAGAAATGAATTGTGTTAGAGCATTATGGTAACAAAGCTACAAAAGATGAAGCATAATATTTTTAATCACAATTTTTAAACATATGTTTTCAGAAAGCATTTTTAATATTTAATTATTATACATATTTAGCATGTAATACGTGTGACAAGCATCACTTTAATTCTCATAGTTACTTTACAAAATAATTCTTTTAATTTTGGCAGTTCCTTTTATCCCGCTTCAGAGAAGGCATTTGATCAACAGAAAAGACAGATCCAACCATCCCAGTTGAATTTAAAGAAATAACTTACTGCAGTAGTATTTTGTACAACAAATTCTGCAACACCCATAATACCCCCTCTTTCTCTTGTTGTTCGAACTGTCAGCTGACGCCAATGGCCTTCATGTGTACGATGGTCAAATACAGAGTAAGTGCTGCTCTCAAGGAATTCCTGAAAACACTGCACACACACACACACACACACACACAAGCTTGTCAAAATGAGGTGACAAATGGATGCATAAGGCACATTCTTCCTCTACCATATTTAACTGACTGTGTTCTATAGTCTCTGCTTTGTGTGGGCAGCAAACTCTGCTCTCTGGTGTAAGTCAGCGGTTGATCCCAGACCTTTATATCTAAGGGGATGGTTGGGGTCAGATTGGTTGTCCTTCTTGGGAGAGTGGACAGGACTACAGAAATATTGTGGTGTGCAGTCAGCTGGTCCTCTGGGAATAGAGCCAAAGCTTTTGCACCAATCCTCTTCAGATGGCTGTCAAGGCTGAAGGTCTGTCTTCAGGCAGAAGATCAGTGTCTGATCATAGCATGGCAATTGCTAAAGGGTATCTGCGTGTCAAAAACTTCTATCATTTATGTTACAAAACCGATTTTTCCTTTTGTTTATAATTAGTGTGTCTGCTTCTTTGTATGGCAGACGATGTTGGCTGGTCTTAACTGCTGCCTTCTTTGAGTGGATCAATAGGTATATGTGGGCCTATTTTCTTAAAAGAATTATTATAAAAATGCTCTTATCATTTCAAGGCTAAACCCATTTGTTTAGCATCTGCATTCAGAAAAGTTTTGATTAACATATGCATGGTGCTTTGTTTTTGTTGTCTTCAATTTCTCATCATAAACAATTTACATTGCCAAGATAGCTGAAGTAGTGATTCTGCTACACTGCATGGCCACTCTCAAAGAGTTAAAGATATCTACCTGGGCCACCATTTTTGAAGAAGTGGGAAGAATCAAGATCTCACTTGGGCTTCCAACACAGTCTGTCCCATCTTTGTACAAGCCAAAACGAAATCCCACAATGGTCTCTGTCAATCCCAAACCACACAAGATCACAAATATAATTTTTTCTTTATTTAATGCATTTACAAATGTGAAAACACTGTAAATCAATACTAGGAGCCTGCTAATGAACAGAGATCTAGCTCTCTTATGGTTAAGAACTTTGGTGTCTTTCAGAATATCTTTGTGGATTAAAAAGAAATGTAGCATATCCTATCTTCAAGTATTTGCCCCTTGAAACTGAAATTTTACACTTCTTCAGTATGAGGACTGAGATAGCAGTGTCGAAGACCACCTTCTGATGCTAGTATACGCATGTATGTGCACATGTACACACACACACACACATACATATTTGGCTGCCAGTAAATCCAATCTGCACAACATTGATTTTTTTCTGAGCTGGGTTTTAAGCTTTGGATATATTGACAGAAACAGACCATACAAATAATACCTTTTCCATCCTCACTTCGACCTATTGAGAACTCAGACTTGTTGCGATACTCCTGAAGAACTGGCTGAAAGAAAAAAATGTTTACTTTTAGCTCGATCATCTAGACTCAAAGAACTCTGATTTACTTCATATTTCAAATTGTAGCATACAATACTTGTACTCACTGAAGGTGTAATTGGAAGCAATGGGCAGCATAGTCCATTATACAGTGCTCTGAAATGTATAAAATAAGTAATTTGTCTCATTATACAGCACTCTGAAATGTAGTAATTTGTCTCACTATATAGCCTCTGAAATGTATAAAATAAGTAATTTGTCTCATTATACAGCACTCTGAAATGTAGTAATTTGTCTCACTATATAGCCTCTGAAATGTATAAAATAAGTAATTTGTCTCAGCTCTGAAATGTATAAAATAGTTTCTCCAGCGAAATACTGCACATGAAGCTGATCTGATATAGAGAAAGAAACATTGGGATGAAATCAGGAAAAAAGAATTTAGAAACATTACTATCAAAAACATATATGACAAAATATATGATCAAAAGAGAGGTAAATACAGAAGTAATCTACAAAGCTGAGAAAAGTAAGTGTTCTTTATATTGCTGATAATTAAAAAATAAATGAGGCATATAAAACTTACCTTGCCTGTACAAAACTCCCACGTACATCTGGGTGAGTGGCAACAGCTTTTAAAACTTCTTTTGCCGTTTCTGTTTTCATCTGAAAATGATCTGAGTTACTTTTTTTTTAACCTTTTTTGCTACAGAAACAGTGCTGTTTACAAACAATCATAAAAAGTCATGGAAAACTTTAAAAAAAAGACATACATTAACTCTATAAGTGGTATGCATATATTCAAATGTGCGAACATGCACACTACATATTCTAACCAACAATTAAGCAATTATAAAAACTGAAAATGGATGAAGTAGTGGAACATCTGAGGACCTATAAAAAAGTATGACAGTTTATGACTGTATTTGATCTTTTAACAGATGAGAAGAAGAAAACGGATTATGTTTTTCTGTGTATGCATGTGCATGTATATGCATATTGAAGCAGTCTATTAGTTTGCAATGATTTTTAACTCAGGTGAAATGGAAACAGAACTAACATAGTGTTACTCATAGTAGACTCTCTAACTTGAATATTGTAGAACCCCCTCCCTCCTCATTTGAGATACAGACAACTTATGAATATAAAACTAAAACTGAGGAGAAATGGTGTAGGCATTATATTTTTAATGCAAACAATAAAATGCAAAATGCACCAAAAGCAATTCTCTCCAAGCTTTTTATTTCATTATTAAATGTAAATCACATTACCTCCAGTTGGTTTGAGTATGGTGTTTCCCATAACGGAGTGACACTTGATTTTAGCCTGTATTTTAAAAGAAATGCGACATTTTCAAGACAGAAGAAAAGTCTTAATTGATTTTCAAATAAGTGACATGCATAAGATACTTTGTGACATTATCACACACACACACAAACACGCATAATAAATGCACAAGTAGACTACATACAATGAAATACAAAGTCATTTTTTAATGAATGAAATGATCATTTTTTTAAGCATAAAGTATATAGTTCAAAATTTTTAAAAATAAATCCATGGTAAAGTCTATTTTGCAATAAATTATTGAATTGAGTAGGAATCTACCTCAGTGCAGAAGGCAACTCTGAGAAATGGTTGTCATCTGTCCTCTTTTTCTTGCTATCAAGTGCTGTCTCATCTTTGAGACCTTGGTTAGTTGTCATCATAAACAATGATAAAATTTAGTAAGAATATCATGTGCAGTGTTTAGGAATATTATTCAGTAACAAATTCCTTTTATATTCTTATGATACTGCTTACATTTATCCTTGCAAGCAATCAGATGCATCGAGAGAGTACTTCACAGTTTGAAACATCAATAAATTTATGTTGTTAATGTTATAACTTATTATATGCTTATGCCTATTATTTATCAGACAAGTATTTTTCCATCTTGAATACACAGAAGCATGGATGCATGTGCACACATGCACATTGACACATGCACAATGCATGCATTCATGTACACATGTCCAAAGGCATTAGCACTTGTCTTAAATAACAAAGCAGAATGGGTACAGTTGTGGGTCGTCATTTAAAAATAAAAATAAAAATAAAACAAAAACAAAAACTAAATAACTCACTCTCAAGTTTTCTCTTCAATGGGTCTGCTGCTGCTTGAGCTTTCTGAAATGAAGCAAATTATTTTCTAAGCTTTAATTGGTTTGGTTATTAGTCACTGCCTAATAATGCAAAAGCAGTCAATATTAGTATTATACAGTAAATACCATGAGTTCAGTGTGTAATAGATAGTGTTTCAGTCTGCTATATCTAGATACTCTGACATGGGATCTAGAACCCAAAAGGATTTGACGTGTTAAAATACAACAAATTCCTTTCACTGCTTTGAAACTATGCAGACTTTCAGTGAGTACATATCTCATCAAATATATTCACAGACTTCACCATACATTAGGGGTATATAGGTTGCATTTTTTAAAAATCTTTCAAATATATATAAGTAATGTAGAATCTACACAAAGTCCATTATATTTCATTCAGTCATATTTTAAATGCAATAAAGAAAAAAAACACTAAAGAGTTGGAAGCAAGTTAAATTTAAGAAGAGAATTCAAAAGTATAACAAGTTCTGAAATATTAATGCTGCTCAAATTGTTCTTCATTACTGTTCACTGTGAGCAGATATACAAAACTTAATTAGTTTAACTCCATTTAATCAATTTAACCTTTATAAGCATTACAATTTTTAACATTTTTTTGTTGGGGATGATTTTGATTATGTCCTTTATGATTTTAAATCCATTATTTTCACATTGCCAAGCTTGCTTCTCCTGCAAGGAATTCATAATTACTGACATTGCACCCAAATACTTGCTTTTGCTGTCAGCTCTCTCCCTTTCCAGACATGTCCATTAACAGCTTTCAGTGCTGCCTCTCTATCTTCTTCACAACTGATTGAAATTTTAAAAAGTTAATAAATACTATATTTCATTGTTTCTAAGGTCCAAACAGTTAAGAATTAAACAGGCTTTAAAGAAGTAAATAATGTTAACATAAAAGGGGTGACAAAATAAATACATAATGTTTTATGCAATAAATAATTTTCCATATTCTCAGTGATTCTATCTAGATAGATAGATAGAAACATCTCTTCCTATGCATTCAACAGTAGCTGAATTATGTTGCAGAGTTTTACCTGAAACACACATAAGCAAATGTCTTATTTGGAACTGCCTTGATTTTGTGTGGTCGAAGGCCAAGAGTATGGGTCAACCGTTGCTTCAGTTGCTGAAAAAAGCATTCCCATGCAAATTAAAAGAATATATTATCACATTTACTTGTAAATACTTTTCCACTACACAAGACTACTTGTCTACAACAAGAAAACATTATATTATCAGCAATCACAATAATTATGAGACCATTCTTACAGTTTGAAAGTAGTTAAACTGGCAGTGGGTGTTTATATTAAGAAGTATTTTTATATGTTGAGAAAATTGTCTTAGGTCTTCTCAACAGTTGCTTTAGGTAGAAAAAGGTAAATGTAAAGCATAGTGGCTTTATGGCAGGGAACTGTAAATTCAAATAGTTCAAACTGTGTAGGGTGCTGTGGGTATAAGACAGTTTCCTCTCCTTCTGCTGTCTTTTAGCTTCTTTGCTAGGTCAGGTAAAAGGTTTTAAGGTCATTTTAGAGTGCAGACACCAGGTTTAGGGTTCCCCTTCCCTCTACCCCTCACCAACCACAAGAAGACAACAATAATCTACACATTTTCATAAGATATCTTCCATTTAGAAATTTGAGTATGTAAAATAAAAAGTGGAAAAAAAGGCCAAACTATGGCTTACAAGGAAGTTATGCAAGCACGCTTTTACTCACTGCAAATCCAAACTTTTTTGGAAGGTTATTTATTTCGATTTTGAAAATTTCTGATGTAAAACCATCTCTTTCTTTGAACTGGTTCTCGGGGTTTTTCAACTGTGAATCTTGTTCATTACTTTTATTTTTAGTTTGCTCAGTTAAATCTGAGATGGAGATGCACACATTTTCTTCAGAAAGCGTGGTATCTCCAGAGATGTTTACATCAGAGTTATGCTTCGGGATTTTGTGTTGATCAGTCTGCTCTGGAAACGTTTTTGCTTCTGCGTCAGGTGCAGATACTGCTGCTTTCACTGACGTATCCAAAGATCCTTCGACAGTACCAGTGCAATCAGTTGCTTCTTCAGGTTGATCCGGTTTCTTGATATCCATGTTTCGATTCTCTCACTGTCAAGGACAAGAACTAGGTAAATTGTCTATTAAGATTACAACTGACACAAACTTGCCACGCAAAATCTTTCTGGACCGAAACTGCATATTATAAATGGGCGCAGCCATATTGTAATCCTGAACAAAATATTTGATTGAAATATATGTTAAAATACAATTAAAATTTTATTTTACTTAGAGTGCAAAAAATGAATGAAAGTAAATGCTCACATATTGCTAAAATATTTATTGGAATAAAAACCGGAAATCCATTCTCCGTAAATGATAACCGGAATAAGAGAAACTAGCGGGAAAGCGACGATTGCTCGTCAGACGAAACCATCGTTGAACATCAAGCATTATTATGGCCGAAGAAAAGGTATTTCTATACAAATGATATAATGCGATTCTCATTTTATACACGATCGTCAGCATTTTCGTTAAACTCCTTGGTACTAACGTTATTTCTTTTATGATGGTACGTAAAACGCTGAGAGCAGACGCCGCGGTGTGACGGTTTTGTTTTGTGATAGGGTTGCAGCTCTTTGCCATAAAATGACTTTAAATGTCTATAAGATCGAAGATATTTAACTGAGCTTTTTTCAAATGGTTATGCTGATAATATATTACGACATTTTCTACGCTGCAAACCAGAACACAATTTTAGTACCAAGCATGCGAGGTTTCTTTGTTCTTGACTAATTCTACAATTATCAGAAAGCCTTTTCACGCTTCATTTACTGTGATCAGACATTTTAATCAAATATCAGTTTGCTAATCTTAACACTTCATCGAGCTATATCCTCTGTATATCTGACTACTTTCATGAATAGCACCAAATGGTAGGCTAATAGTTTTATGAACACAAGATAATCCGAAATTTTTCAGAACTAGTTTACAGTTTTGATGATTAATAAAATATAATTTGCAACTCAGACATATACAATATTCAAGTGACTTTAAATGGAGACATTAAATAGGCCGAAAGGCTCTATTACTACGAATGGTAATCCTGATGATGAGAATGACGACGGGCGGACTGATTGTCATTGATGTTTGTCGTTTTATTCTGAAGTGGAGACCATTGTTATGCAGCACTTAGTTCAAAGACACAATTCTAGGACACAGCACGAGAGGTTTCTTTATTCTTTTCATGTGACTCGACATTTAGTCCTAATGTACATTTATCAAAAAACTATCAGTGTGATCAGAGACATTTTAGTTAAAGATCAGTTTGCTTAATTTGACACTTCATTGAGCTATATCTCTGTATGTCTGGCTACTTTCATGAATAGCACTAAATTTTAATAACTTTATGAACTCTCTAGATCACATCCCAAAATGAACAGATTTTTGTACAGTTTTGATGGTCACTGGTCAGATAACCCCACCACCACCTGAGTCAGATTGTCATAGCTATGTCCATATCGTCCAAGGCCCAAAAGACATTGATCACCAATGACACAACTGCCTATTAACATCAATTATTAGCAAGAGAGCCATACGCTCGCTCAAACTATAGATATGCAAGCTTAGCAGTCTCTTAAACAGTCATGAGGGTTAAGTTTAGGCACTATTTTAGTTAAAAATGCCCACTTGGCAAAACGCATGCAGAGATTGTATCTTACAATGTCGAGTGTTGAGCGAAATTACCAGCCTCCGTTGATAAAATATGTGAAACTCGAACACAGACTGACAGCATTCAAGTGACTAAGTGCTGTTAATAGGCTGTGAGGCCTAGACAAGTAATAGCCTGTCACTACTACTATTAGTGGTAATCCTGATGATGAAAATGACGACGGGCGGACTGATTGTCATTGATGTTTGTCGTTTTATTCTGAAGTGGAGACCATTGTTATCCAGCACTTAGCTGCAAAGACACACAATTTTAGGACGCAGCACGAGAGGCTTCTTTATTCTTTTCATACAACTCTATGCTTAAGAACTAACATACATTTATCAAAATACATATTCACACTTCATTGTGATCAGAGACATTTTAGTTAAAGGTCAGTTTGCTTATTTTTCACTTCATTGAGCTGTATCTCTCTATGTCTGGCTACTTTCATGAATAGCACCAAATTTTAACAGCTTTATGAACACTCCTGATAACATTCTGAAATGCACAGAACTTTGTTTTACAGTTTTGATGGTTAATAACATATAATGTGAAACTCAAACACAGACTATTCAAGTGACTTAAAAGAGAAGACATTCATAGGTCGTGAGGCCTAGGCAAATGATAGCCAATCCCTACTACTATGAATGGTAATCCTGATGATGAGAATGACGACGGGCGGACTGATTGTCATTGATGTTTGTCGTTTTATTCTGAAGTGGAGACCATTGTCATGCAGCACTTAGTTCAAAGACCCACAATTCTAGGAAACAGAACAAGGTTTCTTTATTCTTTTCATGCGGCTCTACACTTAAGTACTAACATACATTTATCAAAAAACTTGTTCACACTTCATTGACTGATCAGAGACATTTTAGTTAAAGATCAGTTTGCTTAACTTGACACTTCGTTAAGCTGTATATCTGGCTACGTTCATGCACCAAATTTAGCTTTATGAACACTCTGGATAACATTCTGGAATGAATAGAACTTTTTTTACGGTTTTGATGATTAATAACATATAATGTGAAACTCAAACACAGACAATAATCAAGTGACTTAAAAGAGAAGACATTCATAGGTCGTGAGGCCTAGGCAAATGATAGCCAATCCCTACTACTACAAATGGTAATCCTGATGATGAAAATGACGACGGGCGGACTGATTGTTATTGATGTTTGTCGTTTTATTCTGAAGTGGAGACCATTGTTATGCAGCAGTTGCGTTACAGAGACAGTCCAGGCAAAGACATTGTAGGTTTTACTTGTGATTGTATAGTCTTCCAGTGCACGGTTTAAATTTTAGTCTACAAACTGCTTAAATAACTCTTGTTTATATTTTGTTTTGAAGGATGAAGTTCCAGAGTCACCAGAAATCCATTTTGAGCCTATCGTGAAGCTAAATCCTGTTGAGATCAAAACTTTAGAAGAAAATGAAGAAGTCTTGTTGAAGCTGTAAGTAACTTTATTATTTGAAATCAAAAGGTTTAGGAGATGGTGGAGATGGTCAGCACATGAATATACTAGTGTGATATGGCAAAATTGTTTAAAAAATATTTTCTCTGAGTACTGTGTTTTTGCTTTGTGATGAAATAAAAACGACGGGCGGACTGATGGTCATTGATGCATGTCGTTTTCTCTGATTTTTTTCTGTTTTCAAATAGCAAAGCGGATGCATCACTAATAAATGTTTAAAAAGTTGTTGTTTTACGCAGGAGAGCCAAGCTGTTTCGCTTTGACAACGAAACAGATCCACATGAATGGAAGGAACGGGGAACTGGAGAAGTAAAGATTTTAGAACACAGGGCCACGGGTCAAGTTCGCATCTTGATGAGAAGGGACAAAACATTAAAAATCTGTGCAAACCATCATAGTGAGTTGTAATGGTGTACTATTCTGCTCACTCTTCTCTGGTTTTTTTATTTTTAACATCCAAGTACTTGTGTTTGCTATGGCATCATCTATTTGCTGACACTTTTGTTAATTGTATGGGGGTCTGTCTGTAGTCTTTTGGGAATGGTGACACGTTTCTCAACCTTTTACTTGTGCCGCCCCGCCATACCCTTAGGGTGTGCACCCTACAGGTTGAGAATGCAGGTATAGTGGATTGAACTTATTTCCACAAGGGAAAATGGCTTCTACAGATTCTTTTATTTATATTCCCTTTACATTCAGAAAATTTGAAACTAAGTTGCTGGTAGTTTTAATGCTTGTTAAAATTATTTTTAAAGTTAATCCTAATAGTGTATTGACTGTACTTTGCTTGGCATGTGTTTTGATGTGACCTTACTTGTGACTCGTTGGGTGATGTGAAGCACTCAGAGTCGGTTAACTGAATTTGAATGGCTGGTGTGTTCACATTTTCCAGTAACACCTATAATGCAGTTGAAACCCAACTGTGGAAGTGACCGGGCTTGGGTATGGTCCACTTTAGCTGACTTTGCTGATGAAGAGGCTAAGGAAGAACTTCTTGCCATTCGTTTCGGCAATGCAGAAAGTAAGCGATCTTAGCTATTTTAAAAGTCTTGCATTTCTCCTAGCAATAGCTAAAACAAATCCAACCATGCGTGAAAAGTACTGATGTGAAGCATTGTTTACTAAAGTTATTTGCTTCTTTTTTTGTGATACTGTCCAGATAGCTTTTTCAAAGGTGAAACTACATGATGATACTTGATAGGTGGACTGAAGCCATGATGCTTGTCACTTCTGTTAGTTTTCTCTTGCTTTTGTTGATTTTATAGATTCATGTGTTTTTCACAAAATAATTTTTTGGCTGCAGATGCACAGCAGTTCAAGACGGTATTTGAAGCAGCTCAGACCAGGATTGAAGAGCTGTCCAAAAGTCAAAGTATGAACTTTAATAACAGTTTTTCCAAATTTTTTTTTTTTGTCGTTAGTGCTTGGGTGGCCGTTTTAAAAAATGTATTGTAATAAGGGTGAAAGTAAGCCATGTTGAGTTTCACTGGTGGATGTTGATACTTTTTGTGGATCTGGTGGGACAAAATGGAACTTGTGTTGATTAATATACACAGTTGAAGTTGGGTGCCTTGTGTTCACCCAGTTTTCTAAATGATAGGGCTCCACAATAAGCCTTTTCACACACTTCCCCTGAGCTGTGTTGAGACAATTGCCCATGCTTTCCTGCATATTCTGAGCTACACATTTACTATGAATATTTAAACAATATCTATCATCATACACTTTCAGTCCATGCATGCTTAATCACAAGTTTAAAATGAAAGTGTGAAACATAACAGACTTAATGAACTTGAGTTGCTTTAGATGAGCATCATTTTGTAAACCCCCAATATGCAAATGAAAATGATTAAGAATGTCTAAAATAAACTTGCAGGATATTTGTTTGTACAAACTTGGCACTAAAAACGTTCCATGCATTCTTTATTGCATATTTGTATGTTAAGAGTTTTTGTGATAATTTACCTGTTTCTTTTCTACAGAGGATGTGTCCAATGCAGAAGATACACAGTCCGAAGATAAACAAAAGACATCTGAGCAAGATCAGGGTCCAGAGAAATTGTCTGAAAAGTTGGGTGGCCTTACTGTCAGTGATGCATTTAATGAAAGTGCTAGTGCTGCTGGTGATGGAACTACAGATGCTGTCAAAGAAAATTCTGAAAAGGATTGAAATTCACTTAATATGAAAGGACCTGCTTTGAAGGAAATGTGAAAGGCAAAAAAAGATGGCTTGAAGTTTGTGCAGTAGACATGGTGGGTTTCTGGGTGTTGGAAGCTGGTAATCCAACAGATGTACACAGTAGCCACCTTTCTGCCCAGTTTTTTCTTTTTAAGTTGTGCATCTTGTTGACATAAAAGACATGAGTTGACCTTTAGATAAACTATTTTGTTGACGTGGAAGGACGTTTTTGTGACTACCTGCATGCTTCGTGTGTACACTAATTTATGACAAAGGAAGGAATTTTATCATAAATTGATGTAACTGTTGTTTGGAAAGGCCTGCTAAATGGCAGCCTAAAGAAAGTTATGGATTGTGTTACTGCTTTGATGAGTATTGTCTTGAAAATATAACATTACGTCAATCTTGAGTTTTGTCCTCTCATTCCCTTACCTTGCAATCAGTTGCTAATGTATTTTTCGTGACATGGGGTAAAGGGGGCATTTGAAGGCAACATTAAATCTAAATTCTTTCATCATCTTGAGGTTTTGACTATGTTCCTTTTCTTGGTACCGAATAAAACCTGATATTTTAAACAGGTTGCCAAGTCATAAACCAAACGTACCAGAAAACTGATTTTGTTCCCCTTACGGTCACAGTAATGGCCTGTGTGGCACAATTCTCACAGCCTGTCTGGGAACAGTTAATATGCAACAAAACACTTTCTGTGCGCTATGTGCCAGTGGGTGTTACTTGTACACACATTAAGGTACCACTGGACAAGGTTTCTTCTGTTTAGGACCATTTTGGAATGTTGATGCCCAAAACACCCTCAGATTATGTCAGAAACCATCTGAAGCCTGTAAAGTTATGGCAAAACATCCTACTGCAGATGCTTTCCAATCAGGATGTGACAGTTCTGTAAGTTGTATGTCTTTGCAGTATTGTATCCATTTAGTACTGTAGTTTCTTCAGTAAGATGACCCTGTCTTTTGATGACTGACGTCTTCTGCTGCCTGCCGTCAGTAGTTGACAGGCTTTAGTGTTGTCATGCCATGCCATTCCCTTCTTCAGTCCTACATTTCCCCTTGATCCAGTTTTCCTTAGCTTGCTTTATACCTTTACTGATATTGCCATTCACAGTTTTCTGAGGTTAAACCAGTGCTTCAGGCTTTGTTGAGAGGGTCCACACACCAGAGTTGATATGGTCACTAACTCACGTGGGCAAAATTGGCAAAGGTTGATATCTATCACATTTCTTATGAATATGCCTTACTGTATTTGCACATGTAATCTGGAAGGAGTTTAGGCAACATTATAAAGGAGAGCTGAATGGTTGTGGTGTCAAAGCTTATGGTCTTGTTGCCTGCTTGTGTAGTTTTGTTGGATTTAGGGCATTCTGTGGGTGCTTATGAAATTTGTCTGCTTTCCAGTTCTTTGTGGACATCACTGGAACTTAGATTATATTGTAGCAGACTTTGTGAAGCTTAATTGTTTTATAATTCCTGTGTTTATTCTGTTTTGTCTGTTATAACTCATCAGAGTAATGTTATTCCTTCCATTCTTCATATGCTGTTTGTGTCTCAAACACTTAAAGCATGCTCATTCATGATCATGATGCTGCGCTCTATAAATTAGGTGTTATTACCCAAGAAAGGCATCTTGCTTGATGCGTTTGTGGGAGGAAAAGTTGAACACATTAAATTTTGCATTACCAACAGTTCTGTACACCTAATCCTAGGTCTTTACAAATGGGTGTTGTAGATCTGTAAATCAATCTGCATCTACGTCTGGGTACAGGTTAATTTTGATTTAATTTTGTCTACTCAAGTATTCACAAGAATATGAACAAGTTCCAACAATAACAAAGCTGCAAGTCTTGATATTTTGTCATTTTATTGAAATTCTATAGTTGGCTGTTTAGTACATGTTTAAAATCATGGGAGAATTCCTTATGTGGACCTTGCTAACCAAGATGGAGAGACAGATCCAGGGATTTGAGATCAAAGAATGAGAGCTCCAAATCTCTCACAACATGACAACGATTTTGTACATAGTGCAGTTGCCACCCTGGTGGGTGCACAAGAAACTGCTTGCCATCTGCAAATTGCAAAAACTGAATTGGTTCAGTCATGTTGCTAGACATGATGCCTTATCAAAGACAGTTCTCCAGGGTATATGGAACGATGACAACATTGAGGTAAGGAGAGAATAAAAAAAACTGGCTGGCAAACTTAAAGGAGCAGACAGGTTATCTAGAGTGAGGGAGGGATCTTTTAACGGATGTGTGAAACCGGGCTCAATGGTGCACCTTTGCTGCAGCTGTCTTACTGAGTTCCCCCAACCACGTACTGGCAGGTTAGCCTCATGAGAAGGCTTGCTTGCTCTGGGTCCAGCTGGTGCCAGTTAACAGAGTAGTGCTGATGTTTAAGTAATGTTCATAAGAAATGATGTACTTCTTATCTTCACTAATTTGGCTGAAGAGAGTTTGTGACCACTGGCACCTGAACCACAAGTGTGCGAACTCACATGTCTCCTAAATTTTTGGAAAACAAAGTGGCTTATTTGCGTAGAGCACACTAACACTTCATCACACAATTCTTTATATACAAAATTACATACTAAACATTTCAAATTGTTCAGTTTATGCATGTTGCCGCCCTATGCTCCCTGAGGATTAGCAAGGAATGATGATGATGCATGTATATATAAAAATTTAAATATGAAAACTATTTGCACCAGGTTCAATAAGAAATAGGTCAATTTGCCCTAAAATGCAGAATAGTTTTAATAATGGAAAATTTTTATCTGCAAATAGGTTTGATACCTTTCAGGGGTCTACAAAGAAATTTGAATGCCACATAAATAATGTGGATAGAGATAAAGCAGATGTCCACAAGAGTAAATGTCATTGCACTGTTGTGTGGTCACATTCTCATCATGATAAAAGACTGCAAGTGCTGGCCTGCATCACATTCATTATTATATCCATGTGCTCGCTACCAGTCTGACATGGAGATGACCATATGGAGTTAACATTGTGCACCAATGTGTGTTCACATTATCAGATATTGTGTGGAGAGGCATTAACAGTTCCTAGTAGGTAACAGATTTTTCTCACAAATAATTACAAGTTTAAGTACTACTGTATGTCTTGCGCTCACTTTTTTTACATTTATGCTCATTCATGCCTTACCATTACTGCACCCCCACTCCCTTTGCATGAAGCAAATTATGTCAATAGATATATATATATATTTTTAATAACTGGTGACATTTTGGGGG
The DNA here is from genome assembly GCA_004794655.1 of Marisa cornuarietis. NCBI lineage: Eukaryota > Metazoa > Mollusca > Gastropoda > Architaenioglossa > Ampullariidae > Marisa > Marisa cornuarietis. The sequence continues at coordinate 554,185 of SMMW01000565.1, read as the reverse complement.
ATTAATTCAGCTATCATAATAAATATACTTTTCCATAGACTTTCTTCCATTAATTACAACACATTCACATTTATTTAGCAAACTCTACTGTAAATCACTTGTAGAAATGAGAAATAAAGTATTCTAACTCGACACATTTCACACCTTTTTTTAGGGGATGGTATACTGTTTTATATTTAAAAGGACTTGGATGAAACCATGGCAACAAAACAGTCACATGGCTGTAGGGCAGTGGTTCATGTGGTGAAGGGACCCACACCTATGCATTTTTTCATTACAAACAAAATTTCCTGCATGAGGTATTTCATATTTGATTGAGGACAGATTAAGGAATATTGCATTGTATTATGATAAAAATTCAGCATCAAAAAGAACCTGCTCTCAATGGTACATAAAAAGTAAATAACATATTTCTTTCACACAAATATTGAAAACAAGAGCTGCCCAGAGACATGACTGGATGGTATTAGACCACGTAACAGCCAGAACTACTAATCCAAGGTTCAGTGAAACAAAATCCTCAGATGACTAGCTATTGTAAATGTTCAATGTGCTGGTTAAATGCCCTAAAATTACACACTGTCAGGGATATATTGGGAACAAGAAGTGACTAGTTGCATAAAATCATAAAGCTATTATAAGTATTTAAACAAAAGCAGGTACATAAATATATTTTTTAACAATGCTTACATTTTTTAACTATGTACATATCACAGTGTCAACTTTCACAGATGCATTTTTCTATTTGAAATCCTGGTGACAATAAGTCACAGACACACAGTCACAGAATTTAGCAACAGATCAATTTAGAAGCCATTCATGCAACATGACAGTGTCACTAGCTGTCATTTCTTCTGTGTCCATTTAAGCAAAAGCTTCTTCATGGTTTGGTGGAGGTAGAGCTTCACTTGCAATGGTGTCATGAAAACCATTCATGATGTGACCATTTGGTCGTTCCCGAACCCTTAATTTATCAAGCGCTTCAATAGTTGTTTGACGGGATTGATTAAATTCTTCCACCCAAAGCTGAAACATTATGAAAAGTCTGTACTGTTTGAAAAGACATGACACTTAAGGTTAATGCTTCAACATATAGCAAACATTGTATATTGGAAGGCAAAAACAGCTGCAAGACAGTTTACATTTTATTTATTTATCCATCTGGCTATACTTTTCAAGCCCAATAAAAAAAACACATCTACAACTGCTTATGACAATAATTACATATAATCAAAAGTAAAAATACTATTTTGCATATAATAATAAACAGGTATAAAACATGCACACAAATATTTTCTCTCTGTAAAAACACTGAGATTCTAAAAACAACTAAAATAAAGAATATTTCTGGGCCAAAAAACTGCGCATTATAAATGGACATCATCATCATCATCAAATATCATTTCTAGGTAGGACAGCATGCAGAAAAACATTTCAACTTCAAAACAATCATTTGAAAAATATGGAAAATGTAAGTACTCTCAAATATTGTGGTAACAGACTATAGTGGAAAAAAAATTTGTAAAAGTTTTTTGCACCTTACATTGAAAAGATGACAATAAAAAGAACACACACCTTTACTTCGTCATGGTACATAAGCAAACTGAAGTCTTCTCTGCTCCGGGTCTTCTCTCCATAAAATACATATTTTTGCTGGGGGAAAAAAAAGTAAGAGTCAAAAGTGCACGACACCATAAGCAACATATGAAAAACAAGAAATGTGAAAAAAAACGTGATTTTCAGTTCTGTCCTAAAGTAAAATATAGGCCTTGTTATTTTGTATTAACACAAAACCCTACGAATATTTATAGACCTAATACAAAATTTACAGGTTAGTTTTACATCACCTGTATCTATAATATCTGCAAAACATGCGAACCCTTCGGGTGGTCTTTCAGACCATTGTAGTATGTTGCTTTTTGTTGCTGAGTAATGGTGCTTTTGCTAAAATGTGAATAGCAGTTTCTGCTGCTTGTGGATACTATATGTACCTCTGACAGGGGGCCAGCAATGTAGTGTCCAGTTAGTGGTGCTGATTCTTCCTTACACATGTGCAGCTCTTCTTCGCCTAGAGTTACTTCCTCTTTATAAATCCCATGGTCTTCTGTCAATATTAATTACAATAATGATTAAAAAGAAATAAAATACAGACTGGAACCAGCATATATTACTTTAAGAGGAAGAAAACAAAATCACAAATGTTTTAATAACAGTCCTCCAACAAATGTTCAAAAGTGATGAAGATAAATTATTACATTAAGCAATCACATAATATTTCAATGTCTTTCTCAATTATCATTCATGAATAAGTCAATGCTACATGCAAGTAAATGCAAGAAAAAGAAGAATGTAATTCAAAGAAAAATTCAATTATGATATGCAGGATCTCCCTTTACCTTCAATATCCTCCACTGCCATCTGTCTGCGATACTGGATGCGAAACATGAAGGACTCCAGCACAAAGGCCACAACAATATTCATTACCACCTGTTGGATTATGGTCATCAATATAGCACAAGCATACATAATTATGTATCAAATACGTCACAAAGACATTTAATCACATGAATCTCATTTTTACACACCTGTATATAGAAATGCTGCAGAGAATGTAAGCTATAATGATGCATTAAGCTTATGAGCAAGGCAAGGGGATGCATTAGAATATGTGTAAGACAGTTTCACAACTATAGATACATCCCTACATATGCACAACATAATTCCTCAACCTGATATATATATATATATGTGTGTGTGAGGTGCTTTGTGATAAACCATCTCAGCTATACAAAGCTCATTTCCTTGGGATATTTTGTTTTTGTTTACTAATAGAGAATTGTTCAGGGACTTAGTAACTTTAAAAAACATATATAAAGACAAGCACTAATTATAAACTGGAAATAGCTAAAGGCTAGAAGAGTAAGAGACAAAATCCCTCAGTGTATATCTGGAAAATGAACTCTATTTTAATCTTAAATCTGATGTCTATCCCAAAATAGACAAATACAAAAGGCAGGAAAACACTTCTGCTTGTTTGATCAATCTCACAATGATCTTACCATCATGACTATGTAGAACAGCATGAAATAAATGCGGGTCCACTCACTGATTGCATGGGCATAGCCTTCCTGCATACCAAAACAACACTGTTAGTGAAGATCATCAATTTCAAAACCAGCGTATGTTGGACAATATACTATGTGCTGTGTACATACACTCATATGCTTCAGAAGCATATGCACAATGAGTTGTTCATCTTCTTTGTGTTAATGCACTTATGAGTAAATAAAAAAAATAAAGTGTAACTTACCATGATGATAAACCAGTTGTTTACAACTGTCAATTCAAACAGTGTCACTGCAAGATATTAAATAATATTTTATAAATTTGAAACCTCTGCATGCTCTATATTTTTATCTTAAATCAACATTTGAAACAAAAATTTGTTTTTGGTTGCTATGGCACTAAGTTACTGCAAAGATGATTATTTCTGCTGGACTGACTGCAGACAAATTTTCCTCATTAACTTCTAGAATGAGGCCAAAGCACAAATTTACTTCTGGTTTAACTATCAACATCAAGATGATAATCAAACAATGCAAACTCTTGTGTTGACAGAGGTAAAAAAGCTCGTCTGTTATGTTTTTAGTTATTGGCTCTAAGTCATGGGAAGTGGAGGTCAAGGACGTTTGCTAAGGGGACAAAAAAGTAAGGAGCAAAATTACTGCAGGTCTACTGTTGATGTAAGAATTTTAGCATAGTTCTCTGGTTTATTGAGACCTGACAAACCTACAACTTCACAAGAAGAGTTGGTCTCAGCAAATAGGAAGCAGTCCAGAGATATACATTTATGATCACTGCAATGCAAGACAATTAAATTTCAACGTACCACCAGATATAAGAAGATTTTCAAAACTGTTTAAGTAGTAAAAGCCTTGAAAGGTTCTATTCTCATACACGTAGAAATCTTCAACGCTTGAATTCCTGTAAAAAAAAAATAATAAACACAATGGGCAGGGGACAGGGAAAAAAAAGGGTGGGACCTTGCAAAACATGACAAATCAACTTAGTCTAACCATAACCCACAGTTTAAAGATATGTATCAATAGTAAACTTCACTTACTGTTTACATTGGCTTTTCATAACTTTGCAAACATTTATAAATATCAAATAGAAGACCAGTTTTAAAAGAGGATCTTATTTTCATGGCTCTAAATGTTTATGCAATGTCTGCTGATATTAATTCTCTAAAATAATATTAGAAAATTAAGCTAACTTTTCATGCAATACAGTATCTTGGCTTATGAAGACTCTGTAGTTACTTCATATAACACTACATTCAAAGAACATGTTAACACATTATTTCTATCACATTCATTTACTCTGAGTGATGCCATGCAGATTAAATTATCAAAGAGGTGACTTCCTAAATAGTTCTTATAGAAAGCCTTCCCTTGCAAGTAGCTGAAACTAATCACACAAGAAAATTGAAAATAAAAGCCAGCTTACTTGCAGCAATTACGAAGATCATAGCCAAGAAAAATCTCCATGCCCATGATGGCATAAAAGTAGTAGACCAGGATTATCACAACAACAAGACTTATCAGCCGATGGAACAGCACAAACAAAGTGCCAAGCACATCACGGAAACGACGTTTGATCTTAAACAATCTGAAAAGACCACATCGCTTATGAATTTCTGGGAGGTAGGCAATATGCTTTGTTATCTGGTTCAACCAAACTGAATCATCTGAAACCAATGGCTAGGACATTCTGAAAAAGATATATTATGAATGTTTTCTTTTTCAAATGCCTCAGACAGCTACTGTTAGTACATACACTCACAAAGGCATGGCTGACCCATCTTTACACATTCATTCATGCACATATGACAGTTTTAGTTATATCCATAAAGGTGTACCTGTTATGCTCAAGATTTTGTCAAACAATTATTTATGCACAAAAATTGATTAACAGACTGTAAATCTTACTCAAGTATAGAACAATCCAAGTTATCATATGATTACCTGAGAAGGCGAAAAGGACGAAGCACCATGATGTAGTAAAAAGATGCCTCAAAGAGTTCACCAAAAACGCCTATTACACTCATTACAGTCACTAAGAAATCAAATCTGAAACAACGCCAAGCCACTAAAACATCTTTCACACTCATTGAAGTTATGAGGAAGCAAAATCTGAAACAACAATGCCAAGCCACTAAAACATCTCACACACACCAAGGCATCCAATGACTTCAATGACAAAGAAGAAAATAGACTGATTGCTTCCAAGCTTCAAATTGTCTCCCACTAGACTACTGACAGTTTTAATGTCCCTACAAGTACCAAATAATTCAAATGGGACTTCTGCTCACATGGTCATGCAACAGAAGGCTGACGGTACACATAAACAATATTCAAACAACAGAAATGAAAGGAACCACACTGGTAGCTACTTTAACAATTTAATAAAACTCACACGTCCCATCCATGTGTGAAATAATCAGGTATTCCTCGACCGATGATTTTTAGCATAGCCTCAATGCAGTAAACTGAAAACAGTATATGTAACCATTAATTAAACAGCACAGAGGAAAACACCTATAGTTTATGTGCAAATGGTATGGTCTATTATAATTTTGTTTACAGGACATAATGCTTCAAATGAACCTGGATTGTTAATGCACTCAAATTTCACAAGCTAAAATGCACAAGAAAAAATATCCACTTACAACAAACAAATGTAATTGAAGTCCAGCTGGATGTGAAGTCATAGGACATCACATTTATGTTTCTGACTGTGTGGACATAAATCAGAATTAAAACCCCTGAGATTACCAAAATATTAACTTTATTTTGTCAGTTTTTGTAAAGTAAATGTTACAAATTTAGATCATGGGATGGTAAATTAAACTAATCACAAATTTTCTTTGCCTTGTTTGCAGTATTCACTGGACACATGATAAAAAGGAAAGAAAACCCAATTTCTTGTCCTGTTTTTAACATCAAGAAATCAGCCTGCTTCACCTTAGGTTAGGATGTTAAAACCAGGAAATCATTATTCATTCATTATCCATTAAACAAGCTGCTCATTCTAGTCTTATTCAAGATGAACCCTATCTCATCGTAAAAAAACAACAAACAAAACAAACAAAGCAAGACAATACCTGAAATGTTGATTGTCTCGCCTAAAATCCACAAAAAATTAGCTGCGATGACAACATCTGAAAAACATAAGGGTTTTTTTTTTACGTACAAACCTACTGCGTGACCTGAAACCTATAAATTCTATAAAAATATTGGGCTTGTGTACTTGAAATGCATCTGTGTGCACTTGCATACGCAAATGCATGCATGCACACACGCACATACAGGTGGGCACACACAGGTACATTCACAGAAAGTGTTATATCAAAAACCAGGAAAGACAATATTCTTTTAAAAATGTTCAAGGAATCAGTGTTCCGCAAAGAATCTATAAAGATTTTATCTTACTACACAGCATACCAAATATCCATAAAACTGTTTTACATATTATATTATATTATGATTAGAAATGACATTCTGGAAAAAGAAATAAAATAGTTTTCCCATACATCAACATATTTTTCTCTCTAATAAAAAATATGAAGGCTAGCAAGTGACAGAAGACAAACTCACATATAAAGTAGTCAAAGTAGGGCCAGGTTACAAGCCAGTGAATTCCTACAAAATAAAACCACTAATAAAAAAGTTGCAAAGAGCAACAGAAGACAGCAAAGTATCATAGAGACTGTTAATCCAACACAATAAAAATCAAGACTACAATTAAACATACACATTCATCCAGTTGTTGCGATAATACTTTTTACTTCTAGTGTCCTGAAGCTTTAATAATGCTATGGTAGATCACAGTCTACCATTTGTAATGACAATACAAAACTATATTTTCTTAAAAAGAAACTGTGGAGAATTTTATTTCCTTAGAGGATTATATCATCTGGTTAAAGACCTTAGTTTTTTTCTGTTAATGTAATTGCTTACTAGTTAATGTTATAAAGATATCATATGTATAGAAAAATAGTCTGCCCAAACAGAAGCCGCCTATGTTATTAAAAGCAAAATCTGACTCATGCTTACCTCTAAGTACTTTGTAGCATGGATGCCGGAACTTTGATGACCAGAGTCTTTTGTCACATTTCTCCTAAATTTTCACAGCCAGGGTACAATAAATAAACAGAAAAATGGAATGAAAAAAATAGTGAAAACATAATGCTTAATAAAAATTAGAATAAAATTAAAATAATTAAATATGATTAGAGTGCACTAAACAAACTAATGATTGGTGAATCCAATGTTTTAGTGAATTTTTTTACAGTTTTAACACCAAATATAATATGTAAAACAGTTTATGCTAAATACGGTGAAAACCTTTCTAAATAATTATATCTAAATAATATCTACACACCATTCTATAAAATGAAATAAAACCCTTACATTCCAGCTTAGTCCAGCCTCATCATAAATACCAAAAAACTCTTCCAAGCTTAGACTACCACTCTTGCGTGTGTTCAAGAGTTTGAACAACAAGTAGCAATCTCTCCTTGCTGTTTCAAAATAAAGCAAAGACAAATAAAATTACAAACAGACGGTTTAAAGGTCTAAATGCAGCTTGGTAATGCTCAGTGCAAGATACCCAGTTCTCCCATTGGCTGTAGCCTTGACAATTTAAAACAAACCCATGTTCAATCCTGGTCTGTATTGTTGACCTCTTATGTGCATGTTGATATTTGCAAGCCTATATTTTGAAAATAAAACGGGGGTTCTCATCAAAATTTTGGGAAACTGTATCTTGCAATAAGCTTTACCCAGTCATTCAAAAAAAACAAAACAAAAAAAAACATCCTTATAGAACTTAATGGCTTCTCAGCATTCTTGTTTAAAGCTCTCCTCCAAAGTTTTGTTCAAAGCATCATGCTATTTTGTTTGTTTATGAACACTGTTAAATAAAATTTAATGTCAACATCTACTTTCTCCTCTGAGGTTAGTAAAAAAAAACAAAAACAAACAAAAAAAACATGCACACACTCACCCATTTTAGACTTAAATCAAACATGTGAGTTAAGCATCAGTTACACTTATGTGTCAGATAAATCATTTTGCAGCCAATAAGCATGTGTATTAATGAAACAAAAGCATCAAGCAAACTAAAATGGGGTCTAAGTGCAAGGACTCACATCGTCTAGGACTATAATAATGCATCATGCCTACAAAGTGCCGTAAGGAAAGCTTGTTATAATTCTGAAAACACAAAAGCTAAATGTTAACTCAAAAGAAAAACATGAAAACAAAACCAGAAAGGTCTCTATAATCTTTCATTCAACTGCCAGTATTAATTTTTTTTATGGTAAAGGTGCACGAAGTCATCTAATTTCGCCACCTGCTCTTCCATCCTTTCACCAACAAAAAAGCAGTATAAATAATGACAAACACATATATATTAATATTAATACATATTATTTAAGAAAATAGCAGTAACAAACAATTATCAAAGCCCCATTGTTATTCCCCCTGTTTATATACTTCTCCTCCAAGATTCCATGTTTATAGAAGAACCAGTACCTACATTTCCTAAAAAAATCACTGATGTATGTTCATGCATTTTCAGACTTATCAGAAACATGAATTTCATTCAGATGCTATCACTCAAAATACATGCATCTATATATATATATATCCATAAATCAGAAATAAAATGATTAAAAAATGCATCAAACACATTACAACATGAAAACAATGGAAAGACTGGCAAAACTGAAAGATGCATATACCTGTTTTGTCACCAGTAGACGAAAGGCATGCATGCAAGCTTCTCGTTTATGAAGAAACAATGCTTTTAGTTTGCTCTTCTCCAAATTGGAAAATGCATCATACACCACAGCCAGCAACTGTCAACATAACAAGCCACCAATGAAACCTGCTTGTATTTACTACTTTGCCTTTTAAATTCTTATAACTATGTCTACCAGCCTCCTTTATTATCAAATTACCTGTTTATTCTATTACAAGGGCGTTTTATTGAATTGAACATATGATGCGAGTCCTTGCACTCCCGTTAATGGCTGGAAAATTCAAAGGTGATGGACACTGGACTGATCAAGGAAGGTGGTGGAGGAAAAGGGTTCCACAGCCTGCATGCTGTGCCTGCTGCCTAAACACAGTTAATCGCTTAGACTTTCCCACCTCTAACCCCCAAATTGTGGAACCCTTTACTTTTAGCCTTTTAGCTAGATCCCTTCACCTAACAGGCCAAAGAGATGTCCCCCTTATTTTGTTTCTGCATCATTGATGTGCTTCAATTTGGAGATCATTAAGGGAGCTTCCTATCTGTATTTACCTCAGCTGCATTTTTCTGCTCTTTTCTTTTTTGCAGAGATAATAATTTCTTCTGCAACTAACAACAACGTAAAGTGACTGTCTTTTTACTGACTTTCCATGCTAGCTTAATTCCTTCCACTTGGTTATGTTTTTCACAGCAGGAATCTTGAGTCAGAGTGAATGTACTAATGGTTACCTTCTGCTGTTGAACATGATGTGATGTCAACATTCTCCTGATCTTACTAGCTCTTGTTTTCTAACAATTTCCTGAAATGCATCTCCACTGTTCAATCTGTAGTGATCATCCTTTCTGAAATGGCTTGTGGCTCAAGACTTTTGCACTGATCCTCGTTTTACATTCAAACGTTCTTAGAAAGCATATTTGTTCACGAAGTACTTTCCCTTAATTGCTGTCCGGAATTCTTATTGCAGTATGTCTGTCATGTGCACCATTATGTAACTACTCATTCTCTATACTGTTTACAATCCCTATATCCCTTTATACCTTTATCCATTGCTTTACATTCTACTCTTGTACTTCACCTTTATGTTGTTCAGTGTGCCTATACGTATCTCACCATCCATTGTCTGTTATCTAATGTTCCTTTATTGTTACTGGTCAGCGCAGTGTATGACCTATCTTGGTCATGATGCGGCGCGATAGAACTACATATATTATTATTACATCATAGACTCTGTCTTGTAATGAGTACAGTTTGTGGAGGTCTGCCAACACATACACTCTTTGTGTGCCACACATTAACATACACTTTGTGCCTGTGTTACCCCACTCTAACGAACCTATATTGTGCTTGTCTAACAGGCACAAACAGTTTGTGCTAAAATATAAAGATCAGAGAAGTGATCTGCATCTTTGGCTTTACTATGGAGATCTGTTGGATTTTCATAGATGTCATACCAGTTAATGGAAGCCTATATAGCTACAATTTTTAATATTTATAGTACAGGGTTTTGGCTGTCTTAACCTGAGCTGAATAATTAAATCAGCAATGCATCCATATGCAAACAACATAATTACATACATGACATGCATGCATACCTACACAGTTTAAATTTACAGATGCACGTGAGGTCATGAATTTTCCACCATCTCAGAAAGGGTACTGTGTACAATGCCACTTATTTTAAAGACTTGATCATCTCTTATCTTGGTAAGTGATCACAAAAACTAAAGGGCAATAGGTATAGATAAAGAAGATGACACAAAAGTCAACTAAATGATTGATAACAGCAGTGCAGATGCAGACAACACAGAACGAATAGAACAGCTAGAACAGAGCCAGGTCAAGTCAAAAGTGCATGTAACAAAATTAAAGTAATAAAGAGATGCCAACTGGCCAAAGAGTGTGTAAATAACTATCCAAAAGGACAGAGGTATAAAAGAAATAAATGAGAAAAGAAAGATAAAGCTGTGAAAGTGACTAATGTCAAATCATATATCTTGAAAAGGTAAGTGGTTAAAAAAATTCCCTTCCCCAAGAATGTATGTCAGAAGTGTTTCTGTGTAAATTATTAAAATGGTGAAAAGAGTAGTCAGAAACATTTTGAAGTATCTGATAATCGGTTAGCAACAGCTAGATAATATTACTCATTATAAGCATGCTGCCTGAATGGCAGAATTATGACTGCAGGAGACAAACCAAGCAAGATCAGGTAAGATGGTAAATTCAGCATCAATTTTGTATACTAAAACATTTATTTAAAATCAATCAATCAATCAATCCTCTTCGTGCTATTTGCACATAAGGCCTCAACCAGAGCCCTCCACTGATGTCGATCGGCTGAAACCCGCTCCAAGCGACCCCATGTCCAGCCCTTTCCACTGTTCTTCTCCAGGTTTCCCTTGGGCGGCCTCGTTTTCTTCGGCCGTCTGGAGTCCATCGTAGGGCGATTCTGGAGAGGTCTGCTGTCTGCTGGCGGAGCACATGACCAATCCATCGCCAACGCCTTCGTCGAACCTGCGTGGTGATGGACTCGGTTTCAGTTCTTTGGTGGAGTTCTTCATTGGTGATAGTGTTTGGCCAAAAGATGTTAAGTATGCGCCTGAGGCATCTGTTTTGGAAGACGTCAAGCCTGTTACCGATGTTTTTGGTCATCTTCCATGTTTCTGATCCATAAAGGAGGGTGCTGATCACATTCGACTTGAAGATTCTCAGCTTGGTCTTCTGGCTGATGTTTTTTGCCTTCCATGTGCTCCTGAGTGAGGCAAAGGCCTGGCTGGCTTTCGCCAGTCGGGCTCGAATCTCCACCTCTGCATCCCCGGTGTTTGACATCTTGGACCCAAGATAGGTAAAACTGTCAACTTCCTCAATCCCTTCTCCATTTAGTTTGATGTTTTCTTGGACTCTGGCGTTCACTCTCATACTTTTTGTTTTCTTTGCGCTGACCTTCAAGCCAAGGTTTCCAGCTGTTTCTGAGAAGGCATTTGTTTTCTCCTGCATGTCGTGGTGGCGGTGTGACAACAGGGCAATGTCATCAGCAAAGTCCAAGTCTTCCAGCATTGTTGTTGCTGTCATAGTCATGGTCCATTTGATGCCTCTCCTCTCACTGTCGGTGGAATTCTTCATGATCCAGTCCATGGCCAGGATGAAAAGGAACGGCGACAGAATGCAGCCCTGCTTCACCCCAGTGCTGACGTTGAAGGGGGCTGTGAGCTCCGTGTCACAGACCACCTGAGATCTGAAATCGCTGTACAGCATTCCAACGACCTGGACAAGTTTCGCAGGGACTCCATAATGCCTCAGGATCTTCCATAAGGACTCGCGGTGGATGCTGTCAAAAGCCTTCTCCAGGTCGATGAAGTTGATGTACAGCGGTGCGTTCCACTCATTGCTCTGCTCCAGAATCTGACGCAGAGTGAAAATGAGTTCAGAGCAGGATCGCCCAGGGCGAAATCCTGCTTGCTGAGGCCGGAGGTCTTTCTTAACGGTTGCTGTCAGTCTTGACAAAACAATCTTGCTGAAGACCTTGCTGGTGATGGAAAGGAGTGTTATACCTCTCCAGTTATTGCAGTCTCCAAGATCTCCTTTCTTGGGTAACTTGAAGATGAGCCCTGTCTTCCACGCATCGGGGATCTGTCCTGATTCCCAAACTTGCCTGAAGATTTCAGTCAACATGGGAGCTGTCACATTCACATCTGCTTTCAACATCTCTGCTGTTATTCCATCTGCCCCTGGTGCTTTGCCGCTTTTCATTGCCTTGAATGCTGCTGTCACTTCTTCCAGGCTTGGCGGGTCTGTGCAGATGTCAAGGTCTGTATCTGCTGGCTGGATGTCTGCAAGCTGAGGGGGGTCTGGCCTGTTCAGAACCGACTCAAAATGTTCCCTCCAGCGCTGTAGTTTTTCTGCCTCTCCCTGGACAACATTTCCGTTCATGTCTTTCACTGGTACCTCATTGTTTTTGAACCTGTTGTTTAGCTGTTTATTGATTTTATACAGTGTCTTCAGGTCATTTTTTCGTGCTGCTTCTTCTGCTTCATCTGCCAGTTTCTCTATGTAGTCCCTTTTGTCGGTTTTAATCATCCTCTTTGTTTATTTCTGTGTATCTTTGTCTGTGCTGTTCCTTCAGACGTTCAGATCTGGTGTTGTTGATTTTCTGCTTGGTTGACTTTCTCTCTTCTTTCCTTTTCCATGTCTCTTCTCTGATCCACTGTTCTTTCTTTTTTTGTTGGAAGCCCAGTATTTTCTCTCCTGTTTCCTGTAAGACTCGATTGAAGTCCTCTAAGGTCATCTCCTGTTGGTCCCCTAGTGCCTGGAACCTGTTCTTAACTTCCACTACAAAGGCCTGTCTGGTGGCTGGGTCCTTCAGTCTGCCGCAGTCCACTCTCTGCTGACATGCCTGTTTTCCTCGCGATCGATGTAGCTTCAGAGAAACTGCGGCTATCACAAGAGTGTGGTCACTGGGAACGTCTGCTCCTCTGTAGGCTCTGACATCTTGAAGTGAGCTCCTCCATCTTCGGTTGATGATTACATGATCTATCTGGTTCTTTGTGATCCCGTCAGGTGATGTCCACGTTGCCTTGTGGATGTCTTTGTGTTGGAAGAGTGTGCCTCCAATCAGTAGATTGTTTTCTTCACAAAATTCTGCCAGTCTCTCTCCGTTGTCATTGATGGTTCCAATTCCATGCTTGCCCATAATATGCTCCCTGCAGGTATTGTCACTTCCCACCTTGGCATTGAGATCTCCGGTGATGAGCAACATATCATGCGCTCGGACGCTCTCCGTGGCTGCCTGGAGCTGATCGTAAAAAGCATCCTTGTCTTCTGCCTCGGAGTCTTCTGTTGGTGCATAGCAAACTAGCACTGTCAGCTTGGTGTACTTTGAATGGAATCTTGCTCTCAGAAGCCTGGGTCCATAAGGCTTCCATTCCACCAGTGTCTTTTCAGTTTTCCTATTGAGGAGTAGTGCTACGCCTTCAGAGTGTTGATCGTCTGATCTTCCTGAGAACAAGATGGTATGTCCTGATGCTAGTCTTCTTTTCCCCGTGCCAGTCCATCTGACCTCGCTGACTCCCAGGATGTCCAAGTTGTACTTTTCAAACTCCTTGACTAGTTGGGGCAACCTGCCAGTCTGATACAAGGTCTGGACGTTCCAGCACCCCACCCTCAACTTCTGCTTTGGCTTAAGTAAATCCACCATCGGGGCGCCAGCTCCCTCTCGGGTTTGATTGTCGTCCGTCATAAGTCCAGTTACCTGGTGTGTTTCATTACCTTCGCCATCCGTAATGAGTACTCTGGTTATGGTTTCTGTAACGGGTATTTTTTTACATGGTGGGGTTGTTAGCCCCACCACAACCTAATTTACCTCTAGGTGAGGTGTTCACCTTAGTCGCCTCTTACGACATGCCTGGCTGGACAGCAGGAACCCTATTCTTACAATGATCGCTAAGTAAGCATACACCGGGGTCCCACGGGGGATTTATTTAAAAAAAGAACTAATATTTTTAACTAATCTGATAACACAAAAAAGTACTTACAAGGTTCATTAGAAAGTACAACTCCAGTGATAAGTAGGTGATAAAGAAGAGGGCATAGTACCTGGAGACGGAATATGCTGGCATCATTACATCAGGGTAGCTAAGGGACAAACCAGAAGAATTCAATAACATTAAGGACAGCATGGGAAACAAAACCAAGTCAAAACACTTCAGGGTGACAATAAATTTAACATAGCAAAGATGCACTTTATGTTTTTCAACAAATAACTCATGTAATACATTTTTGTTTGATTTCAATTAGAAGCTAAATGCTGATGAGTTATGGTAATAACAGAAATGCATATCACTTTCACTAAAATTTAAAACATTCAAAGAAAGGGTGGGAGAGAGCTAGAAAGAGGTAGAGTGTCAATACAGGGGTTTGTGTGTGTTTAAAAAAGTGAAAAAAGTTTGTAGTGCTGACTTGTCACCAAAACCATACACAACAACAGCATACAAAGAAAATCCAGTAAAATACCATGTAAGTAAATTGATGATATAAACATAAACACAGAAATGTATGTGCACATGTATAAATTAATTTTAGTTTAAAACTCAGTTGCTTTTGGTCCTCAGCATTTTCATAGCAACATAAGTTTCTTGCTTTGTAAATCCATGTTTTTTTTAAATTTCTGTTTAGCTTCTATCTCCTCTCTTTAAAACATGACAAAATACTCACTTAGCTGTAGTCAGCAGAACAAAAAGGCTAATGAAGCTGTCTTGGATTGTTTTGAAGTACTGAAAAAATGGCAGAGATCGTGCAACACAAGGAAATCTTAACAGTAAATAGAAAGTATGAGTAAACTGGAAATGAAAAACATCTCATAAAACTTTATTTAAAAAAACAATTTAATAAATACTACGTTTAAATGATATGACATCTGATCTTAAAATTATTTGATCATTGTTTTCCAAACATTTAAAAATGTTAAACAAAATTTTCTAACAACAGGTTTTTCATACTCACTGGGTCACTAGGAACCTGTGAAAACAAGTAGAAACCTGAAATGACAGCAAAGATTCCAATTTTTCTCAAATCCCCTTTTGTTTCATATAGAGAATCAAGAAAAATCATCTGGATCTGAACAACAGCAATAAGCAATTAAAATATGAAAAAAATTCTTTAATTACAAACCTAAGTAAAGGAAATTTCAGCGATGATCTAAATGCATGTAAACTCAAACCATCCTTTCTCACACTTTCTCTCCCACCTTTCTCGTTTCACAAGAAGTGCTAAGTACCTAGAATGGAGAAGATAAGCATGAAGAAAAGGAGCAAGATGATCATGTCAAAAATTGGAGCCAAGGACATCAGTATCTGGCGAGTGATCCTGCATGAAAAACACAAAGGTAAGATAACAGAATTCTAATATTAATGAGTTCATATAAAAGTATTATGTCTTTGTGTGCCTTTTAGGTTTACCAAAGATATTAAATACATGAACTAGTATTTAGTATCTTTGGTTTTACCCAATGTCTGTGTGGGTACACACACAAATGCAAGCATGCATGTACACACATGACCACACACACACACACACTAACCATATTAGCCACTAACCAATTTAGCAATAAGAGGTAACTGATTTATCAAGGAAGTTAAAAAAAGGGGTGGAATGAGAAGTAAATTTTCTTCTACATGCCAAATCCACTGACATAAACTGCTTACAGTTCACTGTCCCTAAGCTTTCAGGCTTTGTGCATGCATATGAGTGTGTGTTCATGGGGTTGTGCATATGTGCACTGAAAAGCATGAGTATACATCTTATATAATATCATGATAAAATGACTAATAATAATTGAATCTGCACACGAAAGACTACAAATAAACCGACAGTCAATCATATAAGAAACATAAGTGTTAGCAAACAGATGACACCACGAAAAACACAAAGTATGTGGATGAAGAATTGGAGAATAGGTATAACAATACTCTTGATTATACAAGACAATTCTTAAAGAGATGGGAGCTGAGGCCAGATTTGAATGTAGACACTTCAATGAGAAAGGGGAAAAGAATTCCAAACAGTAGGACCTGAGAAGGATAAGTAGCGTCTGCCAAAAGTGTGGCACAAAAAGAAGGGCAAAATAAGCAGATCGAAGAGAGGTACCATGCAGAAAGGCCACGAAGACATGGGTAGCACATGAAGCAATCTTGTATTTTGCCCATATAAGACAATACAAGTGACATTATTTTGCCCATGTAAGATAATACAAGCGACATTACTTTGCCCATGTAAGACAATACAAGTGATATCATGAGCCCTCTGAAGTTTGTGCAGTAGGGGGTAAGGGAGATAAAAGAATAGTTTCAGTAATCCATCCAGGAAAATAGCAAACACCACCTTTTTGGCAGCAAAAACTGACAGAATGGTTGGATGTGACTGATCTCATGGAGTTCAAGGAAGATGGACACAAAAACTGTACTGATATAAGATTAAAGAAATAATGATGCATTGAAGTTAATACCAAGACTTCCCACAGTCTGGGAGGGACAGATGTTAAAGGTAGGGAGGCATACATTTTAGTTAATTTGCAGAGAATATTGGAAGAACCTCAATTTTGTCATCATTTATTTTCAATTTGTTGATGGACATCCAGGCTTTCATAGGAGGATTTGATGTTTTAAGCCAAGCCAGCAACTAAGGTTACATCATTGCAAAGCAGCCAGCCCTAAGGCTTTCACAAAGTGTACCATGTGTTGTGTGGTGGGGCAGATATTCTGGAGCTGGAAAGCAAGGACAGACACTAGTAGTTATGTATCATCAACATACATGTAATACTGCAGGCCCAGGTGGTGGATGGGGAAACCAAGTGGTTGGATGTACATTGTGACTAAAAGAGGCCAAAGAACAGAGCTTTAAGGCACCTTGTACTTTAAATTTGTATAGAACTTCATAAATCTTTCACATATCCCTACAATTCCAATCTGACATTTGTCCCTATTAGTTAATATAACTAACCAGTCAAAAAATGTAACCACCACAAACTATGTTATTAAAAGGAACCCCTATAAGAATTCATATTACAAACAATCTTGAGAAACAGATTTGCTCATAAAAAATAGACTGTTTATTAAGGGACACAAAATATGTTGACTTTTAAGCTTAACAATGTAGCAACAGAGACACAGTTAATACTTGCTTCATTGACTACAGGCAAATGAATGATGGAGAGTGATGTCCCTTCGGCTTATCGACTAGCTCTCCGGATTTCTTTGGATTTTGTTATTTGTATAAGCTGATTTTGATTTTCGAGTCCATTGTTTGACCTGTTGTTATCCTAGTGATGTGCTGGACTGTGTTTCTCGATTGTGACATTTTGTTTCACTTCTAAGGCTTCTGTTGATCCGCTGACTAACAGTCATTTCTTCCACGACGCCATTTTCATCTCAGTCCAGTTTCTTGTTTGTGCACGTCGACAGCGAGATGAAACATGTTCATTGTGCTAAACTTTTTGATGACTCGAGGCAGCAAAACTGTCTACATTTTGTTTGACATGCGGAGGTTTATGCTCAGCATTCTTGATCTGTTCTTTCTGATGACTTCTCCGATGACAAGCAATTGCAGATCTAAACTATAAATCTTCAGCGGTCAAACGTGTCGCCAGTCTCCTCAGACAAATCTGTTCTGCAGTTTTCTTCTGTCGCCAGGACTTTTTTAAAAACAATTTATGCAGTTATTTGAATTTCACAGACTCGTTGGATAATGAAGTACCGTATTCTTGAAGTTATTTATCAGATAGCACTACAATTTTGTATTATTATTATTCCCGTTTCTATGTGTTATCCCTTTTTCTTTCCTGTCGTCTTTGGTTTGTTTCTTCAATTTCTCCCTATCATGATTATTGTTGTTATAATTAGTTGTAAAGCGCCATGAGCCTGCTCTAAGGGCTGGGATATGGCGCTATAAAAATAACCTTTAATATTAATATATTAATATTAAATCAGAGACAAAAGGGAGACAAACCTGCGTATACCTTTACAGTAATAGGAATGAATCAGGAAGAGAGGCCTCAGAGCTCGTGTAACTCGAAAATGGTTAGTCTGCCTGATCAACACCACAAGTGCTTCTGTCATCATTAGGAGGACCAGCAACAGCTTAGCAAAGAATCAAAAACAAAATCTCTTACCAACTTTAGAGCAGCATCAATATCTTGTCATTAACATCCTCATCCTCTTCCTTCTTGCATTCCTCCAATGCAAATCTTATTTCAAATGATGGACTAGTTCAGTACAATAAAGTATTTCTCCAAATCTGAGCAAGTTATCCTATTCTGTTCTTAAGACACATGCTATATACCTCCTATACATCAAAGGAGATTAAATTTATGTCCCCATGAACATATTGTCAATGGTGGAAGTAAATACATCTTAGGCATATTTGTGGACATTTGCAACATTTTACTCTTTTTCTATGCATGATGATGTTTGCAGTGTTCTATCTCAAAAGGAAGAGGTTATAATTGAGAATTTGAGAAATAATATTTTAACAGTTAAATCAAATTATAAAGCTGTATAAGAACACTTCTGTACTATTTAAACATTAGATATCCCCATACAGAATCAGTCCTCTCTCACATCATTTTGTCTTCTTTTGACACTGACAGTAGCAAGAACAATTAATCAAATGCACTGGGTTTGAAAGGAAATAATTACAATATTATTTTAACTACTGTTAAATAATTTTCACCTGTCATGCAAGCAAATGAAAATCTAATACAAGAGAAAAACAACACAAAAAACTTTTTATTCCATAGAATATGACAAATGATAAGTTACTTTTATAAAATTTTAATTTTTCACTGACCTTGACAACAGTGCGTTTGTGATGTAGAAATGTGTAAAACCCTAGCCACTTGTATCTGATGAAAAGCTCAAGGCTAAGGAAAAGGAGAAACAGCACTTCCAATGACCCATGTACCTACAATTTCACATATAAATAGTAGCACACTCAATGTTATTTGCAACTATTGCTGAAAAATAAGCTATGATTAAAAAGCATAAATATGACCAGTACAAAAATCATAATGAAGAAAAACAGGATTACACTCCAAATACAATTTCTCAAAATATCACATATAAACATTTCTTGTTACTAATCGCTCAAAATGTTATAAGCAATAAAGCTTTGGCCAACTGATCAAATAATGACCATTCCCTTATTAAGGACTAGATTTTGAATCTGCCTGAAATTTTACTGTACTTGCACTCTTGGGTATATGGTCTGGATTTAAAAATAAAGATTTTAGAGCTTGACAGTCATACTGATGCTAAGGTTGTTAATTAGGCTATAGTGATCAATGGCAACAAAATGTGGCGGCATCAGATTTTGTTTTGTATTTTTGTCCTAGATCTTTGTTAAATGCCTTGAAGAATTTCTGCCATCGAAAAACATGCTGTAAAACTATGTAGCTATTGTTGTCAGCAGAACTCACTCAACTCTATGTTTTTGGGGTAAGGGAGGTGTGCTAAGGTCAGCTCAGGGCACTTTTAAAATAGGATGGGAAAACCTTTTTGTATGATGTCATGCTAACAAATGATACAGTCATGGTTACAGAAAAAAGATCTTACCCCAACAGGCAGAGAAAGGAAGTTAACTGCTGGACGCTCACATAATGCAAGTAGCAATATGGCTATTGCTGCTATTAAATCAAGTGTGTGAAACCAGTGGTTATGAGCCACCTGTAAAGTAGTAAATTTTAATAAAAGCTTTGTGGAAAACAAAATTGAAGAGTAAAGCTACTAAACTTTAGCCACATTTGTAACTATTAGGCATGTTTCCTATTACCAGTTATAAGGAATTCTGATAAACTTGATGCATTTTTGCATTTATACATTTACTAAATGGACACAAAATATGAGATTCTGCTAATAATTAGCAACATTATTTTCACAGATACATGCCAAATTTTTAACAAGAATTAAAAGCCAATAGGTTTTATGCTCATTTGAATACCTCATAGGCAGGAAGAGAATCATGAGATCGAGGGTGTGTGTTGAATTTGTCATTGTTGCTCCCCTCTTGTAAAAAGATGGCAGCTTCATGATAATTCAGCTGCCACTGTTGCCATCGATGATGCTCTCCTGTTTGACTGTTGTAACACTGTTGAGGATTAGGAATATCCTGACCCATATTTCCCACTTCATTTGCAATGTCATTGTCATGTTCATCTGAAACAGTAATACCCATATGTGCAACAGGGGAAGCAGACAGCCTTTTGGTTATAGACGACATGGCATCCGAACACATTTGCTGGTTCATTACCTTGTGATAAAGCACAGTCCCCACAACTGTGGAGTGGATACCTGACTCCATAATAGGTTGGGGATTGTATGGCAGCAGGGAGAGATGAGCACCAAAAAAGCCACCCCCAAGACATACAATTAAGGATCTCACTATAAGTAATGGAGCTATCTTTGGTTTTACCTTTCTATATGCAACACAAAGTTTGTATTCCTGATCTAAATCTCTGAATGATTTATTCAACCCGTAGTATGTAGTACTTGGTCAATTTAAATTTTGATGCAGAAACTGGGCAATTGTTATATACTAAGATAAGACTTTATTTATCACAGAGAGCAATCAGAAGATAACCTTAATTATGTCGAAGACGATAATGATGATGACGAAAATTATACAGCTTCGTCTCTGCCAGAAGAACAGTGGCGAAAACATGGAGACATCAGACATTTCATGTATAGGGGGCCTACACATAAATTTGTACAGAACTCTCATCTTTTCCATATAATAGCACCAGTACATCTTTCACCTACTCTTAGTTTATTATATACAAGCAAACAGCTGCACTCTGACCGAATCGAATTCATAGCATAAAACTTAACATACTTATACTAGATTCTCTTCCTCGTTCAATAAGGATCAGCTGATTAACGTCATGAGAGTCAGCCATTTTAACTGCTCGACCTTGACTTTGTGCACTGCTTCCTGTAAGAAGTCCCTAGTGATGGTGTACACAATGTTCATACACTTATTCATTTTAAATTGATCAGTGAACAGAAGCTTCATTGATATCAGTTAGAAAATTAACAAAAAACAGTTTTTGTTTAAGTGTCAGCACCAAGATTTTTGGAAAGGATAGAAAATTAAATCGCATTTTAGAACTTTATGTTGCTAGTGTACTGATACACACCATGTTAATGAGTGATATGGTTTATGTTGCTGTGCTGTGAGGGGAACCAAGCTTTGATTTAAAGATCGTGCAATTAATTTCAGTCAGAAAGATAATGTATCAATAATATTTGTACCTCGAAACTCTTTGGAAGGAGAGATTGCGAGCTGAGTAGATTTTTCTTAAGGAAGACAAAAAACTAAGTCGAAATGGCGACGACAGTAACGGAGACTGTGAAAGTGGAGCCAACACTCCATTTGAAAGTTCAGACTCCAAATCGTCAAACACAAACCTCAAAGGAACCCTTTGAGCTCCCTCCAAAACGGCAGAACCTTCGGCTTGATCCTTTTCGGGCTTTGGAGCCTGCAAGAAAAAGACTTTCAACTATCGAGGCGCAGCGCGTAATGGCCGTCTTTGAAGAAACTATACGAAGAGTCGAGGTTGTAATCCTTATTCCTCACATAATCAAAGACTTGGGTCGATTTCGCGTGTCACTTGGAAGTGAACTTGTGGAGCTGCTGGAACATCACCATATCATAATCTCCAGTTACGAAGAAATTCGGCATGATCTTGAAAACCAGTTGGGAAGAAGGGCAGCAAAAAAAAGTCCCAGTTTGATAGAGGAAGCAGATGAAGCTGATGCAGAACAAGATCCTAGTAAACTAGGAATAGAACGTGAGTACGCAGAATCGGTTAGCAGCGGTCGGTCGTCAGCGCAAAGCACAGATACCCAGATAGAATCCAGTTTGAGAAGTTTGTCTCTAGTTGCCCAGCAGATGAGTCATTCAGTCAGAAACATTCTGAGAGCCTTTACAGTAAATCCTGGCATTATGCAAGATGTCAGCAGCAAAGCATCCAAGGATGATCCAAAATGCAAAAGTTTGATAGTGTATCTTCAGGAACTTCGTGACATCCTGATGGGAAGGCTCCTAACCACACCTGAAGAAGAACGAGAACGACAGAGATACCTCACAGCAGTCACAAACCGAGAGCGTAACAATGCTGCTGTCATTGAAAAGTTGGAAGCAGAACTAAAAGAAAAGACTGATGATAAAGATCACGAGGTGAATATTTTAAAATGTTTTGAAATGAAAAGGATGACTAAAGCTTGGAGTTAGATCAAATATGAACAGTTTAAAAATGCACCATTTGAGTTTGTTTGTTTTTTGCAGTAAGAAAAACTTTGGATGAAAGAGAAATCTTTGAAGACTTAGGACGCAATATTGATAGCATTTAGAATGCGCATTTTACTTCTTCTGCATCTTTGTACATTGTGTTTTTATGCAAAAGAAATCCTGAAATTTCCTGTCAAAACATGAGAACATAATTTACTTTAGTCTTTCACAACTTTAGTGACGCAAAATAAAAAAAGTATTTTCATAATTTGATGCTAAAATTAACTTCATTTATTAAAATTTTAAATGGTTAATTACGTCAGTAAGCAGCAAGATTTGTAAATTCTACATACCTATATATATGTGTGTGTCTATGATGTTACTAATCATCATTCTCAGCTTTATCCTCATCACTTTCATCATAAAGTTAGATGTTATAGAAAGTTTGTGGTATAATTAGTGTGCATCTGTTACAGATAAGTAAGAAAAACGAGGTCATCAAAAAACTGCAAGCAGATTTGCACCAGATAGATAGATTTTCAGAAGAAAATATTCGGCGGGTTAGAGGAGATGCTGAAAAACAAGAAGCTGCTGATGAGAAAAATTCTGAGGGGAAGCGTCAAAAGCTCCAGACAGAGATTTCACAGCTGAAGTCACAGTTGCAGAATTTAATTGCTGAGCATCGTGAGACAGAGAAAGAGCTACGAATTGTAAGGATTATAGGCTACCTTTTCTGCAGTCTTGTATTTATGGTTATGTAAGACGGGTTCTTTGAGAGAGTTCCAGAAACAATTTCTCCTTCATATTTTGCCACTGTGATTTTATCAACATTGGATCTATAACTATTTTTCAGTGTAGTGAAAAAAGCATACCAATTCTTCCAAGAACATGTTAACACCTCATTCTCTCTCTTTCATATGTACCCTGTGTAATGATGTTGATCTCACTGGGGTGAGAACAGATACTTAATTGCTTTCTCTTTTTATCTTATAGGATACTCTCTGAAATAATGTCAAAAATTTCTTCCATTGTGTGCTCTACATAGATTACAACAATTTTGGAGTGGTCAATAACATTGTATAATGGGTAACATAAGACATTAAAGTATTTCTCCAAATAGGATCAAACAAACATGGATTTGCATAGCACTCAACCACACACACACACATACACATATCAACACACTCGCGATGTTGCATTTGTGTTTAGTAATTGATACTCTGTCTTACATTTCATCTACGTTTTTGCATCATCACTTTTTTATTATCTGTTTCAGAAAAAGTTTAAAGTTGAGACAGAGGTTGAAAACTGGATATTGCGTTATGATCAGGAATTAGGAGACAGACAGGTGAGGACAGTCAATGTTTTATTAATATAAATGTATTTAGCATAATTTATAGTATATAATATAGTATAATATGTAACACACATTCTTTATCAGATGACTAACACAAACCTCCAACTGTTTCAGGATGAATATGAAGAAATTGATGCTATATACACAGAAGAGAAGAAACAATTGCATGAGCTTGAAGAAAGGTTCCACACTCTTGAAAAAGAGTATGTGGGTATTATGGATGAACGGCGCCTGGCTCGTGAAAAACGAGAAAGAGCTGAACGAGAGATGGCAATGATGATCAAGTGTGCAACAACTATCCAAGCCTTCTGGCGTTCATATAAAGTGCGAAAAGCCATAGCAGCTAAAAACAAAAAGAAGCGTGGAGGTAAAAAAGGGAAAAAGTAATAAGCATCTATATCCTGGTGATCTTTGAAGACTTTATGCACACTGGAGATGCAAAAATTACACAACTGCAAAAATAGCTGTATAGAAAATTTCCATGCATAATGGCATTCTTTGCTATCTTTTTGCTTTGATTAGAATGCCTCATTTTGAACATATATGTTGGTGAAGATAACAAAACTATAATCTAGCAAGAAATTTGGAAATTGTATTGTTTTTAAAAAAGTGGCTGTCAGACAATGTTTATTCTCAAAATGAGAACAAAATATGTATTTACTTCAGATATGATTCTTTATATATTCACTCCAATATTAGATGGAAACTATTCAATTGCAAAAATTATATGAAGTAGAGTGTGAGTCTGTGCATCTCTGTAAGACCACAGATAAATCTATGTACTCACAACTTTTTGAAATTCATTCCATAGCATAATAAATTCCCCATCATAGAAAAGATCATGCTGCATTGAGAATTGTACACACAATAAAGTCTGTTGGTGTGGACATTTTTAGGGTGCTGACATCAAATTGACAGAAACATCTGTCCAATGTAGTGTGCATAAAATATTAAGTTTAGGCATCATGTAGAAAAAAGTCACCAACCAAAATCTGCATTCAGGATGTAATACCTAGCTAGAATTGCAGAGTTCTTCTTTCCAGCCAAGTTTTATTCCTGTCTGCTTACAGTTACAATTAACAGTAATGAAAATAAAGTGTTTTACTGCCTGATTATCATACTTTTATAGCAGTATACTTCCTATGCCTGAATATCTAAAGTGGACCGGAAGCAGTGCTACTCACGGCCTGATCATTTTTGTGAGTGTGCAATGTGTTTTACCCAGAGAGTCTTGAAATGGATTAAAAATTGAACGAACTAGCCAAGGAGGAAAAAAGATCACCAACAAACAGCTAGTCAGAGCACAGGGGTGATAATAAGGTCTAAGCTATTGGTGATCAGTGTTGAAGTATTCCTTGAAACTTGCAGGAACATCCCATTTACTCCAGGGAAAAAGAACACATTATAAAGTGAAAAAGTGCCAGGTACATCAGCATGTTTTGAGGCAGATGAAGAAATGAACACAGTGGGCTTATCTATTAACTATGGTTGTCATGGGAAATTTGGTCCCTGCTTGTTGAACTATAACGGTCAGAATTATGTAGTAACTATCCTATGATCAGTGGTACCATATGCAAACAGTTTTTGTCATGCAGGTATTGAGGCATTCTAATGTTTATAGTTTGGTAATATTAGTGAAAATCAATAGGGAAGTTGATAGCCAATCAGTTAAAGAAAAAGTATCTAAAACAGAAGGCACATACTCTGCCCAGTTTGATATCTGTGTGATGCAGCATACTTTGCGCCGCTGTGGATTGGATACCTGATTCCTTAGAGGTTTGGGAAAGGTAGCAAGACAGAGAGAGAGGTGGGCACTGTCCTCAGTACAAAAAGGGGCCTCCAAAATGAGTCTGTAAAAACCTCACTGTCCATCGACCATAAAGTCACAGTACTCTGTACTACTGTTTGTTTTAGAACCAGAGTGCTTTATAAATTATTTGCTGTGATCTTATTTTTTTAAAATTTCATGTACAAAATGCATTCACCATGGAAGTAACCAATAATGTTTATCATATCTCATCCACTGAGCCATCTGTTTGACAATATCCCATTCATGCAAACAGAGGTTGTGTAGCTTGGTAATCAGTGGATTTGATGGCATATGAGCAGACGCTTGGGCCTGTATCTAGAAAACAATTCCTGCCCACCTAGCAGGGATCAGCATCTGATTTATCAGGGAAGTTAAGAGCAGGAAGGAGAGGGGTGGGCTATGCCTTCTTCATGCCATGGCCTTGACACAGCTGCCCCTATGACCACTAGGCTATGGGATCATTTACTCTTTTTTTTTAAACTATCAATGCAATTTTGGTTTCTCCCCAAGCAGTCTGTCCTCAGCCAGTAACTGTACCTGGCAAATTTCTCCTATTTCTGTAGATTTGTTTCTCAATATTATCAACATCACAAAATAATCAGGTGTATGTGATTTAAAATATTAAATGGACTTATATAGCACCAGCCAGAATGAATTTTATGTTGACTAACAGATTGTTGACTGATTGATGATTGACATATTCTCATAAAGGCTGAGTTGACATTAGATGTCTGCCATTCGATTGTGGCCTTCACCTCTAATAACGGCCATATAGTGTGTGTCTGTAGGAATCAATACATAGATCAGTTTGTATAGTCTAACATTTATATAAAGTGCTAATTTGATGATGTACCATAACGGTCCTTTTTCATATCTTACATTTAATATTAAACACACAGGGGTGGGGGATGTACGTGTTATTTATGATATTCTGAGTGAATAAACCTTGAATTTCATATAACATAGAAACATTATTTTCTAAATGATGTATAATTAACACTGTCCATGCTCTTTTTTGTCATTCTTGTAAAACTGTAGATCGTATGGACGCTGGCATGATCGCGCAAATTTAGAACTGAACCCAGATGACCTCCATATATCTCAGGAATATGGGAGGAACGATTGAGGCAGCTGCTTTCTACCAGTAGTGAGGCCCATTAATTTGTTCCTTCGAGCGATATGGTGTGAAGGGATCAGTGTATACGTGTCAGAAGATGATCCAAAAAAATAGCTGGCGAAAGCCGGTGCTTTCATTACTGTACATCAGACCGGTGAAACATTAATTCATTGTTCGTCACCATGGCAGAGTGGAGCATGAGATCCGTATCCTGTTGATGGGGCTAATTCGCTTCTTTACGTTAGCAACCGTTATATCAGTGGCGTATGAAGATGCTCGGCTTTGCGGACAGTAAACTACGTTTGCACTCGCACGTTACGAACAAAGAGCTGGGCGCGTGAGTGTACACGCGGTAGCAATCACAACATATGTGGTATCAGTGTTAACAAAGCAACACTAAACAAGAAACAAAAGTCATTGAAAAATGACTCACCCGGTTATTGCAATCACCAGAAATTATAGAATATTCAAAATAAGATAAACGTTATAATCATATTAATCACATTCAAAGTTTGTAAGTTAGTGTCCCAGAAATCCCCTGCTAGCTTCTTCTTTGATTAACGCCTTTGTTTTGTAGTAGTGTTTTTCTTTTTCATTTCTTCAGATCGATCGAGACCGGATATATATAGATGTCGAAATAAAACCACATCAAAGCTTTTGCTTGTTCTGCTACCCTTGTAAATATACAGACTTCTCATTTGTCGTTTCTCGTGCACTCTCTCGGCTCCTCCACGATTTTTGTACTTTGTGAAGAATTACTTCTCAAGCATATTAATATTAAGCCCAGGCAGAGATCTACAGATCTCTAGCCCGGCGGAGGGGCAAAAAAGATTCGCCCCCTTAAATTGGCATCGATCTTTTATCTACCGGCGCAAAATCCGCGCTTTCTTATCAAATGAACCATTCAATGATGGCTTCATTAGGCTTGAAAACTACATAGAGAAAAGGTTTACGTTAGTAATACAGAGGAAGTAAAACAATTTGCGATGTCTTCCCATCATTTAATGCATGCATGGTCACCGTGTTCAGTTTGAGTATAAGGCGCTGTCTGCTGGAAAGCGCGCGATCTCTCTTTATTGTTAACTCGCTCTACTTACAGTTAGAGAGTAACCTATAGTAACGTTGATTGTTCCTCGTAGATAACTGAGTCGACATGCATTGGTGAATGTGCAATCTAAAAGTATTTTAAACAAACTTTTGTAACGAACATAGTGTTGGCTCATAAGAATGATCGTTTATTCTCTTCTGGCATTTATTACCGATAATAAACATTGCACCATATCCGAAGGCGTCAATGTGTTCAATCTGCGTCGGTTTAACTCGAAAACATCCACAAAAACAGGTGACGACCACACGACGGTTAAGTAAACGCACGGATAAGGTTATCAACAGTTATTTCCCTTGGATCTGCGCTGGTTGCCAGAGGGCAGTGCGGGCGGTGGTGAGGAGCCAAGTTGTTCGGTGGACTTCATCGATTTCTCGGGACTAATATGTCGATACTGCACTAATCCCAGCACATGAAAAGCGAATGTTAAACTGAAGATGTCCTCCATTCATTTGCCACGAGTCGCCAGCCAGAAAGGGAAACCTCTTGATGTAGAAAGAGAAAATTTTGAGAAACGACAGGTGGGTTACGTTTGTGAAAGTGTGCATGCCTAACAGTTTTTACCAGCTTCTAATGTTCGTTGCGTGTGATCGTGAGTCAGTCATGTCGGCAGACTGAAAGTTTATCTTATAGATGGTTACAAGGACGTGGAATGTCTTGCCTACCGCTTCACAGCAAGTTTTCAAAATACAGGACACAGCTCGGCAGTCATCGAGTGTACTGTGGTGGTGTGATTATTGCAGGCACTTTCGTTGACATTCTGCTTCGGCCAGTACACTTATCAGCGTCACTTGGGAATACACGCAAATCCAGTAAAATCAGATTCCATAAGTGTAACAGAATTTAAACTCTAGTTTTGTACGAAAATTCTTACAAAACAGACGGCTTCTTTATACAGGAATGGAGACTAAGCAGTGCAACATATTAATCCTTTTCAGGAAATTGTTGTGTCTGCCGATAGTAACATTATAACATCACTTTACATAAAACATCATCTCAAGCTATTAAACAAACAAAATATCAGCATCCCAATCCCAGTCTGTCACATGCATACATTTGCAACAGTAATAATTAATAATGCAGTATTATGTTTACTATTCATTGGCAGTGGTAAACTGTACAAAGTAACTAACTGAATGGACTGGAGGTTTCACCAATAGCCTGCTCTAGTTAGCAGTGTTGTGTTGTTAATTCATCATATGTGTGTGTGTCAGCAAGCTGTAATAATAATTATATTTTTAAGCACATTTTTCACCTAATTAAAAATAATCCCAATGCACTATACAAATTCCATGAAGCTACATACGCAGTGATATCTTGTATATCCTTAGATCAAAATATAACAGTAAATATACAAAGACACAACAACATGGTATTAAAGTATAGGAGCAAAATCTCAAGGTAAAGCAGGATGGTGAAAAGCTTGAACACTTGTTGAAATTGTGTTTTGAATTAACTTTTTAGGTTAGATTTAAGATAATTTTATGGGCAGCATTTCATGGCAGAATATCAACCAGATTAAATACTTTATACAAATAACACCACCACATGGTAATGTGGAAACTTATTCATTAGTTTGCTATTTCAAACAGGTTATAAGAAAAGACAGGCCATTGTTTTTGTTATCATCATTATTTTTATTACTTGATACTTCTATTTTTATTACTTGGTACTTCTTCTCTTGTGTGCTTAAAAGTTAAAATATATAAAAATATTTAAAGTATTTAAGGTGCTAACAGGAATCAGAGCAGAACAGTACTTTAGACTGTGTAGGTTCTTTTTATGGCCCCAATCTTTGTAGGCCTACATTCACACCAAGCACGTATTAAAATGAGAAATAGGCTGTGTGCTATGACCAGAGAATGTAAAATTACAATGTCTTGCATACCTCTGGCTCTCAGTGAACTACCCCAGAAAGCATTTCAGCAAGTGTGGTGTTCTTATGTATGTGTATTGTTGTTAAAGTGCCTTGAGCCCAACTTGGTGGTGGGGAAAGGTGATGATGAGGATGGTGGTTATTATTACTACTACTGCTATTGCAACAGTGAAAGCAGAAAAGTTTAATGCTTTAGTGTGGTTGGCTTGTGCATATTTGGCTTGGCAGTACTCTGTATTGTTAACAGTCAGTAGTCAAAGCAGTAGCAAGCAGTGACAGAATAGTCAGACACTTTTGAATTTCTTGAGGCTCTGTAAGACAATCTGTCTTTTTGTCAAAGAGTAAATTAAATTTTACATACAGTGCAGAATATGTCCTCTGTTAGTCTGTAACATAGTGTTCTATTTTTAAATAGAAGCTCTTTAAGATTCTGAATTGAAGTAGGGGGAAAATGCTACGAAGAGGAAATGAAATGAAGCATCAAGGTGATCATGTTCCATTTAATTCAAGAAGTATTAGAATAAATCATATGTTATATACACACATATAATTTGTACTTGTATTCTTATAAGAAATAATTTGCTTCGCTACTTTTTTCCACATGGACACAAAAGCCTTTCTCTAAGTCACTAGAAGAACTGTTGGTGGACATGTCATGCATATTGAGATAAAAATGAATAAGGACCAGTGGTTTATATGTTAGCCAGCAATAGAAATCTATAATTACAGACACATGTGACGGTATGATTTAGTCACTGATGACAGTAACTGCTTGCTTGCTTTTTATATATACTTGTATTTCATTTTCATATTTAGATTTCATAGTCATTAAAGCTTGTGAGTTCTGAATGATTATGTTGCCCTGCATAGTTTCCATGCTTTGCATGTATTGTTTGTTCTCTTTTGACAGGCAGTTGCCATCAACAAAGCTATCAACAACCACGAGACCCCAGTGAAAGAGAAACATGTCCGCAGTATCCTTAGCAGAGATGTAGGTTAGAGTAGGTCTGCTTTATCCACAATATTGTATTTGGACAATTGCTGATGCTTTGAATTGACATTGCCTTCTCAGCCTTCTCCGATTTTTTTTTTTTTAGCCTTGTGCACTTCCTCTAGATTTGGTTCCTGGCACTATTCCTGCTGTAGGTGATGAAAGATTTATGGAGATAGATTGAAGGCTGTCAGACTTCTACCATAGAGCACCAGCTTCAGGTGTAATGATAAAATAAGTTTTTTGAAAAAATAAGTTACAGTTCACCCTTGCATCTTAGACAGGCAAGCTGGTCAATCTGGCATCTCCTGAACTCTGTGTCAGATGTCAGCAAGAGCTTATGATTTGTTCCTTAATAGAATTTCCTCCTTCTGTCTGAAGTAAATAGAGGATTATAATATCTGTTGTTTCATAGCTAAAAGGGGAATAGATTTGTTATTGTTGAGAATTTCACAGATTGCACATTGTAGAGAGAGGAATTAACTTAAGAATTCGTGAAATGCCAGCTTTTTAAAGAGTTAAAATTAATTTTAAAAGTAAAGAAGTATTTATGAGATATAGTAACATAATTGTGAGCAGTGAAAAAATAGCATGAGAGATACAGATTAATCACTTATTTATATAATCAGTGAATTACAATTTTGGATATTTAGCATTCTTTGCTAAGAATTTTGCTTGCAGGAGAAAACTCCCCACTTTGTCCTTGGTGTAAAGACCCCCTAACCATAGAACATTTGCTCATCTCCTGTTCAAAACTAGATACAATTCGTCAAAACTGTTTTACAGCACAGACTCTCGCTGACCTTTTTACCAAACACTCTTCCAAATCAATCTTGGCATATGTAAAGTCCATTCAGATGTTTCACCTGATATGATAGAACTTATGTGTTAAAAAACTGTTATTTTATAAAACTAAGAAAAGAGAAATCTCTAGACTTGTAAAATTTCTTTATATCAACCTTTGAATAGTCATATACATTGTTTTTGCCATGAGATAGCCTTAGTTGCTGACTTGGCATAAAACAACAATTAACTAACTTGCTAAGAATTTTGTGTTATGGAAATATCCAAGCATTTCCTTTTCTTGGCAGTTGTTGCAGTGCAAAGTCCTTTTCCCATCTGTTGCATTCAGTTCATTTTCAGAATGACCTGAAGTGCAAAGTTCTTTAGACATCTGGAAATTATTTTTGATGAGGTGGGAGGAAGTGAAGTGCTGGTGTGTAAGTTTTCTATCCTTGATATAAGTGATACAGTCAGTTCTGTTCGTAACTTAGACGATGACAACTTTAGCCAGAGATCTTCTGTAACAGAACAGGATGCTTGTAGCAGCTATGACTCAAAACAAAGTGTTCAGCTGGGTTTTCTGTTTTTGGTGCAGATCTCTATCACTGAACTGTGGACAGTGTTATCAGACAGTCGAGGGAAATGACTAGTTCTACTAGTACTTGTAGTAGTAGTAAGTAAAATTAAGTAGTATAGGGGAAGTAGAGCTGTCACATCTGTTTTAGCAAGGGGAAACAACTTCCGAAGTTGTTTTCTGAATTTCTTTCAAGTGCCATAAAACAGGATTGTGAGGCATGTCAGTTGGGTGAAAGTGCATTCCTTGTTGGTGAAATACCATCCTTAGTCCATTTATGACTGCTTCTGTTTGCATCTTAGTGCCATGGCTGCAGTGTCCAGCAGCGGAAGACATTCATGGCTGCGAAATAGAGATGTGTTTATCCCTCGAATCTGAAGGATGGGTTTTATTTACGAATAAACCTGGGCATAGCTTTTGCCATCCCTCTTGGCACACATGGCTGAGATAATTGCTACTTTAGTCAAGTGTTTTGAGAAATACATTGTTATAGGTGATTATGTTATATGAATGGATATAATATACTTGTATAATCAGTTATTTATCATCATCAAGTATCATAATTAAGTAGATAATTATATGTGCCTAACTTTTATACAACTAGGAGTGCACTAAGGCTACACCAGCACCACATCAGACAACTAGGTAGTGCAATAACATTATGATGACTGACATCATTAGGTGATGGGAATTTTTCAGCTCTATTATAATCTCTGACACATTCATGTACGTGGGCCATCATTGACCCAAATGTTTCTGTTTGTCATTACTGTAATATAATTCTGTTGGGTGATAAGCATATCAAAATGCATTCACATTACTTTCAGACATAAACAGTCTATGAAGATTGCTTAACGTTGACCACATCAGGAAATAACGAATTGCTGGATTTAGTGCTTGCTGTTTAGGTACTTAAATTGTCAGTCTAGTTTAGGCTTTTTAATGTTACAGCTTACATGAAGTTAAGGGTGCTGTAGTAGGGGTTAACAGGTGATTGTTGTATCTTCTGAGAGTGTGGCAGGGTGTCTTTAGCAGAGATTTTTACTTTGGCATTGAGAATGGGGAAGATTATTTTTCACTTGTTCTCTTTAGCTCCTACAGACAAGAACATTTTGCATAATTTTATATGGCTACAGTGGTCTGTGAGAGCAAAGCAGTTGTGTCCATATAGTGCAGCAATAGAATGGGTAGTCACAAGGGGAATGTTGAGGGAAGTTACATCCCACTAAAATGCTTAAAATGTGGCATAGAAACAAGAGAGTCGGTAGAGCAAATAGAGATGTTTACTCATTTGCTGGTGGCATGCCTGCTGTGTTTACTGTTGGCTTCTTGTTGATGGAGGAGCGTCATTTTGCCCCTGTCTAAATTCCCATGTCAATATATTCCTTCCTCTCCGGGCCATCTTCCACCCCCCATGAACACAAGATTTCCTCATTCTGATACTTTTACAAAAAAATAATTGTTGCATTTCATAGACATCGGTTTAAAAATGTGTAAACTGAGGATTAAAAAAAAATTATAAAAAAAGGAAAGAAAAACCCAGCGAAAAAAAAACAACAAACCCATACACACATTCATACATGCATATGTGGACACGTGTAATGATGATGATATAAGCTTTTATAGTGCAGTATCCACCCCAAAGCCAGACTCTCCATTCATTAAAAACATAACACAGACGAAATTCCTGTGGCTCACTCTGGAAAGTTGATGGGAATGCCAGGACATTCTTCTGTCAGATGACATTCATAGAGCAAGATGTTGATAAGACTAATCTACAGATTGGAAAAATGTTGGAGTAGAGCGGACTAGATCAATTATCAGAAACATAGATCATCTGAAGAATGTCCAGACAATCACAAAGCAGAAATTGCAGTAAAATGTTGAAGCATGTGACTATTTGGTACTGACAGAAAGTCTGTCACAGGGACAACTCGTAAAAATGAACAAACTGTGATGGTGGTAGCCAGAGAAGACCAACGGTGATGAGAGAGTCTGTATCAGGAGAGGAAAAGCAAAAGGCCATAGGCAAGGAAACAGTCTAGCACAAAAATGCTGAGAGCTGGGCCCCTCAAGCCTGTTAGGTGAAGGGACACCACACCAGTGACTAGGGGTTGCTATGACACAGTCATCCCTTGGCTGGCACCTGGCGTTGGGGGGAGCACATGGATAGACACTGCAGCTGACAGGGCCCGCCACTCTTGCCTATTGTGGGCGATAGTGAGCAGGTCCTGTACAGGACGACCAGTCCAGTCTTTGACGTTCGTAAGCCAGTTCTTTCTCTGGCCACTGCGGGGTCGGCCACCCTCCAATGTGCCTTGAAGGATATTCTTCGCCAAGGTCGTGCCCGGTCACATGGCCAAAGAAGACCAGCTTACGTCGCTTAAGAGTGTGGCCATCTTGTTTCGTCGTTGGATTTATGTTCTTTGTATGAGATCCGGAGCAGCCCCCTCAGGCACTTTTTCTCAAATGCTTGGATTCTCCTTTCCGTTTCGGCGAGTAGAGTTCACGTGTCGCATCCATAGAGCAGGATTGGTACTACCAGGGATTTGTACAGCTTGTACTTGGTAGTGAACCTTATCTTGTGGCTATGGCAGATCCAACTAAACAGCACCAGTGATAGGGGACATCCTTGGCGTACCCCTACTGTGGTGCGAAAGTAAGCTCCTATTTGGTTGTTCAGCAATACTGTACTCATTGAGCTATTATACAGCGATTCAATGACTTGGACAAGGCCTTCTTCGATGCTGAATTTTCGCATCACATGCCATAGCCCCTCGTGCCAGACTCTGTCAAATGCCTTTAAAAGTGAATGAAGTTGTGGTAAAGGTCCCGCTGATGCTGAAGATGCTTTTCTATAAGGAGACGACAGTTGAAGGATCTGCTCAACTGTGCTTCTGCGTGGTCTGAAGCCAGCCAGTTCTTCTGCTAGCAGCTCTTCTGCGGTGGTTCTGATGAGGTTCTGCATGACCTTCAGCATGACTTTGCTTGGGTGAC
Source organism: Marisa cornuarietis (assembly GCA_004794655.1). Lineage (NCBI taxonomy): Eukaryota > Metazoa > Mollusca > Gastropoda > Architaenioglossa > Ampullariidae > Marisa > Marisa cornuarietis. Next base: position 518,978 of record SMMW01000565.1, on the reverse strand, counting down.
TGATAAGCCTTATGGTTCTGTAGTTCTGGCACTGTTTGCTGTTTCCTTTCTTTGGGAGGGGTATGATTAGTGGCTGCATCCATTCTTTAAGCCATTCCTTTCGGTCCCAGAGTCTTTTGCACAGGACAGTGAGGGCCTTTGTAGTTATGGACATGTTATTGACATTTACAAGCACAGAAGCAAGTGCTGCATGAATCATACCTTTTTTTTAACAGGTTGTCAGATTTAGTGTCTGTGTATTGTTTTGTTACTTGATGAATCACCTTTAAAGAAAAAAGACCCTAACAAGTGTGCAGATGCCATTCTTGGCACATTCCAAGACAATGGAGGAGCAATGTTCTGGAACATTGCATCCAAAATGCCAGTGCAAGCCAATCCAATTGTGTGCTGGAAGTTTCTACAAGTTATACATAAACTAATGAGGGATGGTCATCCAAATGTAAGTGTAACATTTTCCGTAGTTATGCATGTATTTCTGTGGATGATGAGCCGTCAACAATATAACTAAGACTCATTTAAAAACAGTCACAGAAATGGACAGAAAACCACTAAGGTGCTTTTTTTTTAAAGAATAAAGTGAAATGTGTTTTTATTATTATTATTATTTTATTATTATTTTTTCACTGAAATTTTTCAGGTTGTTCCCGACTCTTATAAATACTGCAGCCAGCTTCGAGACTTGGGAAAGTTGTGGGTGAGTAGTATGTGAAGTGAGTTTTCCATGCATTCCAGTTGTGAATATCATCTTTGCTTCTGAAACGTGTGAACTGGGCAGTGCTTGATGTAGGCCTTTATTTGAAGTGAACTGTTCTTTGAAATACTTCTTCAGGTCATTGCATTAGCAGTCTTTTTGTAGCTCCATTTCTCTCTGCAGACAGAAATTAATGACCCTTTCAATCTGCAGGTCATTGATTTGCCTGTTGTGATAGGTTGGTTATCTGGGTTTGTTGATCGATATAGTTGCTGTTGCATTGTACTTGTGCATTACCCTGCTGCTCTACTTAATTTCCATATGTATGGTCTATAGTGTAGAAGACCTCTGTTGTAGTGATCTCGGTCTAAGGATAATATTACAGCACTTCTTGCATGACTTGGCATCATGCTTTTGGAGATTTTGCAGCTTTACCAATGCCAAAATAATACCAGTTAGAAAGATTGTCCAGTGGTATACAAAACTACACACTGGTACAGTTGCTAAGATAAAGGGTTCTTTTGGCTGTCCAGTTTGCTTATTTGTATGTCAGCTGTTACTGTTGGTGTTAGTTTGTCCTATTTGAACACTGGTCAAACAAAAATCTCCTATGGGCAACTGCCAAAAGTCTCTCTGTGCAAGCCTTCATCATAATTCCAGTGTCATTCCTTGCATGATGTCTTTAAATATTTCCTCATGTTGAGGTTGGGTCTTGAAGCACTATTTGCCACATGCCTTTTTTAAAATTTATTATGTTTTTTTGGTGGGATGGGAAGGGGGGATGGTGGTGGACTTCACAAATGAAGAGTTATGTGTGTGCACTGTGCTGCATTATTAAAGCTTACCAGCTGCTGCATGTACAGCAAACAGTCTATTTATAGATCACCCTTGATCGTTATTTCTTTATGTGACTCATTTTGCACATAAAAAGGGGGTTACATTTTTTTTCAGATTGAGAGGATTTTGTGGTAGTTTTGGGAATTTTTTAAACAATCTGGTTCACAAATTAATAAAGTGTTTTCCTCCTAACAGGACTAGGAAAAACTTTATTTCTTGATCATTGGTCTTTTTTGTTTCCTTTAATTTATATTTCCATTTTTCTCTTTCTTGTGTTTAATTAAAATTTGATAGTAATCAGTTGTGCTGCTATATGAATACTGTATTGAAAAAATGTCATAATTAAAAAAAAATATTCTGCCTTCTTTATCTTTTACTAACCATTACTAATAATGTCGTGCTGGGATCCGCTATGATTTCAGGGTCACTTAAAAGAAGGTTATGGAAAACTGATTGCCTTGTACTGCACTCTTCTTATCCAGAAACTAAACTTCCACAGAAAGGTGAGTTACATCAAGCATATAAAACAAAAATAATGGGATGAAGACTTAGAGGTAATATTATTATGCTGATTGTAACTGTGGATGGCTGGTAGAAATTCTCCTCTGGAAGTAAGAACTACATCATTACAGATTTGCACAATTACATATAAACTTAGAGTCCAGTGTAATATGATAGCTTAATGTGGTGTTTCGTATGGAAGTTTGTATGATGTTAATTTAAACATATTGAACATTCTGCATGATTATTTTGTAAATAAAAGCGGGAAGGCAGGTTCATAAGTGAGAGATGTCTCAACATAAAGTTCTCATGCCCGTCTGTACAAGTCTGCACCAAATTATTTTTTATTCCAGTTTCCTCGGATACCAGGCAATCTAATGATGACAGATGAACAATATTACAAGATATGCGGGAACAATGTAGACAACTAGTATGTCCTATTTTTGTATTTTAATATTCAGCTTACCTTGAGGATAGATTGCATCTTGAAAGTTCAGTTATATATAGAGTTTAATTATATAGTTGAAGAAGGTTTATCCATCATTCATTATTCATTCATAAATGAAGCCAGAAGTAATGGTCTCAAGGCATTGTGGCTGTAAGGGTAGAAATCTGAGAGTGGCTCACTGTCTAAGCATAGAGTGTAGATGGCAGAGGCCAACTCTCTCTTTGCACCACCTTTTGCCTTCTCTGATAAACCAGACAGTCAGTGCTGCTAGGTGGGCAGGGGGCATTTTCCATTTGCCATCCAGGACAAGCCTTGAACAGGCAACCTTCTGAAGTCCAGAATGCTAACCATCAGACTACAGAATCTTTCTGAAATGTGTTTCAAAAGATGTGACAGTTTAGTTTTTTAGGCCTGCCTTTATGAAACAGGTTGGTGACACCTTGATTAACTCTTTACACTGCCAGGTTTCTTGCGGAGCTGTCAAGTGATGCTAGTTTCTGATAAAGTATGTATTTTAGTAAATTAAGAGTTAAGGACATCTTCCTTCTTATTAATAGTGTGTTAATGTTGAAGCTGTCATTTTGTGTCTGTTTCAGTTTTGAATTCTCTATAGATATGCTTGATTACATGGAAGAGATTCTTAACCTCCAGCAATCAGGTATACATGATGTCTTAGTCAAATCTTATTTTACACTTGTACCTACATGATTGCTGCTTGTAAAAATCTCATTTCTCTAGGAATGTTTTTTTTAATCTACTTATTCAGAGATACTGGAATTCACAGAAAATCAATCAGCTATTTAATTCTCAGCTGACTGCTGTTTAAAATAATACAGAACTGAGTTAAGTACCAGAATAGTGGTAATTTGTCAAAGCTTTTTCAGTTTCATTGTGGGTGAGCGCTGAAGTAACATTGCATGTCTGCAGTGTTTGGATCACTGGACATGTCTCGAGCAAACTCCATGACCAACGCAGGGCAGTGTCGACTGGCACCACTCATTTTATGTATTTTAGACTCATGCCAACTGTACGACTACTTGGTGCGATCTCTCTTCAGCCTGCACTCTAGTGAGTTGTTTAGAAATGCCTGCTTATGTCTTGTTGTAGACAAGAATGTTTTCTGCAGTTGTGCCTTGTTAACTGTTTGAAACTAACCATGTGATGGCTGTGCCAGCACACTCATTTTTATTTTGGCTGTAGCTCTTTGTTGTTTTTTTTTTAAATAACCTAGATTTGTTGATAACTGAGCATATCACATAACATAGGCACATTCACATGTATGCAGATAATGTTTGTCACAGATTTTGATCAAATATACCATTCTTGCATACTTCAATGACCATTTTTTAAAAACAAAAACGACATTAAACATTATTTGATGCAGTACAAATAATGTATGTGAGACTGAGAACACTGTAATAAAAGATATCTGTCAAGCTTAGTGTCATCAGAAAGTATTGTTTCTTCTTCTCACCCTTTCTAGTCAGTGGTCCCGGTAAGTACTAACAGTTGGCTAAGAAGCCTCTCTTTCAAATTGTCTTTCTTTGGATTCTACTGCTTGGGGTTAAAGGTTTGCAATCATTTAAAAACTGGTCTGGTTTTGGTGACCCATAGTTTTCTGGTGATGGGTGAACATCAGGGAGACATTTTATTTCTTTTTTTGTTGTTGTTGTTTTATGTTTGGGCAGCTGCAGAAATTGCAGGAGTTTTTTGTTGTGTGATTGCTAGATGTCTAGAATCTCAGCTTTTTAATAGGATAACTCAACAGTAAATAGTGTAATGTTACTAAAATCACAGGCACAATCATTCAGCTCCATGCAGTAGTAGACGTCTGTTTTGTTTCTTTGGTTCATTTGATAAATTACTAATCGTAATTAAGGAAGATAAATAAAGGAATGAATAGAAATCTGTACATAATGTTATCTTAAACATTTGACTGAAGTACAAGATAAAATACATGAGAGCAGAACTACTGAAAAAAAAAATTTGCTCTTTTGGCTCCCTGCCCTTTAGATTACGTTATTCTGAAGGATAGTCTCTATATTAGATGTTAATTTCTATTGCACATGAATTTAAAAATAAGTGTATAAGGAACATACACATTTTACTTATTTTCTTTTTTTGGGAGGATGGGGGTGATTTTTCCATCTTCTCTACATTCATGTTGCAAAAAGACATTATTCCTAAATAAGGTTATGGAAGTTTTACTGTTAGAGCCATGCAGAAGAGTTCTCAAATTATGATGATGAGCTCTATTTACCAGATTAACATCAGGTGGAAATTGTAGAAGTACTGGCAAAATGTAAAATACTATTGCCAAACAGTTTGATTTACACAGCTCAGAAGTAACCACTCATTACTTAAAATCATCGCTTGAGCACTTTACGTAAACACTCTGGAGTATTTGATTTGTTAATCAGTTTTTATTTATCAATGTTTTATTTCTTTGCTTTTACTTGTCAACCCTATGTGATAGCACTATATATTCTTTAAATAAAAAATAACTCATGAATAACATACTGATGGCACAAGAAATTAGTCAGATGCCCGTCAATCCTTTTTTTCCTCTTGCTAAACCTGGTCAGCGCATTGCTTTCATTTTGGCACTGTAGTCATCGGCTTTACTTGCTTGCTTGAGTACCAAGAGGTTAGATGATTTTTTTAGGCACATAGAGAACAAAAGCCAGGACATAAAAGGTCGTTAAGATGCAAGAAGGTAATTTGCGAAGTGTGTGTTTTACTTTTCAGTACATAAGATTTGCAGGCAGCTTTTCTGCATGTACATATGAATTAATGTCAACACAATTTACATGCATTCTACTCTTCCTCTTTATTTGCATCCAATCTTTTTTTCTTTTTCCTACTCGTTCTGTCATGATCCTTCAAGAATGTCAAGTCTGTGTCTGAAATATTCAGGGTCTGTTGCATATATGTATGGCTATGGTGTTTTTATGCTGATGATGCTGGCAGTGGGGAAAGTGATTATAAGTTTCTTACTGTACTGTGTAAAATACCCAATGCTAGTCTAAATGTTGATGTGGCAGGTCTTCCCCCAGACACACTCTCTGGACATAGAGAACGCTTTCTGCAGTGCTACAGAAGGTATTCACAATATAATTTCTTTTTTAATAACAACCACAGTTGACAGTTTGCATTTAGGTCTTGTTAAATGAAGCTATTTTAGTCATCAAATTCTCTTTTTTATTTTTATTTTCTAAAAGAAAGGAGTGTACTCTTTCATGTTACCATTCTTGGTTATTTGTCTCCTGCTGTACTGTCTTGCAGGCTGAAGGAGTTCTATCACAAGTGTGGCAATTTGCAGTACTTTAAACACCTTGTTCAGGTGCCGTCCTTACCAGATGTAGGTACCATCACCAAGGCTTTACAAATGTGCTTTTATGTAATTTACACTGGCATAGCTCAGTTTCTACAATGGAGAGTATATTGATGTGATATATAAACTAGAGACTAGGTTGAAAGTACCCTTTTTTTTAGCACAGGAAAGCTTTGGGAGCACAAAATGCTAACTACAGTGTTTGTCTTTGCTTCAGGAACCTCCCAACTTCTTGGTAGCATCAGACTTTAGCAAGCATGTAAAACCAGTGGCTGTCGTTCCTGACCCTGAGCCTGAGATGGATGCCGACAATGACTCTGTAGATAACCTCATTAACACATCGTTACCCGATGTGAGTGACAGACTGCAGAACATCTGTGGATCATGGGATAGTAAACTAAGTGTATGAGATAGGTTTCCTGAAGTTTTCCCATACAAGTGATTGTTAAGTTTCCTGACACAGGTCTAAAATGGAATATCTGTGGCCAGAATTATGCAGAATTAAAACAACAAAGACAAGTTACTCAGGCGTTGCCTCCTTCTGTAAATTACATGCGTTTTGTTAAAAATTGTACAATTCATGCAGTGTACAACTTGCTGGGCTACTGAAACTGGTGTTTCAGAGCATCACCATTGTGTTGAATATGGCACTTTTACTGTGAGGCAGTAATAAACTGTTTCTGTGTGATTGATGAGATCGACACATGGGATTAAAGATGTGGTATTTGCTTCTTTGAGATTATGAGTAATGTAGATTTGTTCAATGTGACTATATTTGAGAGTCATACAGATGTAAGCAAAGAATTGCTCTCATAATTTCTACGTCTTATCTGACGATGTGAAAAGAAAGAGAGAACCTAAATATAGAAAGAAACAGTAGGCTTTCTTTTGTCAAGAAAATGTTACTTGAAGGTTGCATGAATCATGCCTTAATTTTGTGCTTCAGGAATCACAGTTTGAAGAAGCTTTCGGGGACAGCAGTGCCATGGGTAGTTTTAACTTTAATGGAAGGCCCGATGAGAGGTAGGTTGAAAATTGTTAAACTTCTTTTTGGTCATGATCACCTACAATTTGTTAAGCATTAAGCTAACTTCTGTTGGCTTTAGTTTCACAATAACCATAGTGCAGACAGTAAAGTGAAATTGGTCATTTAAAAATAAATGGTCCAACCAGAAATGGAGAACATGGACAAGTGCATTAGAGTTGGAAAATGTAAATAAATGTATGTGTATGTGTGTGTGTGTGTATATATATATAATCTGGCAATATGTGTGTATTTGTAGAGTTTCTTGTATTTTATTTTTGAAAGCTCATTAACTTATTCAATACAGACAAAAATGACATGACTGAACATGTAAAATGGTAGTGGTGGCACGAAGTACAATGTGTTCCAGCATTTACACCTTTTAACCTACAATATAGACAGCAATCACTGACACACTATTTTAAAGATAATTTTTTAAAAACATTTATGCAATAGTATTTGCAAAAAAATATAGTTTTGTTTATTATACTAATTCAAATAAAAGGTGGTAACTGTGTGCAGTATGGAATGAAGAGAGCTCCTGTCATGACAGTAGATCACAGTGCAAAAGTTAAAATTATTTACACAATATATTTACAAATGTAATATTTTATTAGAATATACATTAGACTTCAACTATTACTTACTATGACATTGTCATTTTTGGCTGTTGAAGTACAAATCCATGTCTGATTGAGTAACCAGTAACCGTTTCGTGGCTTTTGACCAACTGATTCATTTCCTACTTTCAAATATAACAAAATACCTGATTGGTTTACTAGCTTAGCTCCTTTAGAGAAGTAATTCATTGTAAAACAATCCCTTAAGAAGCCAACAATTGCTTTCTTTATATATTCATTTATTTATGCACAACATGATGTGTTTTGTGACATTACTCAGTTTGCAATACCATGTGCAAAACACTGTAGCCATGAAGATGTTCTTTGCTGCAGAAGCAAGTTGTGTAGAAAGAGTTGAGTTAAGGTTAACAGCTGTCTTGCTGTGTAGTATATATACATGAGGATATGTCCTTTTTATGAATAAACTGTCATTAATATTTTGTTTGAATTGTCTTTAAAAACTAGGGATTTGTTGATAGAAAGGTTACAGCAAGAAATTCAGGACCTGAAGTTTGAATTAGAAAGAGTTAAGATGGAGGTGAGTCTGCATCTTTATGCTTACATTCATGTTTGATAAGCTATCTTTCTGAGGCTGAAATCGGTTATGCGTAAATAATGTGAAAACTTAATGCTCAAGCTCTGAAGTTTTGTGATCTGAATCTAAAGTTAGGGAAATTTTAACTCCTTCACTATGTAAAGAAAACAAGACATTTGAAGCATTGATTGCTATAGTGGTGGCATAAAAGTACATTATGTTCAGATGTGTACACCCACAAACCTTTCATTTATTATTGCGCAGGGCAATGTGTTTTGTGAAACTACACCAGTTTATGTTAAAGTATGCGAAATAGTTCCTGTGCTTTCAAGACATTTGTTTCTTCAGTAGTGAAGCCTAAGGAAAGGGTTAAGCAATACAAGATAAATAGTGATTAAAAGCCATGATAAAAGAATAACTGCTGAGAATATCACTTTTGTTTAATTTAATAAAATTTGTTTTCAGGATCAGAGACAAATAGATGCTTTAAATGGTGAAATAAACAAGTTAAAAAAGATTCTGTCAGAACTTCGTTTATCAGCTGACAAATCTCTCAAGGTGAGAAGGAAAGATACTTTTATCCTGGTGTATGGACATTGTAATGATTCATGCTTGTACTTAAATCTTCTGGGAGTGATTGTAAAATCTGGAAAGATGTTCTATTTCAGCAGTATTTGTATATGTACTTCTAAAATTACTGAGTATGCACGCCCCATTACTTCACAGGCCGACCCACTCACCTTACATATATACAGGCAAACACACACATTCTCTCTTACTCAAACCATAATATTAAACAGCAGGAATTTTTTTTTTGGGTACCATATGCAAGTTTAAATATCTGTGTGCTTTGATTTAGGAAAATGAAATGCTGAAGAAAGATTTAGAGATGGCCAGAGCAGAATCTGAAGCGGCTAGCAAATTACCTGAAGCAGAAAGTGAGTTTTCAGTATTTCAGTTATCAGTAAGCTTGATAATGAAAATGTTTTTTATTATCAACTTTGTATACAAACAGCAAACGAGCAGAAGATAATTCCAGATGTGTTAGACCTCTTTTCCATATGCTAATTAGAAAGGTCAAGTTGGTATTATTATTACCGTTAAGCTTAATTTTTGTTTCAGGTTAGTGAAAGATTGTATAGTTTCCAGTTAATGATCTCTTTCATCTACAATGCTCATTTTTTTCTCAGAAAATGCAAAGGCCAATCAAGAAAAATTTCAGAAAATGAAGGATATTTATGGAAAACTACGTGAAGAACATGTACAGCTACTTCGAAATGTAGGTAGTCAGAATCTTTTCTGCCATGATGGACAGAAAAAGCTAACAATGTACTAATACTAAAACTTTTCTAGAAAAATAAGTCACAACATGTAGGGCAGCATTTTGTTTCTGTACTGAGTTCTTGGTTACATGTCTGTGCAAAGATCTATAAAATTCAAAGCAAACTTTCTAGTGCTGTTTCTGTTTTTTTGTGTGGAATTGCTTTATACATTTTTGCAAATTGTCATCATTTATTCTGGTCTTTTTCAAATATATTATGAAGATTAAAGAAACACTGATGAACTGTCTAAAACTGTAACTGATAAAATGTAAAATAAGCATTTATGTCTGGAGAATTGAATGTTTAAAAAATGTTTATTCTTTAATTTTTCATTGAAAAGTTAAGTTGATTTCTTTGAGCAGGATTAAAGAATATTGTCCTTTCTGTCATTTGATGGAAAGGCTGTAATAAAGCTTTATATATATTTATATTTCCTATCTAGCATGCAGAAGTCAGTAAACAACTTGCAACTGAGAAAAAGATTGTTGAAGAAAAAAATCAAGTCATCAAGGTCAGTTTTTTTCTTGATAGCTCTCAGCAGGGGTGGACAAGAGTAGGGGGAGATAACGTTTCATTTGAGATGACTGCAATCAAAAATTTTATTACCCTATCATTCACTTACATGTGTTACTTCAGAGCATAAAATCATAGTCAAATCAAAGGGTAGTAGAAGTGGAAGAATTTTCTAAGATTTCTATGGCCCATATCATAATAGTAGACTTAAGTAACCTGATCGAAATTGAAAAATTCGTGAAGACTTGAAGAGTTCATGAACTTATATTTTATACTTGCTGTGGCCATTTTTCTCTTATTAATGACATTTTAAGCAAAGATTTAACTCTGAACTCTTGTTTGCGTAAATGTGTATGCTATGGAAGTCAGTTGACATTGCTGGTTGATCCAAAGATTATAAATGCATGGGCATGCCATTCTCACAGATAAAAATGGTCTAACAAAAACAACTTTATGATAAACGAGTTTTTTATATATTTTTTTGTCTTTTTTAATTTAATGAATGTACAACACAAAACAACTGCAAACAGGAGGGAAACTTTTTGTCAGAAGGGGGTAGAAAGTTCTACATGAACAGAATCTTGTCAGTCGCAGAGAATACCAGCTGACTTTTGTATCTTACAGAAAATTGAAAAAGTGGTGTATTTTTTTCCCTTAAGATAGTTTTGTACAGTACGTTTATGTGTGGGCAGATTAACATGGCATGTTTCTGCATGTTTTTTTCTTCTTTTTTTGCATGTTGTCCTGCCCCTTTCCCCAACACCTGTGAACATGCAATGTCTCTTAGGAAGTGGAGAGTGAGCGAAGGAGAGCAGAGGAGAACCAGCGTGTGATGCAGGAGAATCTTCAGAAGTCGGCAGATGATATTTCTGTGCAGTTAGCACAGGTTTCCAGTGCCAAATCACAACTAGAAGAGCAGAAACAGGTATAGCAGATAAGGAAATCCAAGTCAGCTCTGTTGTCCAGCAGATCTATGTCTTCCAGCATAGCATACATTTTGTATTATGTATTAATGTGTTTTAAGAAACAAGAGGAACCAGTCTGCCGTCATGTCTGAAGGAGGAACATTGGTTATATACAGATTGTGTTAAAAATGTTTTGTTAAGAAATGACAGTTTTCCCTACCTCACACTTTCCCATTTATTCTTCTTGTAAAGCTGGGTCCCCTGCTGATATCCAGGTTAGAAATGGAGAGAGTTATGGAGAGATAAGTGTTAGAGACAAGGAGCTCCAAATTCCCACCTTTAAGAGAAAAGCAGATTAAGTAAAGTCTTTTTCTGCTGAGCATTTGTTTTCATTTTTGAAGTGGCTTTTTTTTGGCAAGGAGACTTCAATATGTTGACTGGATTACAGGTGCTGCTGTTTAATTTGTCCATTGCTTGCATGGGTTGGTTTTCTTTTATGCCTTTCTTCATGCCACATTACAGTTGTTTGACATCGGTCTGATGAAAAGACCACTCAGTCCCTAAGGGAAAATTTCTTATCTGTTATGGACATGTGATTTGCTAATTGCAGAGTTGATACTGAAAGAATACATTCATAGGCCTGATTTGCCCTTGTGTGTGAAGTTTCTAGAGTTTCAGCATTTATTTCAGATTGGGCATTGGCCATTCTTTAGGCATCTTATGATGAACAGGTGTGTTTTAAGAAATTTGCTTTAACCTGCAGCCATCCCTCAAAAAAAATTCCCTTGGGCTAGAAGCTTTAAGAATTGGGTGAGTCATGCTTTGAAAGAGATTAATCCCCCAGATGATGTATAACTGGCCTTGTGAAGTTCCAGCATCTGGACTGAGCCTTTGCATGAGCTCTCTGGTTCATGTTTAAAACAGTGGTAGCCAACAACCACCAAAGCAGCACAGTAGGAGATAAAATTTGGGATCTGACTGATCTTTTTTTATTTTCATTTTTATACCCAAGTTCAGAATAGACTATGTACTACTAAGGTACAAGCTACAAATATAAAATATGCATTGAATTGAAATTTGATGCATTGAAATTAGGTCATCACACAGTCACATTTGAATTTAAGCTGGAGAGAGCATTTCACAGTATATTGTGATCATTTACCACTATGCTGCCCATACAGACAAGTACCCTTACTCACTTTGCTGCTTCCTGCATGACCCAGAATCTTGAGAAGTGTTCAGTGGCATTATCTTTCTGCATGGCTTAACACCTCAGGGTGAGTTTGCCAACATTCTCTTTGCTTGAACAGCGAACAGCCTTGTACAGTTGGAGATTCTTTCTGCGTTTGATGTGCATGTGATCTCCCATGCAGCTGCTGTGTAGATATTTTAGGCTGGAGATGCAGAATTCATACAAATGATTTTACGTTGTGGTGCTGGCAGGCTTCACAGATGGAAGACTTTTTCACAGGATGGCAGAGGAGTAAGGTAAGGGAGACAACCAACAACCGATAGGCATGGGCTTAGGAGAAATAGAACTGCAATCACCCAAGCAGCAAGTAACTTGTAGTCATGCAGTTGGAAGTTTGGTCCATTGTGCTGAAGAATTCTTCATGAATGTTATCTTTGATGTACACATTTTGACAGTTAAACAATAAATTTTGAATACTGGATAATTTTAAGGTTTTGTTAAGATATGCACAAAAATGGATGAATACCCTCTGGTGCATATTTTTTTAAGAGGTGTGCAGTTGGGGAAGTAAGTAGTGAAGTTGTGCAGAAAGTGTGTGCAGCAACTGGTCTTTTTCTCTCCTTGTCACTTGCAGTTTTTCATATTTTGCACTGTTGTCACCCTATTTTGGATGAGTTTCGGACTTCAGAAGTGAAGGAATTAAGAAAGAAGTCTAAAGCTGGATTGTAGATAGAAATAAAAAATTGTTTCCCATTTAAGAAATAGTGTAAGAAGTATAGGGCAGAACTTTGATATAGGTGGGGACGCGACGTCATAGGCCGATCTGTTATTTTGTCAGAGGTGTGTGGTAGGGTTAGGGTTTGGGGTAAGGGGGTTAGGTTTAGTTTATTAAGGTACATTTAGGCAGTTGAGTGGAGCGAGCAGACGACAAATGCCGCGAGCCATTTCTGTTATGGCTGTTATGTCCTCCCCTATATCAAAGCTGTACCGAAGTATAGTATCACAACGTAACAATTTAATTTTTTTTTTAAATTAGGACTTGGAAAAGCAAGTTCAGTCACTGCGTAATATCCAGGCAGACTTAGAGAAGCAGCTGGATCAGATACGTGCAGAAGCCGGGGACTTAAAATCAAGCCTTGAAAACACACAAAGAGAGGCCGGAGAAACAGAAGCTGAACGTGCGGCAGAAATATCATGTTTGCAGGCCCAGGTATCTGTTGTTGCGTATTAACCTCTTTTCCATTTAACAGATATATTGTGCTTGTAGTCGCAGATAACAGTTGCTTTGTGTTAACCATTTTGTTACTTGGCAGGAAGTATTAAGTTTTCAGTTCTTTTGTTTTGTGTCCTGCCACTGGACATAGCTATCACATTGAAAATCCCAGGAACTTGTTGCTTTGTTGTGTAAATCTCACTACCACTTAACAAATCTGTTATATTTGTTGTGTAAATCTCTCTACCACCTAACAGATCTTTTATATTTGCAGTCCTGTGCACTTGGTGCTTTGTGTTAAGAACTATGCCCCTTGACAGCAAAGCAGTTTATTGTATGAGAGCTATGATCCAGAATGTGGTGTTCAGATGTCATGATCTTAGTTTTGCCTCTTCTTTTTTCTTTCCATTGATTCATTTTAAGGGTGGGGATCTTCTGGCCCACAGGTCATGTAAGGCCCACAAAATCTTTTAGTTTGGCCCCGCCAAGGCAACTGCAGGCGAGACTTAAAATTCAATAAATCTAGCAGGTTTTTTGCTGTAGCAACTTATATTAAGTGAATCATAATAACAACTTAAATTTTGAGGGACAAAAAAGGAAAGTGGATTATGGAATAGCCAGGACACGTATACTGCTCATCAGCTGGCTACTTGTGATCTGTCTGCCTGTATTGTAGTGACTTGGAAAACAATCTGTGTAAGCCTGGGATTGTACATTTTGCAACAAATGTTACACAGGGGTGAAATTATGGCTTCATTAGATAGAACAGGCTAATTTTAAGTTGATCATTTTGTGTGGGCCGCAAATGATGTTATAAATATCCAAATGGCCCTAGGTAGAAGAAAAGTTCCCCACCCCTGATTGATTGATTTATTTAGAGAAGTAGGTAGGGGACTAGAGCACTGCTATCCGAACACATAAGCATGCCTGTTAGATACCTGTGTAACCAGCGAACTTCCCAGTTGACTTAGCTGTGAAATGGGGACTTGACTTCACAAAGGGTTGGGAAAAGTAAGGCAGAGACTGAGAGGAGATGTGGTCTCTAACATCTCACTCCCAAGTTATACATTTACCCTTTATTTATTTATTTTTTTGGATTACAGCTTGAAAAAACTCAGAGGGACAAGCAGAATCTGGAGGAAAGCCTCAGGAAAGAGTTGTCGGAAGTTCGAGAGCAGCTGGATAGGACACTGATGGAGAAACAGAGTATAGAGAATGACCTTGCCAGCCAGCTAGACAGTCTGACAGAGCAGCTGGCACAGCTTTCTGTAGACAAAGAGGAATCTGAAAAACATTTAAACAACCAAATTGATGACCTGCATAAATCTCTCATTGGTCAGTAGCAGATGTTGTGTGTTTCAAGGATTTGTAAAACAGAATTTAGGTAGTTATGAGGAACATGATAAAATTAATAGCCTATTAAAATACTGGAAGAAAGAGGGACTCTAACCAACAAATATAAAAAAAGGGAAGAGAAAAGCTTAGTGGGATTAAATAACACGTCTAACTCTCTACATCATAGTAACTGTGGAAAAGGAAGCATGGCAGCCAACATTGCTGATGCAGAAAATATTGTTTTCACAGGTAGTGCTGTAGCAGAAGGCAGAGCTATCATAACAGATGCAATGGATCAGAGTGAGAATCCAGCACACAGTGATGTTAAATGCACAGCAGGTAAGAGAAAGAGAAAAATGCCAATGTACCTGGGCATGACTGAAAGTGGGAAGAACACATGCAGGAGTGTGTGAGCTCGTGTTTGGATGAATGAAGAAGCTTTCAGGAGTGAACTCTCTGTAACGAAACTGAATGTGGTGTTCTTGATACACAATGATGTTTTTTATTTCCTCCCTTGCAGAATTTATGATACAGAGGACAGCTCCAATTTTGGAGAAACTGGACAAACTTAGAAAAGTTCATAATATCTACAGTGTTGACAGAAAAGGTAAAAAGTTGAAACTTTTTTTTTTAAGAGAACGTGAAACAAAGTAAGAGAAAGTGATTGTCAGATATGTCAAAAGATTTTAAAAAATTGAAACAAAAAAAGACAAGACTTCCCTCCCCAACCCCTAGCAAATAATTAGCTATTTTTATCATTAAAGGAAAACAGTACGCTGACCCCTATGCTCTTGGGTTGTGACCCAGAAATTCTTTGTCCATTAGATGGACATGAAATGCACATAAAGCCTTTTCCAATAGTCTTGATCACAGCAGCATTATTGAACAGGAATTCCAATTTTTAAAAAATCAACATTTTTTAGCATTAACAAGTCTCATTTATTTTTTGATTGGTGCAGGTGAGGAGATGATGAGCCTGACTTGAAATATTGAATAATTTAGACTGGGGCTCAGGATGCTACCTTCTACTACATATTTATTTTCTTTTGGCAGACTTGCAGGAACTTGTAACTGCCATCAGTGACTTGTCACATCACATGGCTGACTCTTTGCTCCATGGCTTTGCTACTGCCCATGCAGCTCAGATAGAACCAGGAGAAGGTGAGGGAAGATACAAAGACATTTCATTTATTTACACATTCCAGACACCATCAAAGTGGAGAAATGTCAAAGGCTAATGCATTAAAAAAAAACCTCATCAAAATGCAATTAACAGAAAAGTGATTTTGTTAAATAAGAAAATAAGTTAGCATACAATATATTATTCTTTACATAATACACAGTATGGCATGTTTGTTGCAAAAGTTCAGTTACGATTCAGTAATGAGGGATTTTGAAATTTTTAACCTCCAACATGAAATTATAAATAGCATATGAATAACAGAAATGATGGCCTCTTCTGCATTATGAACAATCCTTTCAGAGCTGACCAATGCCTGTAAAGATGCTGGAGGTTCTGCCCTGTCTTTGCTGAATTCCCTGGAGAACAACATAGCAGCTGTTCCAGATGAGATTGATTCAACAAAACAGAAGGTGCGGCATGTTCTCCAGCTGGCTGAAGCACTTGTACCAAAGATGGAGGATGTAAAGGTCAAAGAGATTGGGGACCTTGTCGAAAATGAGATGCAGTCTACAACAGCAGCCATTGAAGCTGCTGCGCAAAAAATGCAGGTTGGAAGGATTAAATGCATTTAGTTATTTTGTTTATCCATTTCCTTTCTTCATTTTGTTGTGCAGTCTTTAACACCAAAAAGTCATAGGACTAACCTTTTTTTGTGTTAAGAAGAAAAAAAAACTGCAGACTCTGCCTGTTCCATCCATTCTTCTATCATCATTGCATTCTTTGTTTCACAAGGACATAAACATTTGGCCATGAGATGAGTGTATTCTCCAACCCTGAAAGGTCACATGAGTACCTTCACTATCCACCTTCCCCATTTGAAGAAAACAACATTAGCCATTACCTTATCCATCCATTCTTCTGTTATCATTATGTTCTTTGTTTTACAAAATGGTTCACTAAACCAGAGGTCTATTTATGCATTGCTTTTTTTACTTAAAAAAGAAAATTTCAGTTTTAACTCATAGAGCCACTGCCATGTTACTTGGGAATATATTATCATGGCTATCACATTTTTCCCCCCTCAGCAAATGCTTCAGAAAACTAGAGAAGATACTACAGGCATTAACCTGGAGGTCAACGAACGAATTTTAGATTCTTGCACAGAGCTTATGAAGGTGAGTCAGAAGATTTCTTGTTTTGTCATAACAAACACAAAAGATGAAGTCTGAGAGTACAAGTCTGTAAAGCCATCATGCTCACTTTGCTTTTTTTCTACTTGATGTTGATGATGTCGTTTTATAATGCGCCAGTTTCCGCATCGCAGAGATACACTCAACGCGCATTGATCCCAACAGCCACCAGACCGCAGGTCAAATGATAAGTTCATTTACATTTAAACAAACAACTTCCTGTGAAGCCATCATGTTCCACTTCCTGTCAGGGGTTTAATAGAATCACGTTTGAGAAATTCACAGGTGTAGATGCCTGCTTCACTCATTGTTAGTTATATAGTTTGTAAAGTATAGAAGAACAATTGACACAGTATACAATCAATATCAGCATCTTGTTATTTATGGCATTGTAACTTGCAGGCTATCAAAGTGTTGGTAGAGAAGTCCAGGGATCTGCAGAAAGAAATTATTATGCAGGGCAGGGTAAGTCTTCAATGAATAATTTACACCTTGTGAAAAATATAAAAATAATTTATCACAGTTTGAAAGATTGTATGTGCTGAAGTTTGTTTGACAGACTAATTCCTTGCCCCCTTCCCTTTCTACTTCCTTTTAATGAATTCTAAATATAGTCATTTTTTCTGTTGATGTTTCTAGAAATGTCAAAGAAATTGTAAAAAAAGTATTATTATTGATAAATCAAATTTTTAGATGTTTTTTATCAGGGCACAACATCATCAAAAGATTTCTATAAGAAAAACCACAGATGGACAGAAGGTCTATTGTCTGCTGCCAAAGCTGTGGGCTGGGGTGCAACTGCACTCCTGTAAGTACCACTCTGTGTGTGTATCAAAGAGAGAGAGAGAGATTGGGTGAGGGATCAGATGTATATGCACTTGCCTGCATGTGTGCATGGGAATGAGTTAAAATGGATGTTTAGAAGTTGGAGGGCAGTCTGTACTCAGAGAGAAAGTTGAAAAGAAAGCTTTGCAAAGGAGAGCAGTGAAAAAATGATGACATTGGTAGAAACAGCTTCTACTTGATTTCTGCATACTGGATCTTGTGAATTGGGTTGACAGGGACACTGCGGACAGAGTGGTGCAGGGGAAAGGTAAATTTGAAGAACTGATGGCATGTGCACACGAGATTGCTGCCAGCACCACACAGCTTGTGGTTGCTTCCAAGGTCAAAGCTGATCGTGGCTCCAAGAACTTGGCAGCTTTGTCCTCTGCATCCAAGAGTGTGAACACTTGTACTGGTTCTGTAGTGGCTTCTGCGAAGACTGGGTCACAGATTGTGGAGGATGCAGGTGAGATCTGAGATGCATATTTTTATTCCATAGCATGCACATTTAGTGTGAGGTTGTTTGCATGTGAGGCCACCTTTGAGAAGGAGGGCTTATTAGCAAAGTGACATTGATTTTTTTCCCCTTGTAAATCACCATTGTCACAGTTTAATTTTGTGAGTGTTTACTGTTCAGGGCTTATGGACTTCAGCAACATGTCCCTTCATCAGACCAAGAAGATGGAAATGCAGACTCAGGTAGGTGGCCTGTTGGTTCACTCCTTAGCTGTGCTTTTATTGATCGTTGTTCTGACTGACCAGCTGAACTAATTGAATTCTCTGACTGCACGCTCTAGTCCCTTCTCACACATTTCATTTCATTGATTTTATTTGTAAAGGGTTAGGGTTAGTTACACCCACTGTGTGAAAGAGCCGCTTGTCTTACATTCACTACATTCAAACTCAGGATCAAAAAAGGTCTTTACCAAGTCATTGACAAGTGCTCAACGAGCACAGTACCACTGGACAACCAAATGGAAGCTTTCTTTCACATGACGATGGAAATATCTGTCAAGAGTGTTCCCGGTCACCTGTGGTGTTCATCTTTTTAGAGACCATTGTGCGTGAAACCACCACGCTTGCATTTCCTTTGGTGATAGGCTAATTTGCAGCCATGCTTTACAGACGACATCAATCTAATAGCAGGCACTAATAGCAAAATGCAAGACCTTACCAACAGACTGACAGACAATTCTAACTCATATGGAATGGAAACCAGTACTGACGAGCAAAGTCAGGGTCATTGGCAACGGCAGAGCAGATGTCTACATTAACAGAGTATGGCTCGAAGAGGTAAACAGCCTTAAATACTTGGGAGCCATCCTCTCCAAAAACAGCATCTCCTGGACAGATATCGACATGAAGATCATGACAGCAACAGTGTCAATGGGTAGGCTGGATAGGGTCTGGCACAGCCATAATGTCAGGTTTCCTATTCAATAATATCTGTACAAGTCACTCATGGTACCAATACTGTTTTTTGGATGTGAAACATGGACTCTGCTTGCTGGTAGAGGAGAATTCAGCCATTCATCTGCCTGAAGAGGCTGCTCTGGATGTAGTACAGATAGCATAGAACCAATGCCTTTGTACAAAGATGGTCACCACACTTGTGGGACACCAGGAGCCCCTAGTTGCTGGTCAGGTGGTGTAAACTGTTGTTGTTTGGCCATGTATACTGATATGACACCTTATCAAAGACTGTCCTTAAAGGTATCTTGGAGGGTGGTCAACACTGGCGGCCAGAGGAAAGAGTGGACGTCATTCTGTGCATGACCTCCTGACTGTCACTCTAGACAGGCATGCTTCTTTCCATCTGCTCCCCCCAGCATCTAGTACTAGACAAGGGACAAATGAATGAATGGTAATCCACTTTACTTGGTCAGCAGATTTGTGTGAACCAGTTGCGTGTTTGGCTGTTGGTAGATTCGTGTTATGGAGCTGGAGACTGAGCTGGAGAGGGAGCGGAGACGACTGGGCGAACTGCGCAAGCAGCACTATCAAATGGGAGGCGAGGCTGAAGGCTGGGAAGTTGCACAAGTGAGTTGATGTGGTTGTCTTATTTTTGTCTTGTTTTCATCTTCTGTCGTGAATTTTGTTGTGTCTTTTCTTTCCCATCCTCTCACTTTGAGGAGCTAAAATAAACAGCCTAATTTTTCAACACTTTCATTGTTCTAAAATAGGGTAACAATTTAACATTTGATAATGGTCATACACAAAAGTAAAATTGTCTTAAAATAATTTGGTCTGTGATTATCATAATGGTGCTTATTTGTTGTTACTTTCGTTATGGTAGTTCCATGTTACATATCCCCAGTGCAAATTATTTTCTGTAATGAAAATATGTGCAAGGATTCTTTGTGTGTGTGTGAGAGAGAGAGAGAAAGAGAAATATGCAAAATGTAAACATCAGTGGTGACCAAATAGTTTACACATTCGTAAATTTTGTGGATTTTTTCTGTGGATGGATGGGACTCTGTTCAGACCTATTTATGTTTAGGAACAATAAGTTGCACATGTATGTGAGTGTGCATGTGCCGAGATTTCAGTCCCTTGGAAGAAAGTTATTGTGTGCAAAAAAATTGATGGTAATTTTTTTGTATGCTTGTTTGGAATTTTTTTTGAAATAAATTTCAGAAACATTTTACTCTGTGGAAACATAGATGTATGGAGAATCTATGAAGTTTTCTTGTGAAATTAGAGAAAGAGGCATTCTAGAGCATCTTCTGAAAATTACCGAAGAATGATGGTGTTGAAGCTAGAAAAAAAAGCTGAACCTGGTGGAACATTGACCGCTAGTAACCCCGCCTCTTGCTCCGCCCATCTTAGTGGTGTGGTACAGGTGGAGCAGACTAAGACATAGCTACTTGATCAGTGAACTTTCAGTGGAACTTGTTGGGGGTTGTAGAGCTGATGAAACTGACATTCAGACAAAATGCCATCAGCTACAGTTGGTCTGGGCAACATTACATTGACATGACTGATAGAGCAATGACGATCCTGTATCTGCTGATAAGTTTGTGACAGTGATTGATACTTGAGGTTAATATATATATATTTGGACGCAGATTTAAGGTCTGTGCGGGTGTATGAACAAAAATTGTACCTAAACTACGCAATGCTGACGAGCAACAAACACGGGCCTTAATGGTAATATCTGACATTTGTCGCTTCAAAACCAAAAATTACATGTTGAATACTGCTTGTTTTTTGTCTTGACACTTTTTTCATTACATTTTATATATATATATATATACTGGTATTAAATATATGATTGACTTAGGTGCAAAAGTAAACAGTGTAGTTGTCAGACTTTCTAGGCTAAGCTGCCTATGTGGTTTATGGCAAAGTTTTATTCACCTGAGACATTTCTCCCTGTCATAATATGGTCTTGAAAATGGTAGGAATGTCATTTGTCTGTTCTCAAGTTTAGAATCGGCATCTTTATACCATATCTGTTTTGCTTAAATTATTGAACGTATTACTACAAGTGCTAGACATGGTGTTTGTCTTAGAACAGGAAAAATAACCCTGCCTGGGGAAATTTCTACAGATTTTCCAAAGTCGCGATGTTGGCTGCGACGTCACAAGGGGCGGAGTGTCTAGCGGTTAATTATGTGGTCTTTTTGGCTAAAGATTTGTTAAAACTGGAACAAGGTTGTCATGTGTATATTCTTAAAAGTGTTTCTGATCCAAACTATCACCATTTCCTTAGATTTCATTTCAGTGAACACATCTGTGTGAGTGTGCAATTGAATGAGTGGATGAGAGAGTAAAATAGAATCAGGTCAGATTGATCAGGGGTGGAAAGAGGGGAGAGGAACATGAAGGAGGGAAGAAAGACAGCATGAGAGTGGGCAGCTTCTATGTGCATGTGTACGTGTGTGCTTGCTTGTGGATACACATACTTATACTCTCCATATAACACCATCATTTTATTCCCTGAATCTTACATGGACTTCGCTCAGGATGGAGAAGGAGTTGAACAAGACCCTCACGGCATGTCCAGCGTGAGTTGTACACTAGTGCTGCATCACTGGCCTTAAAAGTTGTACTGATGTTTTTGCTAGTTGTTTTTGCACTAACCTAAAAATGTGGGGGAATTTTAGATGTATTATTGTCGTGCATGTTTTAAGGGGAAGGTGTGTGTGTGTGCGCGAGAGAGAGAACTTGTGGTGGGAGGGAGAATTTGTGAACAAGACCACTTGTGGAATCATCTTCCGTACGTATATTGCCATTTATAAGATTGTCTCATAGTAATTCAGTTTAATGATTCTTGACATTAGTTATCACAGCAGAACCTTTTTGGTGCACAAAGAAGTGAAAAAGTAACATTTTATAGAAATCACTTATCCAAACGAGGCTTAACCTTTTCATGCATAAATTAAAATAACAAGTTGTAGTAGTCCTTCGCTTATTAGAGAGTTTGAGATTCAGTGCTCGTGCAATGCATGCGGGAGCGGCAACCTGTAGCGTCACGGGAATTTGCGCCCTACATCATCACATCCACAAAATCCAACCAATCGCTTTCTCAAAACGGGTAGGCTTAGAGGCTCGCCGTTCTCATTGCCGCACACGTCTCCCTACGCGTCGTGGATCTCAAACTCTCTATTGTCACAATCATGTCACATGCTCTCATAACAGTTGTACATTCTTTCAACAAATAACAATTGCCTTGGACTGTCCAGAACTTGCCACATTAGTTGGGCATTCTTTTCTTTTTTGTCTGGATCAAGGACTTGACCAGATAACAAACAGGATTTCCCATAATTGATGTTTAATACCAGTCTGTGTTGCAAATCACATTTAGAAACATACACTGATCAACAGGTGTGGAATAACCAGGCAGGCAACAAACACCAACAGGGAGAATGTTGCACATAACCTCACATAGAATTAATAATTCATTAACTTCTATGGAGGGAGTTCTCTGTCCTTAAATATTCCCAAAGGGAATCTAGAATGCAACTTTCAAGTTCCAAACTTCATTAATTAAACTTCTTCCATTCATACCATCAACTTACACTAAATCTCTACCAAACATAAAGCGATTTCTGGACACACAGCTATTACAGCAATATCAATTACTCACTGCTGTCGTTCTCACACTATCTAATGTGTTCATGCAAATAGAGGAGTAAAGGGCTCTTGAGCATCCTGTGTTAGGAAATCATCGTGACACAATCAAAATCAGTTTCAGAATAGAATGCTGTCTACTCCAACAAAACTTTTATAGCATTACTCGCAACTTACGGAAATGGATGCTTAGATAGTCAAGATAATCCAGTGCCGATTGCATGTGTGACACTCAGATTCTCACCACAAAATTTTGTTTTTCATTTCTGCATTCTTTCCCATGATATTTGACTGATTAAATAAATACATTGAGAAATTATGACTTAACATGCATTTGACCATGTATCACAATAAAACAATAATACTTAAATTATTATTTTTTCACCCTTTAACTAATGTTTCAAAATCTAACCTATAAAAATTACCTTTATTAGATGAAGGTAGGGCTCGATTTAGAGATTTTGGCAAAGTGCATATGTCACACAAGTGCGATCATCAAACCCCTCAATGCCTCACAGTATCACGCACGTTACTACCTTCGACATGCTTCCACCACATTTGTGTATAGTGTATCATTCCTCTTGCATACTCATGATGCTAACTAGTAAATTATTTCCCTTACATAAACAAAATTAAATGCATTAGGCCATGGACACATCCATGATACTTATATGAAGGAGGATTCACCTTTTTGTGCACAAAGAAATACAAATATTTGGTAATAGCCAGCCACTTATACGAAGGAAGATTCCACCTTGTTTCAGGCATATAAGCATGCCTTTGATTGAACTCAACCAAGTAACTGAATGCCTTTTGGTAGATCCCTTTGAAATAATATATTTTGGTTGCTTTACTGATTTTCCTGTTTTTTTTGTTCTCCAACTTTTTGTTTTTATGCTTATGATTCTGTTTGAGATCCCAGTACACATTAGCATGAATGTGACAGAAATTTATTGTTTCATTTTGAGTATTGTTATCAAACAACACTGTTCTTACTTATGAGGTCATTTTCTCTGTTTTCTATAACGAAGTAGGAACTATCTTTTTTTATATATTCATATTAATAGTTCATTGAAATATCTGTATCCGCCACCAGAAGAGTCACAAGTTCAGAGAAATGACAAAAATGTAGATAACTGTACACTTCATTATACCAGATAAATAAAAATCTGAAATGGAGCATGAATATCAAGCACGTAGAACCAAAAGAGAGAAATAAAGGATGGATATTTTGAGGGAAGCGGGGAAGTCTTACTTTCATGAAATGTATTGAAAGGAGGTGGTGCACCTTCAGGCCTCACAAAATGAACAGATTAAGCAAGAAGATCTGAGCGCTGGGGGTGCCAGGTGAGAGAGGCGTGTGGGGGCAAGGTGGTAACACGTATAGTAGTGCAATCTTGTCCTTACTGCCAGCACAAACCAGCAGAAGTGCAACTCATGAAGTGGTGAGCCTGCATGTTCAGCTTATACTTAAAGAAAACTGTGGGAAAATGTTCTTTGAAGGTCTTTCAAACAGGCGAAATAAAAAAAAAAATCTTAACAAAGAACAGTGAATATGAACTGTGTAAAAACAGTTTACTGTGATCTTTTGTTTCTGAAAGTAAAATTATTTTTTACATTTTTTTCTGAAATTATATCTTTATTAAATCATGCAGTTGCGACAGTGTATACAATTGTATACACTGCTGCATTTACTCCGGTTTCACCAACAACCAGTACTGGCCAGCCAGCTTATCTGATCAACTAGTTTCTGTTAAGGGATGAATGATGATCATAGGTCATGTACAGTTTGGATCCCAAAGAGAGAGAGAGAGAGGGGGGGGGGTTAGTATATGAACGTCTTGAACAAATTTTAAGAAATGTGAAGAAAAGTACATCTAGGTGGGTTTTCTATTTTGCTTACTGTCTGGATAGCAACTTCACAAGTGCAGCAAGATGAACTGTTGTGCTTGAACTAAAAATATGATGCCCAGCAAGATTCCGTTTGATATTTTTAGTTCAAGTACAAGAACAGTCTGTCTAGTTCTCAACCAGATTTTGCAAAAGGCAGTATTTTAAGGGATCAGCAGCTTGTCCTGTAACTAGTCCAAGCAGAAGAGATTGCTTTGATAGAAAGATTTTAGTGAAAACTCTCATCACACTGCTTGTTTAGTTCTGTAAAGTTAGTTACATAACATGCTTTTTAGGTGCACGCACTTCTTTACTAAATGATGAGTAATGTCATGTTTATGGCATGGCCATGTTTGTTGCAGAACCTTCTAGACTATTTATAATATATACTTTTTTGCACTTGACTGCTGACTGCATCACCCACTAAATTTAAATTTAAAAATCTACACAAGCTGCCTGGTTGCGTTAACTTACCTTTGCAGTTCTGCATTTCTTTTTATGTGGACAGTGATGTATCTTGAAATATGAGTAGTTGCATTGTAGTCCCCAGAACAGGCATGAGATAATTGCAAGTGCACACAAACACATGACTACCACAATATATCACAGACAGAAGAAAAACATTTATTTTGAAATGACTTAACAGGAACCAGGGCTTCTTCATGATGCAAAATATCCACTTCAACAACAACAACACACACACATATATATATATATATACACCCACATAACGTACAGTACCAATGGCTTACAGTATGTATTTAAGATTATGCCAGCTCATTGCTTGATATTACTGTCTTAAAAATGTGGTGTTTTTTAATCATTTGAGTAGCCGTAAAACTACAGTGCATGTAGACTTGGAGGATGTGTACAATTTTGTTCTCATGTTGTAAAGGAAGTGGTTAATATTTTTGTCTGCCAGTTTGTTTACTGAACATTTTGTTGGGTTATTTTTCTCCTCTTGAAATACTAAAATATGTGCTAATGTTTCAAGCAACTATTTTATTTTAGGAGTGATAAGTTTAGACAGTTTTTATGTTTTTTCTTTACCAGTGTCATTTTGATAAATAGTGTTATATCATCATAAATACATTTCAGTACTGTAAAATTTTAATTTTTCCATTTTTTTGGTTGCATAAATTTATTTTGTATAAACATTTCAAGAATTTGAATCACTCTTCTTGAAAATGAATGACACCAACTTATGGCATAAAATTGTGTTAGCTGTCATAGTTAGATGAGTGTTTTGAGATATATTTAATAATCTGATGCCCATTTTTAGCCAGCATCATGCTACCATGTTTCAGCTTGTCACCATGCTGTCATGGGAAGGGCCGTGGGACTCAGACATGTTATAGTGATGCTAAATTGCCACTGATTTGTGTCTGTGGTAAGGTCTCATGCCTGATGCATGGTCAGCTGCCACCAAGCATGTCCATGGTTGAGCAGTTTGCCTGTTTGATTTGGTGTTGTGCGTTGAGCTCTCTGCTCCTTTGGCCAGTTTTATTTTTCTTTCCATAAGATGTGGAGGTAGTCCCTCATCATGTCGATGCTGCTTGCTCAGTTATGATCAGAGGGATGGCCTGTGGATTTTTTTTTTTTCTGAATCTGCATGATGTTTGGTTGGGGAGGGAGGAAGGTCTGGGGAGTTCAAATGTTCTTTGTCGTTTGCTGTTGTCATTTCTGGACTTACAAGGATGCCCTGCTGAGGCATGTGAGATACGAGTTTTACTGAGATTACCTTCATGATGCTTGGGAGTTCATTCAGATTTTCCAGTGCTTGTAACTTTAGAGTACTGATGCACTCACAGACTGGTATTTGTTGTGCCCAGAATGTTTGTCACTGGAAGGGGATGAAAATATTAAGTTGTAAGGCAGCATGGTGTGGCCACAAATCAGGCGGTGTGAGTTGTTTTGAAGAAAATGTGTGAAGTTGAATATTGTGTGCTTTTGTTGGTGCTAAGTGTGGTTTATTAATGTTAGGACTTTGTCTTATCAGGTTACTGTAGAAGTTTGAAAGCAAAAGTGCAGCTAATGACCTATCTATGGACTGATTTTGTATGTTGTTTCCAAAACTTGGTGGCTGAGCAAAATCCAGTAATTTTATAAACACCTTTGACCATGTATTAGTCATGACAAATGCATAAGAGACTTAACGAATCTTAAGAATAGCTGGATTGAAAAAAACACATTTTCAACTTGAGCAGGGGTTGGGGGAATGTTAAGGGTTTGATATATGGTACAGGGGTTGGAGTTACTTATGAACCTCTGCCTTGCAAAATGAAAATAATTTGTTGTAATTTCTTGCAGAAAAGATGATGCTAATGTTGAAGGGCGTTGGCAACCAACAAGCACCTAAAAGCGTCAGGTGAAAAGTATTCAAGGACAGAAGTATTGTCAGCCTTTACTTATAGCAGGCAGACTTGAATTCCATTCGTGTTCTCCTGTACGCATTTCTTTAGGTTTGTGTGTGACAGTCTGGTGCATGTTATCACCTGTACATTATGTAGACGGATTGTCCTCGTGGAAATAAGCTTGATGTGCATTAGCACGGGCAGGTAACATTATGCAAAACTGTTGCAGCTATGGAACTTTGCTTTATGTGATGTTACTGTTCTTAAAATGTGAAATCTATTAAGGTGTATAAAATATGAATTTTATAACAACCTGATTCTTGCTTGCTCGAAATTTTTGGGGGCTCACAAAGCTCCCTTTATGTGTGTCCAAAGGGCATAGGGTCATCATTTCAATTTGATCACATTTTTGATCAGTTTTGATTATTGGGAATATTTAGTCTGTCACACATGCAGGTTGGTCTTTTGAAAAAACAATGGTCTCTGATTGACTCTGAAAGTTATTTTCAGAAATTTGGCAGGCAAAGTAGACTCTATACATTTCATTGTTGTCCCTTTTGGACAAGCAAGCCTTCTTTGCAATGGTAATTTTGTTGCTTACAAATTGTGTAGGTGACTGCTTGCATTTGCCTTGAAACTAAGAAGTAGACTTTTAAATTAAAATATCAGAAAAATATTTTTTAAAACAACTTAAAGCATTTTGGATTTGCACCATAAAGAGTCTGACAGTTACATCACTCTGAGAGCCTATTGGGATGCTAGAGTCACCGTGGTCTTCTTGGGATGCTCAGAGATGGTATAACTGGGAAGGACATTTTAAAATGAATAGCAGGGTTGATACATATGAAATAGATAATGCTGACACGGTGATGAGTTGTTAAGTACTTCATCAATGCAGGCAACCTTTTTATAGTTTTAGTTCTTGTTCTATTAAGATGCTTCAATATTGCATTAGGCTGCCACACCACATTAAAATTCTTGCATTCACAGCAAAAACAGAAATTGCATATTATATTTTGATTTTGACACAGTATTTGCTGAATTTAAGTTGCAGTGGGTGTGATTGTAATCAGTCGTGGCAGACCAAGCGGTTAATACTGATTGAAAGTTTTTTTTCTTTTTGTTTGAAACAGATTATTAGCTGTCTAGGTTTAGTTATCAAAACGACAGCTGTAAGGCTGAAGATAGGCAACATTAGAGCATTTTTTCATTCAGATTGGCAATGTATTATTTATTCAAATGGAAAGTAAACCTCTGCACAAATTGCTGGCAATGAAAAGGGAATTGTTTGTAATCATGAGAAGTTGGTTTGTGGTTAGCATGTTACATTTTAACAATTACGAGTTGCTTACAGGGAACAAAAAGGACAGGCAGAAAAGCTGCTGTTGCTGTGATTTGATGTTTAACTTGATATTTAAATTTCATCTTGCTCTTCTTTGATTTACATTATTTTTAGGAGAGGCAGTGTTGAATACGGATATAGTTTTTAATAGCAGCTGTAGACGGCTTTCCACAAACTTCTTTTAGTTCTGCCCACAACATGTAGCATAAGGCAGGTATCCCAGCTGTTAATATGTAGGATTCTAGATAGCATTTGACAAAGACAAGAATCTACATGAGTGTTTCTCAACATAAATTGAGGAATTGGATTGGCAGAGGGCTGAATCAGAAGCAGTCAACATAGATCTACCCATCTTTCTCTGCAGAATCCCTATATTTTCTATGTTTCTGTTACTTGGTGTCTTTTTGTGTTTTCCATCATTGTTTTCTGTTTGTCGTTTATTCTTATGCCCTCATGTTCTATCCATGTAGTCCATGTCTCTTCCTTGTTTTAAGCGCTAAGAGCATGCTCTCTATGAGTGTGAATATGCGCTGTACAAATCTTCATTTTTTATTATTTATTATTTTAATACCTCACCACTCGGTTACATCAATTGTGGAGCTGCGTTACAATGGCCACGGCTACGTTGCATCGTCAGAGGCACTAAAGGTCAGGGTTATCTTTTCTCGACTTCTTGTATTCTTCCGCACATCTGTCCCGTCCCATCTCAGCTCTGCCCTTATATACCCATCGCAGGACTAACATTTTGGAGCTTTAACCCTAGCCAATTAACGCTAGCACCTTTTTCTCACAATGCTCCAGCAGGTCTGTGTCGATGTACTTCGAGCTCCAAAAAGTGAAGACAAAGTCCTGTCAAAACTAACAACTAGCGCTGGCCTACTGGGCCTTGACAACTGCATTGTCTTTTTTTTTCTTTCTGCATCAGATTTAGTTTTAAACTTGTTTTGTTCATGTTAAAATCTTAAGAAAACAATAACTATGGTTTACTTGCATATAGTTGAAAAATCTAGAAACTTATTTTCACAGTGCCATTCAAAATATTCATCATAATATGTGTGTGCAAGAGAGAATAAAGAACGCATATATATATATATATGAACAAACATCCCTGGATTTAAATGCGAGTACAATGGCTGATGGCCATGTAGATCTGATATAATTGATATAAAAGCTAAATGTATAGCATGATTTATGCTACTACATTAAATATTTATTTTGAAATGCTTTTTTTGATTCATCGGTGTTCATCACATTGTTTGAGTGGCTTTTAAACAGCACTTTTAAAACTGAAGAATAAATATTACCATAAAGTTATGTAGCTGTTTCCTTATACACTGAAAACAGCTGTAAGTGGTGCACAGAGAGACGTGTGTACCAAATAATGGTGAATACTGGCCATAGTCTGAAAAAGGAAGAGAAATGGGATCAGAAAATTGTTGCAGAATTATTGAAGTTTTATGGGTTTTTTACAAACGAGACAGTTAACTTACATGTGGCGACTCTCTTTCAATACTCTCAAATTGAAATGTTACCATCACCTGAAAACTAGTCATTATTCATCCTGTATAGCGCTTCCTTGATTATAACAACACAATCTGTTGTTGAGGTAACCAGTTAAAAAAGTCTTTAACACGCATTAACAGTTTTATTTAAAATATCCACAATGAAGTTAAGACTTGCGTTTTTAACCCTTCACATTCTTTGCTTGTCAATGCATACAGAGGTGTGTAGTGCAAGAGGTGGGGGGAGGGTTTAAAGGATGGCACAGGTTACATTGTTTTGTTGAATTTTAGTTGTCTCAGGAAGTGCATAAAGATATTTATATTCTCTTGATAAAATTTAAGATATTATTGATATTTTGTTCAAGATCTATTTGGTGTTTTGTACAGGCGCTGAAAACTTTTCTTTACATTTTTGTTACAGTTTTATGCATTTTTGTGATTCATGGCTGTTAGTGGGGGCCCGGGAAATCTGAAATAACTGGTAAATTCTGTTGATCTAATTTATCATAAATAATCCTGTCCCCAATGACTTGCATGTTTGGAATATCTTCTGCCCACTGTGGCATTACATGGTCGGTGTGTCTTAGATTTTGTTACCGTCAATAAAAGGACAATAGCCAGCATCATGGGTTTTCCTCTCCATAGAGTTGGCTTTCATTTGAACTGGTTGTTAATTTGATGTTACTTATGTAAAACTTGTGTGCCTAAGCCTTGTAATTCTGGCAGGTAATAAAAGGTGTTGATCTCTGTATGTAGGAATCTTCTCTTACCCTGAAGTGCATGCCATCATGGAGAAATCATGATCTGAATGCCAGTCTGTCACTTATCACAAGAGCTTGAGTAAATCACCGATGTCAATAATCTGATCATGTGACCTTGCGGCGATAATTATACCCAAAACCAGCCTTAATGTCTTGCGATCTGTATTCATGTACACTGCATTGCATGAATAGCTTTCAGTATTCACAAGTTGTGGTGTTTCGGGTGTTTTTTTCTGTGCTACATATTCATGGGTTGTACAAATGCTGTACTTCAAATATGTCGGATCTGTTTTATATTGTTTATATGTGAATCCTTATTTAGGTATTCCAAGAATTGTATTGCATTTATTTCAGCCTATTAAACAGTTAATGCAAGACTTTTTTATTTCTTAAGTGCTTTGTATTTCATATATAACTATAAAAACACTTTCATGAAACATTTCGTAAGTAGAAATTAATTTAAATAACACTTTAATAGTCCTAATTAGGCAATAGCCCTGACAGAAACAGAAGAATGGTATTGGCAGCAAGTATACAAAGCTTGCAATTAAAGAAGCAAACAAAATTTAGTCTTCATACTCCACCCATTAGCCCTTTTAATCAAAACAGGGTTTAAAATAATTTTCTGGCTTAAGCATTCTATCGAGCCCTTGTGAGTGAACACTTGCTTACTTCAGATCTGTTCAGGATCACTTGATTGTGTTTTGAGTATTGTCACACAAATAAGTCCTGTAATTGCCTTTTATCTCATTTCTGACATTAAATTATAAAAGCATTCATATCACAGAAGAATGACTTCAGCAACACTTAGATGGAACTGGAATCCAAATGTTGCATGCTTGGACGGAAAAGAATGTAATGCATATTTTGCCAGCCACAGCAACCATGTGTGTGCAAAATACCATCTTGTTTAGTCGTATATCTGTTGAAAGGCCGACTTGTGTGTTGCAGGCAGACCCATGTCATCAAACTCTGCACAAAGCAAAATAATAAAATCACATGGATTGAATTGAAAGCCTATATTATTAAGATTATGAAGGATACACAAAAAAAGAAAACGAAAACAGTCATAAAAATGTAGTAATTCTTTCTCCAGGCTTACTTGACCACAAGAGCACCACTACTGCATCTTTGGTAGAAAACAGCTGACTATGAGGACAGTCAAATAAAGAATGGCTGTAATGACAAGACATTTGTGGAATACTTGCTGTAAGAAGAAAACTAAGTCTTAAAGGGCAATACGAGCGCTCAGCAACAAAAAAAAAATGCTGGAAACAGCATAAAATCTCACTAAAACATATTCTGGTGGTATTTTATGATAGAGGCATAAATATTAATGGTTTTTCTTAATCACACCTGAATTTGTTGAGAAAACAGGAAGTGATGAAAGGTATTATTTCTAAAAAAATTTGTAGCCTGAATGAGCCTGAATTCAAAGAGGAAATCCTCAGTAAAAGAAAACCAACTACGACTGCTGGTAAAAAGCTTACACAAAGATCAAGCACCAGATATGCAACATCGACGCTGTTTACACTGTTCTGGTCTACAAGTAACGTGACACGGCCACAAATACATCATCATCAGTAGTAGTCTTATCTAGCACAATACTAAAAACAACTAACAGTGTGAGGGCACCACTGATGTGCATGGTCGAAACAGCTAAAAAAGAACTGAGGGTGACAAACGTGAGGAGCTTAAACAGGTACATGTAAGTGAACTGTAAATTTTGCATGCAGCTAAATGAGGAAGAAATACATTTTATATTGATACATGTGTATAAAATTTTTGTTATATTTTTAATGGGAAGTCATTATCAGCAGTCAGTTGTCCCCATAAAAAAACTGCAATGCTGGAAATTAACCATCTAACGAAAAAATTACAGGAGTTTTTCTTAGACAAATGCACATTTGAAACGTGTTTATATTTTATTAATTCATAACACGCATAGACTGCAATGTCTGTGATTGTTGCCCATTAAATTTTGATCTGGAGAAGATTTACTTACCAGTCTGCAGAGTGAACTCCCTTTGGACCTTTTTACTTTTTTTTTTTTTAACTTCAGTTAAAACTTCTAAATAAAGATCAAATCTGTAGGGCTGTATTCTAAAATCAACTTTTTCATTGTCTGGGCAAAAAATCGCTTGTTTCTTTATTTGACTCGAAGACGTGCATAGATTTGCTGGACTCACTGTTACAAATACTACTTATATATTATGGAACTTTTCAGTGTTGGACAGTAATTTTCTTCTGCTTCCTAGTGGCAGGTGAGAATGTTTGAAGACTTACATATCTTGAAAATTATGCATAATTATGTACTCCTATTTTGGGAATTACTATTTTAAAATGAACTTAACCCATCATAAAGAAAAAATGCACTCGTGTTGCCCTTTAAAGACACCTTTGGTCAGGAAGCTTAGCTACTTTTACGTAGCACTAGGATGTGACCTGAGACAAGTGATTATCAACAGTGATTCTCTTGTGGCTCTATCTGGCAGAACAAATTGGACATAAATATGTTGACAATAGCAAATCTACTCACCCAAACAATTTTTGTAACTGATATAGCAGTGATAATGACTCTTTTGCAAGTCTTCTAGTATTACAAGACAGTATTTTTGAGATGGTAACATTATTCCTAGATACAAAATGGATATATTATTATCTTCTAGTGTACGAGATACTGTTGCCAGGGAAGAAAGAAGACAACAAAATGAATCTTATTACCATTCTGAAGTAGACATATTTCATGAAGAAGTTTCAAACCAAGCAGGACATCAGCTGTGACATTTTCTTCTGCAGCTAATGTCTTCAGCCTTTCTTGCACTGCCTTTAACACTGGTACCATTGAAAGAAGTCATCAGGAACATGCACACACACACACACACATACACATTAAAAGCTGTTAGGAAAAGTGATGCAGAGCATTTACCTGTCTAACGTTGATCAACTGATTAGTTTTAACTGCATCATAAATAAAAGCAATATTGTCATGATTAATGATTATAAATCTTATTTGATCCAAAACATAAGTGTAGATTATTTCCTGTCTTTATAACATATAAACTATATTATATATATAAAACCATACGTGCTTCCTCTAGTGGATAAACAGTCACCATGTTAAATTTTACTAAACTTTTTAAGTATCAGTTCAGAAAATATACCCTTTCCAGCCGACTTCATTGCTGAAAATTTCTCAATGTGACTCTGAAAAATAAAACCATTTGTTTGGAGACCAGGTAAAAGGGCCAATATATCTTCCTTCTCAGCCAGAGATATTAAGTGCAAGCCAGCAGTGCAGACCTAGGACAAGGTAAATTGATGAAATAAACTTAATGGGTGTAACATAAAAATGCAAAAGGTGCATGAAACTATGAAGCTTAAAGAAACTTTAACTGATGCTGAAAGTATTTTCTTCAGAATTTATAGCAAAAAGTCGTGAGACATAGCACTGTACAATTAGAAGCTGAATGTTCAAATTAATAGTCCATACAAAGATTCTTCAATTCATTCTTAAAAAAAAGACAAAATACTGTACTAATCTTACAGAAGCAGACACCTCTACTCCTAAAATGTAGGGCAGTTATCCGAGAACAGTCTTGTCTCAGACTAAAGCTTGTGATAAAGGCAGGGTAAGTATCACAAAAGGCTAAATAAAACAGCTTGTTCTGCATTATTTTCCTCAATCATACCTGCTCTGTCAGGCTGTCCCTGTAACGAAACTCTGCAAAGTCTGTTACATCATCAGCTGTTTTCAAAGCACCCACTAAACTGTCCCACACTCTGATGTAAAGGCGAGAATCTCCAAAATGCTTGCGATCGGAGGGGATGGAAAAGGCAATAGCTGCATTGATGCGGACTTTGAAATTTTTGCAGTCCTGTACCACGGTGCACAGTTCAGTCAGAACCTCCGCCTGCCACAAACCCTGAAACTTTTATACTACAAGCAGATTTGCTGGATATGAAATTGTATGCATGACAAATGTGTGTGTGCATGCACGCACACATATATATAACTGCAGATAAATCTTCAAAATACAAGAAGCAATTACAGTTGCTTTTATATTTGCTTCCAACACTGTGGTAGAGTATTTCGTAAGTATGGTAAAGATAATTTATAAAGAAAACTGAAAATAAACAAGATCATCCTCTTACCATCCAAGGTGCACCTCCAGATAGCAGTAGGTGATTGCGAAAGACATTGGCTATAGCATAACAACTATTCCAGCGGACCTGTTTTTGAAGAAAATAAAAAGATGCATTTATTCTTTACATTATCTGTAAATTTTAATTTTCTCTTCTCTGTCTAGTTTGTGTTAGTAAACTGGGGATCAAACCATGCATATCACTCATGAAACATGGGAACAGCTTCTAGTCTCCCATATCCCTGCTTCTGGGACCCCCCCCCATTTTTGGTGGTAAAATTTCTTTCTTCTTCATATTGTACCAGATGATATGACAATATTGAGATCACCCTCTAGCTACCTCAAATCCAGCTGTCCAAATCCGTCCAACACAGTAGAACCTGAATTCAACCCAGCCCCCTCCCATCCCACCTGTCACACTAGTGAGCCTCTCTACTCCAGTTTTTTGCCTGGACTGAGTCTGAAACCCACCGCGGGGAGGCACGAGGGAGCTAGCTGCCATCTGTCAAGTACTCAAAGAAAGAAATTTTACCATCAAAAATGGTATTTCTTCTTTGTACTGTACCAGATGACATGACTATATGGAGAATAACAGGTGGAGGGAGTGGCAGCCCACACTGTAATAACACCTCCCCTAGGTGAATCAACAAACAAAAATACACTTTTGGAGCTACATTTCCTGAAGGCTGGACTACCGGCCACAGCTTGAGCCTCAAATGCTCGGCCCAAACTAAAGCAATTTGCTGCAAAAGATTGCACTGGGATGTCATTCTTTCCATTTGTGACTAGTAAGAACCAACACAGGCCTCCCTTCCTGAGTGAGTCCAACCTCTAGGAGTAAACTCTGAGCACTCTCACTGGATCCTTCAGGCCTGCCCTTGGAAGTAAGAGCAGCATAACCTCCTAGGACCCTGTGTTGGAAGACTATTCTTAGCCAGGAAACCAGAATTATTTCGAAGGGATGTGGAACCACTAAACTGCCAAAGAGCAAAATCCAAGAAAGTGCATGAGTCTTGGATATAGTAGCCACCTAGGCTACAGCGGCAAATGTCTTCCTTCAAGTAGAGAAAAGAGTGCGACCTACTGGTTGAGCACTAGTAAAATTCGCCTGCAAGTCAGAAATATGTCTATTGGCCTCTACTTCCATAGGCCCTCCAATGACGGAAACGTATCTGACAGCATGGCTCTATGCCTGTAATAGTAACCGATGCCAAGGATCTACTTGTTAAAAGCCACAGACATTCCACCACATTTGCCTGGCTAATCTTCCTAAACAAGTGGAGGGCTCTCTAGAGATGTGCCCCACTGCTTCACTAGAGAAATGTTGACTTCCGATGGCACCACTGAAAAGGTTCAGTTTCTCTACTCCCTTGACAAGGCTGCCAACTCTGAGCCACTAGGAGCCTGACACTGACTCCCTAGATTTTGGTTAACCATGGTGGAAGGACTATGGGTGTAAAGGCCTAAGCCCTGGGTCCCTCCTAACAGTGAAAGCAGGTTGGGAAGGTCCCATGCCTTATGGCTGGAAACATCTCGCAGTCTGATCTGGGCAACTCTATGTCAGCGATGGACTGGTTCCACGTCTCTACTGCGGACTGCTGTTGACCTGTGTAAGGTTTACAGGTCTCTCTAAGTGCTGCCTCCAAACATATTTGAGATGCCACAGATCCCACAGTCTGTGCTTGTAATACTACTGCCAGACTGTAAGAATAAATCTCAGTGTTCCAGTAAGAGATGATTCATTTGTACTGCCATACTTAACAGCAGAACATGTAACTTGGCTCTTATACACACTCGCTAGTGTGGTGTGGCTAATTCTGTTCCATTATCCAGAAAGGGCAGAGAGAGACCCCTTGATTAATTAACCATAGCTTCTGTAAGCAGTGGAACGAACAACAGGACCTTGAGTTAGATGCCACCACAACTTGTCTGTTGTTACATAGCATGGAAGCGTGTAACTTGCATCTGAATATCCCGCTCGCTAGTGTGGCTAATTCTGCTCAATTATCCAGGAAGACAGAAGGGCTTTGCTTCAGTAAGCAGAAAAAAGAGTGACATACCTGAGATAGGTACCGTTCCACAACACGTCTGTCTGATACAAACCTGGCACTCACAGAGAAGTGAAAAAACAAGTCCCATAAAGACAAGCGTAAAGATTTACTGTGACAGTAAATGTCACGTAAACGGCAAGGTTGTTCCGAATCAACAAAATCTCAGGTAAACTGGAACTGACCAAAATCAACATGGTGTAGTCAGAGCGCGAGCATATGCACATACCGGCAAACTACGGCGAACGTCTTCAGCACTTGGCCGCAGAGTCCTCTTTACAACAAGGAAGAGTTTAATAAACTCGGAAGACAGCGGGAAAGTGGCAGTAAAAAAACAGGTGAGTCTCGGTGTCCACCGGTAAGACACTTGCTACTGCCACACTCCATAACAAAGACCCAAGCGCTTCCCTTGGTGACAAAGGCAACTACATAAACACACCGGAGAAGGAAATCTGTTAAGGAAGATTGCTTCAAGTACGTCAACACCCCCACCCCCTTGCCGTCCGTGTATGGCGTAGCACAACTCAATACAGACAGCTCTGTTCAGTACATACAACATACATACAACACAGCCTAAAAGCAACATAACAATTCTTATCAACACATTTCATTTCAAAAGAGATGATGCCTACAAGCAAGGGTAACCTGAAGACACCACTGGGCCCCACAGACCTCGACGGCAGCGGCACAAGGCCCACACTGTTGCATGGCCATCCCACCCGGTCCCTCTAGCAGTGTCGAGTCACCAATTCACTCAGGATAGCGGGGTACTTTATTAGCTATCTAGCCTTGCCTTACATTCCTCTAAAGCCGCGGTTCTCAACCTGGGGGGCGCGCCCCCCAAGGGGGGCGCAAGCTGCTGAAAAGGGGGCCGCAAAGGCGGTCATTTTCTCATATCTCAAATAGGTTTTAGTGGCTAAGGGGGGCGCGCAGACGTACCTTTATTCGTCTGGGGGGGGGGGGGCGTCACAAGTAAAAGGTTGAGAAACGCTGCTCTAAAGATAAGAGCATGTAACAGGCCGATGCGTAAATCTTCCCGCCACAGTTTGTCTCCTACAACCTGCATGCAACCTTGTTCTCTTAGAAGCGGCAAACTTCACATGGAAAAGAGGTATCCAGGCAGTCGGTACTACGAACATAATAGACAGCAGGAAACAACACTACACTTTACAAGCCTCACATTGCATATCCAAAAGAAACGAGGTAGCTGACACACCTCTTAACTGGGTCGAACCCGAGAGGCTCACTAGCATGACAAGTGGGATGGGAGGGGGCTGAGTTGAATTCAGGTCCTGCCATGTTGCAGTGGTTTGGACAGCTGGATTTGAGGTAGCTAGAGGGTGATTTCCATATAGTCATGTAATCTGGTACAGTACAAAAAAGAAAAACAAACATTCCAAAAATTACCTAGTAATATTTTTAGTCTGCAATATTTTGAAACTAAAGAAACTGAAGCCTGTCTCGTACCTTCATGGGTCCAGAAGTAATTGTCTTTAGGATGATCTTCACACTATGTGCCACAGCCTCCACAATATGACTTTTTCCTACACAAAACATTTGCATGCATCTTTGCCAAGAAATAATTTAAAGTAAAAACAAATAAGCAGTTTAATATTGAAATACAACCAACCCTTACCAATACAATCTAAAATCAAGTAAATGATCATGCAAAAATGACATGACACACACACACACACATACACCTGTGTACTTCTTGGTTCAGTTAAAGCAGACTGAGCAGAAGAAATGTTAGATCACTTAGATGAGAGGTGTGTGTCTGTGAGTTGGTTCTACTAGCATATCATATGCAAACTTTGGATCAGAACAGCAGTCAAAAACAACTAGATATAATCATTGTTAGGAAACTATCCAGTATACTGAAATACATAGACAACTTGCTATATCTTCATTACATGGCTTATTTAAGCTAGCCTTGTATCACAATCTTGTGTGTTTAAAAAAAATACTAGGCTCTTATGACCACCATTAACAGGAATTATGTATATGTAATAAATAAATAGGATGTAAAAAAAAAGAAGGAAATTACTGATGAGTTTGAAGAAAAACATAATATTTGATATTTGTTTTGTGTAAATGCTTGGGAAGTCACTAGGATTTTAGAAAGTTAAATATAATTTCTCATTTTGCCAACACTTAAAACACACTCACTCAGAATTCTTGGTGGCAGATATCGCATGATGTTTCCAACAGCTCGCACAGCGTTACATTTGACTTTATCGCTGTCCTGCACAGCAGCTGTGGCAGTGTTCAACATGCACCACAGGAGCATGTCAGAAAACTGGTCCAGGAAGGAACTGTCTTCCTTGTCCCTTCATAACAAAGTTTTCTACTGCAGTTTAAATAAACTAAGCATACTGAACACTACTATACTGCTTAAACAAAATTAGTTGAAGACTCTTTATCTTTAATATTTAACTGCAGGTGATGACAAAAGCATCCCTTCAATGATCATCGTATTCAGAATACTAACAATCTGAATTCAAACGACACTGCTAGAAGTTGTACTGGAAGTGGTATTACCTGTTTACCACAAGGGCATCACACAGGTTGCCTAGTGCCCAAGCAGCTTTGATTTTGACATTTACACTTGGAATGCTCATGCACTTTAGAATTGCATTTGCAGCATCAGACATAAAGGAGACATCCTGAAAAAGCGAAGGAGAAACTATGTAAATGAATAATGAACATTTACTGAAAAGGTAGGTTTTGCAAGAACGTTCGATTTTAGAGCAGAAAGTTGCAGGTTTGTGGTTTGGTTGGGAATGTGACTAAAAGCACTCATTGCCTACCCTGCAGAAATGGGCACCTGATTTATAAGAAAACGTGGTGGAAAGAAGGGCCTGAGCTCTGTCTTACACATGCTGTGCCCTTGACACAATGAGCCAGCTACACTTTACTGCCCCTACACCCATCAACCAACTGAACTTTTACATAACTATTACTGGTTGCCCCTCTACATGTACTTTACACAACCTTTACTGTGTGTCTCTCTACAAGTACTCTACAATGTCATGATTCTGATATTGTTGTTACAAGCACCACGTCCCCACAAGGCTGTTGTCTATCACCCCTGTTGTTCATCATGTACACTGACAGCTGCAGAAGTACGGAGGAGAATAGCTATCTCGTTAAGTTCTCTGATGATACAGTATTGCTGACTCTTTTGCGGGAACATAAGATCATAGTGATGCCTTAACAAATTTTGGACAGTAGTGCGACTAAAACTTTCTGGAGTCAAACGCAGATAAAACTAAAGAAATAAACATAGACTTCAGGAGAATCTAAGATGATATTGTTGCTCCCACTGTGATACATAGTAAACCTGTTGAAACTGTTAACTCCTTCAGGTACCTAGGCATTGTTTTTGATTGCCAGCTCAAATGGACTATAAACACTGAATTTATTGTTAAATGTGGCCAGCAAAGAATGTTCCTTCTGGGTAAGCTAAACAGTTTTTCAGTTAGCAAAGCAATCTTGGGCCATTTTTACCAGTCGTTTATTGAGAGTCTTCTTTTTCATTTGTATGCTGGTTCCGCACTCTGTCCATGACAAGAATAGTCTGAACAATATTTTCCATATCAGTTCTAAGATAATTTGTATAAAACAGAGAGATTTAGTTTCTTTCTGTGATCAACAAATAGTCAGAAAAGCTTCTCGGATTTTATCAATACCAGAACATATACTAATGGGAGAATTTTAGTTACTAAGTTCAGGTAAACGCTATGCTATGCCTGTATGTAGAAACAATAGGCACCTTAAATCGTTTGTGCCACATGCTGTCCAGCTGCTCAGTCACAGATGAATTGTCAGTGGTGTGTGTGTGATGCTGTCTGTGTGCATTTGAATGGTCTAAATGTAAGGTTGTGGTTTTTTTTTTTAAAGATTGTGTCACTTGCTCATATGTTCCCACTTTCTCATATTTTTTCACACTTTTTTTCCACTTGCCTTTTTTTTTCCTTTCATACTGTGTAATTATTCATATATAGTAACTGAGCACCTTCCCACTGGGGACTAATAACGCTGGTCGCTGTCATTGTTACTTTACATAAGCTGCACTGTGTGCCTACATGTACTTTACATAAGCTGTACTATATGTACTTACTGTAACCTCTACTCTCTACACGTACTTTACATAAGCTGTACTATATGTACTTACAGTAACCTCTACTCTCTACATGTACTTTACATAACCAATACTGCATATACCTCTCTACATGTATTTTACACAACCTGTACTGTGTTTATGTGTCCATTACATATGCGCAACCTGCACTGTTTACATGTACTTCACATATGCATAACCTTTACTTTGTGTGTCTACATGTACTTTACATAACCAGTACTCATAACTATAAAATGTATCTCTCTTTCAGTATTTTTCTCATTCACTGAAAAGAAATGCACTTACCTGTGAAAGACAAGGGTAAAGAACATAGACACCAAGCACTCTCACAGATGCAGCCACAACCAGGCGGTCTTCACACACAGTCAAATGAAGCACCAGTCGCAGGCATTCCTGCTGTGTAGCTGCCTGTATCAGTCAACAAGAAATTCTTTTTTATATTTTAATAAAAGACTTAAAATTGCTTCTGACACTATTACTAAAATCTGACTGTAAATTGAAAAATTATCAGTTAGTTATAATACTTTCATAACTATTAAATAGATATCCACACAAATATACTATGCACAGAAAGATAAAATCTCACAGGAAGTCTGGAGAAGATGTCCTGACCAACATTAGAGATGCAGTCGCAGGCACTGGCACGAAGGGGACTATGTCCTGGCTTCTTTAACACTTCCAGCAAAGGACCAGATAGCAGCATCTGCCACAATTTCAGTGCCTACAAAAACGGACAGAACATACACCATACAAAGGATTCTTTCTCTCTCTCTATATATATATATAACAAATATATTGCAGTCATGATAAGGAAACAATTTCTTAGTCAATAAGTGTCACCGTGACAAAGTGCAGAAACTAGTTTGAAATGTAACATTTATGGCATGTGAAAAAATAGATATAAAGAGAAGACAGACTTTTTTTTTCAAAATATAAAATTCTTGGACTGTGACTTTTAACATGACTGCTCTTAGTCCGTAAGCCCAAGGGGCTTAAGATCTGCCAACCTGTGACAAAGTAAGTGCTTGTGACTGTTCAGCTCCTGCCTGCATTTCCTGCACATCCCTCAGCACTGCTTGCACCACTT
Source organism: Marisa cornuarietis (assembly GCA_004794655.1). Lineage (NCBI taxonomy): Eukaryota > Metazoa > Mollusca > Gastropoda > Architaenioglossa > Ampullariidae > Marisa > Marisa cornuarietis. The sequence continues at coordinate 477,021 of SMMW01000565.1, read as the reverse complement.
CATCCAGCACCTGCACATATCCTCGTAAAATTTTACTTTAAAATAGCTTTTAACTATATATAAAAAAGAAAAATCTGTTAATTATCACGATTGTAGTATCACTTCCAAACAATAGTTGCTACATTTGGTTCTCCTGATAACTACAGACTATTAATGGTGGCTGAAGGCACAGTTTCAAAGCTAGACATCTTTGCAAGACTAAAATCAAATGTAACTAAAATGGCCTCATATGCTAAGCTTGGACAGATCTGCTTTTAAAACTGTGCACTTCTCCAACAGCCACCTATGCTTCCAGAACCTGAAGTGAAAATCTCCTCTGACCTTGCAGCCGTGAAGCTTCACTGCAGGGTCCTGATCTTCCAAGCATTTTTGAATCACATCCTGCATGAGACCCATGCTCCTTCTGTTGAATGAAAGCAATAATTAACTGCGGCAAAGATGACGCTTACTTCATTTTTCTCTCTTCTTCCACCTCTCATAACCCTAGATTCTTCTGCTTTGCTTTCCTGATTTAAATTTCATGGTACTGCACATTTGTTTTGGTGGGACAAGAACTGGGTAGTTATAAATTATTTGGCTTATAAGCCTGAAGGGGCTGAGGTGGGGGTGGAAACAAGGGAAGCTTTTTTTTCTGTTATATTACAATGTATGCAACTTGACTCCTTTCAAATCTTGTGTTATTCATGTTCATCATTAACACACTAAGGTTGCACTCTCCTGAAGCCCATCTCCTAAAGGCAAAAATACTGTAACACTCGGTCAGAACAGGAAGGCAATCTAATTCTTTTTCTCATAAGTATGGGTATGTGTGCAAGTACAGTCTTGCAAGTCACACACATTTACATCAAGAATGTTAACTTGAAGGCATCTTTAATCCAACCATTGTAACATTTACCTCACTATAGGAAAGTAACATTTGGTGAGAGAGGCCAGGACTTGTAAAGACTCCAGTCGCACAGGTAGCGGCTCAAACACTCCTGCACCATCCTCAACATCAGTGTGAACATCACCATTACCAGCACCACCACACCGTGGCATTACATTCCTAATGCAGTGCTTCATAAGCCATGATGTTTCATGTGCCTGTGCTTGAAGAAACTGAACACAAATCTCAGGTCTTGATTATCAAGTCTTTGTGCATTCATATTGAAATGAGCTTTTTTTCTTCTTACTATGACCCAAGAACATAAGACTGTTTTAGTCAGTATTCATGTTCATTTATATATGTGCGTACATTAGCGCACATGTATGCATGCACAAATGCCCGTATGAATGTGTGTGTAAAATAAGTTCTTAATGATCTTTCTTTTAAGCATGGGACATTTCAGACATGGGAAACTTAATGACATTTGTAATGTTGTAAAAAAGTTATCATATTTGTAACTGACTTTTTTATTAACAAGAGACAGATGTTGATTCAAAGAATGACCTCAGAGTGCATTCTGTGACAAAAACAATGAAGTAATCTCTGCTTGCCATTACAAAAGAAAATAGAAGAAATGAAAATAATTTTAACAAATGTTTTTCTATCTGTGCATGTGACCAGGCATGCAGAGGCCATTCATGCTCACATGTACTCAAGCATCCACCCTTATACCCTTGATCTAATGATTAAATTATAAAGTAGGAAGTCACACTATCATCTGTGTCAGACCTGATCAGAAAAGACAGGTGTACGAGTTCCAGGAGAAGCCACCAACAAAGGAGTGTCTGGTCCTGATGATCCCATGCTGTCCAGTCCTACAGGATTCACAAACCTTGTGCTCAAGCCATCACTTGTACTTCCATTACTGTCCACTACAGAACCAGATGGTGATGCTGTATTCTGAGAGTCAAATCCAGAATCACTTGAACATGTGCTTGGTGACATGCCACAATCTGGACCAGGTAGCAGCATCAGACTGGATGTTGCAGCAGCTGTTGCAGACATGCCTTTTGACTCTAAAGTGGCTGTGGGATATCGTGCAATGCCAATGGGAGGTGTAGGGGAATTGATGATGTGATAGACCTCCATGAGAGGAGGTTGATGACTGACCAGTGCTCCCAAGCATGTTAAACATGCCACACGCACATTGGAGTCTGAAACAAGGACCAGAAGACAACAAAGGGTCAACAACATCAAGCAAATTAGGTGAAATTTACAATTTAACAGTCTCATTTTATTTCCATTGTACATAAAAAATACATTAAAAAAATTAAACTGCATCATGAAATTTGCTGTACAAAATAAATAATAACTGTAATAAAATACTAGTTGTAATACATCCTAATAACATCTTTTTCACATTTTTCTGGACACCTTTGTGAGCAAGAAAATGCCGAATCTGCTTCACGACTCTGGAAAGAAGGCCTGGCTGAAGGCGATGATACGGCACATTCACCACCAGGGTGGCCAGACACTGCAACATCAAGGAACCTTCTCTTTCTATTGATTCCTCTCTCCTCTCATCTTAAGCTAACTTCAAATTTCTTTTAAAAGCTCAAGTGAAGATCATATACTGTTTAGCTAAACCTGTGGTAAAGGTAAATCAGATGAAGTATGTTAATATATGCGCATGCTTTTGCATATACACACTAATATCTTTTTAGGAAAATCATACAATTAATCAATTTTAATGGAAAAAGACTTCAGTGGAATTAACAATGAATCTGCAATACCTTTCCCCACTTTATGATGGTTATCAATATCAAGCAGCTCAAATTATATTCAAATTATCGAGACCTCTCAATTCTACAGTAACAAACCCACTACTGATTAGTGTCTTTTTTTTTTAATAACTGGCTCTGTCTTATGGATGTCATGTGACCTGTAGATGGATGACAAGTATTTCAAATCTATATTTAACATGCTTACAGATGCCAGAGTCCTCGAACATACCCACTTAGGCAGGACTTGAAGATGTCCCTAAAAGCAAGCGACCTGTTACAAATGATATAAAATGCTATTATGTAAGCTTGTGCTTGTCAGAAGACTATCAGTAAAAGAATTCAAAATATTATGATGTCACACCTTGATCAGCTGAGTGAGGGAAAGGTTATAGTTCTCAGCAATGAGTGCCTGCAGTAAAGCCCGGTGGAGTTCCCGTATCATGGCACCCAGCACGCTTGAAAGAGGTGTGAATGATGTCCGCAGATTCGAGCTGTGGAAAGACATCCTCCGATAACATGATACAAGCGACAGGCTCCATAAGCACATTTATATTACTTTACCTTCATAAAAGTGGCTGTTATTTTACAACATGCCTATGCATGCTTTTCAATCAATAGGCACTTAAAAATAGAAAAGAAGATGCTGATGTTTCTGTATATCACCATCTCCCATGCCATTAAAAAACATTTCCTTCTCTAGAACGAAAAAAATCATCACAGATGATATAAACTATTTCATTTAAATTTAAATGTTGACCTTTCCTCTGCAGCAGCCAGAAACTGTTTTGTGCCATCCAGCATGGCTGTCAGTGCAACCAGGGCTCCCATACGACACTGACAAAGAATATGCCCAGCATGTTAATCAGTAAACAACTATTTAGATTTTTGTTTCACGAGGTAGGGCAGACAACTGTAATACACATAAAGGTTATACACATGTAAACTATGCATCAATCAAATGATATATACATTTATATAATGTTCTATATAATGCTCCATGATAGCATTATGGTCATGCTCAATTTGTAAGCAACTAAATGTACACTGAGACAGGATGTCTGTCAGAGTATGGGAAACACATGATTTGTTCAACACCCAGTAATGTGATAATAGTTTATAAATAAAAGCACAAGTTCTCTCCAGAAATGCCACATTCTACAGCCTATAATAAAAACATATATATATATATCAGACCTGATAATCTACAACATGGCCAGCCAGCCCACTCCCCCAACCCTAAAGAAAGCTCTGGGAGCAAAAGGGACAGACGATACTGTCATTCATTAAGAACGCTGTCATCATCCTGAGGGATGACCAAAACATACACCTTTATAACCAAAAATAATGGACTGACAATAAAAGACACTTGTTTTAAGAAACAGTTTCTTCTTTTTGTTCCATTTCTTCTGTTTCTATAAACTGATTAGAAAATCTCTACTCATGTTCCCCTCAAAGAACATCTATTTATAGTTTCATAAAGTTAATGCAATAATTGTCTCAGTACTTTTGGTGATGGATCTTTCAAAATGGAAGTAAAGATTGTTTGCACTTGTGGACAGTTGCCAGCAGCTGCTGAATCAGGAATAAAAGATGACCAGTAACCAAACATGGACCTCTTGTCTGTGACCTGCACCAAATATAATTTCATTTGTAAAAAGATTTCTGCAAAGTTTAGTCATAAGAATATGATTGCCATTTAAGCAGTTTCAACATTTCAATGTGACAAAGACCATAAAAGAATAAATAGCTCATATACTGCACAGAAATATCGACCAGCATATTAAAAAACTTATTATGGAAGTCTTTTTTTAATGTAAAAGAATACAAAAAGGGAAGGTGCTATAATTAAAGCACCACATTTGCCTTGCAAATTGCAGTCAGACAACTGTAGGCTGCTATCCGCACTTTGGTGGAGAAAGCATGCATTTTTGCTGCTTGCCCTGTTTCTGTGTCTGAAAATTCAGAATCTGAGCTTGTCATTTTCACCCATGATGGTTGAAGTAATATAGATTCAATGCCTGATGACAAGTCTGCAGCAACTGTGTTCTTTAGCAAGGTGAGGGTCTCTCTGTCTGCTGTGTCTCTAGCTACAGCCTCTTCAGTTTCACCATTTGTCTTCTTGCGGGTTTTCTTGCCTCGTGCTTTAGATGTAGCCGAAGTAGCAGACACTGTTGTTCTTATGCGTTCTGCAGTTGAGGCTGAAGATTCTTTGGCATACTTGTGATCAAATGCCGTGGTAACAGCAGGAAAAAGTTGTGGGGGGATAGTGATTGGATGGCCCATACCATGGAACATGTAGGCCTGAAAGTGAGAAGAATTGGCCATTATCTTCAAAGAAATTTATCTCAATAGCATCTTTAGTACCTAAAAGGAAACAACAGAACCCAACTCAAAAAAGAAGTGGCTAAAGGGGCTGTGATGACTGATAGATCTAACTGCTGTTTTATATACTTTAATTCAAAATCATATCTGACCAGTCTAACCCATCCTCTTAACAGCTGCAGATGGTGCATGTGACAGCATATGCAAGCACAGATCCTCTCACTTATCTTCTTTCTTTACCACACTCACTCTCACACACACTCAGTGTTGCCCATTTATCAATGATAGCCTTAGTTGATGCTCAGCATGAAATACATTCCTTGTATCTCTCTCAATTAAAGTGTCAATCGACCCATATAACAAGACCAGTGGGTGAATCTGGTGACAGAAAGAACTTATCAGATCATACTTTCACAGCTGCCAGCAAGGCGCCTAGATGAGAGTCCAGATCCAGCTTGGCTCCAATCATCAAGCTGTGCAATGCTAACAAGGCATCTACCACAATCTGTTGGGAATCGCAAATAGCTGTCATGAAGGACGTCAAGTCATGATGACACAAACAGAACAAACCAAGTTAAAAAAAAGAAATAAATCCTTGTGATATTAATGATCCCATTATGAAAGGTTCAGTAAATATGACCAGGCAACTGAAACAGATTTGAATACAATGTTTTGGTCAGGGTGAACTGTCCCATTGAGTTTATAAATACAGTCTATTCAAAGTATAAAAATTTCCAACTTCGTATTTTTTCTGCAACAAACCCCTTTCAAAGTAGAGATGGGAAGAATGAGCAAGAAAGTTACTCAAAAAGCAATTTAAAAATGACTTGTTTATATATTTTGAAAAACCTGAGACGGAGTACTTCTTTATGGACATACTATGTTGATGAAACATGTTGGTCTTGCCGTCCTCCCTACACCACATATATCTCATTCAAATGGTGTACCATAATACATGCGAAGGCAACAGTCATCTCTATTTACAGAGGCTGCATTGCCAGAAATTAGAGAGTGTTCCAAGACTATTTTACTGAATTATATTCCTCACTTTGAGAACATTTAGGCATTTTCAGATTGAGGAAGAGATCCTTTTAAATCTTTATTGTGTGCATTTATCAATGTTTTACCTGGTTCAAGCTTTTTTTAAAAAACAGATTAACACAATAACCAGAAAAAATATCAAAAATACTATAATCTGTTATAAATCTTTCAATTATTATGCATTTACATACTTTTGTGTAGTCTGAAAAAAGCTAAATTGTAAGTCTTTAGATCTATTTCTGCCTTCATTACAATGCTCTTTTAAAGCTGTTTGTAACAAAACTTTTACGTTCCTTCAGATTCACAACAAAAAAACCTACTTATGTTCTATGAAATATAATTGAAGAAATCTTCTAACTTAGTGTGAATATGTTTGTCTCCTTTGTAGTCACTGAAAGATAATGTTTGGAAAATCCTGAACAAGTGAATCAATGCCAAGGAATAGGTCCAATTTAAAGGAAAGTATGGGAAAGAAAGAGTCAAGGGCACAATGACTAGCAAACCTTGCATTGAGTGTTCTGATGCATGTTCACTGTTGGCATCCAGTGGAGCAGACTCAATAAATGTGTGAAACATGTCATAGCCAATGCCTTGCTCAATCCTTCTTTTTCCACAGATCTTAAAAAAAAAATGAAAGACCCCTCATCACAACACTGTTTTACAGTACAGATCACAACACTGTTTTACCGTACAGGTGACAATCATAAACAATACTGTAAACTTAGTGTCCCTTTGTTGTTCACAAATGGATCATCACCATAGTACTGTGACTGAACGTTATATGGATATACATTTATCATCATCATCATCATCATCATCATCATCGTAGTGACTACTATTACTGAAACAAAGAGGAAATTAGTTTACCTGACAGCCAAGCATCGGAGGCAATGAACAGCATATCCCGTGGCACCAAGATCGGAGGATGGTGATTCCAGAATTCTGATTAGTATGCCAGGTTTCCCAATAAGAAGATCTTGATACTTTAATAAAGTAGAAGTAAAATAATAAAGATCCAAATCAATTACACTAATAATATAAACAGTTTCAAAGGATTAAGATAAAATTCACTTTTTTTAAATTTTATTGAGAAAATTTAATAACTTACAATAAAAAAAAGTAGATAAACTGGTTTCAAATCTGTTACTTTTACCTGAAAGAATAAATCTCCATAATCTTCCATTAAGACTACCAGAGTTGGAAGAATTTCAATGCTGGCCCAATCTGGGCAAAATCTAAGGGCTTTCACTACATATTCTGCAATCTCATGTGCTGTTTCAGCTCCTGAAAGGGATACCTGTAAATAAAGACAACACAAACACACTGCAGGATTGTTATTTGGCTGCAACACCTGATATTGTCAATGCAATATTTTGAATATACATAAGCAATATGAAAAAATGTTAACCATTTTAAACTGCTTAAAAATACCACCACTACAATAACCGTCCAGAATTTTAAAATTAGCACATTAATTTCAGTTTACTGTGACATGTTTTATTTAGTAGTAATTTATTTATTACTTATTAATAGTAGAACTTTCATCTCAAACTTAAATCATAGTTAACAGGAAGAAATAATGTATGAGTCACAGTACACTGAAAATGATAAACAATTATCATGTTGAATTAAAAAATTTAACACATATTACTTTTAGTGTACTGTGATTCATGCTTTATTTCATCCTGTTAACAATGATAATTTAAGTTTTTGATGAAAGTTCTACTATTAAATATTACAAGCTCACCAAATGATAAAGTAATGATTATCACAAAACTAGTTTCATCCACTTAAAGCAAGCACTGCACCATTTTTGTATTTCGTCTTGCTCCCGTTGCCTTTAAATTTAATAGATAAAACTGTGTGCATAGTATACAAAACATACTTTGGATATAAGAAAGTGAGTGTTTAATGCCTGATGAGCATATGTTAACAAAGGTGAAATGCACTGAATGTTAAAATGCATAAGTTACTAAATTCATACAAAACATACAAATAAAACTTACAACTTTGTATTTGATGAAGTTGTAGATCACCTGGCAAACCTTTGTCACTAATCTCTCCTGCTTCATGGGGATCATTGAACATAGTTTCCGAAGAAGACGATTTCCTGACTAAATAGTTTAAAACAATTATGAAGTTCGATCACTTATGATTATTATTAAATCTGTTTTATCTTAAGTATTGGAACAAGACTGCTTCTGCGAAGGTTTACTCACTTGCTTCTCTCTCTCTCTCTCCCACTTTCTTCTCACGTTTTCCTTCTTACGCTCTACCCTCCCTCCCCTCTCTTTATCATTTAACTTACAATATTTCATTAGGAAAATTAAAAAAAAAAAAAAGAAAAGAAAAAACCAAATACAGCTAATGGGCACATTAAGACTGCCATACCTCATTTATCATTCTTAAAGAGCTATAGTCAAGTGCTATAAGCTCATCAATAAGAACGTTGAGATTACTTCTAGTTCTTTCATCTTCTTTAAAAACAAAAACCATTAACTTTTGGTAACAGTGCTGAAATTCTGTTGTGTCGTCTGTATTTCTAAGCACCGACGCCATGTTCGATTTATCGAACTGTGATGATGCACTCGCATATTTTATCAGTCAAGGAACTGTTCACTATTACACATGATTTAACTTTTTGAACTAAAAATTAGGACATTATTTTATGTTATGTGTCTTTCTTCCATCTCATGGTATTATCAAAGTAAATTTGTTAAACTGAGGCAATGATGTCTCCCTGTGGTCAAACAATATGGCTGCGCCCATGATACGCTGTGCCCGGGGGATCTTCGATCACCTTCGTCAAGTACAAATATGTAGTACTTGTGTGAAACGTTTTTCTGCTGCCCACATATTAAGAACAGGACATGAAAGTGAAAGTCAGACTAAGACTCATTTTGGATTTCAGTCTGTCCGTACTGAAGAAAAGGAGCAAAAAGGTGTTGTTGCTGTTGTTCAGTTTGTCCTAAACATTTCAAATATGAAAATAATTGTGAATGACCGTGTGAACGCACATATGCTTGCTGCTTTCTAATTAGGAATTAAATACTATATTATTATATAGCTTGCTATCACTACAATACCACAAGTCCAACAGAGTCGTAGCGCAATTTCTAGTTTTAGCAACACGGAAAATCGCGTTGAGCTTTTTATATTTATCAAAATATTAGTAACTTTCATGGTCTTTTTGTATGAATACAGTGTATGAAGTCTTCGAGAATGTTGCCAAAAAGTATGATCTTATGAATGATGCCATGAGCGTTGGTGTCCACCGCCTCTGGAAGGATCACTTTATGCAAAGGCTTTCGCCAACCCCAGGCACCAAACTTCTAGATGCTGCTGGAGGGACAGGTGAATAAATGTGCTGCTATAAATATGAGATTGCTTGAATACATAGACTATAGACTATTTCTTTGCATGCACATGGCAGAAAAAATGTGCATATATGATGATGAGCTGCTTTGGGGGTTACAAAATCAAGCACTTTTGTTAGAAATTACATAGGTGCAGCACATGATACTTTCCAAGCTTTCAAAGTATTCATAATTGTTATTTGATTATATATCTGCAGCAGGGGCCGGTTATTTCACCCCAGTCATATTGCCACACAACCTTAGTCAAATTGTCCCAAAAGATGAATCGATCACTGATGACACAAGTAGTTATTAAAAATATTACCAAAAGAGCCAAACGTTGTTTGAACATTGTAGATATACAAGCTCAGCTGCCTATTCTAAACAGAGCCGTGCGAATAAGTTTAGACACCATTTTACTAAACAAAATGGCTGCATTTTGATGATCGATTTGTCTTTTGGGCCTGGGAAGATTTCACTTTTCAGTGTTGGGATGAAATGGCCCTACCTGAGACAAAATGGACATAGCTGGAACGATTTGACTTAGGCTGTAGGGCGGTAGGACTGGGATGAAATGGATTGGGATGAAATGACCTTGAAATTGAAGAGAAAAAAACTATCAAGAAACCATGTGTAGGCAAATCTGATATTTTGAATGAGTATGATGCATATTCTTTTATTCTTTATAAACAGGTGACATTGCCTTCAGGTTTCTTCAATTTATAGAAAGTCAGTCAACCTCATCTTCAGACAGTCAAAACACAAACAGTCTCTTTACATATTCAGAGAGAGAAACAGAAACACTTTCCAAGGGTATAACAGATGAATCACCATCTTCTTCGTCGGATGATGAATCCAGTTCAACAGGAAAAGATGAATGGAGAAAGGCACTAGATGAACAAGGAAGCCATGTTACTGTGTGTGACATCAACCAGCCAATGCTTGATGTAGGAAAACAGAAAGCCTTGAGGAAAGGTTATAAAACAGGTAACAGATTGAGAGACTTTGCTGTAATTTACTTACAAATTTGAAAACTGAGATAATGGAAACTTGTTTTGAAGAGTTCTGATTATCTTTGCCATAAGATCTGAGGAAACATGGGAGAGATTTTTAGGAAAGTATAAAAAAAATTGAGAGAATTTAGGCATATGTCCTTTAAAACAAAAGCTGAAATTATTTTTATAGACCAGAGGAAACTGGAATAAAACAGTGCAGGTTCTAAAAGCACAAACTTTGAAGACTTTGGACTTTTTCAGAATAACTTTGAAGTCCTCTTGTTGAATCCATAGCTGCATCAACTGGAGATGTAAAAATATCTAATTATTGCAACTTTCATTATAATGCTAGCTTTATTTCATGAAAGTTTTACTGCTGTGCCCATGTGTGTAAAAATGTGGGGATTTAAAGGGCTGACAGTTCAGATTATACAATGTTTCCTGTAAATTATTATTCACAGTTGAGCCTTGGTATCAGAATTGTTCCGATAACAAATATTTTGATAACAGTAACCATATTTCCATTATTATCATGAAAATAATTCCTACCTCATTCTGCCACATCTAAACCCTCTGGTACCACTTTCCCCAAATAATGTTTACACACTTTTTAGCACCTATCTCACAATCAAACATACAGTTCAGTATAATATATAGGTAGGTAAGCACCAATTACTTTAATTAACAAATACATGAAATAATAGTTTAGGTGATTTAGAAATGCCATCTTAGACTCTGGCCCAGTCATGCACTTTACCAGCACAGTTGCCTCATATTCTGATTTTTCTGATCTAATTTTGTTATCCTTATTTCCTATAGCGAAGCCTAGTGTTCCATTCATGTGGTATAAAAATAGGAGATCAAAAGCACTGGTTTCTTATATAGCAGGAATTTATATATTGGGCTTCCAGTATCAAAGTTTTTATTATTTAAGGGTTTATTATTTATTTAAGGTTTGTATTATTTAATGGAGTCTGTGAAGGCAGTTACCAGTAAATCTGTCATTAATGTTAACAGACATAAATAATAAGAGTGAATATAATCTTTTGATTATCAAGGTATATCATGGGTGCAAGGTAATGCAGAGGGTCTTCCTTTTCCTGATGCCTCATTTGATGCATACACCATTGCCTTTGGAATTCGCAACTGTACAAATGTACAGAAGGTAATAAATATACAAATCTGTAAACTGAACAAAGATGGTAGCATCCTTCTCAGATTTTCTCATCCTTCTAAGCATCACCTTATAACCTTGTATAATCCAGAAATGTCATAAGTGTTATGATCTGAGTCAGCAACTTATAGTTCATCACTTAGAGTGAGTCTAGTTGTGTAAATTGTTGCCAAAATATATTGGATTCATGATCTGATCCCCTTCATCCTTAACTATTTTGTGACTTCACTATTGTTGTAATGGACCAGCTATATAGTTTATAATGTTAAAAAGTAAGTGAAAATGTTCAAAGCCAGTTGATTCTAGTCTTTAATATTCTGTTCAATTAATCACTTGCAGGTTCTTGATGAGGCATATAGAGTACTAAGACGAGGTGGCCGTTTTATGTGTCTTGAGTTCAGTCAAGTCACCAATCCTGTGCTTAGAAGGTAAAAATATATCTTCTTTATGCCTACATCTTTTTTCAGTCATTTTTTTCATACTGCAGGAGAACTTAGCAACACATCAGTATAAGGACAACGAGCAATTGTAAAGAGGACAAAGAACATCAAACAAAAATATTGCCAAATATTGCATATAAATTAATTTTGTACCATGAGAAATTAAAAGTTTTAGATAATTTCATTTTTTAGCAGAATAGATTTGCTCTTCATATAAATGATACATGGTTGATTATCTCTTTTTCAGTCTCTATGACTCATACTCATTTCAAGTGATTCCTGTAATGGGCCAAGTGATTGCCAATGACTGGAAATCTTACCAGTACCTTGTTGAAAGCATTCGGCAATTCCCTAACCAGGTGTGCATTTTTTCTTTTATATTTACTTATTTACTTCTCTAAATAAATTACAAGAAGCAGAAACTAGACTTTATTCTTGGGGAGAATTTACTTTTTTTTGTTTCTTCAAAAATGTGTCCATTTGTAAGAATTTCTTTTTTACAGTTATGGAGATGTCATTTTTGGAATAACATTTTTGTTTATAAACTGATAAAATCTAGATCTATGATAACAGTGGCAGAGCAAAAGATGCAAAGCTGATGTTTCACATTTCAGATAAAAAGAGTATTAGATTACTTTTGGTGTACAGTGGTATCGGCATTTGACCACAGTCCGTTCTGAAAGGCTGCTCAAGTGCCAAGCACTTTTCCCTATAAGATATAATGTAAAGGTATTTAAGTTTTGCTGACACCTACCAACTGAATTATTCATAGTATTTTATAATACAGCCTATGTAAAAAGATGGATTTTTAAAAAAATGTTGCATTGAAAAATACAATTTAGTGTTTACAGTACTATAAATTCAAAACTAAAATCTTTTGATTTGAAATTTGTGACCACTTTTACTCATTTCATTAAATTAGCTGGTTTAGCATCCTCTTTATGTTTTAGTATTGTTGATATTAATTTAATGGCTAATTCAGACATGCATATCACTCTTGTACCTAAATTCTTGCTTATCTTGTTAATTGTTCTTCTTACTGTTTTCCTCTTTCCTTTACTTTTAGCGGTGTAAAATATCTTGGGTGTCATGATGATCATATGGAATACATAATGTCAATATATGGATGAGTCTTTAGTGCTTGAAATCGATGGGCAAAGTACCACTTTTTCCCTTGCTTTGCCCGAAAACGTCATGGCTGAATGAGGTGTCTCCAGGTTTTAGAACAATGGCCAAGTGCTGAGCAAGTGGTTGAGCACCAAAACAGAAATCTTTCAACAGTAATGGTTGGGGACCAAAATCTTAGAGCACAGTTAGGAGCCACTGTATTTTCTTTCTCAAAAATGTTGGGTAGAAAGTAACTGGTTATGCACTTTTTTTTTTCAGGAAAGCTTTGCTGCAATGATTCGTAAGAGTGGATTTCGAATGGTAACATATGAAAATCTAACATTTGGAGTGGCTGCTATCCATTCAGGCTTTAAACTTTAAAGAGCACTTGACTGGTGCCAGGATGAAACTGTATAAAAGATACATGTAGTGTGTATTTTGTGTATGAGAGTGTGAAAGACAATAGTTGTGAAGAAAGACTATATTTTTATTGAGTAACAATTGTTGAATAAAACTCGCGCTAGTGGCATAGAAACTTTACTTCTTTACTTGGTTATGAAAGTTATGAAAAAATCTTTCATACTGTCAACTGATTCAAAATGTTGCTCAAGGGAGGTAAAACAGCATGTTGGAATAGACCACAGAAGTTCTTTTACATTATTTTTATTTTTTGCATTATGTAGAAGAGATTCATTTATTCTCATACCCTTAGTGTTTAAATATCTACACTACACTTCATAAAGACCCACAAAAGCCACATTTTATGAGGTTTTCTCCCTTTTAAAGTTCCTCACAAAGTATTTGAATAATAATAAATATTTATTTATAGAGCACCTTATTCCACCAACAAAAGTGGACTCAAGGCACCAGCACACTTATCAGCAGGCTTCAAATGCATCTTACAAATTCTTTCACCATCATTCAAATTGTAGCTACTCAGTCTATTTTTTTCTCTCTCTCTCTCTCTGACACACACACACACGGTAGAGGTGATTGGAAAACTTCCCACTGTCAGCCGTGTCAACATGTCACATTCAGAGAGAGGTATGTCAGAACCAAGATACAAACCCACAACCCCCGATTGTCACTATCATGGTGACAGCTGCACCAGCAACCACCCCTATCAAAGATGAAAGGGTTGCAGCTTTAAAAAAAATTATTTAACTGTGCCATGAATATAGTTTATTTTTAATTTTTTTTACCTGCCTATGGATCTTTCTTTTGTATAAATTGTTTTATCAGGGGATCAGTTAGCAGACACATTGAAAAAATTAAAAATTTTGGTATACAACTTGTCTTGCTCATGATCCTACCAGTATAGTCTGTACAAAAGTTACTTTAGTAAAGACAGGCTATTTACTACATAATTCTGAGTGCTGTTGTGTTATAGATGGAAGAAAGGTTGCGATTGACAAAGTATAGTCAATATCTGGCTCACTGTGTTATCCTTCATCCCATTCAAGAAAGGGATCTTTCAGCCAATTTTTGCCATCAAGAATACAGGTGTTTGGATTAAATCAAACTTTATTTTGTGACTTTTAATACTTGTTTGTGTTTTATTAAGGTATCACACTGTGTGGCATGCAGACAGAATATCTAAAGTCATATTAAGGGTATGACTTTATGTGCAGTATTTATAATTGCATGAAATAACACATGACTGCAGATTGCACAGGCAGGCACACATGAACGCACACACACACACACACACATGCACAGATTTACACTTACAAACACACAAGCTTCCAGCTAAAAAGCCAATGTATAAAAATAAGCATAGTATATAACAGATACTGTCACGGGTGCAAGAAATAGTGGAAATAACTTTTTTATGGAAGTTTATCACTAATGGGAAGAAATTATTTCCCTTAAGCAATTTGCTAATACCACCAAACATGATGAAATGATATTCATCCTTCATGTTGATTTATGAGATGATTATATATATGTAGTAATTATCTGAAAGACTCTGCTCAGCCATACAAGAAGCAGGATAATTTGAAAATCCATGACCAGGTGAGGGGAGTTGTCTTTGACAGATCTGTCATACACATCCTCTGTTGTTTTGGGTAAAGAGGTGCTCACACTGTAAATAGTCTTTTGGGTTGATTCATTTGTCAACTGTCTATTTATTGGAAGTGCAGGCCCATTGCAAAGATCAGATGGACAAGTACATATTGTAATCCTACCATTTGTAAAACATCTGGAATTCTTGACAGGCACATCCTCTGTGCAAGCAAATACAGTGTCATTCTCTGCAAATTGTAAACACAGAAATTATATGAGTCTGTTGTATCTGAACTGTACACTGATCTGACATAAAATAGGAACAAAACAAGAGTGGCTTCAAATTTAATTTTCCCCCCACTGCCATGTACAGTTTATTGGGGCATTTAGATCTTAGAATAAAGTCATGAATATGCACCAAATATAAAACATGAAATACTTGTTATTTCTATGAATAGTCCAAGTAACAACAATTTTATCAAAATCACATTTAATCATTTCACTGATCGAATCTATATATTTTAGAAACATTTATAAATATGCCAGTAAATGCATTGGTTCTATTTTTCTTCTCAATTTTAAAGATCTCATTAGTTAAAATATGAGAATAAGTTTTTGCTGCTCTGTACACAAATAATTCTACGACGTTGTCCATACTACAGGCATGTAGTAATAACCTCTGTTTAATAAAAATTGCATGTAATTAAATTGATCCATATAATCATGCTTAAAAATCATAGCAAAATGATGGAAACCTATCAGGATTCTAGTAAAACAAAATTCTTTTTCGGGAAATAATTTGCTATGTTGAAAAAAAACCCACACCATGATTGCTTTTTGCTTCAGCTGGAAAGAGTGGCACAAGCACTTGGCAAAGGGGGTTGCCAAAAAAAAAACCCTGAACAACGGCAATATGAATACTGTAACACTTCCTTTACCATCTGAAATAAACATTAGCTGCAAAAGGTACTGCCACTACAAACAGAATATTCAGAGTTCTCCGAGATTTCTCAAAACTGTAACCGGTCAGTACCTGTAGATATATTCATGCAATGGCCACTGCATTGACTTAGGTAGCCCTCGGGACTCTGCCTTAGTGACTCCATCTCGCAGGACTGAGCGCTACTGTTAGGGCAGACGTAACAGTTGATGATGACATCATCCACGTCGTCCGTTAAGAACTCCATTAAGTCCTCCTGAGTAATGCCCGAACCCTCTTCTGCTGACAAAGTGGGATGCGAGAAAACCAGCAGATAAAGACAAAGCCCTCTTCTTCTCCTCTCTCCCCCTTTCCCTCTCTGAGTGTGTGCTGTGTGTGTGGGTCTATCTTTACAAATGCTTTGTGTGAGTGTGTGTCTAGGTGCGTGTGTACGTGAGTGACAATACAGAGGGCGTGAGAGAGAAGTGGCACTCTGCACGATGCACTAGTTAAATACACCACCAGGAGACAGAGTAATTTCCGGAGCGTTAACGATAGATTTTTGTGTCATGATATAGAGCAGTTAAAGGACTAGTAGGGTGCAATATTTTTTTCTATCTAAAGCTCGGAGGAAGATGCTTGGTGAACACACCCCTTCCGTTCTCGAGATAATCGCCATTTGCAGGAAGAGGTCAAAATCGTGGTCAAGTTTGTACACACATATACGTCTAATTAACATGTGGCTTCAGCTCACCATTAAGGCCATTACAGCGTTAGCGTATCCATGTACAATTCTGACGTCTGTGCTGTTGGCCTCTTTCTGAGGATGCTGATGTTTTAAGGCACGTGTCTCGAGAACGGAATGTTGGGGAGGAGGCGGAGAGTTTTTCACCCAGACTTTGGGAAAAAGTATCTTCCACTGAGCTTTACCCAATCATAAAAAAATATTGTACCCACTAGTCCTTTAACTGCATTTTAGCATAATTAGCGAAGCATTGACACAAGCACTTGTTTCAGTTTGTCGGCTGCGCTATCCTTATTAACGAACTAGAGACAATCCCTGTACATTGGCAGTAGTAGTAGACTGCAGAGTGTCACTATGTATAACTTCTACACGTTATCGTGTACGCAATGAATACTTTAGCCCCAACCCTACAAACGCGCACACGTATTATTGACCATAAACCTCTCTCTCACACTCACACACATAGGTCTTTAGTTGAAAGAACTGTCAACAGACCGTAGCACATACACTCCTCTGCCAACCCATACTAACCTGCAACAACATTGGAAGACTGAAGCAGCATGACAAGACACACAAGAAAAGATATGTACTTTGCTGCCAACTTTGCCACCTTCATTGTTCCACCTTCTCAAGACGATCCTCTTGGTCTTTCAGCCAGGCGGTCGTCTAGCTGTCCGTCCGTCAAACCTGACTCCCCACGTGCTGACGCATCATCGCGTTTATTATTATTATCATCATCATCGTCATTCTGTCTTCAGCGACAATTTTGCGGCACAGGGAGATCGTTGTCCGTTAAGACCCCAGGGCCACGTCATGAGCGGACTGGTGCGAGGGCGATCTGTAACAGAAAACAACGCGCCGCGCATGTCCAGGAACCTCGTAGAGTTAGAAATCAGCTGCGTGACTGATGTCATAACACTTAATAGCACGGCAGAAATAATAACAATTATTGGTTTGGTATGTTTCAGAGTTATTATTCCTTGATTGTGCGATTTGTCCGCTTTGCATTTTAAGGCAATGGATCGGTCTTGTTTTTATTTATCCTTGCAATGTGTTAATCAGCGTGGCGTTTGTTTTGCAAAAAAAAAAAAAAAAAAACAACAACAACAAAACAACAACAACAACAAAAACAACATGTAAGCCATTCGGTGCCAGCTGTTATTCCAGAAGACACAGAGTTGAAATTGCACTTATAAAAGTAATAGTTCTATGAAAATAATAATAGGAGGAAGCGGTATGTCGGAAGCAGTTTCATCTTCAGATGTCTGTTAGCTTTTCACCGAGTTTTCTCTTTATCGCGGTTCTAGTGACAGTTCTTCTCACATTTTCCTTACCCTAGCGACACCAGGAGTTCATACGAATATATTTTCTGTTCGCGTCTCCAAGCGGGAGATAATCGAAAATGGAGTTACGGCCCCTCGAGAGAGGCAGCGCTTTAATGCCACAATGCACAGCGCGGAGTAATGAGTGGTGGTGTGGCGGCGCGGATCAATCAAACCGCAAGGCGATATCGCTCGGCGAATGACCGCTTCTCGTCGCCATCAATTCTCTGGACTTGGCCTTACGATCGTCTGGGCGTTAGGACCGTGATCTTCATCGAGATAAATCTCTGGAGCTGGACAGCAGGCTGACGCTGGCACGGTATTTCACACGCCTAAGAAGGGAAAGTGGGGGTTGGTAAGGGGAGGGCTTAGTGTCTTCAGAAGAATACATCGGCGATAGAGAGAGAAAACTATGATGTTCTAAGATGAACCACCATACAATTATTCATAATCCTCCTCATATTCCTCCTCCTCAGCATCATCATTATCATCACTTATCTTTTTTTTTTAAATGTCCGGTTAGCGAGTCCCTTATCCTCAGCTTATCCCGAGCTCTCTCTTCGGAGGTTTCACCCCTTTTTTTGCGGGTTTGTTTCTAACCTCTTCATTTTAATCTTCCATGCTCATGCATTTTCGATCTTTTGGACTCCACACAACAGCCTTCGTAAAATATCTCCTTTGAACGACTTTCGCCGGATGTTCTACTAGAGGACGAACTGTCGGGGAGAATCTTCCAGTGATCTTTCGACTTAGGGCCAAGGAATTTCCGAATAAAGAAATGAGATGGGGTGGGGGTGGGGTAAAGAACGAGTTTTCGGAGGAATGGCATGCCACGTAAATCCGAACGAAGCGATAGCATCGTGCACGTGCAGCGAAAGACATCCAGAGAAACCCGCGCATCTCGCTTCTGGAAGTGCAGGTCAGACCTTTGGAAAGGCCCTGCCTTGATGCAGACCTAGCGAGACGCTGGATGTGCACGGCTCGCCTGATACGGGGCTTTTTACACGTGCATCTTTCCCACAATTATCTCCATGCCTTCTCCACTTTCTTCTCGGAATCTTCAGCTGCCGATTATGGTCTTGATTTCATATCCTCCCAGCTTCGCTACTTGGCAGGGCCTTTGATTCTCAGAAGCTCTTTATCGGGCCTGGTTTGTGTGTGGATTTCCCATGCGCCACGTCGCTGGCATCGTCCGATATGCTCCACAACGACCGCTGATACGCTGACTTTACATCTGATCTGAAAGTTTCTGCCTGCTTTTATTTCTATACACCATCAGATATTTCCGAGCCTAAAGAACGCTGCTTTCTAACTTCCATCACTTGCTGTGATGCAAAAGTTCCATTACATGGTTTGTCATTAAAAAAAAAGTAAAATATTGGTGGTGGAAATCTTTCAGCTCCCTACATGACCATGCTTACACCTCTACTTCTACTAAAATCTTTCAGCTCCCTACATGACCATGCTTACACCTCTACTTCTACTAAAATCTTTCAGCTCCCTACATGACCATGCTTACACCTCTACTTCTACTAAAATCATTCAGCTCCCTACATGACCATGCTTACACCTCTACTTCTACTAAAATCATTCAGCTCCCTACATGACCATGCTTACACCTCTACTTCTACTAAAATCATTCAGCTCCCTACGTGACCATGCTTACACCTCTACTTCTACTAAAATCATTCAGCTCCCTACATGACCATGCTTACACCTCTACTTCTACTAAAATCATTCAGCTCCCTACATGACCATGCTTACACCTCTACTTCTACTAAAATCATTCAGCTCCCTACATGACCATGCTTACACCTCTACTTCCCCCACCCCTCTTTCTCTTGACAGCCCATCCCGCTCATCGTTCACTATTTCTGTCATTCACTTTCCTGTGAAAATATCACACCTCATAAATTTTTGAATGAGTTTCAATTTCCAGGTAGTATTACTATTATTAATAACAGAACAGTATAAGTAATGTTCCTAAATATTGTAGTTATTCCCCATTTACTTTCAAAACTAATATTTCAGCAGTAATCTGTTGGAAAGGCTAGAACAATTGTCCTGTTGCTGATGTAGCCGTAAAGTCATGCTACACAGCTGTCATGTCTGGTACATCGCTTTGAACTCAGTGCAGGTCAGTTCAAAGGATCAGAGTTCGGTGCAGTTTATCTAGAAACTATTCTGTACAAAGGGGCCAGAGTAGCCAGCTGCAAGCATCATAGTTTCGTATTCGCACTGAGCTGGCATAGATGGGAGGGCAGGCTTGCTCAGGGGCCTGTAGCCTACATCCCTTCCAGCCCTTTGATCGTCTGCACCTTTGTTGGGCAAATTCGACAGGATACCTGGTGTCATTTTCTTCTGATAACGATGATGAATTTGTTTCTATCTTTTTTTCCTCCTGTACTCCTGTGAAATCCTCCTTGTTACTTGCATTGTAATAGTATAGCAGTACATGATCAAGAAGTGTTAGTTAATGTTACTTGCATGGTAGTATAGCAGTCAATGATCAAGAAGTGTTAGCTACAGTTAAACTGTAGTCTTCGTGCAGTTACCTCTGTGATCTACTGTTCACAGCTCTGTGTTCGTTTACTAATCTGCAGCTTTTGTTCAGCTTTAGTATGGTCAGCATGTGTAGACAATACTGAAGTTAAAACTCTGAAGAAAATGACTTTCTGCAACACGAAAGGCAAGGATAGCAGAACCCCCCCCTCTCTCTCTCTCCTTCGCCGTGATATAGCCTTAGTTGCTGGCACGGTGTAAAACTCAACCACCCAACCAACTCCTCTCCTGCATGTGCATATTTGCATGTATTTGTGTGTTTGCAATGAAATATGGAAAAGCAAGCACTTAAAAATATTGTATTAATGTCTCTCATACACACATTCTCTCTTTCTTTCTCTCTCTCACACATACACACACACTCCCTCTCTCTCTCTCTCTCACACACACACACACACACAGAGTTTCACATAAATATCAAGATGAAGCGACGGGCACTAAAGTAAATCTTGCTGTTTAGAAGAAGCCAGACAGTTTTAAGGCCAAGCGGAAGAAAAATAAAACACATCTTTGTAATCTGGAATTAGCTATATACTGGAATCACCTTGTAGGTTCTTACTGAATCCATTGTTTCACTCTCGAGTTTTAACACACACACAAAAAAAACAGCAAATGAAACATGGAAGTCATGTTTCTTGATCACACATCTTCCAGCGACAGAGGGATGCTAGCGCTGCTCGAGAAAAAAATGATACATTAATGAAAAGACCCGTGCACTTACAAAGCTGATGTCACCGAATTCGTTGACCATGCCAACAGTCCAATAAAAAAGATTTGCCACTATGGTTCACCCGTTTGTCATAGAATCACATTATGTTTGCTGGCGGATTTCTGCTGGCAGTACAAAGCCCTGAGTGGAAAGTCACAACACTCCGGGTAGGACGATACAGTTCACATTCGTGAAGACGCCCGAGTGCTGCCGTGAGTCATCAAAGAAAAAAAAAAACCCAGCGTCTTCGCGTGTCTGTTCAAACGATTGTTTTCACACTGACAGGGGCTTCATATGTTGCTCATACCAGGCGTCAGCTCCTCTTTCTGGTACCCTCTTCCATCACCCCTCTAGCTTCTGAACTGGCAGCGCGAGCATTCGGTGGATATGGAACTGTCCCATCACTCACATGTGTCTGGGGAAAATGCCAGAACGATTCCAGGTGGCAGGAAAGAGCGACGTCTTCCCCTCCACCCGCTCAACTCCCCACCCCCACCCTTACCTCTGGCGGAATAAATTAGAGTAGTTTGCTCCACTCCCCTCGACAGCGACAGGCATTCTGTGAGCGCATGATGTTAACAGAATAGAAAAATTATCTCAAGGCTCTTATATTTGTAAGATTACAGTAGGTGTTAGCTTGTGAAATTATTGTTCTGACAACTTAGCAGAATAGAGGAATTGTCTCAAAGCTCGTACTGAAAGGTTACAGCAGCTGTTAGTGTTTAAAGTCATTGTTTTGACGAGTAAGTAGAACAGAGGAATTGTCTCAGAGCTCTTATTGTACGGCTACAGCAGCCGTTACCCTTTCCCACAACCATTAATTCGCATGTCTGTTTTTGTTTTCAATTGAAATAAAAAATACGTGGTCGTCACACAGAACAATTCATCTTCTTCTGCTCTTGTTATTTTTCTTGTTCTTCTTGTTCTGGTTGTCCTTTCTATTGTTCTTCCTCTTTGGTATCTTGATGCGATGGTTTCTCTTGTTATTATTCTGGTTCCCCTGTGTTCTCTTGTTCTTGTTACCTTCTCGTTGCTTGATATTTGTTGTTTTTATTTGTTATCGTTCTTCTTTTTTTTCTCCGTGTTCTTGTTTCTACAGTAGTTGGAATTTTTTATTCATTTCATTAATCCGATCACATGCGCATTTGCACATATAATTTTCTGGAGCTCAAGTTTATCACAGGCGAAAGTGGGAACCAGTGCTCCCAACAGCATTCTCTCCTTATCCACACTGTCACCTTCTTGAACGGCGGTCCGCAGCAGCACTTAGACGGCACAAGATGTTGACAGGAAGATGGGACCAGGGTTCGATCGGGCCAGGGACAGGAACCGGCGGATATGCAAAATGGTGCTGCCATCAGTCCTCTTACAGACACCCGATCGATGTTTCTGTACGATACGCAATGCAATTGTCAAGGCAGCATTTTAGCCACGATGGTGTCCCCAGCAAGCTGAACAATTTTCTGCCTTGCTTTCGTTTTTTCGTTTTGCACATCTGATGTTATTTTCTTTGTTGTTCTTCGTTGGTAAACGTTCTTAGCCATGAAGAGTGTCAAAGCGTCAAACCATCAAGCTTCAAAGTAACAATGTATTGGCCATGTAATGGCCAACAAACATTACACTTTGCTCAGCATGTTGACCAAAGTAACAATGTATTGGCAATGCAATGGCCAACAAACATCGGACTTAGCTCAATATGCTTACTGAAGTAACAATTAATGTATTGGGATTGTAATAACCAACAAACATATTGGACTAAGCCCAATGCGTGGACCAAAGTTCCAATGTTACGAACGTTTGCTCCTAAACCATAGGCTACGTGTGACCGTTAAACACAGCTTTGGCAAACTTGGTCAAACGTTCGACAACATTTTATCGGTTAAGGAGGACCTTTAAACCGTTTTACTGTGAGTAGGGAAAGCGGAATTAATTCGAGGTTGAGTCTGTCGTTATCACTTGACACTTGCTAAAATTCACCCTAAGCCAGCAAAGGAGCACCTCCTACTCCTGTTTGTGCACGCCACATTCTAGGATAAAAACGGCTGCAAGGCAAGACACGCATGTTGAGTGTTGTTACAGTTGTTTTTTCACGCGGGGACGCGGGGACTTACACAACAGCGCACAATACTAACATATTCTGGGCCCTGAACATCAGGTGTAACTCTGGATGGTTTTTATCCTTCAGTCTCGTGCGTTCTCCGATTACTGTTTGCGAGTACGAGAGTCAGGTAAGTAGAAGATGTCGGCTAGACTTAAAAAAAGAGTTCTTTTGCATGCAGGCTTCTCGGGCTCGTGAGCTGCTGTCGATTTAATCGCCCGCGCCATCTGCCGGTCAAGAAAAAATGAGTGGAGTAGTCTTCAACATCACTTGACAGTCAGTACTTTTTCTCGTTTGGAAGAGATTAATCTGTACAACTGATAGAATTACTAAGGATCGTCTACAAAACGAGAAACGTGACTTCAGTTATCATCAGTGTCTGTGTGAGAGAGAGAGAGAGAAAGTGTGAGAGAGAGAGAAAGAATGACTTCCCGTTCATAATAAAAACAGCAAAATGACACATAAAGTAGAGCTCATGCCCTCTTCCCCTCTAGCCTCGACATAACTAGACCTAGGAAATCTTTAAATCCTGTATTTAAGCAAGGCCTTTCCTCCCAGGAAGGTGAAGGAAGCTTTACAAACTGCAAATGGACGAAATAACTCTTCTTGAATTACCGTTATATCAGAGAAAAATTTCTCAGACTGTAATTTCAGTCACATATTTCGAGAAGGCGACTGCCCATTTTCTTCGGTGATATTTCTGGTTAAAGCCATATGTAAATGCACATTTTTTGCTGTAATTTAATAACAACACCATCGACAGCAGCGACTAAATCAGCATTACTCTGCTTCTACTGTTACTAGTTCTATTATTAAGACTACGAGGCTGCTGTAGCTAATTTAAGAGCTCTACCACTACTCTTGTTCAGCTGTTGATTGCCGCTTGTTCTTCGATCCCCCCCAACCCCGACTCCCCCGGTTATCTACGGTCGGGCACGTCTATGGATTCCTCAACTAAATTTGTCGAAGGAGAATCGAATGCACACCAGGCTGTCTCACACGTCGACAAAAAATGGGCTTACTGTCATAAATTCACTTTCAATGGCCATTGGAGTGTGCTCTCAGCTGTCTTTCCTCAGCGATCTCTCCATCTGATGCGACTCTCACAGGGTAATAACAAATTCTCCATTTTGTGTTTGTTTTTCACTACACCCTACTCCAGTAAAGAGACAAACTATCGGTGTTTCAGTTTCTGTTTTATCGTTACTTTAGAATGGGTCTAATGGGGAAAAATAGGGGAGGTAAAAGGAAAACCGTTGGCACTCTGACATTTGATCGGCTAGAAGTCTGGCAGTTTGGCACACTTTCCTGGCTGAAACGTGGCCTCGTATCTCTTTGTTTTTGTTTCAGCTTGTAAGCTGAGCAGAGTGGTTCACCATCTTTCTTTATCTCACCACCACAATGGGCTTTGCAGTCCACATTACCAACTAATGAGGTCACGAGGGTCTGTCGCCACAAGCCATGGAGTGATTAGTAACGTAAAACAAATACTGCTTTAAGTTATGATGTGATGAGCTCAAGATCATCACTTGTTGTTGTTATTTTCTGTAGTTTTGTTGTTGTTTTGAAAGACCTGCAGGAGAGAGCTATGAGGCAACACGCTCAAGAAATATGTAAAACATGTCCACTGACTTTGTTATCAAAACGCAAAAGCGGAACACGAAGAAATCCAAGAAATAAATTTTAAGAGTACTTGCATAATTAATTTTTTTTATATATAACTAAAGATACGAAGCAAGACTTGCCTACCGCACGCTCAAGACAGGCCCAAGTGGCGAGCTTTGTCAGCCGATGTGTCTATCCAGTTGTTCTCCACGACGACCAGTATCAGTGTGCCAGCATCACCGTTAGTCAGCTGGGGACAGTCAAGACGACGATGAACAAAAAATAAGCATTACTAATTTCCTTCAAATGGTAGTTTTGTAAAAATACATTTGAAAAAAACTCATCTGGCCAATGGAGATCACCCATGATGCTGTGAGATGACACAGAAGACAACATTTTGCTACAGGTGTAAAAGTAAAAACATGCAACGAGTATGCCATAGTAGAGAATGTATATAGTACCGGAGTAAGTAGGAAGTCTTTTCCTGTCTACCAAAATAAAGAAGAAGTGTCTTGCCATATAGCGCTGTGCTTAATATTTCAACAGAAATCGAGCAGGTGCGAACGGACAGATTCCATACCTGTGTCACATAGCAGATTGCCCCCAGTCGATCTATCTGTCGGTAATTGGTACCTGACTCCAAAGAGGGTCGGGGAAGGTAAGGCAGCGAGGGGGAAGGGATGAGCACCGCCAGGCCTCACATAAAAATGGTCTTGAGAAAAGTGAGGTCTCCAACACTTCCCTTCCCCAGCGACCCAAAGAAAGGTGAAGGGGCGATCTCTACTTGTTATAAACTCAGTATGTGCACCCTTGGGAAAAAAACCATGACAAATATACATGTGCATTTTTAAAATCTTGTTTTTCAGCGACAGAATTAGGCTACGAACCCATTTGCGACATTGATTTTTACAAATGGCCAAGGCCGTCTCCGATAAATTCTTATATTTTCTTAGAAAGAAGAGTAGATTAGAGTCCATCAACAGTCTAGTCTGATAAAACTCTATGCTCAGCTTTAGTTGTAAAATGTTAATTACATGATGCTAAAAAAATTCCTATAGCCGCGTGGCCCTAGGGGCTGTGAGCCTAAATGGTTCACCGTGTCAAGGCGGAGCACAGCCGTCTCCTTCCGCCGCCGTTACGTTCCCTGATAAATCAGGAACTCTTTCTGCTCTATAGGCAGCCCAAGTGGGCTGCAAACAAGCGACCTGCTCCTGGATTGAGTAAAAAAAAAAGGTTATAGTATCATCCATACAAAAGAAGGAAGGAAGGAAGAAAGAAAGAAAGAAAGAAAGAAAGAAAGAAAAAATCAAAGAAAGAAAGAAAAAGAATGAAGGAAAATGCGATCTGGCACCACTTCAAGCTTGTAAGCCAAGAGACTTGGAAAATAGCGAGGCCATTGACAGAGATGTCTTCGCCTGGCTACAGTGCAATGGGCAACAATCCAGAAGAACGACTGAATGTGATAGATACGTCAGTTGCAGTCAAGAAGACTGTGCAGATGCAATCTCCATTGTAAATTGAGGGACATTTATGAATGGAAGCAGACGATAATCTCACTGTTAGACAATATTCAGGGAGCTGCCATCCAATTCACCCGCCAGAATGAGATCCAATATCTGCCGTCTATCTGTATCTCTTTGTCGTCCCTTGCAACCTAGTCCGTCAGTCCTGTCTGCAGTACTGCACATCTTGCACTAAAGTCATCATCATCATCATCATCATCATCATCATCATCATCATCATCATCATCATCATCTAATTCAATCCTGTGAAAAGCGACGTGTACGAAATTTTAGAAACAATGTTTACGATTTTCTTCAATTTTTTTACGATCTTTGTAAACAGTACAATTGTATATGTGAGGCGATGTAAAGAAGTCTATTTATGTTTGTATAAATGTCTATGTCATCCTTTTTTGTCTATGTGACATCATCATCATCATCATCATCATCATCATCATCTGATTATTACTATTGTGGTTATTTTCTTAAAACAATAGTTTCCTTAATCATTATGATTTTCTTAAAATAATGTGTACAACTATCTTCAAAATATGTCTACAATTTTCTTAACGTCTACAATTTTGTTAAAACAATGTCTATGATTTGTCCCACTTCAGTTGAAATAAGCATTAATTCAGCTAAAGGCTTTTTTTTATTTTGCGACGATTTCTCTAGAATCACCGGTTCACATTTTAAATTGTGACATCAGTTTCTGGGCAGAAGAAATTTTTTTTACAAAGATTAACAATCAGAACTTTCCTTCTGAACGCACGTACTGAATTCTGTGTACAGAAAGATTTGAACGTGCATGGCTTAAAAACACACTCAGTTAATCTCGATGATGCATTTAAGCATGATCCGGTTAATGGTGACCAGTATGACTGTAAGCGCACGATCCACTTAAGTCTGGTCCCCATGAGCTGTACATAAGCATGATCCGTTTGATTTTGGTCCGCAAGATTGAAATATACACACAATCGGGTTAATTATGGCTACTAGGGTACGAACATGAACTCATGAAGACAACAGGACTAATTATATCTCAGGCTTAGTGCATGCAAGTGGCGGACACATGGCTTCTATCCCCCCGCAACGGCATGCACACAGCCTCCCTCTCTCCCTCTCTCGCTGTGTATCCAGAAACAGCTCCTTCCAGGCACGATGATTTTTTTAATATTCAACCTGACAGACAATAAACACCACATGGACGTGTATGCGTGCGAGTGATATTTATGTTTACGAGAGAAATGTTTTATTCCACCTGGTCCAGCCTAACCCAAAATAGGTTTCACTTTCACTTTCGGTTAAGTCGGCGGCATTATGATGATCTACTGGAAAGCTGAAACAGCCAGATTAATTTAACTATACATATCTCTCTACTCACCCACCAATGATAGCTGTTTCATCGAACGCTGAAATGACAAGAGTCTATTTCTGGACATTAAGACCTCGACAGTAAGAAGAATGAGTAACCCAGCAGCAGACGATATGCATGTCACGTGCCAAGCAGCGAGCTGTGGTCAGGTGTCATCAAGCAGTTTACCTTTGTTCGTGCACAGGGTAAATAATCAATCCACGCGTGACCAACCCAAATAAACACACGAACAGCTGTTTTCCACATCGGTATCCACTACTACAACACCATCGCCGAGGCTGCACGATCATTATGCAGACAACAAATGAAAGTGAAATAAGGCCAAGGCCGCACGATCATTATGCAGAGTACAAACGAAAGTGAACTAAAGGCTATTTCTAACTTCAGAAGTATGGGTGGATGTTTGACCAAGTTTGGCAAAGTTTTTATAGAACCAGAACCAGATTTTACCAGCTTTGTTCAAACGCTCCTCCACATTTGTTAAGAATGGTCTGCGCACTATTCTTAAAAAAAAAAAAAAAAAGTTTAAAGCTGGAAACATTGGTGAAAATTTTCTACAAATATTATTAATATTATATTATTAAAGGTTATTTTTATAGCGCCATATCCCAGCCGTAAGAGCGGGCTCATGGCGCTTTACAAATGATACAAATGATACTAATTATAACAACAATAATCAAGATAGGGAGAAATTAAAAAAAAACCAACCAAGACGACAGGAAAGAAAAAGGGATAACGCATAGAAACGGGAATAATAATAATACAAAATTGTAGTGCTATCTGATAAATAACTTCAAGAATACGGTACTTCATTATCCAACGAGTCTATGAAATTCAAATAACTGCATAAATTGTTTTTAAAAAAGTCCTGGCGACAGAAGAAAACTGGGGACCAGATTTGTGTGAGGAGACTGGCCACACGTTTCACCGCCGAAGATTTAGAGTTTAGATCTGCAATTGCTTGTCATCGGAGAAGTCATCAGAAAGAACAGATCAAGAATGCTGAGCATAAACCTCCGCATGTCAAACAAAATGCAAACAGTTTTGCTGCCTCGAGTCATCAAAAGGTTTAGCCACAATGAACATGTTTCATCTCGCTGTCGACTGCACAAACAAGAAACTGGACTGAGATGAAAATGGCGGCGTAGAAGAAAAAGACTGTTAGTCAGCGGATCAACAGAATCCGTAGAAGTGAAACAAAATGTCACAATCAAGAAGAGTCTATGAAATTAAAATAACTGCATAAATTGTTTTTAAAAAAGTCCTGGCGACAGAAGAAAACTGGAGACCAGATTTGTGTGAGGAGACTGGCCACACGTTTTACCGGCGAAGATTTAGAGTTTAGATCTGCAATTGCTTGTCATCGGAGAAGTCATCAGAAAGAACAGATCAAGAATGCTGAGGATAAACCTCCACATGTCAAACAAAATGTAGACAGTTTTTCTGCCTCGAATCATCAAAAGTTTAACCACAATGAACATGTTTCATCTCGTTGTCGACGTGCACAAACAAGAAAGTGGACTGAGATAAAAATGGCGGCGTGGAAGAAAAGACTGTTAGTCAGCGGATCAACAGAAGCAAATTATATTATATTCAAATTATATTCAAATTATATTCATATACAAATTAGGCGGACAGCTGGGTGGTTTTTTAACGGCTGCAGGAATAGCTTTTATTATTATTTTTATTATTTATTATTTTTTTACATTTTTATTCCACAATACATACCTGTACAGCACATTACAATCATATATAGAATAATTAAAAATCCAAGCAGCGTACATATACACAAACAACATAATATACACATAAGATAATAGAAATAACAAATAACAAGGCAACCCATCCGCTACAATAGAGGCACAAGCGTGCGCAGTAAGGAAGCATGTGCCACCGAAAGACCAGTTAAACTTGCACAGATCGAATCAGGCTTAAACATTTACATTTTTTACTTATTATTGTTGTGTTGTGCAATACGATACAATTTCTTTACTTAAATTGACAGGAAGTGTTTTTTTTAATAGATTGTACTGGAATTTTCTGTAGAAAATTCTGTTTACTACAACGTTCTCTAAACATAAATGTTGCGAATAATGCACAAATACAGAAAACATAGAGTGCATATAAAATAATACAATGATTCACAGAACATATACATTTAAAACACTTTACTATTTTTACCAAGGGGAAGAGGAAAAAGGAGAAAGCTGAAAGATTTAAGAGGCGCCCTAAATTTTCCTCATTGTGATGCAGGAATAGCTTTTCATTAAAAACTATCTTCTGTCCTAAGCCTAATTTTTTGTGAACCTCATACACAAAGATTGGCATAGAAGCTTAACATCTGAAAAAAATGGAAACATTGCAAAGTCAATTTCCATTTTGATTGTGTTATTTATATTCAGTGAGAAAAACAGCAATCGCTCCTTCACTAGTTTGTGATAGATCACAGCATGTAATCTTTGTGTAAATGTATGGCCTGCTTGGCTCTATGTCTTTTTTCCCGAATGCTGCTTTAGTTTCCTTAGCTCCCTTCTTCTCTCTCAGTGTGTGCGCGTGTGTGTGCGCGTGTGTGTGTGCGGTCTTGTTTTAACTCTCCTAGGACTCTTTCAATGCTGTTACTCCCTCCCCCTCCCCTGGGGCCTTAGTTATGAAGCGAGGGGAAGGCGACTTGTTTTCGGTTATAAAGCGATGTCCAGACCCCGTGGGTGTTGTTTCACCCCTGGAACCACATTTATAAATTGGTGACAAAGGTTTTCTAGGGCAAAGAAACTTAAAGTAATGTCCGCGGGGTCTGGACATCTCTTTATAATTTCGGATTATATACAAATAAGACTTGCACCACTGATAGCATGTTTAAAGACTATTTTAGTTTCGAGAACTATTTAATAGACTTACCACCAGCCCTTAGATCAAACTTAATAACATTTAGGTTAAGCTGTCACAAATTCCCTATCCAGCAAATAAGATATAGTGATATACCTAGATATTTAAGAACATGTCCACTGTGTATTCTAGATGAGGTAGGCGGTAAATTTCATTATATGTTTGTGTGTACTCACCCTTTCTTAATTGCTTCGCGGAAAGCGCTGGTACCGGTATATTTTGTACATTATCCAAATGAATTGAAATTTCACCAGCTAATGAATGTTAAATCCAAGTGTATACTTATTAACCTAAGCAAATTTATTCAAACGGCATTATCATTGTTTAAATAATCTTTTTATATATATATATATACAGTGCCTTGTATCTATTTACAAATATTTGCCATATTGTCACCACCTGTTGGGAGCTTGTTACTGAGAAAAAAATTGCCATTGTGATTATAATAACTGTGATGTTATGGCTAAAAATGCCCCAGGGCTTATAGCCAACATAAAATACTGTAAATACTGGAAACAATATGCTTCTCCTTGAGTTGCCTATGTTGCCCTGGGGAAACGACTTACTCTCGTTACATAACAATGGCCCCTGCACGTTACTCTATAATGTGAGTTGTTGTGAGCAGCAAACTCACACAGTTCTGATAGATTAAAATGTAAGCTTAAATGTAAACATTAAAATTTTATTATCGCAGGCACTATGTTTATCACTTTGCACTCCAGTGAACTATGGGGTGTGAGTGAGTGCGAAGAAAGCAGACACTTGCTGTGGTCTCGGCAGGACGATTTTAATGCCCACAACTGGAGAACAAATCCTCCCCATAGGGCACACACATCACATCTTGTTTTGTGTAACTTCGATGAGAGGATCTGACCGAATCTCGTGTCTGTGGTGGTGGTGGTGAGCTTCTTTTTCTTTCTGTTTTTCTAAATTTCTCTTAATTTCTTTTTTTTTCTTTTGACTTTATGAGCGTGGAGCCCAAATCTGGTTTCTGTAGTCCCCCAATGTGGGATTTATGAGAAATGTACAGTGTGTTGGAGTACAGCTCTCCAAAGCAGATTAGATTTACTGCAGGGTTATAAACATGTGGCGTCAAGGAACTTTGGTGGGAGGATGTCGATGAGAGAGTTGGGGCACTGGCGTCGTCTGCTAAAAAAAAAATAATAATAAAAGGCTGAATCGCTTACATCTGAGACGAGAGAAACAGCACACGTGGTACACAGGGAGCAGGTGAGGGCGGTAGGGAGATTATTGCAAATTATTATCAGCTGAAAAAGTGTACCCTTTAGGACTCTTACAAAGATAATAATGTAAAAATTATGGGTGGGGAAGTAATTTTACACCATAATAGCTGTTGGAAACACTCAAAAACAGCCATGATGATTTTCGAAACCAGACCGTTAAAAAAATCGTAAAATGTTTGTGGTTAAGCATTTCTTCCTCATTTTTTTCCCCTGACTGGTAGCAACGTCCTCAGTGTTTGTAAAAATTGCAAACCTTTCACTTAAAGAGCTAAGGAATTTGACCTAGTCATCTTATCTGTCAACATGCATGTTTCCACACCTGTCTGTCCGTCCCCTTGTCTATCTCCTTGTATTTCTGGTTGCCTTTTGTTTCTACTATAATCTCTATCAAAATAATAAGATGGTCTCTCAAGATCAATATTCCCAGACCGAAAATTGACCTAGTCAAGAAGATCCTGAAATATTCTGGTAGTGTTCTTTGGAGCAACCTTTCCTCTGATCTCCAAAGAACGGAATCCATGCAGTGTGTAGAAGTTCAAAGTGGGACTCGTACAACACCTTTTCCAAACCCTTGGATTACCTACCGAGGCGTCCTACCCAGCTTAATCATCTATTACTCGCACAGAAAAAATAAACATGTATCACATGCTGCTAGTGCTCTAACCCCCAAAACAACAATAAAACCTGTCAATTCAGACATCAACCACCGTGTTTGTACATATAATATTTTCTATGTTTTTATTGCCTCATTTTCAACTAATGCAGTAATTTTTATTTCTACTACTTAGTACGAGGGCTAGATGTAAAAAAGCATAACGTTTGCTTGTCCTGTTACCCTCGTAAGTAAAGATTTGTCATCTGTCTGTCTGTCTCCGTGTGGCCTATAATCTAAGATTTCACGACTTGAGAAAGTGCCTCTAATAGTAATAAATAATTAGGTACCGTCTGGCATGGTTGTGGGAAACAGTAAAAAGCAAATACCACGAATTAGTCAACTATCCCTCCTGTCCCGCACACCGACACTGCAAAAGTTTCCATTTCAAAGGTCAGCACAGAGCAAAGGAACATGTCGAGCTCGTCAGTCTCCGTGTGTCCTGCCCTTTATGTGCTCATAGCTGACATATTTTATCTCCAGTTACACCATCGCCCTCTTCCTCCTGAACGTGTTTTCATGTTAACGATTTGAATGTCTTCCTCATTTTCTGGCGTTTATCTCATCTTGCAAAAGCTTATCCGAGATTATAGCTGTGTGAACTGGTATTGTGGATGATAGCAATACATGTACATCTGCTCATGCGTGTGTGTACATTGTTGTGACTTCTGTGTGTGTGTGTGTGTGTGTGTGTGTGTGTGTGTGTGTGTGTGTGAAATGGTCCATCATTGGGAAGCATAATATTTGTAAATCATTTAGACCACATAGGATGTAACATTTATTTAGAAGAACCGTCTCGTATGAAGGAGTATGTATCTGACCAAAACAGCCACGTCAGTGCAGTTATCTGGCCTGGGCCAAAAGACTCGATCGAGGAGGAAATATATCTAGACCGCTCCGATAAAAAGAACCCAGATCAGATATATATATATATATAGAACACTCCGCTCTGATGACCATAAGCCCTCTATTCCTGTCAACAGAACAACCACATATGATCACAAGATATTTAGTTAATGTGTGCAAAACACTGGAACTCTCTTCCTTTCCGTATCCACCATCTACCCACCATCCAATCCTTTAAATGGCAATAAAACACGCCCGTTACACGATCATTACTCCTAACACCAATCAACATAGTTGTCAATAGTTGTGATTATAGTCTAGTGACTAGTCCACCTGCTCGTCGTCCTCCATATTTATGACATTATCCGTCCTGACTGTTTGTTCTCTGATTCCTTTTAGTGTCCTCTGTGTTTGTCTTTTATTACTTGTCTGTATAGTTGTTTCTCCTTCCGTCCTTCGTATTCTGTCCATGTCTTCTACTTGTCTTAATAGCCGAGAGCATGCTCCTTTGTGAGTCTGATTATGTGTGATATAAATCACACTTTTTATTATTATCTTCATTAATACATTATCACCACTACTTATTTTAGACATGAGTTTCAAAGCACGCAGCTAGCATTTATTAACAAGCACCAACTCGTTAAAAGTCACAACTGCAACAAACAATAAAAAGCAATCAACCAACAATGAACTGAGCATTAACAAGCAACAATGAATTGAGTTTCCATAAATCACCATCGCCGCATCGACTAAGTAATCATTGTTTTGTTGACACTTATTCAAAGAATTCTTTGTTTAAATTCATCGAGGCTGAAAATTCTGTTTTGTTTCGTATAAAGATAACAATGTTGAAACCACCAAACACCACGATATCTAAACAAAGAAACAGTTTGCTTCTCTCTACAGAAGGTGGGTTTTTGATCAGATTATGCAAACTGAAGAAATCAAATGTGACTACTGTTTGTGGGTTTTGTTCTGTGGGCTACTCGATCAATGGCATAATCTCGCCTGCGTCGGAATCAATTGAAATAACTGATTTACAGAGGCAGGGCTAAAATATTGATCATATATGACATACAACAGGAAAAACTCCTTCTATTCCTGCTACCCACAAGGCTAATCTTAAAAATACTTCTTTTAAATTACATTGGAAACAAAACATTACTCAACTTACAGAAGGAAGAAAAACTGGACCAGCCAAGCAATAAAACAAAGTTCTGCTAGTAAGACACAGGAGACAACAAAAGCCATGCAGTATTGGCATTTATGTCTGAAATAAGTAAGCAGCACTGCTGGCAACTAGATCGTCGGATTAATTTATATGTTTGTGGAGAGAATACGGGAAGATCAGGGGCCAGTTGCACAACACGTTTCTAAACCTTAAAACTGTTCTAAAGAAGCAAAATCTCTTCTTAGCCATTTTGATGCATTGCAGAAAAACACAAAAAATTGTACTTACAGGATGGAAAGTCAGACTCAAACAAATTTATCTTACTTAAAACAGTTTTAGTTTTAAAAATTCTAAAATTGTGGTGTGCACTTATTATCTACATAGAGTTAAGGCCTAAAAGTGTTTAAAATTAGAAATGTGTTGTGCAACTGGCCCCAGAATGCACCGCTTATCCTGTCATATGCTCATAAAAGTAATTCGTACAAGAAGGCTTTCAAGCTACTGAATCTATCATTCTCTTTGGATGCACGTGGGGCTTCCAGGAAATTTCCATTTAAAATCTTTATTTGTAATGCCCTTGTGAGGAAAATCAATCGAAAACTAAACATCAACGAGAAGAATTGCTGATGTATTGCAACAATTTCTTGTGTTGCATGATGTGAGATGAAACCAGGTTTATTGCTTGAGACCTGCACTACTTTTTGTCTCGTACTAAAGAGCTGTAGAAGATAATTATGCTCAACCATCTCCAAACTTGATCCTGTAATTCTCTAATGTGGGAAAATTCAACATGGCTGCAGTGTTTCTGTAAGTGCTTAAATGTCGTTTCGGGCGATCTTACTATGTGGATTTCATTTAAAATGTTTGCATAGAGGAAATTGCTTAATATTGTTCTTGAAAAATGCACAAATGGTCTCCATAATCCATGTTTCCCTGGCTCAGCACACTTGACTTGACAGCTATATTCTAACTGTAGCCATGACACATGATTTACAAGAAGTGCTAGCAGTGTGTTGCTGGCCGACCTGTAGTTTTCCCCTGATAGTCTGAGCCATATAACGAGACATAAGCACACTTAACACTCTTTAAAAATGTAGCAACTCTTTTACAACACGGGTATCAAGTCAGAGTGTCGTCTGCATTTTCATTTACCCCACTCTTAAATCACGAACACCAGCTCTACCAAAAAAAGTGGAGAAGTGGATGGGGGGGGGGGAAAGGGTATTTTACTGAGTAACGGCTGACGTGATCACCATGCAGATAAAACTATCAGATCGATAACCTTGGCATTAACTGGTCTCGATCGTAGTCTGGGCCAGCGATTCCTCACCCCCACTCACCCACCTACCTTTAGAGCGAGTCGCAGTCTTTCGTGCGGTCAGTCATGTTGCTCTTGTCCACCGCACCCGACACTTATCCAGTCTTGGCCGGCAAAGCTAGGACCCAGGCAGTCTGAGCCTGCCTATTTCCTTTCTTTTTAATGCAACCCTCTTTCCCTTGAGATTAGACTAGTGGAGAGACGCGCGGTCTCGCAATTCCTTTGCGCTTCCCAATCGCAGCTGTTTGCTGAAGTGGGATGGAACCCACACTGCCTTGGGTGCTCAGCCAGACGGATAATCACATAAAGTAACATTGACCACAGTCTTGTCTAACTCCTCGTCTAATTTAGACGGCAGAGGCGACGATTCTACAGGTAATTTCCAGATCAGGTGGAAACCGTCTAAACTTTTTCGGCTCTCAGACAAAAGTACTCGGCATGATACGCCGCCAGTGACTGTAAGAACGAGACAAACATATGTGTTTCAGTTAAGAAGCAAGCAAGCTACGAGATGACGATGATTTTTTTTAAACATTCAAACACTATACACACAGCTAGATTACTTTGTATCATCAACACTTCAGCCGCATCATATTATGCTGACTCGAGCAATGTCATCTTCTTGCGAGGGGCATTAAGATGTGTACGGGGATAAGTCTACGGATGTTAATATACTTGCTCACCATCACTTAAGAACCATGTTGCTCCATGATTAAAGAAGGAGTCTAGCACCATCGTCAGCACCTCGTCAACTGCTGCTACGCTCTGCAGGCGTTGTTCCTCGGGAAGTAGGATATAATCCCTCCCCTCCCGTGCTGTCGTAAAACTCTAAGAACGTGTGTGTGTGTGTGTGTGCGCGCGCGAGAAGGGAAGAAAGGTGACAGGTTCTAAAACAGGCATTCAAACCGATGTCTGTCAATCTACGAAAAGCGACACTGCCAGGCTTCAGACTTTGTCCTTAGAGAAATAAAGTGAGCCGCACCATTTCAACCTCTCCCCCCCCCTCCTTCGTCTGTTCTTATGCCGCCACTCCTGTTTCCCTCAGTCCCTCCGGGTCAGGAGATTCATAATTTATCAGATACAACAGTCTGGTCTAAGCATAAAGTCAAAGTCGTCCTCAGAACATCCACTGTGTGGCATCAAACAGCTAACAGCATTTAAGTGTTTGCACATCATATCACCGAACAGAGATGACAGCACTTCGTTTGAACGGGTGTTACAAAACTGTTGTAATTTCCATTCTTGGAAGACACGAGACAAGACACTTGGCTACTGCACTACAGTTATATTCCGAATAATCACGCTGGAACACATGGACAGAAAACTGAAGGAGAAACAACTATGCAGACAAGTGATAAAAGACAAACATAAAAGACACCCAGAGGAATCAGGGAACAAACAGTAAGGATGGATAATGACACAAATCTGGACAAGAAGATGAGCAGACGGACTAGTCAATTGATTGTAATCACAACTATTGACAACTATCTTGATTGGTGTAAGTTCCACTGCGGGGATTTCTATCATGGTCACTATGTGGGAAAACCAGACTGCACACCTTGACAAACATGAAAATGTTGAGACTAAAAAATAAACATTTTAAAGCTGTTTATAGCTGAATGGTTTCCTTTCTTTCTTTCTTTCTTTCTTTCTTTCTTTCTTTCTTTCTTTCTTTCTTTCTTTCTTTCTTTCTTTCCTGTCTAAGGTCGACCCTTTCTTGTGTAGGAATGGGTCGATATAGGCTTTAAAAACATTATTATTTTATTATTTCTGGTTCGTTTTCCGGAATCGAAGTAAAACCCAGCATGAATTCAGAAACGTCTTAAAGAAATCGGAAATTAATAAGTTTTGGTTAATCTTCAGCAGTATTTTGTCTTTTTAAAGCATCAGCTACCCATCCCACCAATCGAAAATCTTTTCCCCCATCCCCCTTCGGCCCTTCGTTGCCTACCTGACAGGAATGAATGGACGTAAGTTTTATTTCAGCTCCTCCCCTGGCCAGACACAACAAACATGTTCAATATAAACTGCGTTAAACACAAATATTGTGTACTAAACAGCAGGAGGCAATACAGCAGTGTTTTGTTTAAACAGAGCACCATGGTAGCGCAGATGGCAGTTATGTGTCCCAATCCTGTTTGATTGACTACGGCACAGCGAGGTCCTAAGAAGTGTTGGTTGGCTGGAGGAGAGGGGTGAGGACCTCCGTGGTACAAGGGTGCCCGCTTTCCTGGCTGTCTGAAGCACGTGCTTGTATTGCTCACTGGTTAATCCAAGGCTGGTTTTAAATTTTCATCGAAGCACGCGCTGCTGACTCACACCAGCCATAGAATTATTGTCCTTTTTTGCGTCTGGCATGAGAGAAAAAAAACCCACTGGTCCTCAAACCCCACCCTTCTGCGACTTCGAGCTGGCAGGGTAAGGAAACAGAGCACCAAAAACACAAATCAGGATGAGGAACACTAAAACTTTAATCTATAAGGATCCGGAGTGGATACCGGGTCTTTAGTAAAAGGACGGCACATGCTTGCACCCTCGCGGAACCATATTTACTAAAAACACGATTTTAGAAAAATTAATAGGAGTGTTGGTTCGGAAGTTATGAGATCTCAGTTTCAGTGAAAAAAAAGTAAAAAAAAAAGAGTTTCGTTTCTGTTGCAAATGCAACCCTGGCAGACCCTGATATGGTTTCGTGCTCTTCACAGGCACATGCAGGCGGAATGAAAACACGCGCACAAGATGGCTGATACGACGCGTATTTCGCAGACGACGACCAGAGGATAAGATCACAGCAGAGGCCACGATCACAGAGCTTACATGTCTGTCGTGCCTGCCTGTGATCATAACTGGCCATCGAACTCTGACCAGGAATCTGAGTGTATGTGTAGGCGCGCGTGCGTGCGTGTTTCTTGACTCACTTCCTCTGTCTCTGTGGAAAAGAAGCAGTAAATCCCTAGTCAAACTTTTTCCGGATCAATTTTCTACGAAAGGAAATTGAGAAAGCAAGTCGCATAAAGTAATGTGTGATAGATCAAAGCATGTAAGCTGTGTGTGAATGTATGCCCTACTTTGGCCTACCCTAATGTGTATATGAATGCCCTACTTAGGTCTTTTCTTAGGTGTGACTATACAGCGGTTTTCTGTTCTTCTGTGAGATGAAAGAAAGGTATGAATACCACCTTTCACATGTTTTTAGAAGGCAGCTGATTTCTCCTTTTGCGACTGATTTACTGAATGGCCCTTCTTTTTTCTTTCACTGTCGCGCATATACCCGGTTTAAAAAAAAAACTCGGCTAACTTACGACCAAAACATCCGTCAATTCATTGGTGTTGAATGCTATGGTTTGCACTCCACTCTCCAGCTGATTTGTTTGCTAACTTAGCCTGCCCCTTCTCCGTGATTGACCTGCAAGTCTTATCTAAGCAAGCAAACAAAAGCCCGAACAGTATGATTGCTCTTTTGCTCCTGCCGACTTTTCTATTATACAAGTATCAATGATATTTAAATTGCACTTGATATGACAGAGTGGTTTGGCAGGGAGAGTGGTTAGGCAGCATAATCTTACTGGTGACAAAAGCAAACATACATACATTCTGACAACATCAAAGCACCTACCACAGTTTCGTCGAGGTATACTCCACCAAGCTCGAAGCTGGGGCCGACAAACAAACTACGAAAGTTACTCAAACAGTTCAAGTCGTCGATGTGCGTTTTTCACCTAATTCGAGAGTATGCCGAGCGATGCACTGCTGTCAAGTCCGCGCAGAGTTCTCCTGGCTGTGTCAAAATGCATTCTATTATAGCGACAGCCAGCACAGCATGTTCAGAGAAAAGGGTCGTCTGCGTTCAAGCATGCGCGCGCAGCTTCTGTCGTTAGGACCTGTTCCGGCGCAGAGGGCAGGGTGAGGGTGGAGTTAGAGGTGAGGGTGGGGAGGATTAGGGTGGAGTTAGAGGTGAGGGTGGGGAGGATGTCCATTAGCACTAGCGTCTCAACCGATGCTTGGCGTCTTTCCGCTCGCAACTTGTCGAGGTGATATGACGAAAAGGAGACAATCTTGTAGCATGCTCTTTGCATAACCACTGACTGAAAAGAACTGAGTTGGGGAAGGGGGATGCGGGAAGGTATACCAGGATGCAACTAGCACCTTTCTCGAATAGTCTTTCCAGGAAACATGCATTAACAATAAAAACGAATAATGTGTGTTTTATCACATCGTTGCATCGACAGGCATTGGTTCGTCTTTTGCGCAGCTGGCTTGGGATAAGAGAGATTCAAGAAATGTCATGTTAGAAGCTTTTGCCGGGCGTTACACAACAAAGTACCTGTGTGTGTGTGTGTGTGTTATAGAGCATACGGTATTAAGAGTGTGCACGCAAGCAAGACAGTTTTACAAAACATCGGCTGGTAGCTACAACCCTAGCCAAATTGCCTTCCCACAGCTTCCACTCGTCTCTCTCACCCTTCTCCCCTCTCATTAAAATCATGATACGTGAGCCGAGAGCTTAAAGCCCCACAAAATCAAGCAGCATATAGGGCTTCCTTTGAATGTGACCTGATACAACGCTGTTGCTTTGCGAGGCCAGAGCAACACTATACAGGATCTCCATTTGTTTGCATGCATGCGTGTCCTTTGTAATTTTATCTACGGTACCACCTTATTTACAAGAAATTATCTTGCCAATGTGAGAACGTTGTGACTTGAGAAAAGAAATACAAAGAAAAATCTGGCAAAACAAAATATCATTTTTCTTTGCACTGTCGTAAATAACACCAGCTTCTAACACGAAGGAAATGTATTTTAGAATTGGCGGGAAGACATCATAACATGAAGTGAATATTGTCAACGACAGATGTCGACAGTTGTGATCGTTTATGAGGAATGAACTCGGCTACAGTCAGCACGGCACCATAAACTGACATGAGCTGTCAAGTGGTAAATGGTCTCTGG
The DNA here is from genome assembly GCA_004794655.1 of Marisa cornuarietis. NCBI lineage: Eukaryota > Metazoa > Mollusca > Gastropoda > Architaenioglossa > Ampullariidae > Marisa > Marisa cornuarietis. Next base: position 436,029 of record SMMW01000565.1, on the reverse strand, counting down.
GTCACTGACTGCAACCCGATGATCAAGCAAGGAAAGACTTCTCCCATGCGTCCTTTATCTTCAGAGTTCAGATTCCTGTTGCACTGTACTTGACTTTCGCCTCGTCTACCGTCATCTGTTGGACTTTACATTTCCTTCGTGTACAGTCATCTGTTGGACTAAAATGTCCCAGTTTACAGTTTACAGTATACTTTCCTCTCGTCTTCAGTACCCTGTTGCATTGTACTTCCAAAGACGAAAAGGTTCTAAAGGGCTGTGTAGTGGGTGCTGGCAGATTGTCGCATACCGTCGCAGGCGAGCAATCGAAAGGAGTGCCCCTCGGAGGCAAATCGGAGGAACAGAAGACTGGTCGGGAAGGAGGGAGAAGAGGTCGTCTGTCCTCCTCCTCCTCCGAGTCTGGTGCCACCGCTCCAGCGCACGCAAACAGTTCGGTGCTGCTGTGACTCGGCGATCGGTGGCTCCTGTCCTCGCAGCAGGGCCAATAACTCGATCCCCACAACTCCGTTTTCGCTCTGTCACCCAGCATGGCATCTGCATCACTTGTGTTTGTCGTCAGCATTGATTTTTCCCCCACCCCTTTCTTTTCTGAGGGAACGAGATAGACGTAAAGAAGGGCCTGAGAGAGAAGAGAGAAAACCGAGTCGTTTGTTATAACTGTCGGCAGGAGACATGAACACACTCAGCTAGGGGAAACTGAGACATAACTTTGTTATGACTCATGACATCGGCCTCCCATTCCTTCTTCCCTTCCCCCCTTCCCTCATCCTACCACCCGCCGTCTCTGGTGATTTCACTTTCAGCAAAATGTGCAGCTTCCATCCAGACATCTTTCCCATCAAACAAATAAATAAATGGAGTTGCACGTCCTCCCTCCTAAAAAAAAAAACAGTCTTAATCTAAGAATGCCGTCTCATGACACTTAAATAACACACAGTTCTCTTGTCATAATGCAGGATAACCACGCGCATTTTTATTATATCAGACAGCAGACTCCAGACATCTGCACGACAAATATCGACAGTTCTTATCTCATTATCAGCATACAACAATCTAACGGCAGATAAACAAACATCAACGAGGGGTCCCCAATAATTTCTCCCCCCCCCCTCTCTACTCCTTACAAATGTCGGTTAGCTACCCTGAATCAGACCTGACGTCAGCGAATGAGTGAAGTTTTCAAGGTCGGCATGAACTTCTTGAGGCCAACTGCCAGGGCTTACATCAGGATTGCACATCCGGGAAGAGAGCACAACACGAGCTTAACAGAGTTTTCGGACGATGAAAAATTACTTTCTTCTTCTGCTAACTGCAACACGAATGTCCCTAAGGGGACGGCAGTCCACCCACTCCACTCATCTTAAACTACTGGATGACCCAAAGTGCACTCTACCAGAACTTTCTGAAACCACCACATTACTTCTCGTAATGACATAAAAACCTGCAAAGAAAACAGAATGACACCTACTTCTTCAGTTTTTGAAATTAAAAAAAACGAAAGCAATTGAAGAAAAAAAGCATGCAACGTTGACAGGCGATGAGTTAAAAAAAACTATGGTGACATGGCATTTCAGATACTGAGACGAATATCAACATGGCATCTTGTGGCAACATGGCTTCTAGCAGAGCGAGTCAGGATCTTTATATTAGTTTTACATAAATCACCCACTCGCTATTCTGAAGACCACGTAGGTCGTGTTTTGTCCTCTGGTATGCCCGTTTCTGCTATGTGCACTCCCAATAGCGTATCTGTCAAATATATCTAAAACTGAGAGATCTAGAGGCGCGCAGTTTTTATCTAATTAAGTGGGCAACTTTCATTGCAAGATACTATTTCTCAAATATGGGGGAATACCCCCTCCTCCAGTTCCATTCTCCAGATACACGCTTACAAAGATAGCTACGCACAGAAAGAAGTGAAAATTGTGTTTTTATACACATTCTCAACCTCCCCCCCTCACTTCCCTCTGCATTGGCTGTGACCAGTCACAGGTGTCAGGGTGAGGAGAGGGGTTATCATGTTGATGAGGCGCAGCACTTATTCTGCACCCCGTTCAGTAAGTCTCCCACCTGGCGGCCTGTCCCCTCCTTGATGTTATTCAACTACCAATTTTTCTGTTTCACCCATCGACGTCCTTCCTCCACACATCCCTGGAGGACTGTCTTGGGTAGTGACTCATGCCGAGCGACATGCCCGAACCAAACCAATTTTCGTCGCTTGACGGTGGTGAGTAGAGTTCCTGGAAACTGACTAGGGCAGCGACTAGACTACGTTTGTCTTCCCTGTTGGAAATTCGGAGCAGTCTCCGGAAGCATTTCATCTCAAATGCCTGAATCCTTCTCTCCATTTCAGTCAATAGGGTCCATACAACAAGCCGTACAACAAGATTGCTCAAATGAAGAGTGGAAGAGACAGAGGTGTCTCTCTGACCTGTGTCGCACAATTTGGGAGACCAAGCGATGGCCGAAAGAATGGACGCAATCACTGGCCATTGCCCTGCCGAAAAAGACGAACCAAAGGCAGTGCCAGAACTATCGCACGATAATCCTGTTCAGTCATCCAAGTAAAGTTATGATGAAGGTCATACAGAATCGCCTCACAAAGAGTTGCTTGCGGAGGACCAGGCGGGTTTCGAAGCCGGCAGAAGCGCGGTTGAACAAAATTTTCCTTGCAGCCTTGCATTCAAACATGTTTGATCTTTCAAGAACCTTTGCTTTACTTGTTTACAATTTAACATGTACATTATGTCTTTAGTAGTAAAAAAATCTTTCAAAACCAGTTTCAAAACAACAACTGCCACCATAAACTGACTAATTAAAGCAAATTATAAGTCCCACTGCAATGTTTATTTCAAAATATTACAATATTTACGGCAACAAGCAACTCAAGACAAACCTTTCAATTAACATATGATACATACAAATAAGATTAATAAATAGTTTAATTTGGATTCATTATACAAACAAAAACTTTAATAAGAAATATGACTTGCGTCCAGGCCCAAAAGCTGTATGTCAAAAAGGTTTATTAAACTGAAATTTTAAGAAAAAGCGTCTAGTGCCGCATTATCCAGAAACCTCGTCTACTGGTACACACGAGCAACAGCTTGTGATAGGGGTTGTTGGAAATTGCTCATAATTCAAAATTCTACGCTTTACTGTTAGATTCATAAGTCGGAAAGAGACAGAGAAAAAGGAAGGAAAAGATGGAATCCTCTGTGTAAGTGTTATCCAAGCAGATTGAAGACACCATCAAGACGGTGCTCAACTAATTCTCTACTGTTTCAGTATAGAAAAGCAAGCATATGGCGTGTTGATTTGTTAAAAAAGGCAACTCATGACAAATAATCTCTGGAGTAAGATAGTCTTCCTTGATTTAGTCCTCTGTTCATAGTACAAACCGACCGATCTGTAGAACAAAGAACCGTCACTCCTCACGCATTTACGCGGAACCAAGGGAATCTATTTTTCACAGTCGTCTATGGTTTGTAAATCTGTGGTATTTTACGTCTGCTCTTCATCGGTTTCTTCTATTATTTTTATTGCTGATACTGCCGCTGCTGCTGATGGCGAAAAAAAAAATGAACGAAAATGATTATGTAATCGACGGTGATAGCAGCAGGTACGGGGGATCTTCAAATAACTCTTGCATTTTCTGCTGCACAGTTTATATTTGCATTTCCGGTTTAACCACTCCGTTTACTCTTGCATTCATCCAAATACTTTAATGCCAGACACGGGTCGAAAATTAAACATCTAAGATTTACATAATATCAGCATTGATTTGATATCATTTATTTTTTTCCTTAACTATAACTTGAAGAATGTTTTTATACGTTACGCAATCGGTTGCTATGGAAACGATTCAAGATGGCTCCCAAATAAACAATTTACAAAGCTTATCGCTTTTATTCCTGCTGTGAGTAACCTCAAAATTCTTTTTGAAATGGTTACCTGAAGGAATGATCTACATTTTAATATCTGGAAATAAGTAGAAACAACTTAGCTATTTTTTATAATTTTTTTAAAAGTGGTATATTTACATTGAAGAAAAGATTATTTAAAAAACTGTAATTACTATTTTTTCAAATTAAGCAAGAATTTAAATGTTTAGATACATATAAAAAATGACTCAACAAATTTTTAGAGCTCTATCTTATCTCAATATAATGGTATAAGGTTTTGAAATGAACAAATTGTAACAAACACAAGAAATTGAGAAACGAGAGTATAGTCATTGTACTTCATCTAAGCTTATCATTTATTTTTGCATTTAATAGAAAATATAACCATCTTTTAATTCTTTCTTAAACAGAACTTTAACATAGCTAATAAAATTGTTTATTTCATTTTTATAGAAAAGTAAACATGGATGCTGTTGTGTGTCCAAATGTTGACTAGGCTGAAAGAAATACAAAGCCATTAAAAATGGTGGTTGAGGACACTATAATGTCTACCAGCTTTACAGTTATTGTCATAGCTGGTTTCTTCATGTCTAACATTTAGACGAGGTGTTAAACAACTATGGTGTACTGCATGCAAGGTGAAGTCACATTGTTACCATAAATCCTCCACCATACAAACTGTAACCCTGGTGACAAGATAGGGGGTGGGGAGGTATAGTCCATATTGGGTCATTGTCTTCTAATGTATCTCAAAGTAATGTCTGAATATGCATGTCCTTTTAAATTATATCTTTTATATTCCTGCTTGCCCGATTAGCGCAGCAACTTAGCAACTTTACCCCAGTCGACCCAGCTTGCGGGAATGGGTACCTGACTGCTTAGACTGCCTTAGAGGATTGGAGAAGATAAGGTAGCGAGGGATAGAAGATGGGCGCCGCCCTCACGAAAAGCTGGCTCCAAGAAAAGTGACCTGAACGACCTGAAAATGTTAGGGGATGACCTTTACCTTACCTTGTCTGCCTGTTGTCATTTTACAGGACAGACTGGTAGATAAACCATATGTCTCACAAAATTATTACCCTTCTGCTTCTCCTTGCGCTTCATCTAGTTCCTTTACATATAGTTTAAGACTCGGCCTGGTTCAGCATCAGCAGGCAATGCTGGCAGCATTAGGTACCATCTACAGTAATTCCCTTAACAAAGAAGCACAGTCATTATGGACGAGTTAGCTCATTGTAGCTGCATGTTCCAAAACATAATAATATTCACACCAATAGTTAATTTATTTAAATTTTATGCATGCTCTTTCTGCATGGGAAGCACCGTTATAACCTGCATTTGTAGTGACTAACCGACAGCCATAAATCAACCCATAAATCATAAAATGAGCGCACAACAGAAAGAAATTTTGTTTTAAACAAAAAAAGCTTAATAGTAGATAAGAGACTCTTCGACGGCACGAGTTGGAATTTCCACTGTGGACCCAAGGGCCAAGTCAATTTCGTCCAACCCCTTCTCACTAGAGCGTTCGCTCCCTTGGCGGCTGCGCGCGTAGGCGTGGTTGACGGTGAAGTTGAGGTCCACGTCGTTGGTGACGAGGGCCACTTCCGGCTTCTTGCGCTTTCCCAGAAAGGGCGAGTCTGTCTCCTCGTGAATGTTCATGTGGGCGGATAGGGTCATGTACTCACGGGCACGCGGTGACAGGGAGCTGTATGACGCTGACATGAGGTGCTCTTCCAGCAGGCTACCTGCACCTCCCCCTCCTCCTCCTCCTCCACCTCCCGAGAGGGCCAAGCCGTCGCTGAGCAAGCTGATTCCTCCGTACCCAACCTCCGTGCCGGACCCGTCTCCCCCGATTCCCCCCACCCTCAGCAATCCTCCGCCCGTCTTAGCGCTGCCACCACTGCTGGTCATGCTCTGGTTCGCTCTCCGCGAGGCCTTCTCAAATGACTCGTTCCGCTTGGAAGCGTCCTTCAGATCGGAAGTCGAGCGGTGCGCATGCGCAGTTTTGTAGGCGGCGCTCTCGTGGAGCATGCTGGGATGTGGCAAGGTGCCAGACAGGAGAACGGAACCGGAGTCGCTGTGAAAGGCTGTGTGGCCGGTGGACAAGGTGTCGAAGCCCGGGTCTGAATGCGAGTGGTCAGCCGTGACGTAGGTTGGCGCTGACGTCCAGAACGGCCAAAGATATTCCCGGGTTCGCTTCCATTTCTCCAAGAGCCATTTCCTGTCCCGGGAAATTTGTTTAATAATAATAATAATAATAATAATAATAGTGAAATAGTTTAATGGAAATGACTGTTTGATACATCATATGGGGTTCACAATCTTACAGCAAAACACAATTCACGTTACAGTGCCGCAAATCAATGTCAATAAAACGACCTTTCCTTGCACCCATCTGTCTGAGTGACTGTCGGGCTGTCCTCTGGCTGCAACCCTTTAACAGTCAATAATATGTTCTTCTATCACAGAAATATAGATAGAAAGAATGCATATGTGTGGGGGTGCGTGTGTGCGCACTGGTTAAAAAAATCTGAGCATTTGATTGAGACAGGTGATAGAAAGCAGCTCTTTACACACTGAAGAATAAGGGGTTTTTGTGGCCGCTGACATAACAACAACAACATACATCACACTGCTTATATTGACTCGAGGCCTGCTACCTACCGGCGCCGGCTGTAGCCCAGCATGAAGATGGCACACAACAGAATGACGAGGGCGGCGATGCAAGCCGCGATGATCGCGGCGATGGGATAACCTGCTGGAGGAGGAGGGAAAATGTGATAACCTGGGATTATATGCACAGTACGGCCGCAGAGCACTACTACTGTAGTAGTAAGCTAAAACGTTCGTAAAATACACGCAGTATTTTATTATTATTTTTTTATTATTTACAAATGAACATCATCACCATCATCATCATCATCAGTTTTGCTAGTTTTCTTAGTGCTGCTAAATAATGGACAAAATGCCCATGCTCACCTCATTGCCTCTTGCATCTCAGCTTAAATCAAGACGGAAATAACATCTTTGACTGTGAGCAGGCTAGAATCTTGCGATTATACTAATTTTAAAAAAACCCGTTTAAGTACAGATTGGATGGTGGAATGTCCTAGAATCTTGCCCAATCTTCTTCTTACTTTCTCCATCTCCCCCGTCTGCAACAAGAGCGGGGAGCGTCATCCCGGGGCCGGTGTCGGGCGTAGTGTTGATGGGAGGAACGAGAGTGTTGACAGGGGGCTGAGTGGGTATCGGCGGGATCTTCCAGGGGCACACGACATTATCCTTCGTGGCGGATGACGAGGCGAAGCGAGCCTGCTCCGTGACCGCTGGACACACAATAGAAACTCTGCTTGAAAGGGCGCTGTTACAATTTCCCTTCTTAATCGTCTCGGCCATAATGAGAGACTTTACATTTTCGTCCTTTTAAAAATTTTCATAGCTTTTTATTTAATCCTTTATCGTTTGATCTCAGTGTCTGTCTGTCTGTCTGTCTCTGTCTCACCACCGCCACCCCAACACCAAAGTTTCAATTATCTTCCAAAGGTTTCCAAGTGACCTCTGGAGTATCACTTTCAAAATTGAATTTTTTTAAATCGAGTAAAGGTCAAAGCGAAAGATTGTTTTCTTCCCACAAGATTGGAAAAAGACATATGGAAACTTGTTTTCCTGCTGGAGTCAACAGTTATATTACTATTTTAATTACTGACTTTACCAGACTGGGGCCTTTCGCTTAACGCCAGAAAAATCAAATCAACAATATTTACGTATTTATCGATCAACTATATTTCTGTATTGATAGATCAAATATATGTATTGAGAGATCAATTATATTTATACACTGAGGCCTATTTGTGTTCTGTACGTACACTCTCGTTCTTTCCTTCTTTCTCTCTTTGGTTTTGTTTGTTTGTTGCTTGTTTATTGTTTCTCGTTGTTATTAAAGTTATTAAAGACTGTCTTGTCTGCGTGACCATGGAAACAGGTGAGGTGCACATTGCGTTAGTTTCTCGGGTATACACAGTAGGCTAATACCTGAAATATTAACCACAATCATCCTTGTCTAAAGTTCATATTACTTAAGTCAAAACCCACTCCAACTTTAATTAGAAATCTTGACAACTTTGTACAAATAACCCTTGATATATTTAGAAAAGAAAGTCACAATACTTCTTTCTCTTGTTTTGTTCGGATCCTTACTCGTGACTGCTAAAAATCCTGATTGTGACAGTCACTTATTTCTGTATTCACGCTGACTGACAGACAACATATAGTGCTTTTATATAGTCATTTGCTGTCAGTTAGTTTAGCAGGTTTTCACCTTGCTGTATGTAGAAAAGTACTTTTTAAGCCCACAGTGGCACAAACAACATATTCGTTTTTGTTCAGTTTGGTTTTTTTTCTCTATCTCCTTGCTTATTTCTCTTTTTATGATATCTGACAGGCAACATATTTTATGTTTTTATGTAATGATTTGATGTCAGTTCCGCCATTTTTCACTTTAATATGTGTAGACGCGTTATTGATCGGTGGTCCGGACAATAGAGTTCAGATCATCTCTCTCTTCTTCACACACACACACACACACACACACACACACACACACACACACACACACACACACACACAAACACATTCTCTCTCTCGCTCTCTCTTTCTCTTTCTCGATTGGGTTTTTAGGAGCGACTCACCGTACTGACAAATGTACGATTTCTGCTGGTCACATCTTGTACCTGCCCATTTCCACTCAAAGCTTTGACTGGATTCACCGGTTCTTTCCAGGAACATGTGTCCACACCTCACCACTTCAAAGTCCGGGGCAGTTTTGCCAAAAATGTTGCTCTCTGCACGTCCAGACATTAAAGAATGTAATATTTCGGTTATTCCTACAGAAATATAAACCTCCTATTATTGCTATAGAAACTCAGTCGTGTACTTTAAAGTGATGCAGAATCCCTCTCTTCTTCCTTTTACTCCTCCACCAAAACCACACCCTCTTTCCGCCCATTATTGCTGCTGTTATTCTTCCGCAACAGCCATCATCAATATTACATTACCATAACCACCAGTTACTTTATCATGTAATAAATGTCTAAGAAAAGTTATCATCTCCAGCATTCATTGTTTGATTAGCATCACCCATATTTGTAGTGTATAGGGCTAAAAGATAAGACTTATTTAATGACAATAAAGGTGACATTAGGACTGAGAGCGGTGAACTGTAAGTGGTTCAACGTGCCATGTTAGTTTATGGAAGGCTTAGCTTCAACTCTCTCTTTCCCCGATAAATAATGCATCCATTAGTTGACGGCCAGGGGTAGAGAGAGGTCGGGTTCCAGTCGCTAACCCTAGTGGAACTTCCTCACCAACTGGCTTCAATTAAAAAAAAAAAGTAAAGAATCCTACAAATTAGTGACCGTACGGATGCTGGCAATGTACGCTAGTAAGGGCCCAGAATCTGGTAGACGAAGCCCAATTCTCTCCCTTTTGTCCTTACCTGGGGCGAAGGCCCACACGTGGTCCGTGGCCCCTAGCCAGTACGGCGTGTTCCTTAGCAGGTACTGCGACACCTGGTACATGTCGTCCAGTGTCCCCAGAGTCCACAGGTCTCCCCCCAACGAGCGGCAGACGGTGCGAGCGCCGAACCACGTCAAACGACGGCCGTCGCTCAGAACGCACTCGTCCCTGACGCGGAACCGACACTGGACGGTTGTACACTCGGGGTTGCTGCAGTCCGTAGTGTTAGCTTTCCGTAGGGAACAAAAAACAAAAAAACAAAACAGAAGCTGAATTATTCTCTGTCTGTGTCGACTCTATGTCTACCTGTCAGTCCCTCTTTCGTGACACCAGGTCTGCTGGTACATCAACTGCTACAAATACGCGTCGAAATTACATCGATCTGTAATCAACTGATCATGCATCAATGTTATTGCATGATTTTTCTGTTAAACAAATTATTTTCTTTCTGTAGAATGATGGTTAACTCTTTGCTTATGGTTTTACCCTTGTTTTAAGGAGTTGTCATTCTGTCATTCCTTATCCTTTATTCGATTTTCTGCAGTCGCACCAGTTGTCGGGAATAAGTACCTGACTCTATAAAGGACTAGGAAAGGTAAATAAGGTAGCGAGGGACACTGATGGACACAGTCCTCATTAATTAAGGGCGGTCCGGTGGCGCTACGGTTAGCGCCTGTCACCAATACAGTGAAGGTTGACTGTCCTGGGTTCAGTTCTCGTATCGGGCACGCTGTTCTTTCTCTGCATGTGGCATCTGTTTACAGGGCCGGCTGCCTTCCGTGATATAGCCTTAGTTGCTGGCTCGGCGTAAAACACCAATCTCCCCCCCCCGCCTCATTAATTAAAGCTAGCCCCGAGAAAAGTGAGGTCTCACTCCACCAACGAACTTAAAAAAAAAAGTGCGGGATGATCGACCTTTTATAAATCTGTCTTTTAACATACCTAGCTCTCGTGTCGGTGTTGTAACTTCTAACTTCTTGTTAGAAAAGAACTCTCCCGGACGTTGAACAAATTAATGTGGAATATGATCCCATTAATGTACCTCCCAACGGGCTAACAGTCAGATATACACTATTATAAAGATGGTGACATTTCTCCTGGAGTATCCATGATAGAAATGTGTGCTTAATCTTTTTAAACGCTTTGGCGAACATTATACGCTTTTCCTTGGGGACCTAACTAGAAGAATTGAAAAAAAAGATGTCCTGAGTTGAACTGCCTCGTTAGGAAAATAATGGATGAACTACTTGACAATAATCCTTCCTTCTGTGGCATACGGCCTTCTAAAGACGAAACCGTCCATTCGTCTGGCAGACATTTTTTGCAAATTTGAGAGCAGTTTAACCTATCTGTCTGTAACGAAATACTTGACGGAGACAAACTTGGAGGCTTTGCTAACATATCAACTAATGGGGTGTAGTGTTCTTTAATTTTTTTTTTTCAAGTGAACTTTTAAAACTTGGGTCTCTCTCTCTCTAATAGCAGGAAATAAAACAGACTCTTTAACTACATATACTTACCGAACTTCATAGTAAGCTAGGAGTCTTTAAAAAAAAATTAAGTGTATCGTGCACGTATTTTCTGGGTTGAGGCTGTACAATATCTTAATGACACTACAGATTTAATCAATTCGGACATTGATGTAGCTATCAGGAAATTCAAAGAGGGTCTCTTAAAAGCTGGTCACTGCATGAAAAGGGTCATCATAGTTGGAAAGGAAAAACGTCAGCCATGGATTGATAAGACATCCAAAAAAGAAGTCCAACGCGGAGCATGCCTTTATGTTTTGAAAAGAGAAAAAAGTAATAAGCAAATCAGACATAAAGAAATAGAAAAAGTTACAAAGCTCTTTTTAAGAAACATGAATGTAAAAGTAATATGACAAAAAACATGCGAAGTTACATAAACGATCCCAATATTTTACATCTGAAATGCTTCACATAACAAAATTAACAAAACTGATTGATATAACTATCTTTTAAAGTATGTGATGACATTTCCAGGTGGGAGCAGGTCAAGATAACTGTAAAAGTCATCCCTTTTCTTCTTCTTCTTCTTTTCTTTTTTTTTTTGGTTTAGGTTGATTGGGGAACCTCCCTTTTCTCAGGGGCCAGCTTAGCGCTCTAACCACCCGGCTATCTGCTTCCCCGGGAATAATCAGTACAAAAAAAGAAAATGCTCAGTTCGATTCCGACTCTGTTTCTCTAGCTGATGTCTTCCAAAAATGAAACCGTCACTTCGTTTGGTAGACATTTTTTTGAGAATTGTAGAGCAATTTAACCTATCTGTCTTTAACGAAATACTTGATGGAGACAAACTTGGGGGGTTCACTAATATATCATCTTCCACATCCTTCTTCTTGTTTCCCAACTTCTCCACGCTCTCTTCTTTTTTCCATTCTCCCATCCTCTCTCTCTCTCTGCTTGTCATTTTTGGGAGTTTTTTGGTTCTTATAACGTACATACATTCATTCACATTATCGATTGAAATTCATGTCTGCATTCATATATGTTTGAGTTTGTGTAGTGGTGGTGTGCTTGTATTTTTTATATATATAGCTTTGGAATAAGGGACGGATTTGGTGTGTGAAAGGGTAAGGGGGAGGAGTGGGAATGCGTGCGCACGAGCGCATGTAAAGGTAAAGGCGTTGTTGATCTTGTGTGTATTTTTGTGTGTTGTATATATCGATATCTTTTAGGGATATAAGAGAAAATATCATCTTCCACAGGAAACAAAGAAACCGGAAAAGTATAAAATAATTGAGTCTGAAAGAAATAAAAAGCATTGATGTGTGCGTACTAACTCAAACGGCATAGAAATGGAGACTCGGAGAAGCATGTCTGACTGAAGAGCTCCCTGGTGTTGGCAGTGTTGGAATCCACCACAGCACACAAAGTCTCCGTATCAGAAAACGTTTCCGAGCTTGCTAAACGGATCAAGTTGCCTGAAAGGAAAAAAAAAGATTTTTTTCCGGGAAGAAATGCCAATTAATGTTCTCCCCTTGTTCGATTATTGCAAACAGCAATGCCATTCCAGAGACTACTGTTTCCTTTACCAAAACTTTTTATGACACACACACACACACACACGCACGCACGCACGCACACTGAAACATTGTGCTTGTCGAAATAAATGTGTGTGCGTATATGTGTGGGTAGGTTTTAATCTCTACGCATATATATATATATATGTGTGTGAGAGAGAGAGAGAGAGAAAGACAAAGAAGCGATGGGTTGTTTCATCAACACGACCTTCAGCGTGTCTCTTTTTCCCCTCGCCAGTTCATCTGTTTTCTTATCTTGACAGAAACAGGCCCTCTAACCATTGTCCACGTTTTTAGGGTAATTTTGCTGCAACCCTTTCTACAATAACTTAATTTATAAACATCCTGTAATTTTTTTTAGGTGCCTGAAAGGACAGTTTGAATAAGGGATAAGATATAAGCAAAAAACACCCTCAACACTGCTTGAAAGTTTGACAAAGCTTTGTCGACAGTCGTGACAAGTCGGATTCAAGATGTTTTCTGAACTTAAGTTGGGGTGGCAGGTGGGAGGTGGGGGAAAAAAGACAAGATCCTAGTAAATAAATATCGGAACATACGCAAAAGCAGTGAGCTTGAGCCGCCTGTCAGTGAGTTGCTGGCTCGTCATAAAAACCTAGCCAACCACATTCAGAACATCCTTACACATGGTGACAATCCTCAGGCAGCAAGCTTACTTTCTCTGGCTGGAGCGATGTAAAACAGAGATCGGTTGTCTGGCAAGAAGTAACTCTCGTTGGCCGCATACACCAGCGAGTCTCGGATGTAAAAGCTGCACTGGCAGCAGAAATACGCTGTGCGATGCTGCACACACACACACACACACACACACACACACACACACACACACACACACACACACACACACACACACACACACACACACAGAGTGTGTTGCACTCATTTACCAAACACCTTAAAAGTCGGAACTACATCGACATGTAATAGTTCAAACATAAAAATAATAATGTAAATATTTCCCTGGGGCCAGTTGCACGACACATTTCTAATTTTAAACACTTTTAGGCCTTAACTCTATTTAGATTATCAGTTTAAAGTGCACACCACAATTTTAGAATTTTTAAAACTAAAACTGCTTTAAGTAAGATAAAGTTAAGTCTGACTGTCCGTCCTGTCAGTACAATTTGTTGTATGTTCTTGTGCAATGCATCTAAATGGCTAAGAAGAGATTTTGCTTCTTTAGAACAGTTTTAAGGTTTAGAAACGTGTTGTGCAACTGGCCCCAGGTGGCTTAACATTGACGCCAGGCGTCAGCAAAATTACCAGCTATTCATTTTTTTAAAGTTACAATTCAACTGACAACGCACTTTGAAATGCAACATATTCCGAAGACATAAATAAACAAGCACGTGAGAAAGTAAGTATGGAAGGAAGGAAAGAAGAAACTAAGCAATAAGTGTTAATGCTATCATAAAAAGGGACAATAAACGTTAATGCTATCAAACGAAGATAATTTTCACCGACTTTTGAGATTTGTGTATGTTTTCTTTTGCTTGCAGGAATTATCGTCTACTTCAGTGAAGATTAAATTGCGATCATACACTGAGACGGATGTCTGCTTGCATGGACGGAACATTAGAGAGATCGACAGACGGACGCTGAGAGACATAAAGCGACGGACAAAGACAAATATAGGCATAAGGTGTCTAACTTAAAAAAAAATTATTTTTTGGCCAATTTTTTCTCTCCACACAATAAAAGTGCGCGAAATGCTGCAAAGTGTGGAAATTAATTGTTACAGGCTAACTAGGGGAGCTGACAACCTATGCTTGTGTTTTTAAGGAGCTCCGTGTAATGTATACTTGTTTCACGACAAAGAAGGGAGGAGGAGGAGGAAAAATTTATAGATGTGCTACGACACCTTAGTTTCTCTAGGTTTTAATTAAACGGCTCCTTTTCTTGACACATACAATTCTGATACAAGCAGATTATGTTGGCCCTATTTGGTTTAGAGACCAGTGACTGTGATGACAACTTCCACCCATGGGCCCGAATGCAGTGTTGCTGCCCACCTGCTTAGAAGACTCGACGGGATGGGATTTCGTGGGAAATAAATGGTCTCCACAGAAAACATCCTCAGAGTTTGATTCCTTACCGTCATCTTTCCTCATTTACTAACCACTCACGTGTAAACAACTCTATGCTCAAATAGTGATGTAGATCCTAGTCCACTTGTCCTTATGTTTGCAGTCTGTATTACATTACTGAATTAAATGTAGACATTGGCAATCGACTTGTAAACATTTTTATATACTGGGAAAATAATTTACAATTACAAGGGGCCCGGAGCATCGTCTGTCCCGGGGCCCGTGCTGGCTCTCGGCGGCCCTGCCTACACTCCACCAAAAAAAAAAAAAAATCATCAGAGAATTAAGAAAAACAGTAGAGGGTGCATGTATGCATGTGAATGTCACTAACATGCAACACAGTGTATGCAGCAGCATCGTCCCGGCAGACGGACACGCAGTAGTCGACGCTGAGGTACTGACTGCAGACGTTGAACTTGGAGTCGGACAGCGCCGTCGGGTCTCCTGTCACATACTGGATGGGGTTCAGCAGCGTGCCTGTCACAAACAAGCAAAGAGGTTGTGCCGAAACACTGGCCACAGTCTCACAAATGGTGCGAAAATACAGGCTGTTTATTTATTTGTTGAGGTTGCACAGTTCACCTAAAACCACTGCTGTTTGAAAGACACAACGCAAGCACACAGGCCGCAGCTATGTCCACATCCATCCTTCCACGCTAAGCACACGCGCCAGCATAGTAAACACTGAAAAAAAATACATGAACATTGAACAGAAAACTAAACAGATCGAGTGGGGATGCATTGTTCGAGCAGGACAAAGTCCCTCCACACTGTCCACAAGCAAACTTGTAAAAATGGACATCACTGCAACCGCTTATCTATCTTTTGTCCGTCGTTAAGCCTTCAAAAGTCTGGGCATTTTCCTTTAAGGTCCCAGTATTTGGAATTGTTTTTCCCCCTCCTTTCATATTGGTACCGTGTTTTCTTTTCCTCTCCAACATTAAGACATGCTTAAAACTTCTGTCAGTTTCTCTCGTAACTGTGTTTGGGAAGACTCCTCCTATATTACATCAATCCACCCCATCACCATACCCTGCATCAGGAGCAGCTCTAGGCTCGTGGCAGAGAAAGAATCGGTGGCCCCTTCGACCGCCAGTGAGCTTACTGCTCCAACTCTAGCAACATTGGTAAATACAGAGGACTAATTAATACAAGCTACCGTCAGATGTTTTTTTTCTCTCTGTGTTTTATATTCAATATATATTGGCTTATTTTCTCTCTCTGTTTTATATTCAATATATATTGGCTTAGTTTCTCTCTCTGTTTAATATTCAATATATATTGGCTCAATTTCTCTCTCTGTTTTATATTCAATATATATTGACTTAGTTTCTCTCTCTGTTTTATATTCAATATATATTGGCTTATTTTCTCTCTCTGTTTTATATTCAATATATATTGGCTTAGTTTCTCTCTCTGTTTTATATTCAATATATATTGGCTTAGTTTCTCTCTCTGTTTTATATTCAATATATATTGGCTTATTTTCTCTCTCTGTTTTATATTCAATATATATTGGCTTAGTTTCTCTCTCTGTTTTATATTCAATATATATTGGCTCATTTTCTCTCTCTGTTTTATATTCAATATATATTGGCTTATTTTCTCTCTCTGTTTTATATTCAATATATATTGGCTTATTTTCTCTCTCTGTTTTATATTCAATATATATTGGCTTATTTTCTCTCTCTGTTTTATATTCAATATATATTGGCTTAGTTTCTCTCTCTGTTTTATATTCAATATATATTGGCTCATTTTCTCTCTCTGTTTTATATTCAATATATATTGGCTTAGTTTCTCTCTCTGTTTTATATTCAATATATATTGGCTCATTTTCTCTCTCTGTTTTATATTCAATATATATTGGCTTAGTTTCTCTCTCTGTTTTATATTCAATATATATTGGCTCATTTTCTCTCTCTGTTTTATATTCAATATATATTGGCTCATTTTCTCTCTTTGTTTTATATTCAATATATATTGACTTAGTTTCTCTCTCTGTTTAATATTCAATATATATTGGCTCATTTTCTCTCTCTGTTTTATATTCAATATATATTGGCTCATTTTCTCTCTCTCTGTTTTATATTCAATATATATTGGCTCATTTTCTCTCTCTGTTTTATATTCAATATATATTGGCTTAGTTTCTCTCTCTGTTTTATATTCAATATATATTGGCTTAGTTTCTCTCTCTGTTTTATATTCAATATATATTGGCTTAGTTTCTCTCTCTGTTTTATATTCAATATATATATTGGCTTAGTTTCTCTCTCTGTTTTATATTCAATATATATTGGCTTAGTTTCTCTCTCTGTTTTATATTCAATATATATTGGCTTAGTTTCTCTCTCTGTTTTATATTCAATATATATTGGCTCATTTTCTCTCTCTGTTTTATATTCAATATATATTGGCTCATTTTCTCTCTCTGTTTTATATTCAATATATATTGACTTAGTTTCTCTCTGTTTTATATTCAATATATATTGGCGTGGCGGCCCCTGTGCAGTTGCACAGTTTGCACATGCCTAAGTCGCCCCTGCCTGCATTCTTTGTCTTTGTGCGTTTTCTTATTTTTTCCTATTTGCTTTTTTGTTGTGTATATTACCTTCCTGTTCTTTACCATTGTACTGTGTTTTGCACTTATATTGTGAGGGACAACCATGTTTCAAACCAACTATTATTACGGTTGGTGCATTATGTTCTATATTCCCCATCACTTGCATCTCATACCATCTTGTAGTTTTTCATCCACTCAAAAGCCGACTTCAACAGTCTCCATCATCTTGTGACCAGTGACCGTTTTTTAACATTCTGATTTGTGGGTTCCCTAGATACAATTGATTACCTAGCAACATTGGCGGTATAGACTGAATGAAAGATTTCTCTTTCAAGTTTTTGCGTTACGTTCTTTCTTTCTTCGTTCATTTGTTCTCCTCTTTCTTTCCTCCTGCTCGTAGCCCAAAGAGAGCGGTCTAACGTCTGCACGAGCTTCAAACTAAGACACAAGATGAATCCATTTTCTTCGTGGTTCGCGAAATCAATATCACGTGATCAGGTCGATGTCAGCCTGAAGAATTGTTTACGTTTTGTCAGTGCTCGCCTTATCGATTCTTCTGGTTTTGTTATCGTCCCTTCATTTGTCTTCTCCCTGATTTCTAGTAACACTTTTAGCCAAACAATTTACTTCCAAAATTGTTGCCCTTTTAGCCCAACCAGTTAATTTAAGTGTTACAGAAAGGTTTGTTTACAGCGATTCAATTTACGCGATGCTTCTTTCTTTATGTTTTATTTTAATTTTATAAGCTAATCTGTCTCAGTGTTGTAAATTGTCTGGTCACCTGATACATTCTTACGGAATCGTAGGCATGGCAGTGTTTACAAACCGAAAGAGGGGCTAGCGCTAGAATTAGGGTTAGAGGTTGAGTTAGGGTTAGGGTAAAGCTTTCCTAAATAACTACATTACACAATAGGTACAATGCACTATTTATGGTAAATGAATGCTTTATACAGCCAGGTATACCTGTCTCACCTTAATGGAAGGCCTTTTCGTCTCAACTAGCAAATTGACTTTTATACAGCAGCTCGTTCTGTTTGAAACTACCCTAATTCTGAGCAGATGTCGAAATGTTTCTCAGACCAGAATACAATGGATGAGTTGAAAAACATACAACAAGCTGGTTTCTTTTACGCCCTCAATGGTTCTCGAAAGTATTTTAGGATTGGGACTGGTGTTCACGTCGAGTTCCCATCTATTAGTCCTTCAAAACTTCGATTAAACGAAGACTGAAATGTCGTAGGCCAAAAGTGTTCTTCTTTCCTCTATATTACATCTATTTGCTCTATAATCTGCCAGTCTCTGCATATTACGGTAAATTGTTTATATCTTAACAAGTGAAATGCTGACAAAGTGGAAAAACAAAACTACCCTTGGCTCGACACTCCTGTAATAACAATAATTAAAAAAAAGAAATCAAATGTGTGATAATTTATATTACACATAATCACGCTCACGAAGGACCATGCTCTCAGCGCTTGAGACAAGCAGTGGACATAGAATACGAAGAACGGAAGGAGAAACAACCACGCAGACAAGTAACAAAAGACAGACATAGAAGACGCAAAGAGGAATCAGGGAACAAAGAGTAAATATGGAGAGTGTAATAAATTGGCTGAGGAAGAAGAGCATGGAGACTAGTCAATAAACTATAATCACAACTATTGACAACGATGTTGATTGGTGAAAGGAGTAACACATGGAACAGATGCGTTTTTAGTGCGCGTTTTCATGATTCGATGGTAGGGTAGGTGGCGGATATTGAAGGCAAGAGCGTTCCACTATTTTGCAGCACAGTAAGTAAAATCTGGTGACCATATGTGATTGTTCCGGTAAAGGGATAGAGTCACAGAGTGCATACAGTCATCAGACGAGGTGCGGAGTAGTGGCTGGGATGTAGGGGAAGAGAAGTTCAGAAAAATAGTCAGGGTAGAAGCCTGCAAAGACATTAAACACAGCACAGACAGTTTGTACTGAATGCGAGAACGGGTAGCCCGTGCAGAGAACGAAGGTGAGGAGTGACATGGACCCGCTTCCTTGCTCTAAGCACCAGACATGCAGCGGAGTTCTGTACTCTCTGGAATTTGTGAAAAAGGTATGCAGGGCAGCCTCCAAGCAAGGAGTTACAATAATCAAGCCTAGATAGAACAAACGCAAAGACATGTAACCGCCTCTCCATGTTAGCAAGTGGCACTTAGAAAAACACTAGAATAGTATTTATGCATGCATGTATACATGTATACAAAACCGCATGTTTCTGGCCTTTGTTCTTCTCATTTTTTTAATTTATTCAGTTAGATGAAAGCTCATACTAGGCAGGAAACACCCACCATTAATCCAGAACCAGTGTCGCGACCACTGACTGACAACACCGATCCAGAAGTCGTCCGGCAGTCCGTCACTTCTCGGGGTAGCAGCAAGGCAGGCCGCCAGCTCGGCATAGGTTGTCAGCTCCCCGGTGGTCTCATTCAGCCGATACAGGGACCCACCTCCACGTTCGCAGGCACTCTGAGCCTGTATCCAGTCTTTGGCGTTTTTTACTGGAACAATGCACTGGCTCTTCTGGGGAAGATACACTGCGTTCTGGTCATCACAAGGATGCTCTGAGGAGAAAACAAACAAACAAACTAGTAAAGCATGAAAAAAAAATGACTACCATGTCAAAAAATTTTCTTTCAGTTGAAAGTCGTAGGATGACAGAGTTTGGTAAAAAAAATTATGGAATCTCCCGATACTGTGATTATTTAATATAATTTTCTTTCAGTTTCCTTGAATCTGACTAGTTTGGCTGTCCAATGAAAGAGTGACTTTCAATAAAGCCATGAAAATCTCGCGTCGTGCCTTCAAATTTTAAACAGTGCAATCCACGATCAAGATCAAACCCAAAATTTTCCTGTTCCTTGATCCACTTTACGCCAGTCGTATCCGAGTGCAAAATAAAAAATTAGAAGGAAATAAAAAAAAAAACAGAATAAAAACTCACATAAACTCAACGGTCTGAACAGACCATGCACCCAGCGTCATGGCTGGAAAAGGCAGGCACAACAGGAAGTGAACCAGCATTAAGTGTTGTTGACTAGGCTACCACAACTCTCCTTGGGGCCAGCTGCACGACGCATGGTCAGCAGTCTAGCCTTATGGCTAACGCGGAATAGCTAAGTTGCATGTGTATGACCATTTGTGCTAACTGCCACTTTTTTTAGCCACGTGGCTATAGCCGCTGGAGCCTAGCACCACGAACTTGTATTAATTAATTTTGTGCTTGTGTTGTGGTCTGCAGCTGTCCCCTGATTGCTAACACATTTTCTACTGCATCTAAAAGGGAAAGGGGTTAAAAAAATATCTAGGCACGTCAGCGCAGGTAACAACAGTTAAACTGATTTTGCACGAAACCTCATACAAAGAGAGAAAAAGATCTGTCTAAGCCTCTAAGGAATGAGAAGAGGAGAAGGAAGGGATCAAAAAAGGTCGTAAAATGAAGTATCCACTCGACAACCACGAACCGAAATGAATTTTTTCCTGCTAGAAAGACAGAAATGTTGATCTGCGAGGTCTCACAGCCATAAAGCGGTGCATGTCATCAAACACATCCCCTCGGTGTGGCGCTCAAGCAAACATCTTCACGAACAGAAGGATCACGGAAACTACTTACAACTCGAGCAAACAGGACAACTTCTCGAGCTGCTGTTGTCTCTGTATGAAAAGAGAAATAAAGTGAAAGCGAGCAGAGAGAGAGAGAGAGAAGAAGAAGAGGCCGAAGCGCTCTCTTTGTTACAGTAAGATTGAGGAATGTTTTATTTATTCGAACGATTCGTTGCAGAGACATCAAACCTTTCAAGTTGTTTGACAAAGTGTGAAGAATGTTTGTTTCTGTTCTTTTTTTCTCTTCTTTTTCTTCTTCAAAGTCTATAAAATGAAACATTAGTTTATATGCAGAATGGTTATATAGCGGAATGCTATAATTGGATCCATCTACGTTGCAGCGCAAAGGTAAATAAATTGTCAGAAGGGTTGAATAGCTAAGTCCAGTATCAAAAACAATTGGCAGATTACAGACATCAATCTACTGCAAGCTTACACTCCAATACTTAAAATACTCCAATACTTAAAACGGCTGAAAGTGTATCACAGAATATTATCACAAACTTTTATTTCAGTTTCTGGAAGAACAAAAATATTTCGACCATTAAATCATCTAAGGTGTCACTGTAAACAACAGTCTTATAATATACAGCAATTTTTGTCCATAACTTCTGCAAAATAAAGTTTTAAAAAGTTAAATATAGGGATATTAATCATCGTTATTAAAAAAAGGAGAAAAATGGGGATATTTTACATGAATTGATTCCATTATTTATGACTTACCTGCCAAGACAAAGTAATCAGAAACTAGTAGAACCAAGACAAGAAGCTGGATGAAACCCAGTCGCCATCCTTGTGTTTGATCTATTGGAAGTCGCTGAGGAATCATGTTGAAACTTTGGGTTTCAAAGAGATTGTTGGGCACTGAAGCCAAGAAGCCACTTAGAAATAATTTTCGTCTTCAGGCTGAAAAACTACAGAATACACTCACGTCGTTTGAAGAAGACCAGTGTCCATTCTTTCTCAGTACAGCCATTTTTCAGCGATTTAGCACAAACACTAAAAAAGCTTTGCTCTCAAACTATACTTAAAATCTCATCTGAACGGCTGACATGTGCTGTCTCTCTGAAATTTAATCTCATTATGTCAAACAATCGATTTAATTTGAATCAGATTTTGATGAAGTACACATAGTCCCGCAGCATCCAAATTTTGAAATTCCTAAATGTCCTTTAAAGCAATGTGTCTCTGATATTTTCCTCAAAAAGTATCCGAAACTCTAAACACACCAAAGTGTCCTCCTTTAGTCCTCTTCCACAACCACTGGGCCATCGGTGGATGTTCACGCCGACAGCCCTGGCGACAACCCTTCGCGGCAGGGAGTCATCGTATGCGTGGCCCCTCGTCAGGGTCACCCCACTAATTGGCAGCAAGCGACCGCCGCGCCACGTGTGGACAGGGACTTTGTGCAGTCATCTTACTCAGCTTGTTCATTAGAAACCCACCCCACCACCCAAGACATTGGTGGTTCTGTAGTCGCGGGGAGTGGGGTGGGCACACTGGCAAGCAAACATATCTTTTTAAAGTACTCTGCACGCGCCCACGAGAGAGAGAGAGAAGGAACGAAAACGAGTGAGAAAGGCGGGGTAGATAACATGAGAGAGATTCACAAGTGTTAAAGTCGGAGGGGGGAAGGGTGTGGCAGAGAAAACCGAAATATTGCGTTTAGATGTTTGGACTTAAAAAGAAAGGGTACTGACCCAACCTACCCACCCAGTCTTGCGGAATCTATCCAACACGCGCACAGCGTAGGTAGCAACGCCATATATATAGTTCATTACGCAGCACATCACGTGGTTTCTGCAAAGATTGTGTGGAGAAGGAGAGGGGGAAGATGGACAAATATTACAGACTTTCAAAAAGCATGGCATCCTCTCAATCCCGGTTGACAGTTTCCACGATGTCTTCCTGGTGTCTGGAGCCCGTCTGCATGACGTCCAGGTGACAACCAGAAGCTGCCTATAGCTCGTGCAAGGATCTGTGCACGTCAGTTAAGTTGCCACAGACAACCTAACCTGCGATGGTCCATTTTTAAAATGGCTGATCTACGTGTGTGTGTGTGTCTGTGTGAGAGAGAGAGAGAGAGAAAGACCTGCCATATTTAATGATAATGACTTTGTCATTATGACAGGGAAGATTCGAGCATGCTATTGACAAACAGAATATAAAAACCAAAAATATAAAAATACACATCTTCGTTTCATCGAAATCCATGGAATACCTCTCTGTCCACCAAGCACCAAAAATGTATGACCCTCATGCATTTATACTCTAACTGGAGGTACATGTTTCTCTCTTAAGCACATATCCTTTTAAATACTACTCTTCTTTAATTCCTTGTTTTAAACATGTTCTTACGCCCACAGTACCCTAAATCAATGCACAACCTTACAGAGTGAGAGAGAAAGAGAGAAAAAAGAACAAATGCAAGATTGGTGGCGACTAGATACACGCATTTCTGATAAACCCCACATATTTTTAATGTTTTTGAAGCCACTGTCGTTACAGCTTGTATCACCCTTTCTTATTTTATCCATCCTTGTTTATTTCGAATATTATCGCACCTCCTCACTATCGTTTTCACAGGGGTTATAACAGCTTTGAAGCATTTGCTTGTTCCTCAAAGTTTTATTTTCTTTCTTCAAATGCTGTCCTACCAGCTGAGTTATGCTGACATTGCTTTTTTTATGACCGACATCTTTCCCCCACCAGTGTGAAAACTTCTCGCACAAACAAACATCTGAGCAGACAGATGTACTGAAAGTTGGGAATCTCATTTTCACCCCTGTAGGTTGTCTGTATATGTGCCCTGCCATGGCTTTACTTGTTTGGCTTTCGAAAAAAAAACAAAAAAACTATAGTATCAAAACGATTTCAATATATTTAATCTTTATAATTTAATACTTAATTTAGATGATGTGTCTTGTCTCGTCTGACTGGTTATGTAACATAACAAAAGCAAAGAACAAATAAATAAATTGCCCCACCCGAAAAAAACAAACAAGGATTTGGGCGTTCAGGGGTGTCTTTTGCTTTTGAATCCTTCAGCTCTGGAATAGCGAACCGCCATTTTCTCAGATCTCCCGTCCGGTCCAGGCTGAGTTACAAACCGTCCGTATCGCTTATCCGCTCTACACCTTAATGTATGTGAAAAAAATACGAATTCTCAGACAAGTTTTGGTTTCGGCATCTAACACGTCATCTTACGCACAAATCCCCCTTTTCGCTGCTGACACAGGATGCAGGAGTGCCGGGTGGAGGAAGGTGGTGTGAGGGGAGGAGGGGTTATTAGCGTGAACGTTTGTTCTGTCACCTCAACATTATTGACATGCCGGCAATTATAAGTGGGCGGCCGAGCCTGAAAGTTCACGCAAATACGGCTTCGCTGGCGAATCACGATTAAAACCTGTGAAAATTGCCCGTCCTTGTGGCTTCTCTTTCATGCCCTGAGTTTGGCAGACCACTCTATGAAGCCCATTAGATGTGAAATGTGTCTAAAATGAGGTTTTAGAACGAAAACTTTCGTCAGTGCCAAGTGAGACCCAAGAAACCCATTTTCTTTCCCCTCACAAAACTACTAATTTCAATGTGGGTGTTTTTTTTATTTCTCTCCTTGTGAAAAAAAAGAAAGATGTAAGTAGTTTTGCACACAATTTACTCACACACACACACACTGTTACACATTCATTTCAAACAGCATGCTTCTGAAAGTTAAAACACCTATCTAGGTCCTGGCTTTCCTGACCTTTTGACCATCACACTGTTACCCCATCTCTTCCTTTGATGAAACAAAAAAATATAAATTATTCCAACAATAAAATGGACCTCTTTCTACCAAGTTTTACAGGGCTAGTACATCATCTCTCTTGAAAAAAGTAGGTAGACATTCTGGGTTCAATACCCATACTAGAAGTACACAAACACTAGCAAATACACTATAATGATAACAACATATACATCACAAAGATTTTTAGAGGTTTTATCAGCAATGTATTCACAGACGATTTCATATAATATTCACCAGTCATCTTAAGTTAAACATATTCTACCAGTTCATACAGTATCTGCTGTTGAAAGTAAAATATACCAAAACTGAACAGCCTGTCTAGAAATATCGTCTCTTTTCGTCATTCCAAGATTTGTTAGAAAACTAAACAGAAACTGAAAAATGTACAGTTAGCCCTAAAAGGTAATATCTGTGCATGTAAAGCCTTCATAACACAGTTGTGTCATGGCTACAGATAATCATATTGCACTTTTTAAAAACACATTGTCTCAACATTACTTTTCACTTTCCGTTTTTGAAAGTGAATGGATGTATATGACTTGTGTGCATGCATGCTTGCATGTGTGCAAAACAGTGTATGAAAAAAGAATCTTGCAAGCCAGATCATATTTATCTTTGTCCACTATTATTATATTTCATTGCTGTTATTAGTTTACTTTGTAAACTGCCCCTGTGATGAAAATTAAACAGTAAACTAGAACTGACGTCATATTACTTTAACTATACAACTTACTGGCTTGGCACATCTGCATGCAAATTAGAGCTCCGAGTCTGATCCACCAATTAGAAATTTAACAATAAAAATTAGCTGTGACAACCATTTTTAAATATTTTATCATTGCTTTGATGGTATAAAACAAATCTGTCTTGATTGGTCTAAAACCAAAACTATGCAATGTCTACTTAGCAATATTCTCTGATCCTTACACTTTCTTTCAAAAAAATAAAAGGTTGATGATACCTCTCTTCACAAGCAAATCTGAAATTCCAAAACACCACAGCAATATGTCACTCATTGCTACTGTTCAGGGCTAAATATTTAAAAGTCTAGAACTGAAAAAAGCATAATGTATTAACACCTATGCCATCTCACTGCTACGCTGTTCATATCTAACAATCGCACAGTCTAAAACTGCAATAAAGCATAATGAAAATTAAAATTATGAGGCATACACCACACTTAATACCCTCAGCACTGATCAATCCCTGCTTCCAAAAAAGATGAAAAAAATCCAGGCAAGGTTTTTCCAATTACCACAAAAAGGAATCCTATCCGAGGGTTAAAAATATCTGTCTGCCCTAAGTGTACACAAAGGGCAAAGTTCACAGCAGGCTTGTTCCCATTCACATTCTTCCTGAAGTGTCTATAAAGAACATCAATGTTGTTACACTGTTGAAACTACACTCCCTACCTGTCATTTCGAATCTAGAGGTAGGTGAGTTAATGAATGAGCAATGTTTATTTTACAGGGATTAAGTGGCAGTTGGAATTCATAATTTATAATTTGCTAAAAACAAAATCAAAATGAACAATATAAAATAACAGCAGTCAACCACTAATATTCAATGAATAAAAAAGCAGAAGCAATCTTAACTATTAATAAAATATATGCTTTTGAACGAAAACAGGAGCTTAAGACTTGGATTCACATGTGTGCATATCATCATGCTTAACTATTCAAATGTATGCATATCATCTTACTTAGCTGGTCATATGAACAATCAAGCAAATTTTTATTTAAATATGCAATCATGGGAGCACGGGCCCCACCCATACACATATACCCCCCCCCAATAACACACCAGTCTACATACATTCTTCATCTGGCAAAGAAATCAGGTGTTTAGTATATCTACTGTAATAAGCTCTTCAATGAACAAAGCCCTCGGTGTCATTCTGAGCAAAAGCAATATGTAAAAAACCAAATTGACTAATAATCTTAATTTCTAAGAAATGTCTATTCAAAGAAAGTGATCGGTGCTTATAGGTGAAGCATTTATTTATCATAAAATGTTGTTGGGCAACCAAAACTCTGAATCATATATGAGGTACATATCAATTACTAGAACATGAGTGAAAAGTGAAGAGTGAAGAGTGGTGATAATGTAGGTTTGACAAAATACATAAACTGTGAACATCAACATCTTCAAAAACTGACTTTGCTTCATTTGTGCAATCATGTACACCTGCACATATTATATATATATTCATACAAACATTCATTAACACATAGCTACTAATCAAAGTGAATGTACAACAATGTACACAACCATGGGTTGGTAGGCCACCTACATACATACACCTCTATAAGGGGCATTGATGGACACATCCAAATTGTACAAAAATCTTCCTGCCCTTAACAAATAATTCTACAGAATAGAAAGACCTTATTTATGCATGCATGCATGTGAAATTTAAGAGAAAAAAGATCTTGATATTGAGGTGGTGGGGTGTTGATGATTTGAAAATAGCATCTAGCTTGCACAATAGTTTGGATTTTGTTAAAAGAAAAATTTATCTTTAAAGTGTGTGAACTCATTATCTCATATTCTTTTTCAATTAGTTTTCGAGATTTAGATGAAATAAAAAAGCTACTTCCTATAAATTTTTTTAAAGGTTTTTTTCCAACCACTAAAATCCTGAAATCCAGGCCTTGACCAAAGGTAGACATGATTTCAACTCACTCCTTACTGTTGCCACAGCAGCCTGAATTATGCATTTAACCATGTAATAAAACTGGGTTTTTTTGGTCATACCTAATTACAGCAACACATTTACATCTTTTAGAGAGTTGTTGAGTGAACTTGTCTTTCTTTTGGAAAACTGTCACATAAATAAGGTCACTCCATTCGTTCTCATGTTCCATTGCATTTTGCCCATTGAGTATTGACACTTAACAGTTGACAAAACATGTAAGGCCCCCAGTGAAATAACGTTATTTTAGTCAAGATGCAAACACTGCCTAAAGATATTGGTAGCATCTTTATTGGTTAAGAAATGCTGCGAAGTTGCAAAAAGCAGCTTACAATACAGATTATTTCTAGAAACAACAATCTTTCCTATTCATTTAACTGTTTTCCCAAGACCTCCCTCTTGAGTTGGGGTACCACACAAAAAATGTGTTTGATTTTTGTGACCTTTTTTTTCAAGATAAACATGGGGTGTTAAACATGTATAAATCCTTAAAACTGTATAGGTCAAAATATACATCAATTTCCTATTTAACAGTTTTTCATAGTTGCTCAATCTTGCCCTCACATTTCTGATGTAATCAATAAATTTGACAAAAGTAGATACTGGCAAGGTGTGTGGTGGTGGGGGTAAAGGTAAAATTGTAGACAAAAACAGGGACTGAAGGAAACCTCTACTCAATCAATGCTCATCTGGAATGTCAATATTCTTCACAAATTTGGATCAGCACCTAATTAAACAGAGAATTCTTGGCCTTACAACTAAATGCCCTTATTATATATAAATGACATACATGATGGCAAAAAGAATTTTAAAAAATTTAATACAAGGCCATTGTTAAAAGCACTAAATCTTGTTTCAGAGGGAAGCACAAATGTAGTAATTAAAACAGTATTTTTATTCATTATTGGTAAAGCCAGAAGGATTTAAAAATTTCACAATTTGTTTTCAAAAAACTGACAAATGAAAATGACTAAGGCAACACTAACCAAGAAATTTGATACAGGAAAATGCTGTGCAAAATAATGCTTAAAATAACAAGTCACTGAGAATTCCAATACACTGAAAGAGTGGAAATTGGTAAGAGCAAATGAATGATGTCCCATTAAAAAGTGATGCACACTTGACATAAGCTTCTATGTTATTAGTTCTCAGCAAACAAACAAACAAACAACTGACAGAGCATAAAACTAAAGATCATATTGACAGAGAGCTAGAGAGAGCATTTGTCATGGTGAACTTATCAGGTGTCAACAGAGCTGTCCACTTTTGTCACTAGTAACATTTGCTGAGTCTGGGCTGCATTCAACTGAGACATAGCACTCTCTGATTTTTTCTGCCGCTTTTTCCTGAAGATGACAATATTAATAAAAAGCATTAATTTACACACACACACACACACAAACATCTACACACACAAACAGCAGAGCTTTTTAGTTTTAAGCTCTGATTTACTTTTAAAATGTCAGAAGGACAAAATGAAGGCAACAAACTCACAATAATTAACCTGTTTATCACAAACTTACTATAAAAAGTCACGACTCAACACTTACCTTTTGTGATAATGCATCACAGTCAAAAGGGTTATACAGGCCACAAAGAGTACACCACACACTATACCAGCATATGCTCCATGCGACAGTCCGAGGTATATTTTGCCATTTTCTTGCCTGCCATCAAGGCTGCTATGGGCTTTGGAATCTCCTAAGAACAAAAAATAAATTACTAACAACATTCTTAAATAGGTATCTACAATAGCCTTATGTAATTCACGCCATACTTACAGGAAAAACACTGTTGAATGTGTCTAAGAAAGTGCACTGACCTTAATCATTGTCACTACTGCTTTCACAGTCATTCCATATCAATCCTAAACTTTTGTGGTTTATGTAGCTAGAGTTATTAGTAGGTTCTATTCCTTTTAACCCCAACATGATGAGCCGAGCCATGTACCAGAACATTATATGATTTCTCTGGGAATGATCAAATATTATTACCAAATCCCAAACAGAAGAATATACTATTAGTATTGCAATGTTGCATCAATAGCATTGAAATGTTATAACTGCAGATGCCAAAACTCAAAGCAGAAACAAAAACCAGAAATGTGCAAGAAAAATAAAGCCTTCAAAAAATTATATTTACAATAAAACAAAAACTGCAGCAATGAAAACAGTAACAGATCAAGGTATTCAAAGACCATAGAAGTACTGAAGACACTTTCTACCTCTAAACACACGAAAACATTACTCATAACAGTAAATCACTATATGCATTTGGTGCAAATGGAAATTCTAATAACTTCACATCTATATAAGATATCAACAATCTGCACAATATAAGAGGATAATTTTCTTACCCCCACCCACTTTGTTTTATATTTCTTGTGATGGATGGTGTGGCACTTGGCCAAAGAACATATTTTTTCTTTTGCTCAAAAATAAAATGACATTAAGAACACTAGTACATCAATAATGGATTCTCAAAGGAAGGGATAAATTACCAGAATTAACTGTTTAAGTGAGGTGGTCTCTAAAATAATCTGTATTCCCACCAAGAGCCCATATGCTCATCTAAGCTATACACAAATTATTTTCTTCTATCCCAACTTCATCTCTGATAACTAGAAGGATGCTTTCACAGGAATTGCTTTCCGTAATTATGATCTTGTGCATCATGTTTGGTTGTTTTTTTTTACGTTTCTACAGCTTCTACTATTGTTACAGAATCAAACAAGTCAAAATTAATGAAATACTATTCAAGAAAAGGGTTACAGTGCTCTATGCATCTATAAAACTTTAATTTCTGATTGTATTTATAAGTGTTTAAAAATTGTTACTTTAAATAAACATATCTGAGCAATTTATTTAACTCTACTTTGTGCAACCCGTTTTCCCCCATTGATTGAAATGTTACTGTATAAGATTAATCACTGCTGTGTTAGCAATAACCAAATGTTGCATGTTGACTTGTTAATAGCTGAAGCCAGCATGTTAGGGTACTTTTTCATGTAACATATATACATACAAACTCCGCCACTGCCGGCACCAAGTCCAGATCAGAAAGGAGGAGGGTTGGGCATAGGGCTAGCAACCCTACATAGTAAAACCTTTCTAGGCTACAGAAATGACAGTTATGCTGTCGCCTCACGTGCCAGATGGCACAAAGAGGACTGATGATGATGATGATGATGTACATACAGGAGGCGTTTGTGCAGCAAAACCTGCCTGATGCATTTTACAGATTATATTTAAATCTAGGTTAGAGAACATTAAAAATTTAAGTTAAAACATGAGATTAAGGGATTGTTTTAAGAAATGGAAAAAACCAGAACAGTGATGACAACAAAATGTGTCAGAATGCATACAATCTTCCTTCTTCTCGCCCTATTTTCTTTCTTCTTTCTTCTTTGAAGGATTCTGCCAAGTCTCCTCAGCCAGTAACTGTAGATATCAATGAAGACTAATATCTGCTGCAAAGCATGCAACTATTAGCAACAGAGAGAAGATAAAAAACACAATTAACATTCCAGTTTTCAAACTTTCGTCTCAGATTTACTGCCATATGTGTATTTAAAAAGGGTTTAGGGGTGAAAACAAATAGTACAGAACTGTGATTGGTGATCTGGGCTGTACTAACATTGGTCTAGGTAATGAAACAAGATAAAAAAAAAATACCAAAAACAACAACAAAAAACATTAAAAAGGGTTAGTACACTGGAAGGACTATTTTAAATCTTTCCATAAGAACACATAAAAGCTATCAAAACTAATAGCTTAACTTTTCACTGCTCTGATTATTTTCTACGACAAAGTTTTGCAATGGGATGATAAGTCTACTCCCAAATTTCTTTCAATACCCTTGCAAACAATGTATTTCATTAAATTACTATCTGTAATAAAACTAAGAGATAGCATAAAACTGGTGATTTCATTTTAGGAGACTGCAAATGCCAATGAAGTGACAACAATGAATTTTGTTTTATCAGCAAGCACATATATACATACAGTCTTATACAAAGCAGTCTTGTTTATCTACTAAAGCACATAAACTGCCCTTTTGCATCGCGTGCTGTGACAGGTATAGCTGTTGCAATAATACATTATGCCTTCCTGAATAATGTTCAGGAGCAAAATAAGAATGGATGTTCCCACTTCAATACTTTTTCAATTAATTTTAGAATTGCTTTTTCCTCTTTACAAAGTGATTCCATGAAAGTACATTTCAAGCTTAGGTGTACGAAAATCTTTACAATTTACAACAAGCACACCATACGTTACAAAAACAAAATGAAAGAGAATGCATGCACAAGCTCTGCTCACTCAAAATAAGCCAAATGAAAAAAAAAAACCACAATAAGAACCATATATACAATATCTTGGTGCCAATACCTGTAGTAAAACCATACATGTCATTCTGCAAAGTTGTATGTTCTGCACTTTCTTGTTCATTGACACTCTCTGTTGTGATTCTGTCTTTTTGCTCAATATCTGACTCCGCTGATCAAGCAAAAATTGACTGTTCATGTACATTCCAAGGTAATGACATCTGGGTTAAACTAATTTTTTTTCATGAGAAGAAGTACAAAATATTAATAATGCACAGCTGTAAACTATTCCACTTTAGCATATAGAACATATTTATAATGACCTGTTAGTATTGCGTAAATCATGCATGATTATTTATTAAACAACATGCAGAAAATGTAATTACTAAAGCAATCCTAATGAAGCAGAAAAACCTCTGGATGTAGTTGGTTCAAAAAAAAAAAACATGTATTCATCTTCACAAGGTCAAAACATTAACACATCCATCTCAAATTCAGTGCAATAAGTTACTTTTATTTGACTGCTTCAAAAGCACTACTTTCAGATTTCTAAAAATTGCAGATGCCAGTCCTGTAATATAACTACAAGTCCCTTAAGGCCAAAATATCATTTTAATTTTTTTCTTTTATTCTTTTGCAAATATCTTCTTTGAAAAAAGCTCACAACATGTAATATTATGACCAAAGCTGACATATAACTATTAAAAACAAATTACTAAACTAAGGTCAGTTTTGAAATAAAGCTTTCTTGAAACTGTTGCGTGCTCGGCTATTTTGCAGGTCAACCCTTTATTCATTCCTTGTTTTTACTTAAAAGAAAGATAAAAGGCTGGACAAATAATATGATAGGCGTAAAAATCAAACTTTCTTAATGCTGTCATTAAGATAATAAAAAATGCACATTATCTGGCTAAAATCTAAGATAAAACCTGACCATTACAGCTACATCAGTTTTGAAAACTAAGATTTCCTGTGTTCATTTGACACCTACAAAAAATAAAGATGGCTCATCAATTTGTGATACTGTATATCTTCTGGCAATTTGTTTCACTCTCCCCACCCTAACACTTTGTCTCTCTCAAGTGTGCACAACACCTAGTTACACATGAATGCACACACATGCACTCGCGACCACACACACACACAATTAACTTACGAATGCACTGCCCTTCAGAACTGCGAGAATAGCCTGGACAACAGTCCTCTGCAATTCTGTATACTGTCACTGTTCTGTTTTCTTCCTTGATGCAGTCAAAAGTTCTGAAAAACAGCAAACTCTAGTTATGGAGGTATACAACACAATTACATACATTTTCAAAACATCTTACAGTTAATGTGCTCCAAAGATTCCTTAACAATTATTCTTTTATAAGCTAATATAAAAGGACATGCATAAACTGCTTGTATCTTAAAGTTATTTTAATTTTGAGGCTAAATCATTAAATAAGCCTTTTAATTACATTTATTCCTTTTCTTTTTTGTGAAACACTATGGTCTGGCTACACCTAATGCTAACACAAACACCCAAAAAGTCTTCAAATTTCATTTTGTTTATTCCTTGAATGAAGACAAAAGAAAATGACATCAGCAATGAGTGATGCAACTAAATATTAACACGAACAAAGCCAAACAAACTAAACAACAACAAAAGAATAAATCCAAAAACAATGAAGAACAATGCAAATCACACACACACACACAAATGACCTTGATAAGAGATTACATACAGATTCTGAGGATTAAATAATCAATGTTTATTCGTATTAACAAAATATCAAAAGCCCCAAAATGAAATGTACTGACAGTCAAAGCTGAAACCTTTCTACTAAGTATCTGGTCTATGGTGATTCTCTTTCTCTGTCTCTCTCTCACACACACACACATATTCATGTGTAATAAAGCTCAGATCAAGTATAAGACTGCATACTTACTCATTATAAGTACATGTGCTAAGTGAGAACCAACCACATTTTGCCTCAAATGTCTGGACACAGGTTGTTTTTATTTTCTCCACTTTGATGTGCTTTTCGGTGGTTATACGTGTACATATTCTCGATCTGTCAGAACAAGAATTTCATTAGATGACATTCTTTGTCTAGCTTACGAAAGATCAGCTCTGTGTGAGTGTTTTAAAATTGATCTGAGCCTAGATAAGAAATGCTTCATTTTTTTAAAAACTAAAGGCAAAGAAAGCTCTGGAAAAAAATCAAAATCTTGTTGTTGGTCATTCATAATACAGTAATTCTTTTGCCAAAGATAATTAAAAACTATTCAGCCTGTATATGTAAGACACTGCATATAATTTACACTGTAGCATGACTTACTGACAAGTATATCAAAAGGTATGGTTCTGCAATGAGCACAGAAAGGTAAAAAAATACTGAGTGTAAATTTGCCCACAATATGTTAGTGTGGTATCGTGACAACTGACTTAAGTCACAACCATATGAACCCTTTTTTCACAAACACACATGTACATACACTTTCATACACACCCATGCAATCGCAATCAAAATGAAAACCAAAGTTGGAATGAAAGGTTACAAGTATTTGCTTACTGTAACTACTATTACTAAATATTATTTGTACTATAATAGTACTGTTACTAGTGCTGCGCATTAGATATCAGTACTAGTGAAGTGTCACTGAGTATTATTTGTATAAAGCCGCTAAATGATGACATAAACATTCACACTCACTCCGATATGTTTACGGGAAGAAGAACGAACAGAGTGAAGACAAGCCATGTTCTGGATAACGTCTGCTTCGCTTGCTTGCTACACGATGCGCAACTAGAAAACATGGCTGTGTTGCCGACTCGTGTCCCCCTCGCAAAGTCTGAAGGACAAAATTAACGAAACTTAGAAGAACTTTGATCTCACATGTTCACAGAGAACAATAGCTTGAACAAGCAACAGTGACCCACTTCAAGCTCGCTACGTACTGCGTAGCTGGACCTTTGCACTTTGAATTACAATGGACCGTCGTATCAAAATGTGCTGCGTTCTGCTAATTAAGTGTTGAAAGTAAAAAGATTATTGGTAACAAAATCATCCTCAATAACTCTTTGGTAATCAATATTTTTTAATGAACCCGCGACCTCATTTCATACGAATTTTGCTCTTTCACTTATTTCTGGCTTAACGTATCGTTTATAAATAAGTCTGCATGTGGCTACGTAACGCGCCAAACTCGCTCCCTTTTGAGTTAATATTTAAGTAAATTATGGCTACCGCACAGAATGGGATAGATTTACAGGATGGATCTGCAGTGGAACTCAGCAGTGATTCTAAAACGACAAGCGAATCCGAGTTCAAGTTTACGGATGGACTGACACTTGAGAATTTGTAAGACTTCGTTCAATGTATAAATAAGCCTTACGATAAGGGCTATCGGGAGGGCAAGGCTAGACTTAGAATCAGCATCATAGTAACAAAGATAAACGAGAACTAATTTATTTACACAAAACTATTATAGCTGTAGCTTCCGTGCCACCAGGAACGATGCGCTATTAGTGAATGGCCAACATCGACGTTAAAGGTGTTTTGATAATATCAGTTTTAATTGATGTTTATTTTCACAAAACGCTATTAAGACCCACTGATTACTAAGCGAAACCATATAATCTCTCTGTGTAAAGTCATATCGATAG
Source organism: Marisa cornuarietis (assembly GCA_004794655.1). Lineage (NCBI taxonomy): Eukaryota > Metazoa > Mollusca > Gastropoda > Architaenioglossa > Ampullariidae > Marisa > Marisa cornuarietis. The sequence continues at coordinate 400,799 of SMMW01000565.1, read as the reverse complement.
ACACCTAATTTCTACTATCATACATTGATATTGAAATATAGATATTTTTTAAAGATATGAAATTTAGATTTCATGCAGTGAGTTGCCTACCAATCATGAGTATTTTATCTATTCTCGTTAGAGTGAAAGATTGCACCTTGTGACCTTACATTGAGGGGCTTTGCTAGGACATCATCAATGTGTACTTAGCAAATTCAGTTGAGCCAGAGGAAAGGAACATGATCTTAGCTTTAACCATTTTAGATGCATATATTGTGTAGCGGATGCATTGTTTACAATAACTGTGCTTTGTCTACATCATTTCTTTATATGAAAAATGCCAAAGATATAGGCAGTCAGCATGCTTGAACATCATTTATGAACTACTCTCCATCATACTGTCAATTTGTATGACAGAAAGTAGACAGCACATACGACATAGGCTGTATATTTGTTAGGACAAAGATAATGTCTTAAAGTCATTATCAATGTCTAAAAGTCATTTCATCTTGAAAATTACAAATTTTAATCATTTTCATGGCAAAACTTTTTACATGACTTAACTCTGGGACTTAATTTTCTCTTCTCTTTTCCTTAAGACGACAGATGCAGGTGGATTTTATTGATAGAAGAAACTGGGATCAGTTTCATTCCCCTCGCAATGTCTTACTGGCTCTGGTTGGGGAAGTTGGTGAACTAGCAGAGATTTTGTAAGTTCATATTTTTTATGGTTTCATTTGCTAGTAGAAGTTACGACAGTTTATCTAATTATGAATTTTATCTTTGGATCTTTCATCTTGTCTAAAACAAAAATAATACTACAATTTGTTGACTGTCACTAGGTTGGACATCTTAAGCAGACGTGATACATATTTCCCAGTGGGAATTATGAAGTTGTGGTGCTTTCTCCTATTCTGTGGACAAGTTTTGTACCCCTAAGCCTTGTGCAGTTCTAGTACTGACTGCAGACAATGTGATGACAACTGCATGCATTTTCTTGTAGCATTTCACTTTGGTTATATATTAGGCAAATAAATAGATGAAAATACAGTAATTTAGTGACAAGCAGAGATGCTGCAGTTATTAAAAAAAAATGTACACAAGTTTTAAAAAAATGAAGTGACTGATCTAGTATTAGAAATCAACATGAACATCTATATATATATATAAGAGCTCTTGTCTTCCAACAAGAAAAATGAGAAATTTTTTGTTAAGCTGCGTTTGTTTTTTGAATATTTAACATCATGCAAACATTGCTTATTGTCAGTGATGTTGTTTCCACTGCACTTCATCCTGTGGATTTTTCTCTGTAGCACCTTGCCCTGTTAAATGGTAAAGTGCCCAACATGAAAGGATTTTTTTTTTTCAAAAAGAAGATATACTGGACATGGTTTTTATTTAAGACTATACTACACTTTACATAATGCAGGCAAATGATGAACAAAATAGATCTATAATTTATATAAATTAAAGATCACATTTTACCTGGAGTGAAAACAATAACTGCATCTGATTCTACACCTTTTGTCAAACCACATTAATTCCTTTAATTGAACCATTAATATCTTTTCAGATTAGTGTAATACCTAACACGTATGTATGCCTTACTAATATATTTCCATTTATATGAGTTGTGAATGTTAAATATTATTTTAAAATGATGTGTATACAACTGACATTTTAGCCTTTTTATTTCAGTCAATGGAAAGGGGAAGTCACTGAAGGTCTACCAGGTAAGACAAGCATGTTTCATTCTTGTGCATATTGGAACAATTATTAGGATATGGAAAATGTAGATAAATGGTTTTGTGAAAATAAAATTCTTTGTTACAACCATTTTTAACAATTTGATTATTGTACCCAATGGTGTATACACAAACGCCTCAGAAAAGGTTTAATGTTTGTTGCAGAGTTTACCCAGAGAGAAAAAGATCAAGTAGGTCAGGAGATGAGTGACGTTTTACTATATCTAGTGGACTTGGCAAATAAATGCCACATTGACCTCCCTTTAGCTGTTAAAGCCAAAATGGAACAAAATGGGAGAAAATATCCGGTGGACAAAGCTTACGGAAGAGCCAATAAATACACTGACTTATGAGTTTTCATTGTTTCTGAATGATACATACTACACAGTGCAAAGGTCAAGGATAACATTTCTTTTGCAACGATAAATGAAGAATTCTTCTCTTTCATTCTTGCCACTCTTCTGCAAATTCATAGTTTTAAGTTTAGAATTTAACTTTACAAAACTGTTTTATTTTTATGCAATTTAATGACAGTTGATACATGTGAGTGTGTGAACATGCATGAATAAATGTTTTTCAGGAAATGCCCAAATATAAAAATGGAGAGATATTTATATATAGGCACTCTTAGTTCAATTTTTTTTCTCACTTGGTATATTGCATTATACACAATCAAAAGTTAGAAAAACTGCTGCCGATAAACAATTATCAAAACATTTCTTATTTCCTCACATAAATTTGCAATAAAGCTGCTGTTGTCAGGCATTCATGTATTTTTTTCATGATCATGCACAAAAGCCTTCATGAAAATCATACCCCAAGACAAAAAATCTCAATTGGATTACAATAAAAAGTACAGTTACCCACAGTTACACTCAACCACTCAGCGAGGATTGCCAGAGACACACCAGAATTACTAAGGACAAGAAAACTGAGAAAGCATGAAACATTGGTTAAATAATTTCAAACATAATTTGTAGTTCCTGATTACAATGTTCACTAAAATAAGCCAATGAGAACATGTTATTGACATGTTTATGGCCAGTGAGAAAACACCTCCATATGAAGCAATGACAGTGGATGTAATAATTTTTCTGAATGAAGACATTCAGAAAATATATTTAACTAACAAAAGTAGTTTTTAAGTCCTGACATCGTCACTACTCATATATTTCTTCACTGTAATCTTTTCCAAAATAAGTGTCTATTATTTCCTCAGCTTCCTCTTGGATCTGAGAGTTAGGATGATTCTGCAGCTGTTCCAGATAGGACAAACCACCACACTCCTCAAAGATGAATTTTGCCTTGAAAATAAAGTAAAAACATCCATCTTTAATTTTTGCCTGATCACGTAAAAGACTAAATGTTTCTAATTGCTGATGTGAACAAATACTATATGTATCAACTCATTATCTCCACAAGACACAAATGTTGGGAAAGAGGTGAAGGCGGCGACATAATGTTAGCACATGATCTAGTACTCAGTTAAACTGGGAGCCATAAAGATGGTGATGACAGTGTTGGTATGATAACCAGTTGAGACAGTATTCTCCAAATCATTCCTGCATACCTCATCTGCATATCGGATTGTCATCTCACAGAATGCAAGAGCCAGATGAAGAACTTCAAGGTCAAAGATCTTAAGCAAGGGAACTACTTTTGCCACTGCTCCATGAGCCACCAGTTGCCCCGAGACAGTCTCTCCATGGGTTGCCATATTGCACAGAACATATAGGGCCTGCAGAGGAATGGACTAAAAACTAGACCCGAGTGCATCAACAGGAAATATCAAAATAAGCTGATAGCACTTGCTACTAATTATCTTGTGACTGTAAAGTCTTTGACTGCAGCTTCTTAAGACTAATACCTAATTTATCATTCATTTCCATTTAAATTTAAACCTGAATTTTGTTTTCGACAATTCCTTTTTGTTAGTTTCAGGATTTAGTTTTACATCCTTGGCTACAGTAGATCAGAAGAAAAAGCAAGATTGTAAGTTTTATCACTAGAACCTACCTCCTCTTGAAATTCAATGTTCTTGTCTAGTTGAGCCAATATTTCTTGCAGTAGGGGGCCATACACCACAGATAGGACAATGCTATAGTCACCTGCCACAGAGAAGGAGGGGCCAAAATAAGTGTTCTCAGATTTTTTTTAAGCTGCATATTATCTTTTTATCATTGTGTTCAAGTTCCACAACAGCACTTAGTGTACATGTTGGCTGTCTTCTAGCAGTTTTGTTTCAATGCATAACATTCTAGATAAAAATTTAAAAGACAACCCACCTTTCTCTATGAACAAAACTACAGCCTGATGATATGTGTGTGTGATTTTGTTTGAATGCTAAGCAAATCCACACCATTTGTTAGATCCAGGCCATACTGTACAGGAGTACTCCATTTATCTATGGAAAAGCTGAAGATTATGTTTAGTTTTTGTTCTCAGGCACCTTTAATATTAATGTTAGTCAGTATGAGATGTTACGTGTTACTACAAAAAAAACTCCCTAGAAAATTTTGATATCATTTAGGCAGTATGGAGAGAGAGGTGCAGCAGGCAGCACTGCAATGTTTATTTTCCCTTCACTTTAAACAGTTTGCAGTGTCCATCCCCAATTACCCTTTGATCTGGTCCATGAGAACAAGGTGCTGACAACCAGACCCAGTGACCACCACACTCAAGCAACGCTAGGTCTCCTTTCTTGTTCAAAGTAAAATGACATCAATTTAAAGAGCCTTCTCCCTCTAACCACAATATCTCCCAGTGAAAACCAACCACTAAAGAAAAAGTTCGTGAACATACTGTTTACTGATAACTTACTTGTCATGTTGGATAAAACCCATAACGTTTCCCTGGCTATATGAGGTAAAGGTGCTTTCAGCAGTTCAAGCAATGCTGGCATAAGACGTGGGTTTTCACAGGCAGTCAGGCTAAAGTCATCTGGGCCACTACAGATATTCCCCAGAGCACGAAGCATGGGTGTAACAACCTGAAAAGAATACTTCATTGATGACAAAATAAAGAATTAGCCTATTTCCTAACATCTTTAGTTTCAGCATGCATTAATACTTGGAGCTAATTTCAAGATTTGGAACTTATTCTCAAGTTCACCACAAACTCAGGTGCCTGAAGATTCCTTAATAAATGTATCTATATCAAGAGTGGTGCATAATTCATGGTAAGAATGCTGCTTGAAGGCTGCTTGTTGCTGAAGAAATATTTTCAAAGTAATTTTAGGAAAAAATATTGACTTTAAAGAAATACACCTTAGGCATTGCATGCACACCTAAAATACCAAAAAAAACAATGGTGAATGTACATGAGCATTTACATAAACACAGCAGTCCATAGATGAAGGGGAAAAAAGTCACACAAATATAACTCACTTGCCCTTCTTGTATCTGGTCAGTGACTGTACAGTGAACAATGATGTTTACTATTGTACTTAAGAACCCCATGGAAACCATCTGTACTGCAACATCGTCACTGAAATGACAACAAAGCAATGAGTGATGATGGCCTAGACTTTGAAGAGGAGTAACCTACTCTATTCCAGGTGCTGGTTTATTCAGTTAAAGAGCAGGTAATCAATTTGCAATTATCTTTTATTATTCTCTGCGATTACCACTTTTTGGTGGAAAAGTATTAAAGGTATAAAGACAAAAAAGAAGAAGAGGGGACACATATATCTTTATACACCAATGAGTGTATGAATGCTACTGCAAGGCCGTTATGTGCGATCTCTGCTTGTATGGGACTGTCAATCCCCCAACAGTGTGTGACTTTTTTTTTCTTTTTTTTTTACTCTATAGACAACTGAGAATAGGATGACCAGTACTTTGCACAAAGAGAAAGAAATGTGTTGGGAAGATGCAACCTTAAATTATGACAGCACAAGTACCTGTGGGTAAGGTATGTCAACACCCATGCCACTTCACAAAGCAGATCTGTTGAGATGTCCTTTGTCTGAAGCAGTTTTAATAATGATGGCAAGATCCCATGCTGAACAGCTTCCCTGAAAAGCATAAACATTCTTGAGCTCCAGTTTAAAATGTATGGGGGTCCTTACATTCAAATCTGTATCCTATCAAAAGCCTTTCTCAACTACCCACATAAGTAGGCACCTTGAAGAAGACTAATCTCTTGAGGATTCCATTTATGCGACACCTGCAGCTATGCATAATTTGCTTCCCAGAAGTATACAGGATCCAAACGGCCAGGGCCCATACTACTATCAGAGAAACAAATTCCTGACTTTTTCCAAGACAAACTCCATTCTTCCAGTCTGCACAATTGTCCATGATCTCAGTGAAGCAAAGAGTCTCTGGATCTATATCATTGTGTAGCTGCCAGCCCTGAATGAAGACCAGCAGTGAAAGAGCAAAGTTATGATCAATGGCAGCAGCAAAGCAGAGATCTATATGAACAGGGTACAGCTCAAATAGGTAAGCAGCTTCAAGTACTTGGGAGCCACCCTTTCCAAGGACGGCAGCTCCGCACCAGATATCCACATCAGGATCGCAACAGCAACAGCAGTGATGGCTAAGCTAGATAGGATCTGAAATAGCTATAAGATCAGGTTCACTACCAAGTACAATCTGTACAAATCCCTGGTAGTACCAATCCTGCTCTACAGATGCGGCATGGACTCTGCTTGCTGAAATGGAAAGGAGAATCCAGGCATTCGAGAACAAGTGCCTGAGGAGGCTGCTCCAGATCGCATACAGAGAACACAGAACCATCGACTTTGTATGGAGCAAGGTTGTCACACTCGCAGGACACCAAGAACCTCTACTTTCAACAGTCAGGTGATGTAAGCTGATCTTTGGCCATCTGACCTGGAACAGCACCTTGTTAAAGAATATCCTTCAAGGATTGGGGCAAGAAGAAAGCTCAATTTCAGACTGCCGTATGGACTGAATATCTCAGCTGTGCTGACCCTAATGTTCTTGAGCCACACGGAACAAAAAAGAGTGAATAGTTCATCATTCTGCATTTCTTGCAGTCATGGCAAAATGCCTTTATCTTTTTATTTTTGAGCCACAGCTGAATGAAATATGCCAGCCTTAACAGCATCATCAATGTACAAAGGCAATGTGCTAGCGAATATAGTCATATTCAGATCAGCTAGGAAACTGTTCTGCATCCTTGTTGACTTTTGGCTCATTTAGAACGATGAACATGCACAATCACAAAATATAATTTTAGAACATTTCCAGAATATTTTCCAGCGACTACAAATCATTTTTCAAGATCTACTGACTTCAGTTTTTTCTGCCCTGCATGGATTCTGAAATGGCACAGCGTCACATTGTTTCCTTGTCAACCTTCCAATAGTTACGAAGCAAAACACCAGAGTAAGCATAATTGTTGTCTATAAAAGCATATGACTATTACCTACTGCCATTCTAATATTCTTGTACATACAACTGTATTTAAAAAAATAATTATATTTAAAACATACTTAGAATTTTCTGGAACATCCCTAATGAGGTTAGCCAGTGCAAAAGCTGCTGATTGGATACATGATGGCACAGAGCTCTGAAAAGGAAGGATACAATTTTATGATTGAAAACTACACAGCTCAGTTCTCATGTTGATAATCCAATACTTGTACTGTCTTTGGTAACACAAAAAAAACTGTTGATAAAGTTTAAAAAATTATCTGTGCACAGGCTTGGAAGAAACCGGGTGATTATCAGATGCCAAAATGAAACAACACTAAAATTTACGGCACAGCAAAATAAACAGAAAAGTTAAGCTAAAAAGCTCTACAGCAAGAACTGATTTTCTGATATAAGTTGAGTATAGACATGTTTTATGAAAGAAGAATGATACCTATACATGATATTATCACTGTCACACTGTAACCTTTTTCATTGTAATGGCACATGTTATTTTCAAACACTATTCAAATGATGCATACTTTATCATCCTAATTATGATTTTTGGATGTAAATGGCAAAGTCGTTGGAAGCTCTTATCCCCTTAACAAAGCATCACCTCAAGAAGTTTTACTAAAGGTGGAACACAGCCCTGCAACTGCAAGATTTTACAGCATTCAGCACTGTCTCCTGCTATATTCCCTATTGCCCATGCACACTGATCCTGAAACAAAAGTATCCGTAAGATTATTGTGATATTTGTGGTCACACAAATGCATGCTATATATATATATCAATGTGTATGTGTACATGCATGCATGCTTTATCCATGTACGTAAGTAAATATCTGCTTATGCTTTAAGCACAGACTTCTCAAATTCTGATAAGAAAAGGCTATGTTGCATTTTACTTGCATAGATATGGGCTTAAATATAGGTATGGTGTACCTGCAGCATGGTGTTTAAACCTGTCAGATACGTAATGAAGTAAGGGGCTGCTGCTTTCGCGACAGCTAGTGTGTGATTCTTTCCACCTGTGGCAATGTTGGTCAGACACCATGCTGCTTGTAATTGCAGGTCTGTGTCTGAGCCAGTCAGCACACCCACCAGACTTTGCAAGCAGTTGTCCACCCTACATGTAGAAAATCTTCAAAAAGTCAAGTCATTCTCATAAGAACTTATCAAAACATTGCTAGTGTCTCACCTACATCAAGTGTTAGAATGTGAGAATGAAAATGCTTTATTTTCTTTTTCTCTTTCAACTTGAATTTCAAGGTCTCTGGATTTACTGGATCTTTAACTGATGACTAGGTCAGCAAAAATATGGAAGTCAGTGCTAAATAAATGTATGCACATATGCACCCATGCTCTTTCACAAACACACTCACACATATTTAAAACAATTGTTACATGATTTAACAGTCACATGTCAGTGTGTGTCTATTATCCTTTATCAATTCTTACTTGAAAACAGTGTCTATGAACTCAGGACCCTGTGCCAGAGCTCTGCGCAGAGTTTTTAAGGATTCCTCCAAATCATGTGATCCTTTCTTCACTAGTTCACAACAGACAGCTTCAGTCTGGCAAAATGAAAAAAAAAAAAAGATAAATTACTTTGAAATTAAGTGCTGTTGATGCTCTTTTATTGCTTTCAGTAGAAACTGCCAAGATAGTTGTAAACACCTGCAGATGTTTTGGTAAATTTTCCCATTTTTATTGATAAGGATATTAAATTGGTTCATATGACTTGGGGTTGTTCACAGCAGGTCTCTACGCACGACGTAAACGATTTTCTCTATCAACAGGATGTTTATATTGTTTATGCTATGGATTCTGAATGAACAACTGTACTCATTATTTGTGATGGTGAGGAGACTAACACTTACAACATCTCCAAAGCAAAGTTGCCTAAACAGGGATGCTGAGAAACATGACCTAGTGGCCGTACGGGCAGTTGACTGTAAGTGGTTCATTGTGACTAGGATACGAGATCAGGCAGGGGGAAGCTATCTTCTATAGCACCTTTAACTTGATCTGATAACTAAGACACCCTCATGCTGAGTGAGTGGGCAGGTGAAGATTTCCAGTCACAGGCCCAGACGAGCCTCGAAATTGTGACTTTCTGAAAAGGGGACTCAAAAAGCTTTAGCACTTTAAATTCCGACTTCTGCTGGGTGTAAAGACTACATACCTCCTCCACAGAAATCTCTGGCTTCTTCTCTTCTTCATCTTCTAAACGAACTCTTTTCGCATTGAATCTGCGCTCTCGTTTGTTTTTGCGTATCTCTGAAATCGATTTATAAACAGAGTTTCTACAATCCGTGAATACAGTCAGTTGTAAGGACTCGTATTTTGGTATCATTTTGTTCTTGTACAATGTGCATGTTGATGGCCATGGTGAAAGGTTATAAATCAATGTTTACTAAGCAGCACAGTGCATTTGATTTCATATAACATACAACGCACCTATCTGGAATTGTCTCTGCTTTGATCGCATGTCCTGAATACCTGGAGCACCAAGTTTGTACTTTGTTTTATGGCTCATGATGTGTAATAAATGCTCGCTGTCCACCTGGTGATAGTCAAGACTGCAACAGTGTGGGAAAACCAGGAACTTGCGCGCGCTAAAGCGTTGATAACGTCTGCGTTGAAAATAATAAGAAAAAATGCAATAAATATGATTAAGATAAAAAAATCGCAGACAGTTCTTTATATCTTTTTAAATTTTGTTAATATTTTATTTACTTTTGTTTTTATGGGCTTAAAACCGGAAGTCAACAAGGGCGGCTTTTTACAAACTGCAGAAAGTGCGGCGATCATGCCGAGCAGAACGGACCCTGGATTACTTTTCATATGATCTACAAGGCGAAACAGCAACCGGTGACAGTGAATCTGAACAGGCAACTGTTAGCATTGTTATAGATTGCAAAACTTAGTTCTTGGAAAATATATTTATTTGATTAAATTTTCTGCAAATATTCATTCTACTACTTGTACAGCTTTTCTGACATCTACACTTGCATCGGTCGGTCCCAACACCTTTCATTCATTGTTCAAGTTCCATGGCATTGATATAGTTCTTTCGAGTGTTTCATTACAGACAATTTTGTCTGGTAGAGCGAAAAGCATGAGGCACGATGTTAAAGTGCAATTTCTTCATACACATAATGTCTTTTTTTTTTAAATGTGCTGTTTCACCAACAAGATTTTCACAGTTTCGAATATGTTTCTGTATCATGCCTCCAATCTTCTGAATTTTCTAATACTAATCGGTGTGTGTGTGTGTGTGTGTGTGTGTGTGTGTGTGTGTGTGTGTGTGCGTGGGGGGGTATGGGTGCATGTGTTTTGCTTTCCAGACATGCATGCCAGGGACATAACAGATCTCATGGTCAAGTCTCCTGAAAAGCTTGAAGTTTAAAAAAATATAGGAAGCAAAAACTATTAGAGAATTATAATGAAACCAACCAAACTGAGAGAACCTGAGGTAAAGTACCATCCATTTTAATATTTATGTAAGAACCTTGACTATGAGCTTTGTTAATAACTGGATGAAATTTAATTCGCTTTATTAATAATTGGATGAATTTTTTTTACATCTCTACAAATATACATATATCATTATATGTATATATTCATATATACAAATATATGCATGCATATATACTTCCACATAGACATTAAATTCATATGCACACAAAGGAAGAGCATTGATTGTGAAAAATTTTAATATTTGCATTTATAATTTTAAAATTAGATCAATATTTCTTCAATTTTTCTGTGGGATTGCATTCATGTGCATGTGTGTGTGTGTGTGTGTGTGTTTGTGTGTGTTTACAGAATGGGACACAAAAGAAGATATCTGCATTTTTCAAGGTAAAGTGTTTAAAAGTTTTCAAATCAAACTTTATTGTCTGTTCGAGGAAGCCCAAGACAGAAATTTTTCTTTAGCTCACAAACACATTCAACACAACATACACATGCAGACATTTAACACACATGCCCACCTACACATTCTCTCACATAAATGGGAAGGTTCACAAGCAGGATGCCTGTAGACATAGGCATCCTTGTGCCTTTTATTTAGGGTGGTGATGGCTGCTGGCACGAAGGACCTCTGATAGGCAGTTTTTCTTACACGTGGCACTTTGTAGTGCCTGCCTGAGGGCAACAACTGGAAGCAGGGGTGGAGAGGGTGTGTTCGGTCTAAGATGATGTTATCTGCCATCTCTCTGACTGCATGAAGGTACAAGTCAGAAAGTGGCAGATGTGGTGTACCAATAATTTTATTTGCCCGGTGGATGACTCTGGCCAGCTTTGCCTTGTCTTTGACGACGTGAACATACCAGGCAGTGATGTTAAATGTGAGAATACTCTCAACAAGAGACCTGTAGACAGTCTCCAACACCCCTGGAGCTGACGTTGAAGCTGCGGAGTTTCCTCAGGTGCAGTCGTTGCTGGGCCTTTTTGTACACCTGGTACGCATGATCACTAAAGGAGAGCCTTCTGTCTATCACTGTACCAAGGTACCTAAACCCAGCAACCCTCTGCACCTGCTGTCCCTTGATTTGGATTGGCGGGGAGAAAGAGGTATTGCCATCCTGTGCTCTCCCAAGGACCATCTCCACTGGTTTTTCGACGTTTAGCTCCAGAAAGCTGCAGTCAAACCAGTCTTCTAGTTCCCCCATGCAGGTACTGTGACAGGGACTGCTCGTCTTTGAGGCAGCCCACAAGGGCCATGTCATCTGCATATTTCACAAGTTTGAGAATAGCACTGTTGATGGTCCCTCATTTGTATATACAGAGAATAGGATAGGGGAAGCACACATCCCTGAGGGGTACCTGTGTTGAGGATCCACTCGTCTGACAGAATGATTCCATCCACTCACAGATTTACCCTTTCAGACGAGCCAGACCCTACAGTACCTGTCAGTGGAACTCTGAAACCCACTCTCTGTGGTCGGTCCTTCAGGAATGATCTGATCCACAGAACTAGGCTGGTGTTTACATCCAGGTCTAGTAGGCGCTTTACAAGAAGGTGTGGCTGGACCGTGTTGAAGGTGCTGGAAAAATCCATGAACAGGACCTGAACATAGGTGCCCGAGGTGTCCAAGTGTTGTAGGATAGCATTTAAAAGAGTGACAGTGACATCAGACAGACCCCTATGTGGCTTGTAGGCAAACTGCAGAGGATCCAGGGGATCAGCCATGGTGGAGGTTAACAAACTTCCCACAACTCTCTCCAAACACTTGGCCACAACAGATGTGAGAGCCACAGGTAAAAAGTCTTTCGAGTTTTTTTAAATTTTGAGTACAGGCCTTAATGATAACATTTGACAGCTGTTTTTTTTTTTTTTTTTTTTTGCATTATCGAAAGGCCTATTCTGCCAGGATGCAAGCTTTACGCTATCTGGTTTTCTTGAAGTCCATGCATTGTGTTTATAGTGTGGAGGAAAACTAGTTGCCAGCAGAAGAGGTGAGTCTGCATCTTATGTACTTGCTGAGTGTCAAGTAAAACAAAATAAATGGTCATATCTGTCTCACAGATTAATGGCAACATAGTGTTTGCTCAGTGTATGACAAGAGGGCCAAAGTGCATCTCGCACATGCAAGTCCCAAGGACAGAGAAACACAAACTCACTGCGTTTCCAGTAGGGTATGGTATAAGCAAAAACTTTATACCTGCTCTTGCTTCTACACTTGTATGGTCATCCAACACATTCTGGTAACAAGAACAGGCCAGTGCCAATATACTTAAAGTGAGAAGGGGAGGCGGACTGGCTTAAATAATACAATGCCCAAACTTCCCATGACTTGCTCTGGAAAACCCATCCAACAGAACAGGATTTGTGGCTTGCAGGAGGAGAGGTCAAAGTCAGTTGTATAGATTGTATTTGCCAGTAGAAGAGGCAAGTTAACATCTTGGATGCTTGTTGAGTGACCAGCAAAATGAAGCTGCTTGAATGCTTGTTTTCCTTCCAATAACAATGACAACTTATTGCTGACTCGGCACACCTGGCCAACAGGGACCAATGTGCATCCCAAAAATTTAAGTCCTGAGGATGGAGAAATATGACCTCTCAGTGTTCTCCATGAGGGGGAAGCTATAAACATGAGCTCTCTAATTTTTCCATATGGAAACACGAGCCTCAGACCTCATCACCAGGTGCTCTTTCCTTACATTTGTATGGAGGTTGACCATCATCTTATTGAACCCAGCCAGCTCAAGGAGGTGAACAGGTTTAAGTAGTTGGTAGCCACTCTTTCCAAAGAGGGCAGCTGCACTTCACCGGTGGGCCAGCTTAACTGGTAACCAGCTAGTACCAGTCAAAAGATGAATGAACAAAAAAAAACCAGTTGCTTACACGGTGTTTTTGTGGCTTTCTTAAGCCAGGGCCTTATGATTTTCATTCATTCCAACAAATGACTTGCTCTTAGAAATAAAAAAAGTAGTAGATGAGACAACGAAGGGACAAGGAAAGCATGAGAGAAAGAGAAAATGAATGGAGGTGGCATGGAAAGAAGGTGGGAGGGGGGGGTGATAAGAACAAGTATGATGTCAGAGAGAAGAAGGAAGAGAGAATTTAATGCCAGTTTCTAGCAAGTGGCTTAACCCTTTTAGCACGACATAAAAGTGTAAGAATTACAAAGAGTGCCTAACAACTAAAGACTGTAAAGATGACAGTTGGTGAAGTTTTTTTTTTATTATTGCTGCTGTCAGGCTCTTAGACCGAGAAACAAATAGAGGAGAAAGTTTGAACTTTGCAATAAAAGTAATGAACATTGCCTTCCCTGTGCTTCCCCGAAAAACCACGATCGTGCTCTGAGGGTTAACAGGCTGGCTCCAGATACAGACTTCAACCTACACACACCATTTGCTCTCTACTGTGCAAAAGCAGTCACTATTACATAGTAAATACACAAAGTGCAGTGTATAAAGAAGAACATTAACCATTTTGTAGGAGCTGTTTACCTAGGATGATCAACCTGTAATTCCAAAAATGCACGTTTACCCCTGGAAAGATGTATTGATTCAGCAAGTTTAATCAAAGATCAAAGATGAAGTTTTGGCCCCCACTATAATTCTTATAATTATGATGATTGTGGAAACCTGTAAACAGTTCTGTTTTTTTAACTGTTAATTTTATTTTTGCTTACCTTGAACACAATTTGTTTTCCAGAAGCCAGGAGCAGAACGGCCACCAAGCAAATTATTCTCAAGTGTTGGTGTATCAAGCTTACAGAAAAAAGATAACCTGCCGGAAATACTCAGCAAATCTTCTGCCAGAAGAAATCCAGATAGTGACATCAGTTGCCATGGAAGTAGTGAAAGACTTAAAGAATCTTCCAAAACAACCTGCTCCTTCACTAATTACAATGAAGGAAAAAGAGAATTAGTTTGCAGGTCTAATTCAGAAAGCCAGTGTTTGACAGTTTTGAAGGATATGGATGCAACCCATGTAGTCACACACTCCACACCACAGAAGTCAGTGCAAGACAGTACCAACACGCTCTGCAGTCCTGAGATTTTAATCATTCCTGACACTCCAGAGGACAGGCTTTATAATAGCAAGACTGCATTAAAAGCAAGAGCCATCAGCCGAAGTTTCTTACGCCCTGTTTCGCTTCTGACAACTATGCCAGGGAAGAAAATTGTCCCTCCAAAGTCAAAGGTTAAGCAAGTTTTGAAAAAGCCAGCAGGAGTAGTAAGCATAGAGTTTAGAGAACATGGCAGTGTGTCTAAAACACTGGAGGGAGGGCATGTCAGTAAGAGTCTAGAAGAACAGGGATGGGAAAGTGCATCATGTATCGACTGTACGGATTCCTCATTCAAAGGACAGCTTAACATGATTACAACACTTGAAGTAAGCTTAGATCAGCAGAATATCACTGAAAATCTGAAGGAGACATATGATGACACAACTTCTTTAAATCTGTGTCCAGAAACTGCTTTTGAAGAACATTTGGTAAACAGTAATGAAAAACAGGCAAATACACCTGAGAAGCTGTATTCTGATGGCAAGAACACAAAACGTATGGCAAAGTCAGGTATTTCACCTGTTGCTAAACGGAATACCAGTGCAAGAATTGAAGAAGGGTGTGGTTTCAATCGAGTGATTAAGGCAAAGAGGCAGCTTGTTGCCATGGCAGGGTTTACAGATGTGAAGGAAATGAACAAGCATGTGAATAGTTACCAGATTTCAGGATCTTCTAAAGTAATCACAAAGGAGGCAAGTATATCTTGCAAAGATGATAACATTCTGGTAGAGCTCCTAGAGGAGCTGACACCATTTCCCATGGTGCCTCAGTTAATATCTACAAAAAGGAAACATGCACAAACAGCAGCAGGTTCTAGACAATTGTGTTCGGTCAGTGGTCAGGAAGAAAAAGAAAAAAGTTTGCAGTCAGTGGCTGCAACAATAAATGCCTATGGAAAACCTAATAAGAACTTGCTCAACATGGAGCAGGAGCATCATGAAACAATGTTGCCGAAATCATGTTTGGAGTCACCATCAGATGGCTGTTTGGTGTCTTTCAAAAGCTACAGTACAAATTCAGACATTTCAGGCAGTTGTATGCCTGGTCATAATACTTCAGTTTTATCTGATGTGCTGACTGATATGGAGATGAAATATTTTGAGCTAAATGGTGATGCACTCAATCTACCTCCTGTGAGTATGCAAGAACCTGGATCACCTGATTCAAACCCTTACAAGATTGTGGGCCGTTTGACTTCTTCCAAATCCAAGAAACATGGCACACAGTAAGTACAAGCACGCTTGGGTTCATGCATGTGTGTGTGTGATTATAAGTAATGTGTAAGTGATTTGTGACAAAATCACAGGATATAAAATAGTTTGTCTATTTACATGTTTCAAGCTTTAAAAGTTAAATGCTCCCAAATAAGTTTTACCAACATTGCACAGAATAGCAGTGTAACAGACTGTCCCTTGCTTTTTTCCATCATTGGGGATTGAAGTGTTAGAGAGTGTACTGTTCTTCCAGCAAGTTTTTTCTTTTTTGCGAAGGCGGTGCACATCACCTGTCCCTTGCGGCTTTCTCTTTCCCATCCTCTAAGGAGTCAGGTACCCATTCCCACAGCTGGGTTGGCTCGGAAGAAGTTTGATGCACATCACAGTTATCAGACCAGTTCACCTCTGGACTTTCCAAGCTGACATGCAAAAGGACGATTTATATCTGGCCTAAATCAGTGTTGCAATAAATTTTTATAGCATGACTGGGAAGTGTGTGATGATGTGTGTCTTGTAGTATTATTAACAAGACTTTTTCCCACACCCAGAATTTTTTTTCCTCTAAGAGAGAAGGCAGCAGAAAAGTCATCCAGCAGATCATTTACAGAGCTTTGGGACAGATTTACTGTTTGTGCTGTTTCACGAGATCCGTAAGTATGCTAAAGATAGTTTAAAACACACAATATTTTCCTTATTTAATTGTTTCATTTTGATGAGTTTACAATATTTGTGCACATTTTAAAGGACAGCCTGAACATTATCTTATTAAAAGTTTAGCATCTTTCTGTATGAAGAAGAGAAAGAGAACTAAAAGGGCTGCTTGGACCATAACACTGGTCTGTGGTGCATTCCTTCTGGGAACCAAGTGTTGTAAACAAGAAGTATTGGTGTACAATAGCTGCAGGCAACATGAAGAAATACTTTTAAAGGAAGTTAATTGCATTTATTTCTCCAGGCATTATGATCTTCATTTGGAACTTGCAAAGCCTGGTGACAAAGAAGTGAAGTACGAGTGCATCTTGCAAGAATTTTGGTGAGCGGGGAGAAAAACAAGATTTTCATTTTCTTTTCTAGGCTTTCTGTTAGGATTCAGTCTTTCCATGAAATTTCGTTTTCCTGCTTTTCAACGAGAATATTTGTAAATCTCTGCCAAACATGATTTATATTTTACAAGCCTCTCATGTTTAGAAGTGCACATCTTTCTGGGATCTTTTAGTGTAATGGATATTATGGTGAATGCTTATGTGCTTTGGGCCATATGCATAAATCAGTAGAGCTTTTGCAGATATTTTGCACACAGAAGATTCTAATCAATGTTTTCATGCTTTCCATTGATGGTAGATTAAGATATGGCCTTCTGTCATTTCTGCAGAAATATGGTTTTATTTAAATGAGTTTGAAAAGAATTTTTGTATTTTATTAAGAGATCATATGGTTGTTTGTGGGATTTAGGTCAGATACACATGTACAGCCAGGGGACATTGTCAATATCCTTGGTGACACAGTTCAGTCTGTTGCAAATGAAAGAAATGTAATGATTGTCAACAACAGCTCTGGACAGATTATTGTTAACCCAGATTTGCTGCTGTCTGGAACAACCATTGTTTCTGGAGTTCACTGCCTAAGAAGGTAACATTGATTGTATTATATAAATTTTAAAATCTGAGTGGGTGGTGTATTTTAATCTGTATCTGGATAGCTTTTTGTTGAAAAATTACTACAGTTTATGTAATGTCTTTCATATTTCTGCACAACAGCACAGGAAGAAAGCTTAGGATTTTGATTCTTGGGATTATGCAATAAAACTATGATTGCATAATACTTAAAAATTAAAGGCCAAACTTCTACCTTAGGGCACGAGAGGTGAGGAGCACAAATGATGCCAGCCACCCTAGTGGTCATGTTTAGCTAATTGCTTCCATCATGCCTGACAACCACCCTTCCTTGGGCTAAACTATTCTTTTCTGCTGGATGACAAAAGTTTTACCTTTAAGTTGAATAAGAGCATACCCAATTCAGTGATTGTTGGAGAGCTTGGTAATACCTCTTCGATGTCATGATTAAAAGTAGAACATGGTTTTTGGTACAAATTTGTAAATTCAAGTGGCCATAAATTTTCAAGCATGGATTGTTCATAAATTACGTTAAATTGAATGTGATCCACTCAGACCATCAAAACCATTCTGGAGACTAAAGTCTATTACAAGTATCACTTTTCAGGAAAGTTTATTTCAGTTAGTTTAAAGAAAAATTTAAGAATGTTTATTTGTTCTGTGTATTCACCTGTGGTTCTCTGAAATAGACACCCATTTCTAAATTGTCTTTCTTGACATTCTTTAATTTCTGTGTATGTTTATTGACATTTTATTGTAAATGCCCTCAGCAGGTTACAGAGTTATCTCATGTCTTTTTCAGATCTGTTTTGAATGAAAAATTCAAGGTAAAGTAGTGGTAGTGTTTGAGCTGCAACTTTTTTATGCATTATGAGGAAAACTAAATGAATCATCTTGTCACAGGCCCGTACCCCTAGGAGTAGTTGAGCTGTTCAGGAAAATGTAGCTCATCTATGCATAATTTGCTACTAAATCCTATTGATATTTAATCAGGCCATCAATTTTAAAATGTACATGTCACATTACCAGGAAATTTTGTTTTCTTTTGCTTGTTTGCTGCTTGTTGATGATTAATTATTACTATTTCATACTTAATTGCTTGTGATGTTTCTCAGGGTTTAGATGGCAAAAACAATCACATGCTTTATGGAAGCGTCATCCATAGCTTATTTCAAGAGGTAAGAACAGCTGCTACATGACAACTGACATACCCAGTTAAAGCCTGAAACTAATAATTATTAAAAATATACATATTCTTTGTGAAAGGTTGGTTATAATCAGCAGAATATATTGATAGTATTGAATGACATGCATGGAAATTGTTGTTTATTACTAAGAGATCGTAATATTTTTTTGTTGTAACCAATGCTGTGTATTTATGGTACATATTGTGTAGTTGCTATCTAATCATTTTGTAAATTTCTGTCTTTTTTCAGACTGTAAAAAATCAAATACTAAACAGAGATAACATCATGTCTACAGCAGAGATGATTGTACAGTCACCAAAGTTTTTGCATGAAATGTGAGCCAGCAATAGTTTTCTATTAATGTGCATGCAGTTTTTTTTTCAGTAAGTTACTAGAAATGGGACTTTATCATATGTATCCAGAGATTTATTCATGTGCATACATTTGTATGTGACTAGAAGAGTAACCATGGACACAGGGAACAGATGTGTGCACTTGCATCTGCTGCACCTGTTTCTTTTTTCTTGTATCAGTGATGTTTATCATATGGAGTACATGTATTCCTTAAATGCAGTCTCATTTGACCAGGTATGGGCAAGGAGTAAGGGAATCTCAAGTCCTGTGTGAAGTGCAGTCTTACATTGAACCACTTCAGACATGGCAGAAGCAACATGTGGATGTCACTGATAATTGTCAAAGGTGATTGCTGAAAACATGGAATAATATTCTTAACTTTGCAAGAGTTTTGGTCTTGGTAATCTGGCTTTCAAATTCATTTTGAGGAAGTGGTAAATCAATGCACATGCCTAAAACTGTAATAAAATTATAAAAATTTATTAAGGTAAATGAAACAAATATCGGTATGTCCATTTTATCAAGTCAGAATCAAATTTTCTTCCTTTCTCCTTTTTTTCATTTATTGCAGACCTGTCTCAGAAGTAAGTGTAGTTAAAATACATGACATCGAAGAGACCATTTGGTCACCAAGGTAAGATACACAGTTTTTTTAATACCTTACAGAAAATTTAAGACACACTGTCCAGCACAAATAAGATAGACAGTTTTTGCTTGTCAAATTAAGTATTTGATCCATTTCAATTCAGGTGGTAAAAAGTTAACATTTACTACTTGTATATTAATTTTTTTTGTTTTTACTGTGAAACTGAATTTAAGTATAAAAGAAGCTATTACTTTCCATTGTTTTCATTTGTTGATTCTTTTGAAATAATGTACATAGTTGTGATATATGAGCAGAAGTATAATTATTTTATAATTGATTTTCAGATATGGTATCAAAGGCAAAATTGACATGACTGTTGAAGTGAAGGTAAAATATTTAAGAACGTGCTAATGATATTTTTTACATGGATACTTCTCACTTAACATCATCTTTGGATACTTTGTAGAATGTGTCAAGTCCAGAGAGATGGGAAAGGGGTTCTCTTCTCTTTACT
The DNA here is from genome assembly GCA_004794655.1 of Marisa cornuarietis. Classification (NCBI taxonomy): domain Eukaryota; kingdom Metazoa; phylum Mollusca; class Gastropoda; order Architaenioglossa; family Ampullariidae; genus Marisa; species Marisa cornuarietis. The sequence goes on along the minus strand of SMMW01000565.1, from coordinate 380,689 downwards.
TTTTATTTGTGAGATTAGTTTATCTTTGCATATTTGCAACTCAGCTGCTATCATTGTTGATTATAATGATGGTGGTAGTGATGATTATGACTGCTCAACAGTTTATTGTTACGCTGTTTTCACAGCTTGGAAAAAAACCTGGAGAGGTAGTTAGGAAAGTTTTGCCTCTGGAATTAAAGACAGGGAAAGCTTCTTACTCTGTGGAACACAAAGGGCAGGTAAGTTAGTTACGGTTTTCAATTTTGTTTTGTTTTTTTATAATTGGTTCTCATCCTGACAATTTTCTAATTATCAGCTGTGCGATGTTCTTTCAGGGCATGATACAAAAGATATTTTTCCACAAAGCACTATAAACAAGTGTTTGGGGGACAAAATTTGTTATCTTAATTGAGAAGAGCTTTTCTCCCTGTCTTCTTCAGGTAACACTTAACTCTTTCTTTTCTTCAGGTAACACTTTACTCTCTCATGACTTCAGATCGCCGTGATGATCCTGAAGAGGGATTACTTTTGTACCTGAAGCAGCCAGATATGAAAGTAATTCCTGTTAAGGCAGAAAACAAACAAGGTTGTTTTTTACTTTTAAAGCATTAAATTTAAACACTACATTTTTTCATTGATGTTTGAGAAGTAACTCAAATAAGCAATATTTAGAATATAATATAATGCTTCTTTTTTCAGCATTAATTGCAAAGTTTTGTAGAAAAATTAGTACTTAATCATTCATTTTGTCCATTCTGTCCTCTCTTACTCCAGCCATAAACTGCAAGCCTTTTCTTGTTCTGCTTACAAACATCGTTTCACTCTTTTATTTGTTAATTTTATTGATGAAAGGTGTTTTTAAAACCCAAACTGTAGAGTGTGAATAAAATCTTTTTGTAACTTTCAGGCTTGCTGCAGCTTCGTAATGAGATGGCTCACTACTTAAGTCGCCAGACCGTCAAAACTGTTGAAGATGATGGTCACACAAGTTACCGTATAGGTCACCTGCCAAACCCAATTGACAGCTTGAGGTCATGCAGCAAGTGTCCTCAGCTGCTTACCTGTACAATTTTCCAAAGGTGGGTTTGCATGAGCACTTGTTATGAAAGAAAGTGGTTGATCTTATGTGCGAAATGGGCTAGCTGCAGATTCGGAATTTGTAGATGCAGCAAACTTGTACTTGTAGAATTGATGCATAAGAAGCACTAAACAGCTTTCTTATTCTTGTAAAGATAAGACAGGTTTATCTTTATGTTGGAGGACTGCAAAGGCTGAAACTTAGTTTACTTATGCTCACGATATCCAATGTATTCATGGGTGTCTTCGTTCAAGCAAATTGCATTTGCAGTGTTCCAAATCTAATTTTTCTAAAAATTTTTACTATTGATTGTCAGAAAATAGGTCTTTCATGCTTGTTTGTCAAAGTCTATTTTTATTAAGGGTCATGAATACTTTTAATTTTTCTATTTCAAGAATCTGGTTTCATGCTTTGCAAGTGTTTGTGTAGTTGTGATTTTCTTGCTTCAGAAGTGTAGAAGAACTTCAGCTGGCTGAAGACCATGCTATGAGGAAGTTGCTACCTGACACTTTGGCGCACCTGTCTTCCACCCACCTGCATTACTTCACCCACTGGTTTCTTTGCATGGAACTTGAACAGGCAGAGAGCAGTCAAAAGGGCATCAGTGGCATATGGTGTCTGTCCAGTGCAGAAAGGTGATGTGAACAGATTTGGTTCCCCCCGTACCCTCATCCTAGACACAGTCTCATTATAAATTATAAATCTTTGGCTAAAATTGACAGTATGAGAATACAGTTTTGAATTGTTCGATTAAGAAAGAGATCTTGGAGGGAAAGAAACAAAATTCTGAGTAATTTATCTGGAAGAGAGAGATAGAACATGATAAAATTATTTTGAATTGACAGAGAACGTCAGGGAGATTGCCTTCAGCAAATGGTGATTTCCAGCACAGTTCTTGGAGTACCAGAGTCACAGACCTTCACTGAAGGCAAGGGATGCTGTGTCCGATTTCAGCGCAGACCAGGGTCAGTCACCTTTAACCTCTCAAAAAGCATCAGATGGGACTTCAGCATGAACTTATCTTTCATTTTTTTTATCCCTTAATACTTTATTATCTGAGATCAACCATGATATAGATAACGCATTAGTATAGATAACAGATTAATATGACTTCCATGTAGTATGCAGCAAAATAATAGCGACTGATCTGTTACTGGATTACCTGTTGTTATACTAGTGCATGATTATGGTAAAGAAATGAAATGGCAAATTAACTGAAACTTTTATACTGTTTTATATGCATTCATTACCATTGTTGTTGGCAAATGCGTGAGAATGATTTAGATTTAAAAAAAAATGTTCCCTTGTGTTGTATGAATGATCACAGCCTTACAGCTTGTGGTGTCTCTTGAACTTTAGATTTTCAGGTTGTGCCATAAACACTGTGGGAATCAACAAGAATGACTCAGTTGTGATCAGTTCTGAAGATGGTCGCCTTATTGCACTGTCGACAGGCTTTATCAAAGATGTGACTGAAGATGCTGTAGATATAGTGGTGGACAGGTAAGTAACATGTAACTACATTTTTGGGTTTCGTTTATTTTTAATCATGGCTTTTTTTTGAGAGGAAATATGATAACAAATTTTTCATTCAACATGCCATTTAAATGGGATGCTTTTCAGGGACAGTTTCCATGACAACAAAGAGTTTTGCACTGAAGTGTTCCGCATTGATCGTTGTGATACATACAATACAGCCAGTTATCTTATGTCTAACTTGGTCCGACTGATGGAGTCCAACCCTCACAGGTAGGTTTATATTTTGCATTTGAGATTTTGTTAAATGCATTTTTAACAACTTTAATGAAAATGTCTTTTACAGTATTTAAAAATACTCTTGCATTGCTTCTTCTCGTTGTTCTAAAGTTTGTGCCATATTTTTCTTTTACGTAAACTACTTCTGCTTGTAATTTCACTGTCACATTAAAACAGATAAAGGGTATCTTTTGTTTTAAAAATCTTTTCAGTGAAAAATTAAGGTCACTCATCATAGACAGGAGGAAGCCAGAATTCAACCTGACTTTGTCTAAGGCAGCTGTGGGGAGAGGTATGATCTTGGGGCAATTAATTCTTTGATTTTGACCTAAAATCAAAATATGAATTACTCCAGTTGTTCAATTTCTTTTAATTCTAATTAAAAATTATTTTGTTACAGTGAAAAAAATTTTTCAACCCCTAAACAAGCCACAGAAAACAGCAATTTTGAAGGTAAATATCAATTGAATAGAAATAGAAGCTGCAGAAAAGAGTCATTTTAAAGGAAGATATAGATTAGGTGAATCTATATTTACCTTCAGAAGGACTAATTAGGAATGTATTCTTATCTGTGCTGGCTATAAAAAACCAGATAGAGCAATTGTGAGTGTGTGTGTGTGTGTGGCCCATGCGTGCATGTTCTCACAACCTTAAGCATTATAGGGCTTTTTTTCTTTTTTAGACTTTCTCAAAAAGAAAAAGAATCCTACGAGTTTTAGTGTGCAGAAATATTCTTCTCTCTGCCATCAGTTAATTTGCTAAAAATTAATTTTACAATTTTATTTTAATAAACAAAATATTTTTTCCTAGGTACTAATGTGCAGAGATTATGCATTAATAAAAGGCTACCCAGGAACAGGTTTGTCCTCTACATTCCTGTAGATTTTATTTGTCAAGCAGCTTTGTCCCTTTATCATTCTGAATTTATTAATTTATGTCTTCTTCTTTTTCCTTTTAGAGTACAAAAGCCTGATTCACTGTATAATTTTAAAATGGCTAGTTCTCTTTATAACTCTAATAATAATTCTTATAGTTTCAGGGTAAATCTTTTATGAATCATTGTAAGTCATTAAAAGCCATCCCAGATGACATCAGTAATTGCTAAAACGAAAGATTTGAACATGGCTTAGCGTGCTTTCCTACTTAACTGATATTTTTATTGCTTGAGACAGTCGATTAACAGAAACATTTCTAGCAACGTAATTTATGTGCTTGTCCCATCTACAGTTATTCTGAAGTAAAATGCCTAGGTGTTTGTGGGAGGTGAATTGTTCTAACAATCTATTTCCACAGTGCAAATCATGTATTGTTTTGGACCCTCATTAAAGTTCAGTAGTTCAGTTTTTCCTTCATTATACTTTACTTTCCATGGTTCAGCCTATTTATATATTTTTATATGCATTTCTTTACCTCAGGGAAGACATCAACCATTGTGAGTTTGGTGAAAATTCTGAAAGAGCTTGGGCACTCTGTGCTGTTGACCAGCTATACTCATTCTGCTGTGGACAACATTCTGCTTAAACTCAAGGAGGTAGACTAGACTGTAGATGCCCTTTTTGTTTGGTTGTTTTTTTTTGTTGTTGTTTATATCAACTCAACCTTGTACCTTAGGGCCAAGTGCATAGAGCATTGCTGGGACCCACCTGGATGGCTAAACACCAAGCAGTAATTAAAATGTTTATAAAATGTAAGGAGTTTATAGACTGCTATATGTTAGCCATCCAACTAAGCAGTAGCGCCCTGTTATACACCTGACACCTGAAGGTCATAGGTCTTGGTTGTGTGTGTGTGTGTGTGTGTGAGAGAGAGTTCTTCTATGTATTTGTATGGGGGTTTGTAGAAGTCTTTTTAGAAATATTTGTGTGCTTTCTTATACATCTACAAGTATGTTCTCATGCATGTTCTGTTATGCAACAGAGCTTACCAGCATTACTTTATTTTCTCATCAATGGCCTTTTCTAAAAATTGGTTATTATTTTGTAATCAAGGGAAATTTTGTGTGCTCTTGGATTTGTGAACCAGGATAACGTTCCATTCCTACGCTTGGGCAGATCTAGTCGTGTTCATCCACACCTTCATAGTTTTGTTGCTGAAAACTTGACTCTAAATATCAAGTCAGTCAGCGAGCTGAAAGAATTTTACAACTCATATGTAAGTTGACAACTGGTTTTAAGAAGAATGTGCACCATAATTTTTTGTTCAGTTATTCTTCAATTTTTTAAAATTGTACTAGCTCGTCTGTTCAGTTATATTTCTGATGGACTTTATTTTTCTTTGCATCATTTAAATTTTGTGTTTGTCATGCAAACACACCTCATATTTTCATTGTTTTTTCCATAAAATTGTTTTGTTTGTTTTTACTTGTCAGTAGAATTTTTTAGAAAGCTCTTCCATGGCATTTTACGAAACGATGTCTGAATAATTTTCAGGCAATAGTAGCGACAAGTTGTCTGGGGATCAATCATCCTGTGTTCCAGCAGCGTAAGTTTGACATCTGCATTGTTGACGAAGCATCTCAAATTCTACAGCCAGCATGCCTTGGCCCTCTCTTTCATGCTGAGAGGTTTATACTGGTTGGAGATCTGCACCAATTACCACCAGTGGTGCAGAGTACAGAAGCCAGGTAAACCATATGCAAATTATTACAAATGTTTAACTTGTTTGTTAAACTAATTTAGAAGTTATGTTTTTAATGAAAGTCAGAAGTTCACCCTCTATCCCTCCCCTTCCTACCCAAATTAAAAACAAAAATCAAACTTAAAACATTGAGCCCAGGCTTGACCTTGATTCTGATACTCAGGTATGATGAATTTGAATTATTTTAAAAACAATTATAATAAAGGAGGAAGATAAATCAAAATTATAATTAAAATTCAAAGTTAAGAGATAAAATACTTTTCCTACCTTATTCCATTGTGATATTGCACGTTCTGGTAAATCCAAAAGAAACTAATTATATCAAACTGTATTTCCAAAAAAAGAAGAAAATTTTGATACAGGCTTATGCACAATCGATCACCACAATATTTAGTCCAATACTCAGTGGATTTTAATGGTTACACACCATGCAAAAATGAATAAACATAAGTTATGATGATAAAGAACAACTTTAAGTCAGAAATAGGCTCATATATTATGAAAAATTGCTGGCTGGCTTAGTGTGTGCACTTGCAATCATTTTTGGAAAGGTATGTACAGAAAAATTCAAACCTTCAAACTAACATCTTTCTGTTTCTATGTTAAGGGAGGAAACTCTTTTCTAACATGATTTACCTAACCAAATGACTGAATTTTATCCCGTTTCGTTTACATAGTTTTGTAGTAAAAACGACTAAATATGAGGTGGACGGCCTAGCCTTAATAGATGCTGAAGGGGCCAGACATATCTGTCCGGCCTCCTCAGTGAGTTGAGAATGAACATGCTAGAAAAACTGATTCCCATACAGCCTGTTCTGTGGCAAAGTGGCTTTATAAAAAGACAGCAGTGCATCTTTTACCATGTTTTATGAATAAAGAATACCAAGTTTTTCTGGTTTAGGAATTCTTGATTCCTAGAAATACATCTTTGGGAAACAGCAGGTATCATGGGGAAATACACTGCTCTGTCCTGTCAGCAGTGGATAACCCTGAAAGAAGTGTATTGGTCTTGCCTTTTTTTTTCAGGTCCTTGGGCATGGAGGAAAGTTTGTTTTCACGTCTTGATGGATCTGGCGCCACTTACGAGCTCTGTTTACAATACAGAATGAACAGGTTGAATATTTTGGTTAGATTTTTCAATTTATTGCTGGAATAGGCTCCTTACAGGCTAAATATGTACACTCAGTCCTTTAGTGAAATCTTCCCTTGACTTTTAAACCAACTTTGAGGACTCCAAACAAAATCTTTCATCTATGGTCGTCAGGGAAAACAACTTGGCTCACTTCACACATAAAAAGTAAAGATTCCATAGCCTGGAATCATTTGCAGTGTACAGATTCACTCTGTTCATTCTCCCTTCATGGTACGTTGAAGGACAGTCCTCCCCAAAATTTTGTGCCAGGTCAAGTGAACAAACCAAACCAGCTTATGCTGCTTGATTTGATTTAAATATAAAGTACACATGCCAGTTAATGTTATTTTTGGCTACTTGCTTTCAGATCTATTTATTCTGTAAATTTTGTATTTCAGTACCATAGTACAGCTGGCCAATGATCTGGTGTACAATGGCGCCTTGCAGTGTGGTTCACCTGCTGTGGCATGTGCAACAGTGCAATATATCCCAGTGCCTCTGGTAAGGCTAAGGACAACTTTTCATTGATGAAGCTTGATTAAAACAAAGTTTCTGTAAATATGGACAGTATGGCTTACTAGTTTACATAAATTTTTTTGTTGGTATGTCAGAGACACTCGCATACACGTAGACACCTGGACATTTCCACGTTCTTTCCTTAAAAAAAAAAAAAACTCTGCCTCTTTTGTAGGTCTGTTTACATTTAATGATATTAACTAAATTTATGTTACAGTAATTAATAAATGATTTATTAGTAAACATCTGCCAGGCCCAGTAGACTTCACGGCCCATCACCTGGCCCCGTAGACTTCATGGCCCATCACCCGGCCCCGTAGACTTCATGGCCCATCACCCGGCCCTGTAGAGTTCGCCTATTGACAGTTAAAATAAACAAAAAAATTACTAATACATATCGATATCTTTTTAAGAAAAAAATACAGAAAATTCAATTTATACTAAAAAACTCCGAGATACACAAAAATATTAATACCGCATCTTTCTAGGAAGGTGCAGCCTCCACTCCCCTACTCGTAGTGTCCCTCCATTTGCCGTGCCGCACTGGGAATTGGAGCGCGCTGGCTGGTAACAGTTAGTCTTCCCCCTTTCTTTTTCCACTATCTAAAAAAAGCCCTATTAGTCATGCGACAGATGCGACTTGGCCACCCTCGCTGTGCTGGCTGTTAGCCTCATGTCACCCCTCTGTGACAGGTTATTATGATGCATAAAATATCACTAAATTTCAATTTTCAGCAGAATGCAATCCAAATAGTAGCTTGAATCCAAAAATAGTCTGGCTGAAAAGTCAACATATCTTGTTGCTAATTTGTCATTTTTTGCTGATGATGAAGTACAACCTTTGTTGATAGACTAACACTCCAAAATGGATGGAGGTGGTCCTGGACCCATCTCTGGCTAAAGCTGTTGTCTTTTTAGACACCAGGCAGGTGAGTGAAATTAACATGGAATATACTGCATCCCTTGCCACCCTGTCTTCTCTTGTCTGATTCTTGCCATCCTGATCTCCCTAGTCTGACTTGCCATCATGGGGTCTGTTCTGCATGGCTGCACTCGCCCTAGGCTTTGTCTGTGATGCCTATCCCTTTAAGCTGAAATGTACAGACTTTTATGTGTGGATGAAAGATTTTCTTCTACTTTCCAGATATCAGCACCTGAAATTTCAGATGGGCAAGGCTTTTGGAACAAAGTGGAGGCATCTATAATTGTTAACGTTTGCCACTTATTTCTACAGGTACAGCAAACTTTCATATAGATTGTCATGTAATTAAAATTGCTGTAAGATTAAGTTTTTGAACGGCTATGTTGTCTTTGTGACCAGTCCTCAATCCAATAATAACAACACAATATAAAGAAGAGAAAGACACACAAGAAAAGGTTCTGACAAGTTAAAGAGTCTCCAGAAAGCATTTTATCACTGGTAATATCCAGACATATATGGGCACTAGATTTTTTTTTTAATGTGTCTGGTGATTCTCAAGATACTAGAGTGCCGGGCTAGTCTTAGCGTCCCACAAAGTGACTAGGAAAAGAATAAGAAAATCAACTTCGCTCCCTCTAAAATAAAGGTTTTCCAAATCATACGTGTTAGCCCACACGATGTTCTTTTCCCTGTGAGAGGCGCCCGGCGAATTATTTTGGTCCGAGTTGCCTGAGCTATTGCATCTTCTTTCCGTACAAAAGTTTCGCAGGGTAAACATACTTCGTATGGGCAGTTTTATATGTGTGTGCAAAACGACTTGAGCACGCGTGTGGTTTGCAGGCCGGAGTGGGTGCCGAAGACATGGGCGTAATCGCGCCGTACCGTACACAAGTGCAGCACCTCCGGCGACTAGCCAGTCATCAGCGGCCACTGATGGGCCTGGAGATCAACACAGTGGACCAGTACCAGGGCCGCGACAAGGCCCTCATCCTCGTCTCCTTTGTGCGCAGCTGCGCTGGTGGCGGATCTGTCGGCGTAAGAAACTTTGACGTCTTTACATTTAATTGCTTTACGTACAAGTGGCAGCCTAACCTTGACTTCTTTACACCTCCTGGTGCATATAAGTGGAAGCAAGTGTGTGTAGACATGGACTGATCTTGAGCTGGACGTACACCGTAAGGTCGATGTAGGCCCCACCATTGGCATCGACAAACTCAGTGTGACTTTTATTATTGATTTGTTTTTGCAGAAGTCGGGGCTTCTTCAGGATGTCCGCCGCCTTAACGTCGCCCTGACGCGAGCCAAGCACAAGCTGGTGCTGGTGGGCAACACCCAGACCTTGTCACAGTACCAGCCTCTGCGGACATTGCTGAACAGTCTGCAGGAAAGACAGCAAGTATCCTTTGTACGCTTGCACTCACTTCTTTTCCTTGCATCACTAATCGTCTGATATGCGGCAACGGAACGTGGAGGTAGTTTCTTGGGTATAGGTATGATGCTTGACAGAGGTTAAGTGTGCGTACGGAATGGGCTTCTCTTTCAAAGACAGTCCCTGCTAACGACTTAGGTTGGGTTTTCCTCCACTTGCATTAAGTCCACATACAGGGTGGGTCATTTAAAGTAGCCCACTTCCTATATCACCCTCATACTTGTGTACAAATTCCCTGTTTCTTTATGCAATTTTTGTAAAAGACTGCAGATGTAACAAAATACACTGACCTTCTAACCAGGAACATTTTGAAAATTCAGCATGGTAGCTGTGTTTGCCTTAATCACCGCCAGATCATTTGCTTACCAGTTGACGCAGGTTTCTCCTCATCTGCCAAGCACCAAGACAAAGCATAAGGGCTAATTGAGAAACATACCTGAGTAAACTCACAACGCTGATCTGCTTCCTTTGATCTCAATATTTTAGAAAATCAAGCAGTTTGAAGGCGACGTTAATAGTTTTTAAAATCTACTTTTGTTTTCAACTGAGTATAGTATATGCATGTAGTGCTTGTTAGCTTTTCTTATAGGTTCATTTTTGAGTTAAACTAAATTTTTCTGAACATGGGTATCAGGGATATGAAACAACGATTTTGCTTTAGTACGGAACTCTTTTGTGTTTAATCTGTTTATTTGTACAGACATAACGTCAATAAACCTCAAGAAATAAAATTATTTGCTCGAGTATATTTTTACCCATACGGAAGGTTTCTTGCATTTTCTGTTTCTTTGAGATTTTAGCACATACAATGTCTTTATGTCTTATGATATTAATAAATTAATATGTCACAGTATGGTTTTTAAAATCTGTTTTGTTCCTTTTTGACGAGTGTATAAAAGTCCCATTTTTATTGTAAACTAAGGCAACGTTAGAGTCAGTTTTGTTTAGTCAACTTGATAACAATATTTTAAAATACTCTCAAAATGAAATCTCTGTCTCGTAAAATCTCGTGATTATGAAAACTTGAGAACCCACATTTCACAGTAATCATTCTCTCTCTCTGTCTGTGGGGTTCTGGTCCCGGATTTCATCCTTTGGAGTCATGGTGCCCTTGAGCGTGTTCGGGGCTGTCGGACCTTCACGAACTGTCTCCTTTCAAGTGTACTTGACCCCGCGAGCCCTCCGTTATCACCGGGTCTGACCTCCCCTGTGAAACTGCAGGTGGAGTCATTTTTTGAGTCAGGTGGCAGCATGTGCAGGGGACATAAGTGATAACAACACATATCGCCTGCGACGCATCTTTGGAGACAAGAGGGGGCACCCCCCCTCTTTTATACATAAGCTTTTACCTTACAAACTCCTGAAGACATAAAAGTTCGTTATTGTTTATGTATGTAGGTGGGAGCTATAGGTTATCGTTGTTATCGACTATTTTTATTTGTACGAAATCTATTTAAGGTAATTTGAATGCACTTTTTTCATTTGCTAGATTCATTCGTTAAGCCCGCGCCCCATTAACGCCCATATTATCTGCCGTCAACTAGCGATGACAGGGATGAAAGGAAGAGACGTGCATTCAGATACAGTCGGACCTCGCTAAGTCGAACTTCCCTAAGTCGAAAACCTCCCTATCTCGAATTAATTGTTAGGTCCCGGCCAAATTCCATAAGAACAATGTAAATTTTAGATCTCCTTAACTCGAAGATTTTTTTGGCTTCCAACCTCCTTTAGCCGAATTTTGAGTCATCACCAACCAGACGCAACTATGTCTCAAACTGTTCCAAACTATATGTTCCAAACTGTCTCAAAGAAAGACACTTTTATCCCATTTTCCTTTCATCTTTGTGTAAAAGGTTCATTGCGTGCTCTGTTGCGCAGTGGACAACTATAACTGACTCTCACGCCAGTCCCCCCTTTGAAGTTGACCGATTCAGGGGGACTGGCCGACACTAGACTTTTTCCCACGGCCACTTCAAATCGGCGGGCCGCGCATCATTGGTCGTCTCTTATCGGGACGAGCACTGAATAGAGTTCGTGTCGGTGTGGTTTTTCCCGTGCGGTACGTGCCGCGGAAATGGCAGTACATGTATCCGTATAAAACGATTATACTGTATAATAAACTGTTATAATACAGTAACTAAGCCGGAAAAACATTGTCCTTGATTAACCTGCGCCTATTACGCCATTTTCCCTAACTCGAAAACTCCGTAAGTCGAATTTTTGTTTCGGGTCCTTTGAGTTCGACTTAGCTAGGTCCGACTGTACCAGCTTCTTAGTTACACCGCTGGGGAAGAGGATAGCTAAGTGGTCAGGCACTGGCGTCCGGATAAGCGGGTTGGTTCGACACCTTGTGACAAGTCGGCCCAGCTGTCGGGAATCTGACTTTAGACGGTTGGGGAAATGTGAGACTTTTTAAAAAAAAATAGTTATATCGTTGTTTTACTTGCTCGAGTCCACTCCGTCGGTATCTTTTTTTTTCCATTTTTAGATTCAAGGTTCTAATTTGATTCACAGCTTCTGTTTTAATAATTGCCTTATCGGAGCCACCAACGTCTTTTCACAAACTATTCTCTCTCTTTTTTTATATCCTTTTTTGTTCAATTTTCGTTGGTTTATATTAGTTCATTGTCTTTATTTGTTTTATTAAAGTCCCACCAGGGAGTCTTGTTTCCCTAATTCAATAAATCTGACAGTCTCTCGCCGTTACATAGTCTTTGTTGCTGACACGGCGTTAAACACCGCCGTCCACTTGACCTCTCTGTGATTGACTATTGACTAATAATAATGCGATTTGTTTGCCCACCTCATGCTGTCGCATCATGTTAGACAATAATAATAATAATAATAGTGAAGATTTGTATAGCGCATATTCACACTCATAGAGAGCATGCTCTTAGCGCTTAAAACGAGGAAGAGACGTGGACTAAGTAGACACAGAACAAAGGGGACGAAAGAAAACGACAGTACTGACGAAACAGAAAACAAAAGGCATCAAGTAACAGGAACAGAAAAATATAGTGATTCTGCGAGAAAGATGGGTAAAGTAGCAAGAGGGAAGGGGGCGGGGTTAAGAAGGACTAGCATTGTGCGGACTGTGTTAGGAGAAATGCTCAAGGAAGAGGTGCGTTTTCAGTGCAGATTTGAAAGAGTCAGTTGTAGGAAGGTGGCGGATATGGAAAGGAAGAGAGTTCCATTGTTTTGCAGCACAGTAGCCAAAAGTCCTGTGACCATATGTTGTTGTTCTGGTGACAGGAACAGTTAGGATACGGTCGTCAGACGAAGAGCGGAGTTGTCTGGCCGGAGAGTAAGGGATGAGAAGTTCAGAGAAATAGTCAGGACAGGAGCCAGCAAAGAAATTAAAACACAGCACAGACAGTTTGTACTGAATGCGAGAACGGATGGGTAGCCAGCGTAGAAAACGAAGGAGAGGAGTGACATGGTCCCGTTTCCTTGCTCTAAGCACCAGACGCGCAGCAGAGTTCTGTACTCTCTGGAGTCTCTCAATGAGGTAGTCAGGGCAGCCTGCCAGCAAGGAGTTGCAGTAGTCAAGTCGAGAAAGAACAAACGCACAGATAAGAGTGTTGGTAGCGCGTGTAGAGAGAAAGTGACGGATAGCACTGATCTTACGAATCTCATAATAGGCAGACCGACAGACAGATGCTACATGTCTATCGAGTGTCATGTCATCAGTGACAATAAATCCCAGATTCCTAACGGATGACGTGAAGGTGATGTTGCTGTCGCCCACCTTGATGTGATTGGGCAGACTGACGAGTGAAGGTTGATGTCTTCTTCTATGGCACAAGAGGGCTTCCGTTTTAGCATCATTTAGTTTAAGCTTGTTTTTTAGCATCCAGCCCTTGACATCACTGATACAAGCTTCTATAGAGCTAATAGCAGAGTAAGACTCAGCCGGCGGAGTGGAACAGTAAAGCTGCGTGTCATCAGCATAGGATTGATGAGAAACCTGGTGAGACTGGATGCATGATGAAAGGGGCTTAGTATACAGGATGAACAGAACTGGGCCAAGTACTGAGCCTTGGGGAACACCACAGAAAAGTGAAGCAGGGCGAGATGTCTGGCCATCAACTGACACAGTCTGGGTCCTATCAGTGAGATAGGAGTTGAACCATGAGAGGGCAGGTCCAGAAATCCCGTAGAGGGTGTGAAGTCTGTGAAGAAGCAGAGAGTGGTCTATAGTGTCAAATGCAGCAGACAGGTCCACTAGGGTTAATGGAGAGACATCACCACTGTCAAGAGCAGATAATATGTCTGTTGTCACTTTAATAAGAGTGGTCTCGGTGCTGTGGAAAGGTCTATACGCCGACTGAGCTTGTGGGATAAGATGGTGCTCTTGGAAGTAGGCCCAGAGCTGTGTCAAAACTATTTTCTCTATGATCTTAGAGAGAAAAGACATGTTGGAAACTGGACGGTAGTTGTTCAGGACATTGACGTCAAGCGTGGATTTCTTTAGAAGTGGCCTCACCACCGCATTTTTGAACAAAGATGGGAAAACACCTGACGACAGGCTGACATTTACAATATTAGTGATGGCAGACAACATACTGAGATTGTGAAAACTGCAGGTATGCCCCTTTTAAAAATGTGGTTAATAATTTAATAAAATAACAATTAATTCAGTAATAACCCTGAGATCCCGTAATGCCGAAAAGTGTGTCTGCTCGAGATTTTCCTGCTGCTAATCACAAGTCTTTCTTTTTACTCTCTACAGTTCTCAAACGTTCCCTTCATGCCTTTGTATGATTTGTACAGGGTTCTTTCACTGCTTTTTATTCCACAGTCGACGCTGTTCACCACAATATACAAACATTTTCGCTATTTTGTAGACTGTTCTCATTCATTACTTTGCCCTGACAATTATCAATAAAGTGTCCTCATAAAACTTTTAAGGATTTGGAGAGGGGTTTTGTTTTTCATTGTCCTTGGGTTGCTGTCATTAACTCCCTCATAAGCTCCCTTTAGGTCGTATTAATCGCTGCAACAGCACCCACTTCCCTCTTGAGTAACACCACTCCCACGTTCTCTGTGCGCTGTCTCTATCTCTGCAGCCGCGTATCAGAAGACTCGCACGATTCAGACAACACATTCTTTTTTTCCCACGCCAGATGCGCCGCAACAGTCATCTGCCCTTCCCCTCCAGCCCCTCCATCCACCAGCTCCCCAACACCACCCCCTCTCCCCACAACCCCATCGGCCACGTAACAGCACGTTAGCCACGTCTCGGGGAGTGTACGTCCTCGTCACGTATGGCGCCAAACACTGCAAGCACGGACTTGATACAAGTCCTCTCCAAGGTTTTGTCACATCCACAGACGTGTATATTACAAGTTCGTGGTCACAACTGTCCCTTCATGCCCCCTCAAATCACTTCGGGGTTACCTCACGATAAATCGCTTTAATGGTGTGAGAACGGGGAGTAATGAGGGCGCCTACGTCTAACGCCGGTGAACTCTTACAGCATTCTTTAATAATTTTCCAGTGTCTCGTGCATCCTTTGTTTCTCACATCCTGAATGTGGGAACCAGCCGGTATCCATCCAATGAAGTTGATGTCCTTTCTGCTAGAAACTAGACCATTGTCTGACGACTGTCTCAATTACTGTGCAAAACTACACTTCCGTTGCAGCTACTCATCCAGTACTTCTGTTATTACACATATTTTCACAGAGAAGAAATTTGCGAAACGAGTGGAAGTTAGGGTGAAAGAGTAATGACAATGAATAAAATATAATTTGACGCTGTTTGTGGTTTAATTTATGATTATATTTGTTTGCTTGTTTCGTTTTGCCTTTCTCTTTTGTTTATTGTTTCGAACACTTGTCTCTTCTTTCTAATGAAGTACGTATTAGTACAATAAGTGAAACATTTCTCATTAGCTCAGGGAAAGTGCGCGCATGCAAGCAAACAGCACTACCATAGACTATACCCTAATACGTAACAATGCAAAATCATGAGGATAATATGAGAATAGAAACAAATATAATCCTTTACAGACCCTACAAGCTGCTATCAGACGATGACAAACTTATACAGTATATAATTTACAATTGTATAAGATAAAAGTACAGATAGAGACTCCTCTTCCAAACATTGACATTCACAGTGGAGCTGTGCCTTTAGAACTATTTCGGTTTTGAAATGCGAACATATACATGTACAAAAAAAAAACTTCATTGATCGATACCCATGTCTTATTTTGTTATCTAAAATATATTGTGACCGTGTAGAGATTTGTTCAGAAGCTTGACAGTAGCAGGAGTGACTGTTGTTAGAAATGGTATATATATAATGATAATAGGATTTGTACAGCGCATAGACATGCCTGCTGTTGGCTTTAGAGGCATCCATAGCCCTAACATCATATACAACATGTCCTGAACAGTTTTTGTCCATCATTTACGGCCTTTCCTCTCGCCAGAACCAGACTTTCCTGTGTAGTTGACTTTCGCAAAGCGAGGATCGGTATCAGCAATGTCTTGAATTTCAAAATCAGCCCAGTAAAAACAAAGGTTCGTCGTAATACTGCATTTCTTGTCACTATTAAATTTACGATCTTCCTTCTTTCCAGAACTGGACTTTCCTGTGTAGTTTACCTTCGCAAAGCGAGGATCGGTATCAGCAATGTCTTGAATTTCAAAATCAGCCCAGTAAAGACAAAGGTTCGTCGTAATACTGCACTTCTTGTCACTATTAAATTTACGATCTTCCTTCTAGCCAGAACTAGACTTTCCTGCTGACCTTCCAAACCCCAACGCAAGATGGCAAAGCGAAGGACACAGAAGCCGTTAGTAGACTGAGATGTCTACTGGATGGAATGATGGAGTACAAGCATTGAAGAACAATCCATAAAATTAAGAGGGGCGAACGGCGCAACAAACTTCAGAGATCAGTAGGAGACACCAAAAGTAGAATGATTATGAACACACACACGTACGCACGCACGCACATTTGTCTGAATTCACTAAAAAGTGATTCTTGTCTCATCATTTTTTTTGAGTCAGCGACTACCACGGTTTTCTGCAAATGTCGACTTTTTTGCAGTGCCAGGCCGTCACAGATGCACTTCAGACAGAGCAAAGCCCTTCGAGAAAATGGATGACAGAATAACCAGGCACACCTGTCGGGGAAAAAAACTCATATCATGGTGACCGCGTGGCTCAAGGTCTGTCGACACTCAAGATTATACATCTACAGCAAGGACTGCGTAAAGGTCACATTTTATGATGAAAGTTTTCACAACGTGGGTCTGGCTTATCTCCCTAAGTGTGTCCACATTAATAATACAGGGCAAAATGACATGCGGACGAGTCTCGATGTTTTCGACTAGATTGAACATGTCGACACAGATTTACTTTCAGATGCACCAGCCGGCGATGATACATGAAAGATGACTGGCAGTGACTTGTACAGTGTACCCGGAAAAAGAAAACTTTGAGACTAGTTAAGGATATTTGGAGATATGTTAAACTCTACGAAATTGATTCTGAACAGTAGAGAACACATTCCCTGAAACAGGCAGCAGTTCTGATGAAGATTTGGAAATGAACAATATAATTTCAATAACAAAATCACACAGGACATTAATGATTGAGGAAATATTTTACCATCTCTGTTTGCATCTTCAAAACCGAGATGGTACTAACCAACGGCACAGGTCAACATGTACCTTTGTAAATTTCAATGTTTAAAAGATTTATTTAGCTCTGTGTGTATTTTTATCTTACAGACTTGGGCAGAAATGTTTTTCTAAGCGAGAACAAAGCAATTAGGTGTGATGAATTATGGGCCGAGACAGTTGAGAGGATGCAGGATGAAAAAGACGTTCAAAAGTTTGACAAACAGGGGATGGGGATGGGGATGGGGAAGGTTTTAAGAACTCTGTGGGACTGGGCTCATGGTAACGAAGTTTGGCTGATTCTCTATTGGTTCTCGACCTCTCATTATTGAATTTTTTAATATTTTGTATTGCTTCTCCTGCGAGTTTATTTATAACACCCATCCCCCACTGTTAGCCCCTTGCTAAAGCCCCCGCTTTTTGGGGCGAGAGTGGACGAACTGAAATGTTCCACCCCTTTCTTTACTCCTTTCCTCTTCTTCTTTTTTTTGAGCCTTAGTGGTTCTTTGACCTGGATTCTTTTCTGGACGAATCCCCCCCTTTTTTTCGCTTTCTCTTTCTTATCTTGTCTTTAGTGATCTTTCCCCTTCAAGCCTTTCTCTTCTAGGTTCTTTTTCTCGGAAGCCTCCTTTAGGGCCTCTGGATGTAGGGTGACCCGTGGAAGGGGAGGATGGGCTTCTGACGGTTGAGGTCCTTGACTCAGTGTGGCCATCAAACCAATACACTACACACATCTTTTAGTCTGGAGGGAGACTGGTGTAGCTTTTGTCAAGCAATTAGCAATGCCCTAAAAGGTCCTACAGAGAGTTCGTCATCAGTTATTTTTTTGACTAGGTCTTTGTTTAGATCCATCCCACCCGCTACTATGTTTGAATACCCCAAATTTGTATTTTCAGGTTCAAGTTTACATATTAACTCTTAAAAGTGATTTTTCACCTCCTTCACTGGGGCTATTATTTTCCTTTTTCCGCCTTTTTTCATTTTAGTTCTTTGCCTAGTTTTATTTGTTTTCTCGTTCTTTTTATATTAGTTTATTATAATGTGCAATTATGCATCACTATTGTAACCCAGTGTGTTGCTAAAATGACCATTTTTCGCCATGAAACAACGCCTCTAAAGCGTTAAGCGTCGACAACCAACCTTCTACATTTTATTTTCAAGAAAAGAAAATAAATATTTTCTTGAAAATAAAAGATTTGTTATCGGACTTAAAATAACTTTCTTTAGATAACATGACCTAAATAAAATATGTGACCACATAAAGCTCGGCCAGGCTTGTAGCTACAAGGTTGAAAGCTGCCCAGAGGCGAACCAGGGCAGGTGTGACAAGGTGTTGTTATTATTATTCACTTTATATACATCTATGTTGCTATGAAAAAGCTTAGAGATTTACTGAAATGTGCGGTTGCCTTGACGTTCCCTAATCTCCAACCCTGATTTAGTTGGTGGGAGGAAGAATAAATGATAGTCCTTTGATAAAAAAAACAGTAGTTTTTAGTTGGGAGCGCAATTGTTATCATAATTTCCTTTTCATACAAACCATATCTCCATACCATCTCTCATTCTCAGGTTTTTCAGTTTCAGCCACCTTAATGTGTGACGACTTCGAGGTGGACACTTCCCCAAGGAACAATACCCGATATTAGGGGTCGCAATTGTAATCTGTAACCAGAGATAACATTACCTCAGACTTACTTATGGCTCCTAAGCGTGAGAGACCGAAGGTTTGACAAGGTTGTAGTTACTGAGCGGAGGTCAGGCTAACCAGCGGAATGGTTCATGACTCCGACCCCAGAAGGCGCACAGGCTCCGTTGGAAAAGAAAACGCGATTGTTGGCGACTTTGGGTTGATGGAAGGAAAACAGCGTTGGGGAAGGGGGAGAGGTGGTGTGGATTGTGGAATTGAAGTGGGAGAGAAGAGGAGATGAGGGGGAGCAGAAACTGTGCGTGCAAATGTACGAGGTAAACAAAACCTTGTGCCACGTTTTCAGAAGAGAATCGTGGGGACTGACTGTGAGCCAGACGAAACAAACTCAGTGAGTGCAGCTCTGTGTCAACCTGCATGTGTCCCTTGAACTGCAAGCTTGGTACTGCATGGCTTCCCCTGATATTAATCCTATACATGATACAACAGCACGTGGCGATCGTAATCACTTGGGAAATTTGTGATCAAGAAACATGGCGTGAAGTGGGTTGTGTGTGTGGGAGTGGGGTGGGGGGTAAAGGGAGAACTCTTGACCAAAATGTCAGGTCGAAAAGGTCACTTTTGCCATTCGTGGCTGTGATGTATGCATCCGACCTTCGCTCTGTTCTGTCGGATAAGTTTGCACTCACCACTTCGCTCAGCTTTAAAAGTAAATGCTTGCAAGGGAAACATGTGCCCCTGCCTACAGCGCGTGGCATGGGGGGGGGGGGGTACAGACACAAGTGAAGTCGGCAGTTAGTGGTGTGACTCACGACGACGGCGATAACTGCTGATCAAGAGGCTGCTGCCTCAGCGTCACCACCAGTCACGTGGCATTGCTGCGGATGGTAAACTGGCAATATGGCAGGTTGACCTCCGTGCACCCTTATGGCCCCTTCCCACGAACCCTTGGTAACATCCGTGTTGTCTCCGCGCTCGTACGCCAGCCACTACAGGGAGCGGCTGTTCTGAGGGTAAGGGTGGGGAGAAGTGAGAGGGAGGGGCTAAGAGTCCGTTTTAGAGGGGGGGGGATAATCAGGGTGATGTCTAGGGAACTATAGAGGTCAACCTTTCCCCGAACCCCTAGTTGTTTTTTTTTCTCTTGAGGCTGGGAACCAGACGAATTATAACTGGCTCCAGTGTTTGACTTGTGCACCAGTCACACACAGGCAACCAGAAGCAGCACAGCACGACACAGGAAAACAGTTTGTGAGCCATCCTCTTGTTTTGCGGTGAACTAAAAAGAGTGGGCGGACTACAGTCATGGCAGCTCTGAATGGAAAATGGAAGCTGGTCTCGCTTGATAACTTCGAGCTGTACTTAGATGCTGTTGGTGAGATGCTATCTTCGATTTATTTATTACATTTTATCCATTGCATCATCAGTTATTCCAGAGGCGTCTTACATAGTAATTACAGAATTATGTACAAACAAAGTCCAGGAATTTTACACAGAAATTACATGCGTTTTATGCAAAAATTTCTGGCACCTTACATTAATGTTGCGCACATTTTTATTTACTTATTTACATACACTTTTCTTATTTCATTGTTTTCGTCAATAATACTTATACCAGTAATAGACGTTGCCCCGAGGTTTGGGGCTTTTGCACATATCAGGCGCCTTACACACAACACAGGCGTTTAACGGGACTCACACAGGGATTCATGGCACTTCACTAGCATATTGATGTTTCCTGTGTATATTGTTATGTTATTATTTGCAATAATTAAAAATAACTAACATTTTTGATGTTACTTGCTTAGTTTTTTTCATAACTGCTTCGTTACTCCTAAAATATTTGTTGTTCGGAAATTAATGGCGTTGTATTGAAAACAAACTCCAGGAGTTTTCCACAATATTTACACAGAAATTCATGGCACTTTCATAGCAACTTGAAGACGAATGCATGTCTTGTTTCTTACAGGCAGCTAGCGTGTACTAGGATGTGTGAGTGTGTTGAGCGGAGACTACATATTTAGACTTAATGACTGTTGTCATCGTCTTGTCCATGTTAGACACAGAAGCCGTACAGAACTTAACGAACCGATCTCGAGTTAAACTGAAATGATATCGCGATGCTTTTAGTTAATAGACCAGTTACTGAATCCTGCATCTACCATGGCAACAGCAGTAGGGTGACTGACTAACCAAGTCGGTCTGAGGTCACTGTTGCCGCCAATTTTATGACAAGTACAACAAGCGCCAACAAGTGGGACATCCTGTTGTCTACAGAACGGATCCTGATGCAAACACGTGGCTCTTATTATACGAATTTATACGCCCCGTAGCTATCTCCATGGAACCTGTTAACCGGACCCAGCTTATCACACATGTTCTGTCCCTCATTTTGATAAGGCTTTATCTTGCCAAAGGTCGTCAATATTATTCAACAACGTGTGACCCGACTTTTGACAGTCACATGACATTAGTGCCGTGCATTTCTCGCAGGTTGTGACCGCTTCATTGACGCCACGTAAGATGCACGTAGCGGCCATTTTACATTTACGTCTGCTGGGCTTGAATTAACCGCGCAGCCTACTCAGCACTGATATTAGCGCTGATTTTGGGCAAAACGAAGCAACAAGAAGAAAATGCTTTAGGAATCTGCCTGACTTTTCTGCCAGGCAGATTGATTGAAATGCACGTATGTTGGTCTGGATGGCAAATACTGTACAGATTTTGTGAGAGCAGGCAAATAAATTTAATTAGGATAATAGGATGTACTCGTGTTAGTTTGAAAACCTGCGCATGTTTTGTGTTGGGGGAGAAAACTGGAAAGTACGTACATTGTTTTGGGTGATAGATAATGTTTCTACAGGAAATCTTTTGTGTCAGGTGAGTGGACTGAAGTGAACGCCAACTTTGCTCGAAATGTTTCATCTTAGCGAAAACCGAGACTGAATCTATCAGTGTAGACGTGTGTAGCAGTCAGTATGGAAACTGAAACATTTCTTAAGTGTCTGGACAGAGTGTGAAGGTCGGTCTAGAAGCTGGAGAATTTCCATTTAAACAAGTACCTAGACCGAGTCTAGAAGTTTATAGATAAGTCTAGAACTGGAACATTTGACCTCGCACATTGTCATGACATCAATCGCTTCTTTACCTCTCCCCCCCCCGCCGCCACCACTCTTCCACCATTCTTTTCTGAATCCTGACATCCTGGGGAGACGCTGGCACAGACCGCGATCCGTCGACACTGATGTAGAGGAGGGACAGATGGAAGACGTGTGTGTCAGAGAGAGAGAGAGAGAAACTCAAGGCTGCTAAGTGGAACAGAGGGACCTACTCTCGCCTTTTGAGGAAGGCTGTGACAGTTGTAACCTTGCTGAGTGAAGTCGGGTCACTCTGATAACATCTGCTCTTCATCCTGGCCACCTCCTTTCTTGCCTTGGAGGGCATGGACACGTGCGACGAACACGTTGCCCACTTTTTTTTTTTAAACTGCAGTGACGAAACTGATGTATGTACGTGTATGTGATCGGTCTAGAAGGCTGCATGAGCTCCTTCTACCCCCTCTTTTTTCAAAGAGCCTAGAGAATTAATTCCTACTAAGTAGCCAAGCTGTTGGCCTTGAGACGGTCGTGGACAACGTTTTCTTTTAATGACTGGTTATTAATAAATGGGTTTAATTCAATACAACGTGCACTTTCTCCGAAATTTGAGAAAATATAACTGACACATCACACGTACATGAATAGTGGTGGTCACCGTGATTTCATTGTTACCATGGATATACCTCATTACATAAGCTTCTAGCTGGCCCACTGGGTGTTTGTTACTGTAGTTAGACGAGATGTTTTATTGCACGGGTGGGGAACCTTTCTTCCTCCAAGGACCATTTTGATATTTGTAACATCATTCGCGGGCCGTACAAACTATTTACTTAAAAATCTGTCTGTTCTTTTTTTGGTCAACAAAGTTTCGCCAACAGTGTGTTAATACTTTTCTAAGGTGTGTTGTCCCAGCCTGCCTGGCACTGCTATTCTCTGAGTCACCACAATCAGTCTTTTCCTAATTAAGTTAATTAAAAAGTTACTAGAGAAGACAGAGTATAATAATAACAAAGCCTTTCTTCTAATGCATAATTTACATTTGGGATTGTACAATGAAAGTGCGTTAATAATAACAACAACAATTATTTAGTACACACATACTTCCTGGTGTAGGAGTTCATGGCATGGGGTGAAGGTCCCATGCAGGCATAATTCTTCAAAATTGTCCATAGAGGCCGCGGGCAGCCGAGGAGAAGCATAGTGTCTGTCTCGTCAGTAACTCGTATGTGTCCTGTCTATCCCGTAATATTCCCTGCTTGCTTGTCTCTCATAATTTTTTATATATTTTTTTTTTACTTACTATACATTTACGTTTACGAATTAAAGCTTATAGATTTACTGAAATCTGCAATTGCCTTGGTGGGCCGGATCAAATGATTTCGTGGACTGGACGTTCCCCACCCCTGTTTTATTGATACCATATACACATCTGTGTGTGAGAGAGAGAGAGAGATGGAAAAGAAGTAAAAATCAAGTGCGTGTTTTTGTATTACTAATGAAGATTTATTTCGTGTTGGGAGTCCAGTAGGTCTTGTCACTTGTTCTGCGTTGCCATACAACTAGCATCACATGTGTTTTTATGTTTCAACTCCTGACCCCTGTACCCGCCACTCTCCCGTCCCTCCTTCCCGCGGGTTTGCAATGGCTGCGCCGAGTTCATAAAGCGAACAGCCTGGCACATGATAAGTGCCTGATGCACACAATGTCTTTATGAAGCTTTTACAAAACAGGCTGACAAGAAGAGTGAACCTCTTTAACACTCGTTCCTTTCCTTTAGCATCTTATAGCGATGTTGTGAACTTGTGATGGCGGTGGGGTTTTGTTCCTCACACACTCACAAACACTGGCTCAGGTTGCACAGGACTACGTAACCATGGCAACACAAGTGTTCCTCTCATTATTTCAGCTGATCATGCGTTTGTGCTTTCCCAGCTGCACATCACCCGGTCAGGAACGCCAAGTGACAGGAAGGAAACAGCCCCTCGGGGTGCCGCGTGCTGCTGTGACCGACGTTGTGCCCAGACGGTAAACAGCACGACAGCAACAACATCAATGTCATCATTATAAACGTCCTCGCATTTTGGGGTTTTCTATGAACAATGATGAGAATGAGGTTCCTTCGCCTAACTGGCTGGAGGGGACGAGCTCTGTCGTTGTCTTGTCCATGGATCTACCCGGAGTTTTAGTGTCTCTTACTGGTCTGTGATGTTTGTTGCGCCGTTGGTCTCTGTTCTGGATTGTTCTTCACTGCTTGTGCTGCGTTGTTTCTTCCCATCGACACCTTTTTTCCCATGAGCAACTTTTGTGTCCTGTTTAGGGTCGCCCGAGAGTCAGCACGGACCCCGGGACAGACGACCTCTCCGGGCCCCTTGTAATCGTAAATTATTTTCCAAGTGTATAATAATATACTTACAATTCGATTGACCAAGGCCGAGCCTCCTTCACAGCCGCGGGCCCGGGTACAGCATCCTCCCCTCCTCTCGTTAGGCCTGCAGATGGTCCTGTTCTTTGTTTTGCCATCTTGCTTTGAGATTTTTTACAACAGGTTTCTGAGCTTAATTCTTCACTGACACTTTAACTTTTCCGGCGATGTGAGCCATGTTGCTTTCCATGTTTTGATATACGGGCCATGCACGTTGCTACATATATGTTGTGTGGATTAGATTTTGGTTCTTATATGTTTCACCGATGCTGTCTGGTGATGGACGTCTTTCGTGTCATCCTCCATCTTTGCTCCCTGCGTGTTTCTGGACTCCTGTCGCTCGCGCTTGCTTTGTCAATGCCAGTTTTTCCGACTTGCCCCCTGGGAGGAATAAAGTGTTTTCTTATCTTATTCTTACATTTAGCTTACATAAGTATAGCGATGACCAATCATGGTAATGCTCTAACAGATACCACTTTCGACGTGTGCAATCTATGCGGATCCCGTGGAAATCATTTAATTCTGTTTTGGGGTCCGTCAGGATTTTTAAGTGTTATCATGAACTATTTGTCGAGAGAGGACAATCTAAATAATAATAATAATAATAATAACAATAAAACGTGTGATTTATATCACACATAATCACGCTCACGAAAGAGCACGCACTCAGTGCTTGAGACAAGTAGAAGACATGGACAGAATGCGAAGGACGGAAGGAGAAACAACTAGACATAGAAGACACTAAGAGGAATTAGGGAACAAACAAGGATGGAGAGTAACATAAATCTGCTGAGGAAGAAGAGCAGGTGAACTAGTCAATTGATTGTAATCACAACTATTGACAACGATGTTGACTGATGAAAGGAGTAGCTCAGTAACACTTATGGAACAGAAGTGTTTTTAGTGTGCGTTTAAATTATTCGATGATAGGTTGATGGCGAATATTGAAGGGAAGAGAGTTCCACTGTTTTGCAGCACAATAACTAAATATCCGACAAAAAGCGAAGTTGTCTGGCTGGGATGTATGGCAAGAGAAGTTCAGAGAAATAGTCAGGGCAGGAGCCTGAAAATAAATTAAAACACAACACAGACATTTTGTACTGAATCAGAATTGAATAATTAATTGGTTTCCAGTTCATTATTTTTATGTATTTGCACGTGCGCAGGTGTACAAGGCGAAACGCGAGAGAAAGCGTTGAAGCTATTGACACCGGAGAACAACATCGTGCAAGACATCAGCATCGACGGCGATAACATCAGCATCATCACCACTACTCCCGTCTCTCCCATTGAAGTCAAAGCGCAAAATGGCGTTGAGTTTGACTCGCGCTACCTGGACGGCAGAGAAATAAAGGTGATAACAGTCATCGTAAATTTTATTCACAATAAGCAAGCCAACGAAGAAAGAAAAAAAAACCTGCAAACAAACAGATACATTACAGATGCAGTTACAACACGAGACATCCCACATTTTCTTTGTCTCCTTCAAACATTGCATAGAAAAAACTTCGCTTACGTATTGAGTAAAACTTTGAAATAACTGCTTCTAGTTTACTGACATTCTCCGAACTTAGTAATAAATAAATATACTTCAAATGGGTAAAAGCATCTGTGTGCGTGCGTGCGTGCGCGCACAGGCATATAGGTATGCGGTGTCAAAATTTCCTTCTCTCTATATATAAATAATAGCTCATCAAATTTTCATTCTTATGACATACAATGTTACTTGGATAATGAATATTTGAATATCTCTATACAACTTTGAAGACACTGACCTCACTGGGTTACATCAGCAGCCAGAATGTGATGAATGTGGTACTAAGCTATATTATTGATGATGATGATGATGATGATGATGATGATGATGATGATGATGATGATGATTTGTTGCGGACAGACGGTGTTTAATGTGGAGGGGGACACACTACTGGAGGAAATCAGCGGTTCTTTCAGTTCTAAGATCATCAGAGCCATTGAAGGCGGCCAGATGATCATGGTAAGCAAAGAATATCAGATGATAACGGTAATTAGAGAATGTCATTCAAGTGTGACTCAGCCAGGCTTTGTCTCATGTCAATATTGTAGACATCAGACCGTGCTTTTCAGGCTTAGTCTGACCACTCGAGCGGGGAGAGAAAAGACTGACAAGACAGAGGTGTGTGTGTGTGTGTGTGTGTTGGGGGTGGGTGGGTGGGTAAGAGAGACCAGGCACAAGTGACAGTTGCAAGAACAAGGGTACAGTTGTTACGGTTCGTTCACACAACCTACTCTTCGAATTCATGAATCAACCACTGCTGTAGATATATCAACTTATGTGAAGGGTAGTACAGTGTCCTGCGATGTTCTTCTCTATCAGTGCGCGCCCTTCTGCTCTGTACGCTTCATAAGCAGATGATAAAGTGTTAGTCAATGCAGGAAACTTTTATTCATGTTAACTCCAGTTATGACCTGCTTGTCACAGCTATAGCTGTGTGTGTTCTGCATCTATTTACTGATATGAGTGAGAGAGCAAGGGAGTGAATGAATGAGAGAGTGTTTCACAGTGTGTTGATCAGTTTATCTCTCTGTGAAATCTGAGTGTGGTTGAAATCTACGTTTCAAATTCTGACATCTACATCACTTTTTTTTTAATCATTCCAGAAAATGACTGCAGGGGATGTGACCTCAACTCGCCGTTACGAGAGAGCCTGAGTCACGTGCATCATGCTCTATAATTTGCATACCCACCGGCCTTTAAACGTGTGTGTGTGTGTGTGTGTGTGTGTGTGTGTGTGTGCATGCATGCTTGTGCCTACACGAGTGTGAGCGGACGTGTTGCCACTTCATCTTTACAAAGTTGTCACAGTTAGTTTTTGACCTGCCTCCCAAAACCGTATGGACTAATTCTCATTAAATCAGCAACAGATGAAGACCGCTTTCTACGTTGTTAAAAAGAAATCCTACCCCTGGAGCATCATCAATAAAGATTGAATTAAGAATGAAAGGGATGCCAAGTTATGTGAACTCCATTTACTGAATAAAGAATTGAAAAAAAAGATTTATACAACAGCAAATGGATGTTGATGTGCGACAACCACTGGAAGTGTTTTTTTCTGTAAAGCTGATCGATGCTAAGCACATGTAGTGCGAATCACTTGGGGGTTTATTTTAATGCCCTCAAAGCTACATACTGCTAAATGAAGAAAACATACAGCATTTAAGCTCATAAATTTGAAGAAGCTGTTTTTCCAAACATCTCCATGTCACACACAAGCACGCGCGCACGCACACATATCTACACACACAAATTTGATACATATGGATGATCTTCATAACTGTTTAGAAAGAAAATTAGAAGATTACATGCTGTAGAGCAGTGGTGAGGAGCACTCTTTCTTCCAAGGGCTATTTTGATATTTATAACACCATTCGAGGGCCATACAAAATTACCTAAAAATTAGCCTGCTCAAGCTGTAGTTTTGCTACAGTACGTGTGTAAAGACTTTTGTAACATGTGCAATCACAGCCTGACTGCCACTGCTGTCCTCTGAGTCACCACAATCCACCTTTTCGAAATTAGGTGCACGAAAACTATGATTTGTTCCTATGAAAAGCATATCGAAACAACTGTTTGGAGTTTGTGAGTGAAGCACTATTTTCCGTTTGTGGTTTTGCAGTGAAAGTACATTAATAATAGTAATAATTTAAATCATGAGCATTTAGTGTACACATATCTCCTCCTGATGGAGGCTAAACATATGCTACACACCCAGACATGCTTGCTGTAGTGTGTAGATGGGGAAAAACAAAACCATTTTACAGACGTACTACTAAGGGGAGAGTACTGCACGTATTCTCCCAGCTCTGTTTCGGTTATAGGCCTTTTGTTATCAACATGACTGACTGCAGGACTGGAGTACAATGTCTATGTGCTATATATATGGGTTATGTCAAATCATAAAATATTTCACGCATTAGTAACTCAAAAGTATTATATTTTCAGTAAAACTTCACCTCAGATTACCAGCACGGTATGGTTTCGATAATGAAGTCTGTTTATTTACCTTTGCTGTCACTGCCGATCTTTTGACAGGACTATCACTATCTTGAATATGTGTAATAAGACGTACGCACATACACTTACCTTGCACGCGCACGACGTATATTACAAACATGCACCCCGCTCGACGAGCCCCCGTTGATGGAATGAAGGTGAAGAGATTTCTCGTTGTTTTGAAAAAATGAAGGACTCACTCTCTTCCGTCTGTCTGTCTGTCAAACCGTCCCCTTTTCTTCTTCTCACGTCATTTCTTCCCAAAACGACGACAAACAAATGACACACACAAGACGTCAAACACAAGACACCATTCACACACGAAACAATACAAGACCTACCCCTAACTCATTACACTCCCCCTTGCTAAAACTGAAATCTCCCAGATTTCCACCAACTAGGTCGCTATATTGTTTCGGTAAACCCCCAACTCAAAATAACTTAGCAACTGAACTGCACCTAACAAAAATCTTTCCTGGCTAATTTATAACGCTACTCTTTACTCATGAAACAATGGAGTAAAACATTTCTAACAAATAATATTAACGGCAGTCAGCTTACATTATATTTACATGTTCATTACGCCACCCTACTCTAAAATCGGGCCGGGGCAGTCACTACGGCTTAGGTAGTCAGCCTCAACATTTTCCGCCCCCTTTATGTATTTAATGTAGGGATGGTATTCCTGCAGGAAAAGTGACCATCTCATTAACCTCTGGTTAGAGTGTTTGGCCTGGGCTAAGAATACCAGGGGCTTATGGTCACTTTCTAGCACAAAGTCTCGTCCATAGAGATACTGGTTAAATTTCTGAATCCCAAAAATCACAGCCAGACACTCCTTCTCACACGTAGCATACGTTCTCTCAGTTTTACTCAGCTTTCGACTAGCATACGCTACTGGATGTAAGGTACCTTCACATTCCTGCAGCAGCACAGCCCCCAGACCACGCTCGCTGGCGTCTGTCCGTAGGTGGAACTGTTTTGAAGGGTCGGGTAGTTTGATGATAGGATCGGAGGTGAGGTGTGCCTTAAGTGTATCAAATGCTCGTTGGCATGCTTCAGTCCATTCCACTCTATTCGGTTTCCGTGCTCCGATTAAATCCGTAAGTGGTGCTGCAATTGCGCTAAAGTTGGGGACATATTTGCGATAAAAACTCGCTAACCCTATGAAGCTACGAACTTCGGTCTGGGTCTCTGGCCGCCTCGTTTCGCTCAGTTGTTGAACCTTGGCGTTGGCTGGAGCTACTTCCCCACGACCAACTCTGTGACCCAAAAAATCCAAACTAGCACAACCGATTTCGCATTTGGTAGGCCGTGCTGTGAGGTTCACCTCGCGTAACCTCGTCAATATTGCTTTAAGTAGCACAAGGTGTTCTTCCCACGTTTCCGTGGCGAGGAGCAAGTCATCCATAAAGTTTTCTACACCTGTTCCTTTGAGTGGTTCTAACAGTGTGCGCATCATACGCGTGAAAACGCTTGGTGCATTTTGTACACCAAATGGCATCACCTTCCACTGGTAGTTTCCGAAAGGTGTAGTAAATGCTAATTTATGTCGGTCTTCTTTTCTCACAGGTATCTGCCAATACCCCTTTGTGAGGTCTATCCGTGAAAAGTATTTAGCTTTTGAGAGCTTGGTAAAAATTGTGTCTGGATCAGGAAGGGGTTCTGCTAGATACTCAGTAATTTGGTTTAGCCGCCGATAATCGACGCAAAACCGAAAACTCCCATCCCTTTTCTTGACCAGGACTATGGGAGAGCTGTACGCACCCTCCGCTGGTTCGATGACCCCCAGCTTGGCCATTTCTTGCAAATCTCTTTCCACAGCTTCAAGTTTTGCATGCGGTAGCCTGTACGGCCTTAGCTTAACAGGAACATCACTTATGAGCGTAACAGAGAACTCCGTGAGTGATGTCAGACCAGGTTTATCTGTTAACGTTCCGTCAAATGACGCCAGCAACTGCTGGACTTCTTCCTTCTGCCCATCCGAGAGATTTTCGCTGATCTTTACATTCTTGTAAGTTTCTTCATTCATCGTAGGGCAGCTGTGGAACCTTACATCAGAAGCTGGAGTCTCATCCATCTCCTCCACTACAAGCGTTGCTACCACCAAGGTGTTATCCTCCACTTCTCTCTCCACATACCTTTTCAAGAGGTTTACGTGGAACGTTTTCTCACGTTGCCCAATTTGTACGCGGTAATTTAGACCGCTCATTTTTTGGGTGATCACATACGGTCCTTTCCAGTGTACCTGGAGCTTGTTGTGCGCTGTAGGGAGTAATATTAAGACTTTCTCCCCTACTTCAAATTCACGCAATTTTGCCCTCTTGTCATAATGACTTGCTTGCTTGCGGCGAGCATCACGAAGGTTGTCCTGTGCTAACTTACGAACGAACTCTAATCTATTACACAGGTCCGTGACATATTCGTAAGAGGTCTTTACCTCCTCTTGGGTTTGTTCATTGGTCCACAGAGACCTGAGAACTGCCATAGGTCCTCGAACGGTTCGCCCATACACTAGCTCGAAAGGCGAGAATCCTAGCGAACTCTGTGGGGCTTCCCTGTAGGCAAAGAGAAGTGCTGGTATGTACCTGTCCCAGTCTCGTGGTCGTTCTTCAGACAACTTACGCAGCGCAGTTTTCAGAGTTCCATTAAACTTTTCTACCAGCCCATTGCACTGAGGGTGGTAGGGAGTGGTGGTGTAATGCCGTATCGACAATAACCGGTTTACCTCAGACATGATCTTGCTGACGAACTGCGTCCCTTGGTCTGTGAGTATTTCCTCTGGTATTCCCACTCTGGACCAAATTCCTAGGAGCGCCTCGGCTACTGTTTCAGTGTCTATATTTTTCAAGGCCGTCGCTTCTGCAAACCGGGTGGCGTAGTCCACCACAGTTAGGACATACCTATGTCCCCGCTCTGATGCTGGCTTGATTGGCCCGATAATATCCATCGCGACTCTCTTGAACGGCTCATCGATGATTGGGACTTCACCAAGGGGTGCTGGGTGTTGGTGAGCTCTGGTCGACGTGCGTTGGCACGTGTCACACGACTTTACATAGCGTTTCACATCGCCGGTCACTCCTGGCCAATAAAACTTGGTCAGTACCCGATCAAGAGTTTTAGAGGTTCCCATATGAGCACTAAACAACCCTTCATGAGCAAGTTTTATTACATCCATGCGTTTCCCTATAGGAACAATAAGTTGTTTGAACTCCTCCCCATTCTGTTTCACTTGTCGGTACAGGAGACCCCGCTTCTCCATGTATCTAGTCTCAGCGGTTTTCCTGACGCACGTAGAGCCCTCAACTGCCAGTGCGCGCACTCTCTGTAGGCTAGTGTCTTCCGCCTGAAGCTTCCCAAACTCCAGTGCTGTGGTGCTCGGGACAGAATCCGATACCACAAGTGGTTCGGTACCCCGGCCTACCCTAGCCTGCGCACGTGTAACAGCGCAAACGTCGACTTTATCCGTTTTGGGAAACGGACTTAAAAAAATGTAACGTACACCAAGAATGAGTGGGTGTGTTAAATTGTCTAGACATGCCGCCTTAATCCGCCCTGTGACATACTCGCAGTCCACGTCTATCATGGCTGTGGGTACACTTGCAGACGTCATGTTCGCGAATTGTACTGTGATCTGTTCATCCAGAAGATCTTTGTCACTAACCAAACATCTCTGCACTATCGCCGAATAGTTGCAGCCAGTGTCCAGGTAAATGGAACAACATCTACCATTCACCTTGCCGGTGGTCACGTTTCGATCATCCGTTACTGGGCCCAGTATGACATTTGCGGTTATGCTTTTGCTTTGAGTTTTCCCATTCTGTGGACAGTTACGGGAGTAGTGTCCTTCTTTTCTGCAATTAAAGCAGGTAACCGGTCTATTCGCTCCCTCGGTGCGTTGTCTACCTTTATTTGAGCTGTTATACGCTTTTCCAGTTGATCGATCGATTTGACGGTATTTCTCGTCATGGATTTTGGAGGTGGTGGTTCGTTCCCAGTGAGGGTATTCTTTTTCTCTCTTAGCTTTTGCTAGTTTGCTGTGTGCCTTATCAAACCTCTCGGCTATCGACGCAATGTCCGCCAACTTTATCGCTCCCATTGTTTCTAAGTGACAAGTCAATTCAGGGTGATAACTTCCCATTACTACTTCTTTTACCAATTCTTCCCATACACTGTCGTGATTAGATCGGTCGACATTAGCCATCACCATCCACTGGTCAAGGTCGTGGCGTACTCGTTGGTGGTATTGGTCATGTGTCTCGTCAGGTTTTTTTGACGCGTTCCGAAATCGCAGACGGTACGTCTCTGCGGTGATTTCAAATCGTTTCAGCAACTCGGTTTTTAAGGCGTCATAATCGTTCCACGAACCTTCAGCCATTCGGTTGAACACTTCCTTTGCACTATCGCGAAGAAGTCCGGACAACTGGATAGCCCAACTATCATGTGGCACACGACACGACTGTGCTAACCGTTCAAATTGCGCGAGATACCGTTCGATGTGGTCGTTCTTGTCATCGAACGTGGCCATCTTGACGGGGCCTGTCCTACCGTAGTGTGACATGCGTACCCTGCCCTCGTCATCGCTGGCGTCGCTATTGCTGCTTATACTGCTGCATCTACTGCTGCCACTAGCGCTTCTGCTCTTAAATTTTAGCTCAGCTAATTTAAGCTGCAGTTCCCGCTCTTTCTCCTTTTCTTCTCTCCGTTCCTGTCTCTCCCTCTCTTCTTTCTCTTTCCGTTCCTCTCTCTCCCTCTCTTCTTTCTCTCTCTCAATCCGCTCCTGTCTTTCTTTTTCCTCCCTTTCCTTTTTACCCTGTCTCCAGAGGATTAATTCTTTTTCAACAAACTCATTAATCTCTTTTCCTACCAACCCCTCATCTAATGCAATCTCTCTAAGCTCTTTTCGCTTGTCCCTCTCGGACACAGCGAACTCTGCTTCTAATCCAGACATGGTAAAGTAGCTGCGCTAACACTATCGCCGTTGACCAGAACGGTACTTCCCCTTCGCGTTACTTGACCAACCTCCCAACGAATAGCTAGGCCAGCTACACACACACTATCTGTTCAGATCCCGGACGAGCTACCCAATATGTAATAAGACGTACGCACATACACTTACCTTGCACGCGCACGACGTATATTACAAACATGCACCCCGCTCGACGAGCCCCCGTTGATGGAATGAAGGTGAAGAGATTTCTCGTTGTTTTGAAAAAATGAAGGACTCACTCTCTTCCGTCTGTCTGTCTGTCAAACCGTCCCCTTTTCTTCTCTCCACGTCATTTCTTCCCAAAACGACGACAAACAAATGACGCACACAAGACGTCAAACACAAGACACCATTCACACACGAAACAATACAAGACCTACCCCTAACTCATTACAATATGTAACAAGCAATTGCCATCCTGAGAGGACAATAAAATAACAAATTTAGAGGAAAATAAAAACAAGCCAAGCCACGTTACCCATATATATGATTTTTTATAAGCGAGATACCAAGGTGAAGCATGCGAGCACTTTAGTGATTGTAGATCTCCATGCGCGTTTCATAATATTTATCATTTTATAAGATTTTAGACTAATGAAGCAAATAATTTTGTGTTCTAACTGGGCAATGATTTGGTTAATAGTGCAAGAGGCAATACACTTACGGTAATTATTTTGTTGACATCAAAAGTGTCTTCATGCTGTTAGTCTCG
Organism: Marisa cornuarietis; assembly: GCA_004794655.1. Classification (NCBI taxonomy): domain Eukaryota; kingdom Metazoa; phylum Mollusca; class Gastropoda; order Architaenioglossa; family Ampullariidae; genus Marisa; species Marisa cornuarietis. The sequence goes on along the minus strand of SMMW01000565.1, from coordinate 346,709 downwards.
GCCAACCTGACTTAAAGACCAACCTGAGTCGAATGGTTTGCGTTTTTCGCAGTTATCGGTAGATACAGGCGATATAAACGTACCATGTAAATTTCAGCCTCCAAAACCCATCCTTTAATTATCTGCTAGCAAAGTACGCGATTTGCACCAGCGATCAACGAGCGCCGTTAACACTGTACTACGTCACGAAGGTGCACCATTGGCAACATTGGCAGCCCTCAACAACAAACAGAGAGAGAGAGAGAGACAGTTCGGATTATTTGGACGTTAAAGTCTCCATCTCTCGTGATAAAGCAACAGTTTTTTTTTTCAGAACCACCAGAAATACAGACTTTCAACGTCCCAATAACCCGAGCTGTCACATTCTCTCTCTCTGTTTGGTGTTGACTGCTGTGTTGTGAATGGTGCACTAGTGTGACGTAGTACACTGTTAGCGGCGCTTGTTGATCGTTGGTGCGAATCGTAGGGGATAATTAACGGATGGGTTTAGGAGGCTAAAATTTACAGGTTAGTCTTATATCGCCCATATCTACCGATATATGCAAACATCGCAAACCATTCAGGTTGGTCTTTAAGTCAGGTTGGCCGAGACTAACAGTGGAGGACTTCGCAAGAGGTTAAGAGTGAGTCTCGGCAGACAGACAACAGTCCGTGGCCTAACATTTACTTTAATGTTCGAGTTTATTTTTCCTTTTTTCCATAGAAGACATTAATTTAAATGCCAATCCCATGCAATCATCACTATTTTTATTTTATTTTATTTCATAACATACATACCAGCACAGACTTACAAAATCTTCAAATTTTTTTTACTCTGAAGTAACATTTATATGGTTTTGTAACAAAGTATGGATGTCAGGCTGAAACAGACAAATACCCATTTTTTTTGCAGTCATTCACAATTTTTACCATTAATAATTTTAAAACTGCATAAAGTCTGTCAAAAAAAGTCTTCACAATATTGCTGAAGCTAAAAAAACACCACCCTATACTTTGATCTTTAGATAAAATCAGTTAATGGCATCAAGTTACCTTCAATGGCCCTTGCCATGAAAAACTGATGGCACTACCGACTCCTTTAGCAGCTTTAATGCACCATTACGGGAAGATATAAAATCGTCAAGTTCGAAATGATGCGAGCAAATTACTTCACGATTTGATGGTACCCAAGGTTTCTTGCCAGGACCAACCCTTTTTAAAGCTTTTAGCCACAAGGCCCTCCGTGATGGATCTGATGGTAACCTGAAAATGTCAACACACATTTGCATGTAAAAAATAAATCCCATTGATTAAATGCGTATTTTAGGTAGGTCATAGTCTTAAAACTTTCATTTACCATTACTTTAATGTATGTTAAATCATTTAGCTTCTGCTATGTAAATCCCACATTGCTCTAGAGCAGGGGTGGGCAAACTTTTTCGTTGCGAGGGCCGCATTGCTGGGTCAGGACTAGTCCGAGGGCCGCACCTTGTAATTGAATACAAAAACGACGTAAAATCGCCAAATTGTAAACAAACGCATTTATTTAATAATGAGCACATGAAATATGTAACACTGTAGGAATAAATATAAAACCAGAATGAACAATTAAGCACACACAATTTAATGAGAAAAATGTTTTTGACTACAATTTTGCTGAACAGTTCTTTTAAAATTTGGCTCAAAATTACTGGTAGATACTCTCATAACTGACTGCAAGTTTGCATCTGAAAGCAATGACCTGTTCTTTGACTTGTTTATATTCATGCAGGAAAAACTTTGCTCACAGATGTAACTTGAACCAAATATTGAAAATAGCTGGGCAGCAAATACTCTTAAACAAGGAAAAATGATTTGTTGGAGAGGCACTTATAAAACACAACCAGTGACAGGGAATAAAACCTTTCCTTCAATGCATGATCTGATTGAAGGTGTATCAGTTCAAGTTGTAATTCATCAGGTGCATCATCAACATGAACAGAAAAAGGACATGATAATATGTTGAATTTTGATTCCATCTCCTTAAAATCCACAAATCTTCTTTGGAACTCTTCATTCAAACTGTCCAACTGTGCTCTAAATTTTACATGCAGGTGAGCAGGTACTTTTGCCTTTGATAACAAAGAAAAATGTGTGAACTTCCCTTCACTTGCCTGCCTTGAAAATAAAGATAACATTCTTTGAAATGATTGGATCTCTTTATACATGTCATGAGCCAATAAATCTTTCCCCTTGCGTGACATTTAACTGGTTTAACTTTTCAAAGACATCAATAGCAAACATCAATTCACATTGCCACAAATCATTTTTCATTTTGGAAACAAAGTCAGTTTACTACCCCTTCCGCACCCTCACCCCCACCCCCACCCCGCTTTTCGCGGCGCTGTTTGTCGGTGACGACACCATGATCGGCATGCGTCCTGCTTTCGCTCCCGGCGTTTACAGCCCCCCTCCCGCACTGTCTGGTCATGACCTTCCTGAGTTGGTTCGTAACTCAGGTGTAACAAAGGGTCCACTGGCTACCGGCGAGACAGTTCAAAGCCGGCCATTACGTACGCAGCAGGCGTGGGGTGGGACTAAGCGTAACTTTTTTTTTCGGTAATATTTTGTGTGTGTTAACAAAGTGCTTCTGCGGGCCGCAGAAAACCACTTGGCGGGCCGCTATTTGCCCACCCCTGCTCTAGAGTGTTACAACACGAACTTGTGGTTACAATTAACGTTTTCAGTTATCTGACATGTCTTCATTATATGTTAACATATTATATCATGATATCAAAACTGCATCACATGTAGTGCCAAAAACTTGTAGATATAGCATATTTTTGTTTGATCTTTTTTTTTAAACTTCAAATGTAACTTGTATGTGTGCTAACGTGCTTCACACTGATCGATAGACGAATTAAGTATGTTCAGAGAAGTGTTAACAATTTCACCTTCAATAATATCATAATGCATATGAGTAGCGCGTACTAACACGTGAAATGACTTGCTGAAATCTTTTTTTTTTTGTCGGTTGGTGCAACCGACTGCAGCACAGCAGGAACTTACCATTTTTACAAATGATAAAAAAAAAATGTTCGGCTACTGCGTATATAAACACAATTAATACACTCCGCGCTCTTTTTGCCTGTAGTCTCGGCTACCCTTGCTTTGCCGCCGAACTTGAGGAAATCTTCGGTCTAGAAATCATAGAAGTCTGTGCATGACACTTAGTGTACCACGTGACTAAGGTTGTGACGTAATTCAGAAAACGAAGCTAAGATCCAACCAAAGCCAACCAGGAGATAATAATAAATAATAATAATAATGTGAGCTTTTATAGCGCAGTTCCCCAGAAAAAACCAGGCTCACCGCGCTTTACAAAGAAAACTTTGTCAACAAGAAAAGAGAGAAAAGTGCCCTTGAAGCAACCAGCAAAAAATTAAAATCATAAGGGTAATTTCAACACACACGTGGACAAATAGACACACGGACACGTCAACATGAATAGAAACATACATAGGTTTCTCTACATCGTTTCACATGTACAGATAACTTTTCTCACCCATGCACATGCTTGTTGTTGAACATGTTAGTATTACCAGAGGAAAAAATAACCTTTAAATTGATACCAAAAACATGGGGACTAAAGCATAGTGCTCTAAAATCAACTGTGAAAAAATAGATAGCGATATTTATGGACACGAAATACACACTGATTAATATTGGCATCAGAAGATGTCAAATTCCATAAACTACAAAACAAGCAGGTCTTTTGCTCAGAAAACAGCTCTCTAATGTGTCGAGATCTGCTGTAAAGGTAAAGCCGGATTGCGCTCCAAACGTCAATCGCCGCCATGGCCGACAAGGTAACCTTGGAATCAATGCAGAGGTTTATGCAGGATGTTTCTTCCTCCATTATTCGCATCGTTCTGTGTGAGAAGGATTGTCGGTGAGCTCACACATTTATTTCATGATTTTGCAGTTCATTTAGTACGGAAAGCTCAATGACATGGATGTGCTATTGCATGTGCTAGGTTTAGAACAGCCGAATTCTTGTAGTACGATCATCAGGTTAGTTTTAAAATCACCAGAAAAGCCAGATTCTGTTCAAGAATTTCTGGATTGAGCCACAGGAGGCAATCAACAGCATGTTGGGGTAGTCATAGTCTGTTCACTGGCGCCAGTCGTAAGGATTGTGGAGAGAGTTGTGGATGGCAGTGAGACACGCCCCTGTGTATGTTACCTCCGCTATGTAAGTATTTCAGAGCATGTAGAATAATCCACAGGATCTGTGTGACCGCTAGTTCTATACACAGGATCTGTGTGACCGCTAGTTCTGGCAGTCCTGTTATGTAAAAGGCAGGCAGCAGGTCACGGCGAGAACCAGAGCCGACAGCATGTATGACTGTCTACAGTTCATGGCGATAGACGAAACTACAGTAATGTGAGAGAATAATCTCATGTTGTAACTGCTTAGTTAATACAAATAGTTCTTGTCCTATAGATAATCGTAGATAAGCTGGGGACGCAGCAAATGCAGTCTGTAGGTATAGATCAAACTGTAGATCCAAACAAAATCATGCGATGAATGGCGTAATAAACCGTCAGCTGGCTTTCGATTGGAATGCAGAAGGCCGTTGTTGGAACTAAATCCCCGCAGACAAGAAAATCATTGAAACAGAAAGACAAAGAACCACGTGTCAAATAATAGGGACAAAACTCACCACAGGTCGTAGAAGACAACAACAAAAATACTGAGAGCTAGTCCCCTCCAGCCGGTTAAGCGAAGGGAGATCCAACGATGTGTAAGTATCCATCCAAATTTTATAAGAAAATGATCCGAGGCGCTTGTAAAAAGTGTACGTACACTGTTATTACCCAAATGAAGATGTTATTTAACAGAACTGAGATAAATATGTATACAAATAGACTATTTTATTTTATAACATACATATAGTTTATCACGTGACAAAGGTTGTGACGTAATTCAGCGAAGCTAAGAACCAATCAAATCCAACCACGTCGGAGATCACTCCATATACTCATGTCTGCAATCAAGTCTACTTTTGATGTTTTTAAGAAATTAGTGTAATACTATGAGGGCAAATCCAGATTTATTTTATACTAATTAAATGTAATTTAAAGCATCTGGTTTTGTTTATAGATTAGATAGACTATGATAGTTCGGTTATACGGTAAACCGTTATTTCTGGATAACGTCGTAAGTCAGCCATGATATAATGCTGCTACTTTTTTTTCATTTTATTGGCTCATTTTTATTTTTAGATTTGTCCTATTTTATCAGCATTTTTGTTAGGGACAAATGATCAGCTTGTGACAAAAGCTGATCGTCTCTGGCATAGTCAGACTTTATTTAACACATCTTTAGTTTTTCTTGGTTGAAACTGAACCTTCATCAATGGATGAATAAAGGTTTCAAGAGGTACATATGATAGTACTTTTGTCACAGGCTCATTGTAGTTTTTTGCACCGGTTTAATATTTGTATATAACAACAAACTGGTAACATCTGAACATGCTGATATATTGATATGTATATATTTATTTGAGAAGGCTGCATATGTGCTTGACATCTTTTTATGTATATTTGTTTGTATATAAATAATGCCTTTTCAAACTATGTAGGAAACATCTGAATAATAGTGTAATGGATAGGCCTAAAAAAACAAGATGTCGTTATACTGATATATGGATGTGTACTCACTTGACTTTGCATTGGACATATTTTACAGAATCAAGCCAAGAATGAGCTCCTTTTTGGGAGCAACACAAAACAAGGTGTGCCAGTTGTTTCTTACAAATATCAGGGTGAGTTTTCATCACTCCAACACTTTTTAGTACTTCTTTTTATTATTACATCAAGGTCTTATTAACAATAGCCATTGAAACCTCTGTTGGGCATTACTAATTTCATTCTGAGTTTTAATATTTCTGGATTTGTAAATTGGGTTCTAGTGCTTATCCTTATTTTTCTCACACTTTAAGCAACTGTAGGTTTTATATAATAAGCAACACTAAATAAAAGATTTTTTTCTGTCATCAGAACCTTGTTAAAGAAGATTTATTGCAAAATAAACAGTATTTTCTGTAAAATATGTTATGTGTGTTTATAGAAAATGCATTTAGATTTGTTAACAATTTTACAATACAAAAACATCGTCACAACAAATGCTATTGACTTGTTTTACCACTAACAATTCTCTCTCCAAATATCCTATACACTTTTAATACATCTGTCCAGAAGCTGTTTGCATTTATAAAGGGGCAAACTGCAGGGCCAAGTTTGTCTAAGTATTCTATTATTTTATGTGTGGACATGAGATTTCTTTTCCAGCTGTGGTTGTTTTTTTTTAATTTTCTGCAGCCATGATAGTTTTAATGCATTCATATAAGTTCTAACATCCGGTATGCCCATGCCCCCAGCATAAATATTTTCAATGGACATTTTTCTGTTAAATTTATCATTTTTACCATTCCAAACAAACCTAAAGATGGATTTCTGTAAGTCATTTATAATATAGTTTGGAGGGTTAGGTAGCAGTAGACACAGATGTACCAGCTTTGACAAGATTAACACTTAAGTATTGCTACTTTCCCTAATGGAGTTAACTGTCTCTTTAACCATATTTTATATAACATTCTGATTTCAGCAAGCTTCCTATCATAGTTTAATTTTATACAGTCTTTGAGATTATTTGTAAACCAAAGGCCAAGAATTTAAAAATTTTCTGGATTCCACTGCATCTGTAAATGTGGTAAGAACTTAACTGGTGAATTTGTTTTGCTCCCCAGCCATATTGCACTTGATTTATCAGTGTTTAGTATTAATCCAGATATCTTTCCAAATATATCAAACGTGCTCATGGATTCTTCAAAAGATAGTCTGTCATCTTCCAAGGTTAGTTCTGTATCATCTGCATACTGTACTATTTTACTTTCAGAGTTGTGGATTTTTATACCTTTTATATATTTATTTTTCCTGATCATGATAGCTAGAATTTCTACGCACAGAATGAATAAATAAGGCGAGATGGGGTCCCCCTGCCTGCAGCATCTTCTAATTTGGAACCATGTACCGTTCACTGACACACTTGATTTGATATTTGTATAAAGGGTGGTGATTCATTTACAGAAAAGGGGGCTAAAGCCAAAGGAATGTAAAACATCAATCATAAAACTCCAACTAATACTATTAAGTCACCACGCCAGAGGAGTCTGCTAGCCAGTACATTAGTACCAATAAGTTGGAAGTGTTTCCTCGGGGTACTAGCTGCTTGAAGATGTTGAAGACGGCATCACATGCAGTTGGACTTTCAGTCATATGGCAGATTAACTTAGGACTTCACAGGATCCCTCGGCGGTGCACATCACATATCACCAATTCTTTCCTTCAACTCAATAATAAAACTTCATACCTAAGACCCCTCTTAGTTTTGAGAAGGTGACTGTAACATGGCCCCACCTGAGCACTAAGGGGTAGCTGGGACCACACCCCCACCTTTTTTACGCACCTATTTATACAAAACCATCTCTGCCTCATTTGGTATTTGTGTGGCTTTGTATCAAACTAGGAGTGGGAATCGAGAGACTATGTCTGTCATTAACGGTACTAACTGCGCTGTGTAGTGCCTACCTTATCAGTCAGGTGGAGAAAATCACATTGCTGTTTGAAGTACTTCCTTCATGTCCATATGAATATTAAGTTTCACTATCCGTCCATTAAGTTTGGCCAAGATGTTTCCACTAGAGCTCCATACGGCCATTGTTGCCGAGTGCTCTGCAGCTCTTCTTGACAGTTTGTAGTTCAATACTGTTACATCCTCGTCAATAGTTCACCCCTTGTTCTTTACTTTCTTTCTGTTTCTCAGGTCAGGAGTTTGTCTCACTTACTTCTATCAAAGACTCGCACAAGACTCGGTCTCGCCTTTCACCAGGTCTGCCAGTGGGGTGAGTCACCTCAGTGTCTTGTGTAGTTTTGATGCCGATCATGTCTGTGAATACATTACACACTTTTTGACACAGTCTTCTGTTGTCTCTTTAGGAGCTTCTGAGAGCTCGTACACTCGTAGTTTCCACCTTCTGGAACATTGCTCCAAATCGTTCATCTTTCTCTATCTCTCTCTAGTTTGCGAGTTCGTCATGGCCGTCATCCTGTTTTCCGCATCTAATATCTGACCTTCAACTTTCTCCGATTTTTCCAAAACTTTGTCAGTGAATTCTTGAACCTGACTTTTTATCTGTTTGACATCATTAGTCACTAATGTTTCTACTTTTTAAAAGCACAAACCGAGCGCAACATTATTTCTTTATGATTGGGTTAAGTTCGTTTTAAAATAATAATTCCAAAAATATGAGTGCATAATTATGCTTAATTTTAAAGATAACTAGGAAGGCGGGGGAAAAGTACTTTCCTGTACTGGAGGTTCTCTTACGTGATCGAAGTATTTGTAACAGCGAGTGTGCATGTCTTCAAGTCAAATGAAGAAACATCGCTCAGGTTGTCGTGTTCAAGAAGCGATTTTTTTTTTGCCCAAAAAATGAAACAGCTGAATTTGGAATACAGCCTCACAGATTGGAACTTTATTTAGAAGCTAATGAAGTTAAAAGAAAATTAAATGGTCCAAGCTGAATTCATTCAACAGACTGGTAAGTCAATCAGATCAAAATTTAATGGGCAACAATAGTTACAACTGAATGCTGATAAGGATTTTTTTACAATTAAAAATATAATGATAGTTTGAAAGATGTTTATTGATGTAAAAACTTATTTCTTCCTCATTTAGCTGCATGCAAAATTTTCTATTTACTTACTGATACTCGCACGTGTTCCCGTTTAAGCTCCTTATGATATGTTTATCACCCTCTATTCTTTTGTTTGTTTGTTTGTTTGTTTTAGCTGTTTCGATCACGCACATCAATGGTGCCCTCACACTGTCAGTTGTTTTAGCATTATGCTGGATACGACTGATGATGATGTGTTTGTGACTGTCACACGATGTTACTTGTAGGCCAGACGGTGTAGAAACCGTCGATGTTGCACATCTGGTGCTTGATCTACCATGCAGTCGTAGTTGATTTTAAAATCTCGTGCTTTTGTATAGTAAGCACTGCTGTAGGAAGATCATTTCTTCGTTTAACTGAAATCCAAGACTTGCTTGTACTGTATAAGTGACTGGATAACAGTCGATCTTGAAATGTTTTGAGCAAATTCTTCAGTACGGTGTGGGGAGGAAGTGAACAAAACAGAGACCTGTATATACACATCTCTGAACAAAGTGAATCCACTGGCGTTTGCTGCCATTATCTTTAGGATTTCCTTCATGAGTACAAACTAACTCCATCTGAGTGTCGAAGAGAACATTCAGCAACAGCACAATGTGTCCTGGTCTGTTTTCTTTTACCGAGGATTGCATCTTTTCTCTTTGACTTCAGCTCGTGCAGACGGCGCTATTTTTAGAAATACGTCCGTTTCGTCGCTTCCTCTTTTCTCGAGAAATCCAGGTGTGCTTAAGAGAAAAATATTAATATAAAATCTTTCATGCTTTTTTGTCATAAAATACCACCGGAAAATGTTTTTGTGATACTTTGTGCTTTATTTCCAGCGATTTTCGCTGAGCGATCGTGTTGTCCTTTAAGCACCAACACTGAAGGTGTGGGATGGGGCGGATAGAGTGGAGCAGCGGGAGCTCCAAACCTCGAAAAGATTACTGAAAAATACGAGAGTGCATCTGTAGATACCAAGAAGTTTCATGGCGAAATGGTTGACTGTCGTTCTGTAAACACGATAAGGCCACCTGAATCCACAAAGCCACGCGACAGGAGGCACTCGCTTGCAAAACGCGGAAACACACACAAGCATCTGCTGCGACACAGACACATTTTATACACGCATGCACACATAGATACACGTACGAGAGCCCTTCCCCCATGCACGACACACAGACACACGCACATTCAAAGATGTCCGGGCGCACCCACAAGCATTGCAGACACGCTCGTGCGATCTGCTATCATTCACGCACAACGTGTGTTTGGATTTGTCGTCTGGGCAGTGGGTGCATTTCTCAGTGTCACATGCACGGCACGAGAAGGAGACAGGTGTGCGCAGTGCGCCAGGGCTGACGTGGTTGACCCGGTGTCCATGGTGAGTTGTGAACATCGTCTCTCATTCATGGTTTGAAATTCTTTCTTCTTCAAGGGTATGGAGATATTTAATTTTTTAATCCTCCGCATTACATACAGTGCATGCGTATACAGCAAAAGTCTATTATATATTATAATTATACACATACCTATCTATAAATGCAGTCTCTCACTCTCTCTTTTACATCCATGCATCCGTTTGTAGCAGCTAATACATAAAAACCTAATGTTCAGCCTCGTTCGCTCGCTTGCTCTTTCCCTCTTCTAAATCATATCACATTTCGCTGCACATTTCATCAAATTAATGAAAGGATATAGACAGGTGCAATCAGGATCAAGGACAAGATAAACGTTTGAGAAAATATTTCTACCTCTGATTGATGCTTACCTAAATCACAGGTGCATACACGCATATACTTAGATATACTTGTGTTGCGTTCAGTTCACTCTTCTAGATCACACTTCTAAGTAATAATTGAACAAACCAAACTCATTTAGTAAGGGTCGTTTTATTTCTTGATGATAATAACGAATGGAGTTACAGGAATAGAATGGTGAGTATAATAAAGGGAGTTAGTTTGTGCGGATCTTTAGTTAAGTTCGGACGAGATAGAAAACACACACAAAAACATCTGAGTTGAAGAAATGAATATAATTTTGAAAATTATTCCACACACAAAATCAACGTATTTTACAGACAGTAAGACATTAAAACTCTAATTACCCTTTAAAGATACAAGTGTTTTGCTACAGTCACTTCTGTACACAGCCGCCCTCAGAAAAAAAACCACACACGCGCAGTCTTTACCTGGTCACAGCCCGTCTCGAAGCCCAGCAAGACCCGGCGCACAAAATATACAAAGAGCACCCGACAAACACAAAACTTGGATATAAAAATACTGTCTAATAACCATTCAGCTTTATTTACAAGACTACTAACAATATTTCTCAATTTACATTCAGTCAAAGACTTACACCCTGAAAGAGTCAAAGAAACGACTCAGACTCATCTCACCAAGCTTTTGCGCGAATAAATTACACTCTTCTGATATGTCTGGGGCCAGTTGCATGACACATTTCTAATTTCAAGCACTTTGGGGCTTTAACTCTTTTTAGAAAGGCACAACACATTTTTAGAATTTTTTTTAAAATAAGAAAACGCTTTTTTAACCAGATTTTCGTTTCCGTCAACACATTTCTTGTGCAGCGCGTCTAAATGACATGAGCGATTTTTAAAGAATAAACAGTTTCTAGATTTCCTTCTTTAAAAAAGTTTTAAGGTGTAGAAACATGTTGTGCAACTAGCCCCTGGGCAGGACCTCCAAATTAAGTCTGATCAGGATATAACAACACAACACTGAGGAAAACAGCCATGCAGGTTCCCCAACCCAGTCAAGAGGGAGAGTATTGCAGAACAAAACAAAACAGTCGCAAACCACTCCTTTCTTGCTCCTAATCGTCTCACTGACTCCTTTACAACAAAGACAAATGGCCGTCATGAGACGCTCTCCCCAGCTCACAGACACATACACACAAGCACAAACACACACAACACACACTCTTCCACACACACACACACAGACTCTTCCACACAGACAAACACACAGAATCACACACACAAACATACACTCAAACACGCACACTCACACAAACACTCATACACTCATTCACAGACACTTTCACACACACACACACACTCATATACAGACACTTACGCACACACACACACACTCCCACGCAAATCACGCGCCATCCGTCCAACTTTTCCGTTTCCCGTTCCCTTCCCATCTGATTGATTAAAAAATTAGCCGGTTTGTGACAGTGATAAATTATTTTTACGCTGGTCCGCAATGTTTTAACAATAAGATTGTCAGGACACAATACACTGGGACTGTCGTATTCACCAGTAACCTACTTAGACAGTGTTTTAGGGTCAGGTGTTCGTCAGTCAGTCAGCCGTCCCTTGCCTGGCACCTGGCGTTGGGGGGAGCACATGGATAGACGCGGCAGCTGACAGGGCCCGCCACTCTTGCCTATTTTGGGCGATAGTGAGCAGGTCTTGTACAGGACGACCAGTCTAGTCTTTGACGTTCGTAAGCCAGTTCTTTCTCTGACCACCGCGGCGTCGGCCACCCTCCAAGGTGCCTTGAAGGATAGTCTTCGACAGGGTGTCGTGCCGAGTCACATGGCCAAAGAAGACCAGCTTACGTCGCTTGACTGTTGATAGAAGAGGTTCCTGGTGTCCTACGAGTGTGGCAATCTTGTTTCTTACAAAGTCGTTGGTTTTGTGTTCTTTGTATGAGATCCGGAGCAGCCTCCTCAGACACTTGTTCTCGAATGCCTGGATTCTCCTTTCTGTTTCGGCGAGCAGAGTCCACGTGTCACATCCGTAGAGCAGGATCGGCACTACCAGGGATTTGTATAGCCTGTACTTGGTAGTGAACCTTATCTTGTGGCTATGCCAGATCCTATCTAGCCTAGCCATTGCTGCTGTTGCTGTTGCGATCCTGATGCGGATATCTTGCGTGGAGCTGCCGTCCTTGGAGAGGGTGGCTCCCAGGTACTTGAAGCTGCTACCTCTTCGAGCTGTACCCCGTTCATATAGATCTCTGCTTTGCCGTTGCCATTGATCATAACTTTGCTTTTTTCAGTGCTGGTCTCCATTCCATATGCGTTTGAGCTGTCTGTCAGTCTGTTGGTGAGGTCTTGCAGTTCTTTTTTTGTACCTGCTAACAGATCTATGTCATCTGCAAAGCGTAGGTTGCATATTGGTCTTCCGCCGATTGAAATGGAGGTATGGTGGTCTTGAAGAGCTGCAAGCATGATTTTCTCCAAGAATATGTTGAACAGCACGGGTGATAGGGGACATCCTTGACGTACCCCTACTGTAGTGCGAAAGTAAGCTCCTATTTGGTTGTTGAGCAGTACTGTACTCGTTGAGCTGTTATACAGCGCTTCAACAACCTGGACGAGCCCTTCTTCAATGTTGAATTTCCGCATCACATGCCATAGCCCCTCATGCCAGACTCTGTCAAATGCCTTCTTAAAGTCAATGAAGTTGTAGTAAAGGTCCCGCTGATGCTGAAGATGCTTTTCAATAAGAAGACGACAGTTGAAGATCTGCTCAACTGTGCTTCTACGTGGTCTGAAGCCAGTCTGTTCTTCTGCTAGCAGCTCTTCTGCGGTGGTTCTGATGCGGTTCTGTATGACCTTCAGCATGACTTTGCTTGGGTGACTGATAAGGCTTATGGTTCTGTAGTTCTGGCACTGTTTGCTGTTTCCTTTCTTTGGGAGGGGTATGATTAGTGACTGCGTCCATTCTCTGGGCCATTCCTTGCGCTCCCAGACTCTTTGGCACAGGACAGTTAGGGCTTTGTAATTGCTTCCCCACCCTGCTTGAGTAGCTCAGCTGGTACATTATCAACGCCTGGTGACTTTCCTCCCTTCAAACTATGTACAGCTCTTTCGACCTCTTCCCGTAGGACTGGTAGGTCTGCAGGTTCGCTGTCTCTAGTCTGGTTGTTTTGGAGGATGTTTGCGTCGGTCTTCAGCTGGTAGTTATACAGGTCCTTGCAGTATTCTGTCCATCGGTTTAGTACAGCATTGCCTTCTGTGAGAAGGTGACCATTGCTGTCTTCGATGGCTGAGATCTTCTGCTGGTCTGTCTTAGTGAGGGTCTTTAGAAGTTGGTAGGCCTTTTTGCTGTCACCTCGTGCCATTCCATCCTCTATATCCTGGCACTGATCCTCGATCCAGCTCTCCCTAGCTGCCTTCATCCCTTTCTTAATGGCACAGTTCCCTTCTTTGTATTTGGTGGCTGCTTCTGGTTTGGTTTTCTTTTCTCTCTTCAAGGTCCTCCTTTGGTCACAGAGGTCTAGGATGTCATTCGTGACCCATGGCTGTTTCTTATTCCTATGACGCCCTAGAACCTCCTGGGCTGTCGACAGTAGCACCTCTTTGATGTTTCCAGCGAGGGTGTCTACATCACAGTCCACCAGGTTCAGTGCGCCATATTTTCCGCCAACCGTGGTCTTGAAGACTTCTGCAATCAGGTGTTCGACTCTATTGCAGTCTAGACGCTAGTGATTCGGAGCCTGAAGATAGTAACATTTCAAATTATCGCAGATGCTTCTCCAGCTGGAGTTGTTGAAATATTCATAAAACTACAAGCAGAAGGTCCAAGAGTTATCTGTTATGTCAGTCGAAGTCCGACAGACGTGGAAAAACGATATTCTCAGACAGAGAAAGAAGCGCTTGCTATGGTATGACTGAGCAAGTGAGAAATTATATCCATATGCTTATGGTCTTAAGTTTGAACAGATCATAAACCACTACAAACTATCTATGGTCCTCATTCAAAAACCGAGGGCCCGCATTTAGCGGCGGGTATTGCGACTACAGGCATAGACATTTAGAGTGGTTCACATCCCAAGAAAGGTCAATATACCAGATACAATTTCCAGACTGATCCAAACATCATCCAAACCTTCCTCAAAACTCTCTGAAGAAGCAGAAGGACAAATTGACCCTTGCGGTGGCACCGACAAACATCACCTCATGTCCTATGGTTTCATTGTTAACTGCTAAGAATAAACCGTCCTGGTCCACCTTGTGGTCACCGAAAGAGTGTTAGTAAATACTACTGTCATCTATACTATCTTTTCACATAGCTCTTTAATAATAGTTACATGTTGGGCGAGTGAGTCTCTAACATAAGAACACCTCACGATCTTCTGACGCATTTGACGTGATTCTTATAAACGGATGTAACCATCAATGTGAAGTGAGTCAGTATTATCTAACTTGTTTTCTCACAGATTTCATACAAATTAATGAAATCTACTAGGTCTGGAGATATTAACTTTGAACTAACACCACAGACATTTAAAGTAAGTCAGGACAAGTGAGTTTTTGAGTCTTCAGGTTTCTCGGGGGTGAGAACACGGTGGCATAGTGGATAGTTCTAGACTATGCCAACTATCTTCTTGTTGGTAAAACTGACAACTGTCATTTGGCAAACTCACCCCAGGTGTAGTAGATACTGATATATCCATGATACTGGACACCACGACTTCCGGCGCGCGGTACGCGAGTCATTGTCAGCTTTGGCACTGCGCCACTTGCTGTTTGGTGGATCATTGGTGGTCAAAGGCACGACTGTTTACCAGTCTTTGGTGCATCGAATTCCCTTAAGGGCGACCTGACAGATAACTAGGACAGACAGGCCAACTTTATCGTAGTCTACGCTGTTTTCGCCAAGTTTAAATGTATCGTCTGGCATTTCGATGAAAATCGGTTGATCATGGCTTGAGAGAGGTGGACCAGACCATCTGTAGACCGTGTTCTTGTCACACAACCCCTCCGATGGGAATATGTCAACATTTAAAATATCTAATTGTTGTAGCCTGGCTTGTCCATAAAGTTTTTCTTCTTCATCATCACGCGAGAAAATTTAACGATAATTTGTCTGTGTCCTTGGCTGCGTTTGTGTCCAGTGAATGTATTGCAGAAACATCCTCAGGCTGAGAGGGCGCACCGCAATTTTTAGCACTTTCTCTTCGGCATTCAGGTCGAGTAGCTCATCGATCTTTACATGAGATTCTGATCGATTTATGACGAAGCTGCTTCTAAAGGATCCTGTTGGTACTTCCGTTGTAGGAGGCCAATGCACTTGCTGCTCTTTAGCAGGTAATTGTTTTGTCGAGTGACATCTGACGCGTGCAGCTTGAAGTGACGAGCGACCACCTGCGTGATGATCGAGCCACTAAAATGTCTGTCACGAGTGCTAGGACTATTTGCCTCAGGAAGGTGTTTTCACAGGTACATTTGCTGGTCTGAGGTGAGTGCTTTGTCGACAACGTGTTAATATTCGTGAATGTCGCCTGCATCAGCTCTCTCATCATCACCGGGATCTGGTTTTCAAGCTCCCGCATTTCAGTATGATCCCCATCGTCAGGCTCAGTTTTTTTTTTGGGGGGGGTGGTGGTAGGGGGTGGTGGTGAGTTCTTTGAAGTAAATGCAAGCGGAAAGAATATGGACGCTTGGTTTTACCAGTTCGAGTGTTGTTCCTTGCAAGACGACATAATTACAAATGTCCAGAAGGGTGCCCATGGCTTGTAATATCAAGCAGCGACCCAGACAACCGCACGAGGTGACCCTGGCAGTGCCATCACAATAAAGCTAACCCCGAACAAAATACGATTTTTAATACCTCCCTCCCCAGCGACCTGCTTCCCCAACGACCTCACTCGATCCACAACGACCGAAAGGTTAAAGGGTGACGTTAACCTTTTTAATGCATGTGACCGCGATTACCCCGATTCTCATAAATCACCACTATTTATTTTTATTGTCACTCTTCCCCCTTATAGCCATGCAACTCGTTCACTTTTATTTACACTTCTCTGCTCACAAACGTGCTACTGTAACAACGACTGTGCGTGCGTGCGCGCGTGCACACACATTGTTGAAGGTGTCATAGAAAATTGCTTCATCGTTCTTGGCAAATTAGTTTCACCACAAGCAAGTAAAAAGTCCCTGAAATAAGATAGTAATAATAATGGGATTTTTTCTTCAAGCGGAGGCGACTGCAGTGCACTTTGTAAGCTACAGGGGGGGGGAGGGGCATTAGGTAATGATGCTGTATAACATAGAAAATTAACATACACTTACCTTGCATACGCAAGACGCATATTACACACATACACCACGCTCGACGAGCCCCCCCCGTAGGTGGGGATGGAGGTGAAGAGATTTCTAGTTGATTTATGGAAGATGAAGAAGTTGCTCTCTCTTTTCTACCTGGCCATGGAACCGTCTTCTTTCTTCTTCTTTTTACGTCATTCTTTTCCCAAAATGACGACGAACAAATGACGCACACAAGACGTCAAACACAAGACACCATTCACACATGAAACAATACAAGACCTACTCCTAACTCATTACAGGCATGACAGTCAGACAAACATACACACAGACAGTGAGCATTGCAAGGATCGAAAAGCTCCCCTTCGCACCGGCGTATCACTTTTCTACCGCTATATATCTCCACCTCCAGTGAAGCCAACAGGTGACACGCCAGGTAGAAAAGCTTGCAAGGTAGGCCTTTATTTATGGCAGTGGGACATACACGCATGGCGGCCCTGGAGGTGACTGTGTTGATTCAAAGGGACCTTCAATATTCAGCGCCGTCCGTCGAATCTCACCTGCTGGTAAGTTTGATCGAGTCCCACATCTGCTTGTGTTTTTCCTTTTTTTTTGTTTTTTTTTTCATAGGTCTCGGCAGAGATTAAATCTTATCTTAAAAGTTTGGTCTGGAGAGGGTTCGTTCATGGTGATAGCTGAACAAATGCTTTTCTTCTCCTAAGGACGGTAGAAGGTATGCAGTCAGCTCCAGCGAGGCTCACTCGAATGTGTAGTTTAATTTGCGAGCAATTTCTTTCTGCGAGATATAGGAGATTAGTATAGATTAGCACTGTTACAAGAATATCAAGCTTTCTCGACTTTGTTACATTTTTTCCAAGTCGTGAGGTTGTGTAGATAAGGGGAATTGTGCGTTTTATCGGAAATGAGTGACGAGGCGGTAATTTTGTGAACTGCTGATAACATTCTACCCCACCCACCCCCTGCATGAATAATCAGTAAGTTTGATGAATAATTTTTGTATGGGATTAGCCAGGGTGGGTACATGGTTTGATGCCCCTTGTCTAACTGGAAAGGTTGACAGCTCATGGTCGTTCATGACGTTTCGAGGGGAGAAAAAAAATTTGGTGGTGTCATCCGTCTCGTCTGCTCCCTTTCTCCCTCCCTCCCTGTTCTGCGCTCTCTCATGGGTTACCGTTAGTCTATCAAAATATGGCCTCCAAATCCGCTCCGCTTAGAAGATATATGTTGAAGTGTCTTCTGCGTAGTATTTTTTCATGTAGAGTCCCTGATAACATTTAAACAAAGAAAAAAAAAGTCGTTCCGGGGCAACGTACGCCAAACAAACAATGCCCTTGATTGAATGAGAGATGATAAGAATATTTTCACCAAATTTGGTGAGAACTAGACAAACGGTGGGGATTTACATAGTTTTCCATCGCCACCCCCTTCCCTTCCACAGAAACACCTTGTTGCACTGCTGTCCATGTTACTGTTATAAATGGTGGGACACGTGACATGATCATTGAGGACTGTTACTCAGTGTGCATCATCTCAGTCACTATCACCAGCAGGCATAGAAATAATTTGAAAATAATCATTGTGCGATAAAAATAGATGTCATTATGCATTGCATAACTTATCCATACCTGAAGTGCAAAATCGCCACAAGGTGGAAGCACTTCACCTCCAGACTGGCACAGTGAACCATGCTGCAGTCATTGCGATTCACGAGGTCGTGTATAACATCAGACAGCAAACAGGTTCAAAGATCAAGACATGATGACCTATGCAGTAATTTAATTAGTCGAAGCGGTCTGGTAATATTTTGTCTCTATTTGTTCTTGACTTGCGGAAAGAAGGCCTTCAGTGGTGCCTGCAGCCGATAGCGGATACATTCACGGTCCTTGGGTTCTTGCAGACAACACAGAGGACCCCCCCCCCCCAAAAAAAAGAGAAAAACTCGTCAACAAAACAAGTCACGTGCCATTAACATGCAAATTTGAATTCCATGAAATTCACAGAGAGTTATGAGGTTTGCATTATGTCTGTGGGAAACAACTCTTGTTACTTATTGAACCAATTTTTAAGTATTCATGCAATTTTGCTTAATTCCTTGACCTTTGTTTCTCAAGGGGAGGGTGAGTTCCTCCTCTCAGTTGTTAACGGGGACTTTTGACATCAATAACCTTGAAAATGGTGTGGGTCGTCACCCACCCCAACATGAAGCTAGAGGTGAGGCGAGGAACCGTTAGTACACAGAGCAAGGAGCTGGGAGGGCGAGGTCTGCAGTGGGTCCATGTTTTCAAAGATTTGCATTGGCTGTTGTGATCTACAGGTTTATTGAACTCAAACCCACTGGACATTAAGAGTGGAATTTGATATCTTTTTCTTTGTGAAAACTTCAGCCAGTATACACGTACCCCAGTAAAACACACACACACACACGCGCGCGCCAGTGCTGGCGGGAGGCATGTGACAGCAGAAAAATGGCTCAGTACGGACGTACCCGACATACAGGTGTATTACAGCAAAGTCGTTTACCTGTAACATCGAGTCTGTCCCATGACCCCGGGTACATGCACCCGGACCTGTCGTGATGTGTCCTCTAAAGGTCATCATGACCCCTCACACAGCCACCATATCCCCCCCCCCTTTTTTTTTTTTACATCAGTCCACACACACATACGTTTGCACACACACACACACACAGCAATGCAGTGGCGTAGGAAGATGCTCGGCTTTCGGGGGGCAAGCTCCATGCTGACAATGAATGACGTTCACATTCTTGCCTCCCAGCATCCTTGCCCTCCCCCCCGGTTCCTACGCCACTGCGATCAGTCTGCACCCAGGTGAACTTCTGCATCACCATGTAACACGTGCAGTGAAATCGTTAAAGACTTATAGATTGGTAACATCTGCTCCTGTATGACCACAATCCTATTAATAAGACCTGGCAAAGCTTCGCGATATTGTGTGTATATATATATATACAGATGATGTATAGCTATGTACATATAATATTCCAGAGACTCAACATATATTTGCGAGTTTCTGCGAGAAAAGACAGAAATAAGCAAGTAATAATGATTTTTTTTAAAGTGTAGGCTTTATTTTTAAGTCACATTTTTCCAGTTAGTGAAATCCTAAAGGCCTGCGGTTTGAAAATTACCTGCAGTTTACCTGTCAGCCTTCGTGTCAGGTGTAAACAGGTCACTGGAGGTTAAAGCGTGACATGTCTGCAAGAACTCGAGGCTGTTACTATAAATAGAGTCAGGGAACCTTGCTTGCTTGGCTAGGAGCGGCTTTATGTGTCTGTACAGTCTCCATGGTTGAAAAAGGTGATTACCCAGAAGTGAATCAGGTGGTTGTTATGTCCTGAAGCAGGACCCGGATGAAACCCAGAAACCTTAGAGGGGGGGGGGGGTAGGGGAGGTATATTTTATATGACGACTAAGTTATCAAAGCAACTGCATGTAGGATCAGAAATGTTTATGGGAGTAAGACTATAACACATGAAATGTAATGTGTTGTTATAATAACGAGGTGTAGAGTTTGTCACAACTTAGCCAGGTCGTGAGGAGGAAAGATGCAGTCGGTACACGTGACCTTAGCCCACAGGATGATCATGACGTCATTGCGATGCAAGGTGAGATGACAGGTAACACACCTGGCACGACCTCGTGTAGATCTCCAACGATAAGCCTCCGCACCGATACACTAACATACTGCTAGAGAGACAGAGACTAGATAATTATCTAAGTCTCTCTGATACTGCGACACAAACCCTTGTGACCAGGAAGTACCTGTGATACCAGTTATACTCCTTGGCGGAAATAGTAGATATATATATATATATATCCAGTTTCGCTGTTGCTAAGACTTTAGTTTACCTCACGATCCTTGACTCTAAAAGCGAGGACCTAGTTATCCATTTCATTGCTCGACTGCAGAAGACACAAAGACATTTTATAGTCTATACTATCGGCGGCATGCACATGAAAGCAATATATTGTTTACAAATATCTCGATCGCATAATTGGAAGTTTTTACAGTCAGTTCTAGGTGGCCAGTATTGGTGGACTGAATACTGTTTGCCTGGTACAGTTCATAGTACACCTGCCCACACTTTCTCGTATGTATAAAAATAGACAAGGGTTGTTGTAATTCATGACGAAAATAAAGTTAATTTTATTACAAGAATTGTATCTTTATTAAAAGAGTAGGGATCTAGGAAGACAATGCGTTTATCTGTATTAACAACCTATGTAATAAAACTATATTGTAGGATAAAATACATAGATCAGTTCACACCTTGGTACCTCGGTCTATCATCCAGCCATCGACATAAACGACTCGTGCATACAAAGTAAAACATGAAACGTTCATCCATCCATCCATCACTCCATCTTTCGATAGCTGTAGCAAAATTTAAAGGTTACTTTCGAGTTAGTGCCGAGTTCACTTCTGCCTTTAAAGGGGCGAGACGGCCACTTGACACATTCACGTGGTACTCGTGCTTTTTGCACGATTTGTCTTGTTTGTTGTCACACCCTGTCACGCGAGGAAAGATTTATGTCTCTGTGCTTCAGCCAGGTTAGCACGAAGAGAGACACAACTCGAACTTTCTTTTTTGTTGAGCTGGTCATAGCCCTGTTTCAAGGGGGAGTGAAATCAAAAAGGTGAGATCCAAATATGTAGCAGGTGAAAACATAAAGAATAAGAAAACACAATATACACCAACCGATACATACATGCATGCGCGCGCGCGCGCACACACACACACACACACAGTTGCGCATGCACACATCTAAAGAAGGACAAAAGAAAAAGTGGGAGGGACATTTGTTTTTTCTTCTGTGAAATTTATGTCTGTGTTGTCGAGACAAACCCAGATATCGTATGTAAATAGTTGCCCTTCTTTCCTCTTGAGGATGTACACGAGTCTTGCACTCTCCTGGTGTTAAGGGCTTGTGACCTATTTCTGTGCATGGTGATGTTTGTACACTTTATCTCGAGGACAGGAATGTATGCGTGTGTGTGTGTTCAGGGGGGGGGAGTGAGGGGGGTAAGGGATGAAATTTATCTTAATTAAGATGAAAATCTGTACTGACCTCAGCCCAGTCGTTTGAAAGAAAAATGTTTTGAATCTTTCAAAGTCAGATTTTCGTCACACGAGTTCAGTACAAGGCCGAGGCTTCCACGAGTAATAATAAAAAAAAGGTGTCCCCTGACGAAGAGGAACAGATTCCGTACCAATAAGTCGTGAGTTGGGCAAACCTATCAGAGATACTGACTTCTGTGAAGACATAGTATGTGGGCCGTCAGTAAAGGTCACCCTACCTACGTGTGGTACATCCCCTTCCCACTCGACCCACTTTCCATTAACAGCAGCGTGTACACATGAACACCAGTCACAAACTGCTATCAGATTTTCTACATTTTAAAACACTGTAAAATGCAGTTTAGATGTCTGAATAAAAAAAAAATTATTGGTGACTTTTGATTCCCGTATTTTCCTTGAGAAGAATATGACAACCAGTTAGAGGAGAAAATAATCATTTTTGCAGGCTAAAATTCCAGTTTTTTTAAGCACACCTATACAGCACTGAGCTAGGATGAAAAGGGTGGATTCTCATATTTGGTAACTGATACATCCTGATAAACAGATAGGCACACAAGGAGGTTGGCCGGTAGACAGGTCACACGAGGCAAGAGAACACTAAGCACTTACAAGTGAATCTAGGTAGTTACATCCCATTTATATTTAAAGGGAAAAGCAAGTCAAACGGTAAGTTGGCGTTAAATGATAGATGTTGATGTTCCAAATCATCTCCGTTCAGAATTTCGGGTTGCAAAGCAATGACTTACTTACAATCCCGTCATAATAGATTCTGGCTGATTCAGGAAGGACACCATGTGTCTGAATATTCCCTTCGCAAAAGAAAACAGACTGAGTCGACTCCGTGATAGAGGCAGACACACTGAACAGGAAAAGTGTCCAACGATGTAATTGGAGCAGGTGTCAGCAGTTTTGTGGTGGATCCATCTGGCAAAAAATGTGTCGAGAGATGCTGGGACACTGTTAGCAGCACGGACCTTCATCTACTGGATGAATGTCTCTCATTCGTTGCATCTTTGCGCTATCATAGGAGTGACCAATTGTAACAAACCCTACAAACGTTAGGTTTTCACTTCCGTTTCCGATTTCAAAATGGCGGGTTTTCCTAACGTCGAAGAAATTTTAGAAGTAATTAAGCTTTTCTGTCATAAGAACCTTGGTTAAGAAGACTGATTGCAAAATAAACAGTATTTTCTGTAAAATGTATTTTGGTTGTTTATAGAAAATGCATGTGGGTTTATCGTCAATTTTATCATATAAAAACATTGTCACAACAAATGCCATTGACTTGCTCTACCACTAACAATTTTTAAAAAAAGAATTGTTTTTGATTTTTTGGAAACAATTATATAGATTATTCTGTTACAAAAAGCCTATACTTTAAGAAATGTCACAGATAAAGGTCCGTGGTAACACTTAGTTCACAACAACGCCATTTACTAGCAGACGACAATAGGGAAGTCCCCAATTGCTAAGGTCGGTTGGTATTGTAAGCTATGATGGCGACGAGGATAGATGTTTACTTTTTGTTTAGGATGACGACATCTCGCATTATTGGTATGACATCCAACAATGCAACAATTTGCACCTGTCCATTTTTTTCGAATCCATTTATGTCTGCAAACCACTGACCTTTATTAAAATTAAATGAAGGTCCGTGTCTCTTCGCAACAGCAAACCGGAACCGGAAACACGGGCTCGCTGATAAGGAAAGCCGAGACTTACACCGGATATAAACCTGAGACACGTATCCAGTAGATGAAGGTCCGTGGTTAGCAGTTTTGCCGACTGGCTATGGCGACCTTGATTTCTAGCTTGCAATGTGCGAGAAGCATGAAAAGTTTGCAATTTTACACACAGCTTACAGAAAATAGAAACAAACTTGTTGGTGCGCGGGAAAACTGCCTTCGTTTGTGAGCGATGATCTGTTCAATTTTACTGCCATTACACTCCGTCTCAGTGAAAGTTACGACGAAGGAGGTTAATCCAGTTTTGCCATGACATTCTTCTATTTTTCACATACAGAGATCGTTGGCCCGACAACATCGTCCATAATCATTATCATATCGAAGCAGGCACTAGCCACAGGGAAACTCTATGCCACTGTTTGTAAAAATATCCTCTGTAACGCCAGTTCTACTCCAGTTCCCTCAACTTTTTTATCGCTGCACGATCTTCAAATGTAGGATGCCAGGTTGTTGTTTTTTTTTGGGGGGGGCTTTGGAGACGACAGTTTTCTGGTGTGACGGCCAGTGACCCCAGTCAACCACGCAACATGGCGGTCTAGTCTACTTGAGCCCCTGTTTTTGACGCGACTGTAAGTAAACATCGTTTTGAACCCTTAATTTTGCTAGGACAGGATTAAAAACATCATATCCTATCATCTAAAAGTCAAACTTTCAAAATGGATTCGATCCTGCGGAGTGAGAATAGGGTACTTGTCAGGCCAGATCGAAAAATTAGCGAAGAATGACCATCAGGGTCGCCAACTGTCACAAATCTGCTTTTTTTAATCAGTCAGATGGGAAGGTAACGGGAAACGGAAAAGTTGGACGGATGGCGCGTGATTTGCGCGGGTGTGTGTGTGTGTGTTTGCGTGGGAGTGTGTGTGTGTGTGTGTGTGTGTCTACGGAGGGGGGGGGGTTGCGAGCGTCTCATGTGGCCGCTAAATCTTTGATGTAACGGCCTCGTTGAGAGGCTCCACTAGCATCAACTGTGAAGACATTATTGTACATTGGAATCTCATTGAAACAGTCCAGTTATATGTGCACGTGGTTGCACGTGACTGATGATGTTGAGTTTGTGACTGTCACACGATGCTACTTGTAGACCAGACGGTGTAGAGTGCTTGATCTTTGTTTTATCTTTTTACCAGCAGTCGTAGTTGGTTTGAACATCTCGTGCTTTTGTATAGCAAGCACTGTTTGAGGAAGAAGATTTCTTTTGGTTTACTGAAAGTCCAAGACTTGCTTGTACTGTATAAGTGACTGTATAACAATCGATTTTGAAATGTTTTGAGCAAAATCTTGAGTGTGGTGTGGGGACGAAGTTTGCACGGCACGTTTGAACAAAGCAGAGACCTGTATATACACATCTCTGAACAAAGTGAATCCACTGGTGTATGTAACCAGTATCTTTAGGAATTAACTTTAGGTGTGATTAAGAAAAAAACATTAATATAATATTTCTTGTGCCTCTTCGTCATAAAATACCACTGAAATATGTTTTTGTGATGCTTTATGCACTAGCTATTTCCAGTGATTTTCACTGAGTGGTCGCATTAGCCTTTAACTAAACATCTTTAGATATCCTCAGCTAGTCTGTGTCAGGGTGCGCTGTCGCCGCTGGTCATGCTTTGGTGGAGATGGAAGTACAATATCTCTCGACATATTCAAGCAGCGAGACCCATTTACATGTAGTGGGGCCCAGTATGACTAATGTGGACACGCTCAGGGAGATAAATCAGGCATAAATTATTACATCTTTCAACATAAAAATGTGTCCCTTTCGTAATCCTCTCACAACCCACTGCCTCGTGCTACTAGTCATATTTGGTGGGTAGGGGGGGGGGAGCTGTAGTTGTATAATCTTTTGTGCGGACAATCTTAAAGTCACGTGATCAGTGTGATACGAGATATTTCGAGACGTGTGCTTGGAGACTTGTCATCACTTTGGTCGAAGGGCTGTTCTGCCTGAAGTACAACTGTGGCAGCTTGGCACTTGCAAAAAGTCAACATTTGCAGAAAACCGTGACGTGGTGGTTACTGACTCATTAATTGATTGAACACGACTCATATTTTAGCAAATTTAGAAAAGTTCTTATATTGAGCGGTAGTAATCCTCGGTGTAATGTGCTTTTTGCCATTCATCGGTGGCAGTAGTGATAGTGTGTGTGTGTGTGTGAGAGGACTTTCTGCAGAAGTGACTGTAACAAGACTTTTATCTTTAAGGGGAAATTGTGGTTTTTATGTTAATCTATAAAATACGTCAATCATTTTGTGTGTTGAAAAATTTTCTTTATTATATTTATTTCTTAAATTCAGATATTTGTTAGTGTTTTCTGTCTCGGTGGAAAGTAACTATAGTTTCACGTGACACTAGCACTGCGTGTGCTCCCTCCCTCGGGTCGAACCACACTTTTCTGTCATGAGGTGAAAATTCAGCCTTGATGTCCAGCTTTCCATACGACTTGCTTTTCCCTTTAAGAAAGTCTCTGAGGTCAGAAACCAGGTTTATTCAC
Organism: Marisa cornuarietis; assembly: GCA_004794655.1. Classification (NCBI taxonomy): domain Eukaryota; kingdom Metazoa; phylum Mollusca; class Gastropoda; order Architaenioglossa; family Ampullariidae; genus Marisa; species Marisa cornuarietis. The sequence goes on along the minus strand of SMMW01000565.1, from coordinate 320,581 downwards.
TGTCAGCGCGAGCTTGACGTTCCCGGGTGCGTCAGCTTGCTTGCGTTAATGTGTGTGTGTGTGTGTGTGTGTGTGTGTGTGTGTTTTATTCCATAAATTTGCAAAATGAGAATGTCAACATGACAGCCTACGTCACAAGCTAGCCTCCTGATGCTCTTGTCTTCTTCCTTTTGTTGTAACGGTTTTAGTTTAACTAATCGCTTCCTCACAACGGGTGCGCCCAGAGGGGTGCCATCCCCGTTGCCGTACACGTCCTTCCTACACGTGGCGGATCTCAAACTTTCTAATGAACAGTGCGCACATTTTACATGGAACACTGCTTAACTACACCTATCTGTTATGTTTCAGAGTTTCTGAAAGTTGACGAGGTGATCTCAGTCACGTGGCCTTATATCGACGTGATCCGCTCAGACATTATTTATCAAATGAAATTCAACCAAAAGTTCTGAAAGAGGAAACAGGAAACCAGCGCGCGCACACACACACACACGCCGGAGCATTTAAACCCTCCTCCAGGTTTCGCCCTTCTCACTTTCATCAAAGATTGTCCAGCTGTTGAATGTATCAGAGAAGCACCCCAGCAATAAATGAAAAACAAGACATTTTATCTTTAAGAGCAAACAACCGTAAGATGATGAAACATATCTGACAGACACGTGATACCGGAGCAGCGAATTCTCGTGTGTAAAATGGTCTGAAGGGGGTTACACCTTCTTCAAAACACAGAAAGCTGGTCACTGAGGGACTGTCATGTGCCTCAGAACAAAGTGAAAAGTCTTCTTCCTTGAGTCTGTGGAAAACATCTTGACTTGCGCCATGAATTTCGTGGAAGAACTACGCGATGACTTTCTCATATGCAATATATGTTTCGAAGAGTACAGGGATCCCAAACAGCTACCATGTCTGCACACCTTCTGTAGGGGCTGTCTCTTCAAATACATCACCGGCAAGATCGCGGAGACAGGGACTGACTGGTTCCCCTGCCCTTTCTGCAGAAAACCCATCCAACCCGAGCTGCGCGGCGAGGTAACATTTTTTTTTTTAAATTTGTTTCTTCTTGGGGATCGAATCTCGGCCTTGGGGAGATTTCACGAGAATTGACGAAACCAGATGAGAGCGATTTTCAGACCGAGAACTAGACAATGATTTGCCCTGATACATTTCTACAGAATATTCTAAATCGCCTGTTACTTTGCATGATCAATCTTTTGAACATCATTTGCTATTTTTTTCTTGAGAAGTTTCATCCATATTTGAAGACAGTGATATATAGACATGGACAATTGTTGATATTTTCTTTATTCAGCCTCTTAAACTACAATAGAATTAACTAACAACTGTAAAAAAAATTTTAAAGTTTCATGTTTCATAACTTTGCAATCAGACACGGGATACAGGAGAGAAGGAGACAGAGAGAGAAAATGAAAGAGAAAGAGAGAGTAGCGACATCAGTTTTTCTGGTTTCTTCCGCAGATCACGTAAAGCATCTGCTATTGGTCACGTGATGATAATTTGAATCTTTTTGTAATCTCCTTCTTTGTAGGTACGTACTTGGGCCGACTCCTTCCCGACCAATTTTTTCCTGTCTCAGCTGAGCAGCAAACTGCAGACCCTGGCGTCCACTGGCCACATGAGTAACTCCGCCTTCAACGGAGAGACCACCGCGAAAGCAATGTGTACTAAGCACGCGAAGGTAACCATGGTGACACAGCCATCACCAGTTTATCCACTTTCTCACCCAAGTCAAAACTACCAGATGCAACTTTTGGACCCTGGTTCTCATAGCGAAGCTAGTGTTTTCAATAGCGGGAAAAGGAATTTAAAAATAAGCATGATGTCATATTTGAAATACCGGGCATTGCGGTACCATCTGTCACTAATGTCCGCCTTTTCATCTAGCAATTTCTATAGAGGGTTTTCAGCAATTTCCTACCTAGACCAAGAAATCTCCTATATCCGATATTTCACAAGAAAAAGAATCCTGGTAGCTCACGCCAAGTCGACCATCCGACTGTTCCAAAAGGAAGTCGTTGTTTTTGATACTCATTATCGTAATTTCCAGTAACATTTTGCAAAAAGAATTAGGTTTACTTAAAAGTCTGACTTGTCATTTGGTCAGCATGCTTATCATATATTCAGGAACTGAACTACCAAAATGGCGTTTGATGACTTCAGAACCCTTTCCAAATACGCCATGCTAAACCCCCTCCATATCGCTGGAAACAATCCACTTTGAACGAACATTTTACACACGTCCTGGCAACAACGATTAGCAGGAGACACCAACAATTTCACTCCTCTTTACAGCCCACGCTCTTTGCTTTCCCAGCATTTACCTAACAAACCAGTCAGCCATCCACTACTATTCATCCTTACCTTCCTCTGTGTATCTTTTCAAAGGTCTGCTCAACCGAATATATCATTGCATTTGGCAAATTTAAATCACCGTCATGTAATTAAACATAGACAAGATTTTAGAGTATTTTGTCAAAGAAGAAAAAAAAAATGGCGAAAGCCAGGGTTAAGAAAATCAGTATTTGTAACTGGAACAAGGAGAGGGAATATAAACAGGTTATGAACAGTCTGCGATTGTCAAACATAGTGGAATATTCGAGAACATGGTTCCGGTCGAAGATCATTAAAACTTTCTCTCCTCCCCCCCCCCCCGCAGATGGCGCTTGCAGCGTACTGCACGCAGAAACGTCGAGGCGTGTGCGAGGAGTGCTGCGTGGAGACGCACTTGGATTGCATCCAGTTCCACGTGTCGGAGCGAGATTCTCGCGCCATTGCTGAGGAGCGCAAACTAAAGCTGAAGCAAGATTTCGATCTGCTGAAGGTACGACATCAAATAACTCTCAAATCAACCACGAACGTGATTTGATGTACGTATCGATAAAGATGAGACAAGAAAGTTAGTTCAAGTTTCAAGAACATGTAAAAATAATTCGAGAAGATGCGATTGAAAAGAAAATACAGTGTATACGACACCACATCTCTAAAACGCACTCTTTTTACGTGAAATTTTCAATTATTTCAATTAATTGAACAATACATTTCAAACAATTTCATTATAAAATAAGTTTTTAAATTCTGAATAAAAACCCTACCTTTCTATTTTCAATATACAATTTCATCCTTTTGTAATAATTCGACTTAATAGAAGCTTTCTGACCGGTCAGCTTGTTTGAAAAGCACTGGAATGTTAACTCTGATCTTTCTTCACGTGGCAGATCAGGCTGGAAGGTCTCATGGACAAGGTCAACTGTCACGTGACAGAAATGAACTCCAAGAAGGAGCAGCTGCAGTTGCAGACGGAGGCAGCGGTCAGTGACGTCAGGACCAAGCTGGAGCTGATGGTTCTGGAGCAGAAGCGCGAGCTGGGGCGGCAGCTGGACATGCTGGTAGACAGAGAGCGACGCCGCCTGTCGGGGGTCAAGGAGCGCGCGCTGGAGGTCATCCAGGCGTTCGACAAGATGGCGGAGACGCTGGCAAAGGTAGAAGGAGGCGACTGCTCGACGCTGGACGGTCTGACGGCGCTGGACGACATGGAAGAGGAGCTGAAGAAGCAGGAGCTGGTCATGGAAAGCACCCGCAAGGATAGTGCGCTCAGCGAGATCGTCTTCTACCCGGACAAAACCTTCGAGACCCTCTTTCGCAAAGTGACCTTCGGCACCTTGTCTCTGGAACGCAAACCGCAGGATTCCAGCGGCGCCAGACCCAGAACGCACAGGTACCCCTCCGACCCCAACTCTTATTCCTCGCCCCTTGCCCCTCGGGATTCTGTACTTCTATTACAGCACAGGTCAGTCGCTGGGGATGAGGCATGGGATGATGTGTCCCTCGGCTTAGACCCCTCTTTGTCCTCGCAGAGAAGAAGGATGGCCAGAAGAGGTTTCTCTCCCCCTGGAGCTGCTGCCTCTGCTCCAGCGACCGCAACAACAAGTGGTGCCACGGCAGTGGAGTCGGATGCGACGGACCACATGCGGCCAAAGCTGGAGGTCCCGAAAAACTCGCAGAACCCTGTCAAGCGAAGTCCCACCTCGCCGGACTTTGGGTTGACGGTAAAGGACGAGGGAAAAAGCCGAAGCAGAAGCCTCCCTCGGCGACGCAGACCTCGCAGCGAGGGGGCTTTCCCTCCAGGCGCTCGCAGACGACACGCTTTGCGGTCCGTTGACGACGACCGTGATTTCGCCCAAGGGGGACGATCCTCCGAGAAGTCCTCCTTCGTGACCCCCTCCCCCACTGTAGTCTACGACAACGACACGCCAGGATCAAAACTCCTTCCAAGAAGCAGCCACAACGACAGCAGCGACAACAGCAAGAACGGTGGCGCCGTCTGTACGTCCGACGAAGAGTTTTCGTCCCTGGGAAGCGAGTCCTCCCAGCCGCCTCTGGCCGGGGCGACCAGCGGCAACCGCTCGCCCGCCAACTCGCCCGCACCTCCTCCCTACCACGTTGTGGTGTCGGACGGCGACCATGCGCGCGCACCTAAGATCGTGTGCGTGCGCAACTTCCTAGCCACGCACCAGAGTGACATCAAAAACATGCCGGGTGTGGTGGGGCTGACGGCGGTTTGCCGGGACCGGGTGGTGGTGACAGACCGCTGGAACAAATGCCTCAAGCTCGTTGACATTGTCGGCGGCCGCGTGCTCGATGCCATGTGTTTCTCAGAGGACGCCGAACCCTGGGACGTGGCCTTGAGGAAATCAGGAGTGCTAGCCGTCACCTACCCTAAGGTGAACCACCCGTTATGTTTCCTCCTGTCTGTCTCTCTCGCTGTCTACAGACATCGTACTTTGTCTCACCATCCGTGGCATTAGATTAGCTCGATGAACATCTTTATTCGTCCTTTATCTGTCCTTCTCATTCCTTCCTTCCTTTATTTTAGTTCTATTTCTTCTTTCGTTTGTTTTTTTTTCTTTAACACATTATTGTGTCTCGCAATGTATAATGGTGCTCAGAACCCGAACGCATGGTTCTACCGGATCCCTGATTCGGGTCACGTGATCCAGCAAAGCCCAGTTGCCATCTGCATCTCTTTTCGTTTGCGCATGCGCTGTTGCCAGTCTGTTTAACAACTTTGATATCATTGTACGTAGGAAAACACATCTTGCTTCAACTTAAATTATTTTTCTTTAAAATGTTAAAACGCTAATATGTACCAGACAAACTGAAAAAAATGCCTGTGGCCTTGAGTCAAGCTGTTGACCATGTTGAAACTTCTAAGTAGGGCTTAAGAAGTCCGAAGGTGAACCTGTTCGTTTCACACTCCTTTTTCTGATTTTTAGGAACAGAAGATTCGCATGGTGGACGTTGCCGCTGGAAGCAGTCGCTTGCTGTACCGGTCGCACTTCACCACACGTGACGGCTACGCTTCACTGGCCACATACAGCCCCACCTCCCTGGTAGCCAGCGTGTGCCCGCCTTTCGGCAACCCCAAGGTACATGTCATCGACTACATGGGCGTCATCCTGCGAGCAATCGACTGCACCACCGTGGCCTACCCTCGCTGTGTGGACATGTGCGGAGGTGGTGAGGTAAGTGATCTTGTATCGAGGTAAGAATGGTCTTGTATCGATGTAAGAATGGTCTTGTATCGATGTAAGAATGGTCTTGTATCGAGGTAAGAATGGTCTTGTATCGAGGTAAGAATGGTCTTGTATCGAGGTAAGAATGGTCTTGTATCGAGGTAAGAATGGTCTTGTATCGAGGTAAGAATGGTCTTGTATCGAGGTAAGAATGGTCTTGTATCGAGGTAAGAATGGTCTTGTATCGAGGTAAGAATGGTCTTGTATCGAGGTAAGAATGGTCTTGTATCGATGTAAGAATGGTCTTGTATCGAGGTAAGAATGGTCTTGTATCGAGGTAAGAATGTTTTTGAATCGAGGTAAGAATAGTTTTGTGGCGAGGTTAGAATGCGCATGTGGTCAAAGGGTGAAAAAGGAAAAGAGGGAAGGTGAAGGGAGGAGATGCATCCTCCAATTTCTGTTGTTTTTTTTGTAAAATGAGGTTAGAATTTAATGTTATTTTTCTTCTCCGTGCCTATCTTTCCTTCAGATATGCGTCTCTGACTGGACCAACCACGACGTGAAGATCTTCACGAGGGAGAGCGCTCTCAAGCACACGTACTCGGGGGTCGGAGGGTCCGCTGACACGGTGCTGAAGGCGCCCATGGGCTTGTGCTGGGACGGCCACGCCAACGTCTTCGTGGTGGACGGCAAGACGGCCAAGCTGCACGTGGTCTCCACGGAGACCGGCCAATGCTCGGTCATCTTTTCGCTAGCCGAGGTGTCGGACGCCGAGATGAAGCTCGTCACTTTCGTCGACGCCTCGCCGGACGTGTGTCAGAGCGAACGGGCATTAATCGTTACCACGACAACCGGCGCCATTCAAGTGTACGATTTCCAGTTTCGTCGCCGAGGAGCGGTAGATGTTTAAAACGAAATATGTTATCATGCAGAACTGGTGCACCTCGCGTACCGATCTGAAACCGATTGACAGACCCTGACTGGCTCGATCTGCTTGAAGTCGACTAGCCTCCATCTTGGTACTCATAATGCGGTATTGTTTCAGCAGGCTGACTGCCCTGTAAATGTATTTTCGTATTTTACTTACGCAATCAATTTTGCCTGTCGTCTTTCTTGAACTCTTAGGGCTAACACTGCTTTGGTCTTAAAACTGAGGTACTGTCAGGTGTATCTGATCATGTTGCATGCTGGTTTACGTAGTAATTGTGAGTGGTAATATGGCTGCGAGGTGCTTCAACAAGTTTTATTGCAGCGCGCGGGCAAAGGTTGTCTAGAAATTCCTGGTGAGTGGTTCCACGGTTTAGCTGACGCCGGCTGCTATGCTGCGATATAACCTTAGCTGCTGGCTCGGCGTAAAACACTAGTTTCTTATCTCTTTCTCCCACCTCACACCTCACAGCTGACATTTTGTTAAATGGCTGGAGGGCTTTGTGACAGAACACATATTGTAATATAGTCACATGACCGTTATATAGACAAACTGGTCTAATGGTTGCTCAACGTGTATCCTGTTGAGAAGGCCTCTTAGGCAACAATCCCAGATGGTTGGTCCCCGACTTCCAATCTTCGCCAAAGAAAACAGTTTATTAGCCGCTTGAAGTCACTGGTCCTTCTGTGATAATGCGAGTTGCCTTTGATGCTACCAGCACCACTACTGTAGCAGACATTACACATCCTGCAGTTTGCCAGCATTACGTGCAAACCGAAAAGGTTCGAAGCTAGGGGGGGGGGCTGCTTTTAATATGTAAAAAGCTATCACAACTTTCTCTCCTACATCATGGAGAGCATGACAGGCAAAGCACGAACAGTGTTTCGCACGCGCAGTAAAATCAGTGAACAATTATGGTGGGTCTGCATGTTGTGCACAAATATTCTTTATCATGACTTTTGTTATAATGATAGTAACATAACTTATGTCGTGCTGTGCTTTGCAGCAAACTTTGTGTTCAGTTTCACTGTAACATGACTTCAAGAATGAGTTTGGTTCTGGGGCCAGTTGCACAACACATTTCTAATTGTAAACACTTTTAGGCCTCAAATCTAGTTAATTAGTTTAAAGTGCACCCCACAATCTTAGAATTTTAAAACTAAAACTGCTTTATGTAAGATAAAGTTGTTTAAGTCTGACTTTCCGTCCTGTCGGTACAATTTTTTGTATGTTTTTCTGCAAAGAATCAAAATGGCTTAGAAGAGATTTTTGCCTCTTTAGAACAGTTTTAAGGTTTAGAAACGTTGTGCAACTGGTCCCTGATGAATTTTCTAAATTTTATTCATGACAGTTTCTGTTTTAATGGTTGAGAAAATCCTCAGCAGGCAATCTTTCCGCTCGTTTTCGCTGGCTCATGTTTCTTTCTGGGTATAAAACAAATTGTACATGCAAAGAATGGGTGACTAGGAGTGTGAACGAAATGAGACCCAATCATGAACAAGATGGCCTCCTCATCGTGGTGGGCAGTGCGAGTCTGAAGTATTGCAATGTTTACGTATTGTGCACCGTTGTGCGGTATATTTACAATATTAATATTTCCGTCGATCAATATTTGCTGTCTGTATAACTTTTGTTTGTTACTGTAGTGCGCTTATAAGTTGCCATTGTGGGGGTAAATCGCGCTTCAAATAAATTACCCGGAAAATGTTAACAAGATGCAAAAAAGCTTTGGCTAGCACTGTGTAAGTAGACAGCGTGGTCGGCAAAGCTTGTTGCAAAGAGAAATAAAACTGACAATACTCACCTTTCTAGTGTTAGTCAAAAGCGATCATTATTGTGCAATATTGTGAATTGCTGGCAAACTGCTGAGACAAATGAGCGATGTGGCTGGTGGGGAAGGGAGATCATTTGCTGGGTGGTTAAAGCACACGAGGATTGTTTTACAAACACTAACCGCTAGATAGCTAGATGCAGCAATAAGAATCACGACCCACCCACCCCTATAACCCACAAACACACAAAAGAACTACAACTCATTAAGCTCTGAAATCCTGAACATCGACATCCAGAGTATGGCTAGGCATACCTGTACGTACATGTCACTGTTTGCTCAGTATTGACACTGAACAGCTGACATTACCTACAAGTGCACTTGTTTGCAGAATCATATGCCTGTTAAACCCCTAATTGAACTCCGGCGTAGTTATCTTAGCATCAACTGTCAGCAGCCTTCTCGAGAATGTGCCTGTCACAAATACAGTGAAGGCTGGGTGTCAGGGTTCGGATCTCGTCTCGGGCACGTTTTTTTTTTGCATGGGGTACCTGTTTACAGGGCTGTCTGCTTTGCTGTGATATAGCCTTAGTTGCTGGCACTCCACCACCTCTCGAGACACGTTGACCGGTCTCGAAAAGATCAGCTGGCTAGAACAAGCAGCCATGTACTAGTATTTCCGTCGTAAAGTCAATATTTTTTTTTATCCTTACATATTGTAACACAGTAAGTAATTGAAGGATTTCGCAGCTCAGTACCATTTGTGCCTGCGCGCACATTCACACCAAGTCGCACACAAGCAGCATTGACATGCAGACCAAAGACAACAAGTCACAAGTATGGCCAGTGAACTGTGACTTTTCTGGCGAGGATTGTTTGTATCCATACATAACAGACGTCGTTACCTCAACATCCCTCGGGTTGTGCAAAATGTTACGAGTATTGCATGTTAAAACCTATTATAATAAAACAATCCCTGGCTGTTGTTAAATACTCCTTTTAAGCACATGGGCTTAAAACTTCTCCGCATTTCAGCTTCGACACCAATAAGATTCGGCACCCTGAAGAAGGTGAAAGACGGAAAAGTGGACAACACCCCCTCCTGTATGTAGGAGAAATGCAACAACAACAACAACCAGCATCTTTAACCGTAATTATCACAGATATCTTGAGCACACAAAACACATACCACGTGCCACATGCATGTTCAATTTTACTTCTACTTTTTTTCCCACCTCTCAGTAGACATCTGGGGCTATTAAAAAGAAATCTTTCAAACTGTCATCAAAACTACTTGTAAGTTACAAAGGGACAAACTACAACAGAATCGTGTCCCAGTGCACGGCGGGTATTTTGATGAGGTCTCCCTTCGAAGACCACTTTCGTTGCATCGGTGACTTGGGTGGTTTACAGTTACTGATTGAACTACTTCAACCTGCAACAGTTGTCTTCGTGTGACCAAGTCTCTGGAATCTTCCAAGTCTGAAATCTGACATGTTAGAATGTTGGACGATCAACAGTTAGTCTTTTGGAACCTGTAGAGAACGTCCACTTGTGTCAACATGGACGATTTTGAAGCTCGAACCCTTTCAGATAAAAAAAAAATGAAAAAAAAAATCATCCCTGCAAAGTTTTCCATAAATTATCGACTTCTTAGTCATTGTCTTTTTCTTTTTAACTCACTTGGAACTGAGATGACTAGAGAAAAGCTTGTGTGGCATTAATGCCAACTGTCAAAAAACACAGAAGTTAAAAATGTGATTTCTAGTGTTTCGCGAAAGGTAAGAAATTTGTGAAATATGAAATCGAAACCAAGCAATAACAGAATAAAAGCAATGATTGCTGCGGTGTTGATGGACAATTATTAGAAATTCTTTACATGAATCTTTAGACAGACTAAGTTGTATGAATTATGGAAAACAACGGTCAGTAAATAAGATATGAAGTCTTCCTGCACTGACCGAGGCCACGTGGAGGGCCAGAAGTTTGCGCCAGTTGTCAAACCTCTGACAAGTTTTTAGAGACCTGCGAGCGTTCACACAGTATATACGTGGTTTGCTGGGCTTGAAACCCGTAAAAACTGATTTTGCAGACTATTCACAGAAAATAAAAGTTACTACGGCATACCAGTCAGATGGCAGCATTCGGTCCGAATGTTAAAGAAAAACTATTTCAATTTATTTACAGTATTTTCGCAGGTGAAACGGCGTTTGCTATGTCACATTTCAGTACCGTTGTTGAATCTGAACCATACCTCAAGTGTTTTTTTAAACTTTTATATAGTGGCTCACCATTTTGCAACAGGAACTTCTGTTATTCGCCGCTGACAAAAGAGAAATGACCGGGACTTAAATAGTTGCTGCTGTCAAGCCCATTGTTGCAGGAGGAACACGGCCTCCACAGCCAAGACCATTCAGCTCTTTCCTGTCTCAGGTTTGTGTCATCAGGACACGGAATCGCACCCCACACAGTGTGAAAAACGAGGCTGACACTTTGTGAGTTACATTTTGGTCGAGTAATGAGCTGCGGTAACAAATCTCACCACCCAGCTCAGGCTAAGTCATGCTAACTCATGCTAAGTCATGCTTACACTTATTATCTTGTACTTTTCTGAACCATCACTGCGCCACAGCGAGGAAAGCAGTTATCAGTGAAAATTGCTTTCTTCTGGACTTGGGGATTCAATCCATTGTTCTTTCAGCACGAAGGTGCATTTTTTTAATTTGCGCCACTTTCCAGGGAACTTCGCACATGCGTTAAATTTTTTTTTAGTACAGATTAGTACAGAAAGTATTCAATGCTGTGCGTTGTTTCTTTGACACGAGGTTCCAGAAGTTTAGGAGTCGAAGATTTTGAATTCACGAGCATTGCGACAAGGTGGCGGCCAGTGTGAAACATCTCTTTCAGATCCTCTCGGGTTTGTAGTCTTGCGATTCCAAACTCCACCGACTTGATTTTGAATATCACAAAAAAAGCCAGGATAGGGTTCAGCTACCTGCATGTCGCCAGGGACAAGGTTCTGACCAAACAGGCGGCCATGAAATCCTGGGTCAGTCCTCTCGCCGTCCTTGTAACTTGCTACAGCAACACCAGATGAATGCCTGCAGTGCCATGTTGCTGGATCAACGGTTGGGTTGCGCACGCACTGATTTTGTCCGTCGTCTATCGACACCGCCCTGTGGTATTGAAAAACATCGTCGCTGGGATGCATATTCAAGTTTTCGAGACCATGATACTGAACTCCACTACTGCCTTCCAGTATGTATTTATTTAAAAGACTTCCTCGACCTTCTGACCCTCGGGGTCTTCCCGACGCCCCCGCATGTGCACCACCAGAATATGGACAGAAGACGGCACCATTTCGAGAATCCCTGTTGAGCACAAGCGGCGGACGGGAAGAGCAGACATTAGCAGCAGGACGCATGCCATTGGCATGAAACAAATTGGCGCCTGCGCTGCTGCAGCGCGAGGAGGAAGCGTCTGACGCAGCACGTGGAGCGTCGAGTTCCTTGCTGCTTCCCACTTCCGGCATCAAGACTTTCCTGCTGTATTGGGTGTTCAACGGTCCGTCGTGGTCTGCGAGATGTAGGACAACCTTCTGCCCAACCGGGATGGCAGGTGCGTAGGAAGACTCTGGTTTTGAGCGAAGAAGGGGAAAGTGGTTAGCGTTCGCCTTCCATCCAGCTTCCCTCCGCGCCTGGATGTAGTTCTCGCCGAAGCAATTAGGAGTGGTTAGAGCCACGCTCTCTCGTATCCTCCGTACATGACTGGGGCACTTTGCTTGGTCTCTTTTCGGGGCTGATGAAGCAGTGTCCAGAATGCCAGGCCTCATTCCGAACTTTGTCTCCGGCATGCGATCAACATCCCTCGTACTACACTCCGACGAACAATTAGCTGCCTCGTCTTTCTCTTGCCTTCCTCTCGAGCTAATGTCGCATGTCGGTGGCCAGTCCCGCGAAGCAGCACTGCGACCTGTGATGTCCCTCCGCCGTGGCACTTCCAGCGCAGTGCTCGAGGAACGAACTCGTCCGAGCGAGAAGCAGTCGCTGTCTCTGCTGGTGTCCGGCGACCAGTCTCCTGTCTGCACAGCCGCCCGGAAGTGTGGTAGCGCTGCCTCGGACACGCGCTCGGGACAGCGGGAGCTGCCGAACATGGAAGGCATGAAGGGTGTGGCGAAGCCGAAGTTGAGGCCGTTGTCGAGGCAGCAAGTGCCGGAGTGCTGGCTGGTGTCCAGGACGGGCATGCGCAGATGGCGCAGGGAGCGCTTAAGGAGGAGGACGGGAGCGCCGCTGCAACCGTATATGGACTGTGTGCTGTAGTAGCGGTCGAAGTTCATCCCCAACCGCTTGGGTAAGGTGAACCAGGTGCGTTCCTCCTCCAGCTTACTCGGTGCCCGCAGACCGTTTTGATGCACAGGGGGGTCGATGCAATGCTTGCTGGCCGGCGCCGCCCGCGCATGCGCCGTGAGCCCTGCGCATGGAAAAACGATTGCATGACCGACCGAAAAGCACTTCTCACCGCCGTCTGGATGCGAGATAATGACAACGTAGTCTTCTGGCTGCAACGCATCTGAGCTGACATTTCTGTCGACACCTGCCCGAGAATAAGCACCTTTGACGTGCGAAACCCCTGTTTCTGGATGGTGATCCCTGTTCTCCGCTGCTGTTGCATGTTGTTTTAAGGTCGTTGCTTCCCGAGAACAGCATCTCTCAGCCTCCTGCTCAGTTTTGTATCTAGAGTCCCGGAAGAGACGATTGCTACGCATCCTATGTTCTGGATCCCCAGTCACGGTGACAGACTTGCTGCTCTTTCCAATGATTTCTTCAGAGGACGTCTTACAATATTCCAGTCTTTTTCCTTTCTTTAGTGGGAGCTGATCCTGGCCACTTTGAACTTCGAAGTTGATTCCTGCTTGTTCCCAGTGGTGTCCGTCGTCAAAAACGGGATCGTTCGAATCATCATCTTGTACAAACCTATTGTCACGGCGAAAAGCTACTTCCGGCCGTTGCGGTCTCGTGACGCAATTTTGACCCACTGCCTGCTTCTTCGTTAAAAAGGAGCGACAGTCATAACGGACTCTTGCTCTGCTTTTGACATCCCCATCCTTCAAGCCCACTCTATTCTGGAAACCAGTTTTGGCGCCGCCTTCCAGGTACTTTGTGCTGCCTTCCGGCCCGTCCCTCACAAACTTCTCTTCGGATAACAACGGGTTGCAGTGTTCTGTGATGTCATACCTGAGGGCTGCCAGATCAAAGCGTTGCCTGTCGTCGCTGAAGAAGCTCGTCTCCCACAGGACGGGGATGTCGCTGAAGAGGTTCATGTACTGGAGAAGCTTGGCGGTAGGAGCGCAGGTGATGCTGGCGTAATCCTCCGAGATGCTCCAGTCGAAGTCGTGCCTAGAGCCCCGGATTTCGATCCGCTTTGGGCGCTTCCGGCCTGGAAGGTCCAGGAAGAAGTCGATAATGGCTGTCCCAGCTTCGTCTTCGTTGAAGACCACGTGCATGTTTGTGCGCACCTGAAATATATACATCCAGACAAAGATAAACTTGTCTTTTCACTGCAAAAAGAATTTCTGATTTGTAGTTAAACATGTCATGCTACCCACATGAATCATTACCGGTCGGAGCAATTTCACCCAGTTTGATCCGTACTAGCCGGCCAACCCTCCTCCATTTTTTTTAAAATGTATGAGGTTCATCCTGACATTCATCATTCATGACAAATATCTTGCACAAACCTCAAATCTTGGCGCATTTGTGCTTTGAATTATCTAGCACGGTCACAAAGTAAACAATGGTGACGAAAAATATTAACTACAGCCTGAAATGCATATATATCCAGGAAGCAACAAAATTCTGCTCTCCATCAACCAAATTATCGAGGACACGATTCAACTGATTACACACTGACCAAGACGTCGCCTCTAAACGACACGTTGACGCAGATGCCAGTACCCTCATCCTCTGAAATCTTTCAATCTCTCCATTAATTAATTAATACATCATTAGCGTCCCTTCGTGTGAAAGTTGGAGTCGCTTCACGCGAGATCACCATTTTCTCTATCTGCACGCCCCGAGTGATGGCCCCTCGAAACATTTGTTGACGGATAGTCACCATCTTCCCAACCTCCAACCTCACTGACCCTCACCTTGACGACCTGGTGGTCCACGTAGTAGGCGAAGCCAGTTCCTCCGTAGTCCCTCTCATTGTTGTAGATGTTACGCGGGCGGCGGATGCTGAGGCTGGGGACACGAATCCTCACCACGCGTTGCGCCACGCGCCTGATGACGTCAAGGGTCTCCTGGTGACGCCACCCGTTGGGCAAGTCGTTGACCTGCCGTTAAGACAAGAGAGGGGGACGGTCATTTCATGTAATACATCTACACTTGGCGGGGATAAAATGCATCGAAGATACCGAACTCTGTGTGTGTGTGTGTGTGTGTGTGTGTGTGTGTGTGTGTGTGTGTGTGTGTGTGTGTGTGTGTGTGCGTGTTGTACGTGCGTGCGTGTTGTGCGTGAGAGAAGGGAGTAATTGTGTTTCACGCCGAGACAGCAACTAAGGCTATATCACGGCTAGGCAGCAAGCCCGAGAAAGAGAGAACGAACGAAAAATGTTATTGCTTTTGCCCCTAGTCACAAAGTGCTTTGATACATTCTGCACAGATAAAAATCATCATCATCATCATCATCATCATCATCATCATCATCATCATCATCATCATCATCATCATCATCATCATCATCATCATCATCATCATCTACAGCGATTTGCTCAACTTCAGTTCCCCAAATAGAATAGTGCCTTGAAAATGTAAAGCACGGAGAGAGAGAGAGAGAGAGAGAGAATGAGAGAAAAATGAAGACGAGAGATCAGGGAAACAGACTAACGGACCACACACACACACACATACACACCTGTAATTTGCGTAAAGCTGTGAAAGTCCCTCTGCGTATGTTAGGCTTGAAATTCACACCACATCCACAATCCGTGGCTGATGATCCTTGCAATAACGACGAGAAATAGACTTCAAATAAAGCTTCCAGAGTACTCAGAAATAATAATAATAATAATAATAATAATAATAATAATAATAATAATAATAATAATAATAATAATAATATTTCTGCTTGCAAAAAAAGTTAGCGCTCTCCGCATCCACTTACCTCCGCCTTAAACAGTACATAGCTCAGTTCTTTCAAAGTGGCGAATGTAACAAAAATTATTTCATCCTCCTACAAAATTATTGCAGCACAAACTAATACTAGAAGCAAGAAACAATGTGTTTGGGAACTAAATCTCTTTCAATGGTCTCCTTCGTTTTCTACACTGGCTACCCATCCGTTCTCGCATTCAGTACAAACTGTCTGTGCTGTGTTTTAATTTCTTTGCTGGCTCCTGTCCTGACTATTTCTCTGAACTTCTCATCCCTTACTCTCCGTCCAGACAACTACGCTCTTCGTCTGACGACCGTATCCTAACTGTTCCTGTCACCAGAACAACAACATATGGTCACAGGACTTTTGGCTACTGTGCTGCAAAACAATGGAACTCTCTTCCTTTCCATATCCGCCACCTTCCTACAACTGAATCTTTCAAATCTGCACTGAAAACGCACCTCTTCCTTGAGCATTTCTCCTAACACAGTCCGCACAATGCTCGTCCTTCTTAACCCCGCCCCCTTCCCTCTTGCTACTTTACCCATCTTTCTCGCCGAATCACTATATTTTTCTGTTCCTGTTACTTGATGCCTTTTAATGTTTTCTGTTTCGTCAGTACTGTCGTTTTCTTTCGTCTTCTTTGTTCTGTGTCTACTTAGTCCACGTCTCTTCCTCGTTTTAAGCGCTAAGAGCATGCTCTCTATGAGTGTGAATATGCGCTATACAAATCTTCACTATTATTATTATTATTACCGAGAAACCATTGATATGGAAACGAGGCTGCGCCTGACAGGCTGAGTTGCTTTGTGCTCCTGCGATTTTTCCATTTTCTCGTGCAACGTCTTTGTTATTCGTACCCATAGGTTTCTTACAGCTGCAAGTTGTATTTGCTTCTCTTAAGCTTTCCTCTGTTATTGTTTTACTATCTGTAATTGCCTTGCTTTCTGTTTTTGTTGCGGACTTTACTTTTAACGGTGACTTTCTCCGCCATTACATAGATTTTAGATCTGATTCTCTATCTCTGTTTTCTCTTCTCTGAACTTAGCCCAACTTTAAATCCTCATCAGTTCTAATATCTTTTATCGTTTTTGTCTCATTTTTTTTGAAATCGTGCTGCATTTTATTTTTATGTAATAGTTCTCTTTTTAAAATAGTCCATATTTTTTTCCCAGCACTCACATGTTGAATTATGACAAGACAGTTTGTCTACTCGACATCTCAGTTAGCATTATTAAATCTCCTTGCTACTCTTCAACTTCCAGCCTGTTTAGTAAAAATCAACATAAAAATCTAAAATAAAAAATATATATAAATCTTCATTATTATTTATTATTATTACACCATGTCTTCGGCTGACAACTAACCCAGTTAATACCAATTCAACTAAACCTAATTCCAAGATACTAACTTCAAGATAAGGTAAACCCGTAAAATACTTCTTACCTCCAGGTTGGTCGTTTTTTAACAAAACATTTCCGTTTGTGTGCCGTTTTTCTTTTCTCATGATGATTTCTTATTCTTTTTTCTTACAGAAATTTTTCACGGGGTGTGGGCTGAATTCCGCGCCTGTGACTGAAATTTAAATCTCGATGGCGAATGGTTAAATCGTTTGGTTAAAACGTGAGGGAGGGACGCCCAGGTATGGAACACAGCATCTGACAGGTGGTGTGGTCTGTGCAAGCACCGTGTCACTGGCTGACCTGGGAGAGTGAATGTCTGAGCTGCTTGTTTGTGTGCGGGCGACGTGCTCACCATTGGGTGGCCCGGGGTGACCGTGCTGCACGTGCAAGTTGGGCACGAAAAAGCAATTCACTTTCAATGTCTTGAAGGAATACATCTTATAAAAGACGACTCACCCCCCCCCCCCACACACACACAACGTTTACTGTCCTTATGACATAGAATGACAATTGCAATACACACGACCTATCACGAGAGAGAGAGAGAGAGACCTAGAGAGAGTGTTCATTTTATTTTCACCACATAATATGCAAACCTTGTTTTGCTTTTAGCATGTCTCACTAAAATCTGAAAGTACGGTATGACTTTAAAAAAAAAAGTATATTAAATCATGATGTTGATGCTGCACACCCGTCTCAACATTTTTGTTGTTGTTGCTAGATACACTATAATTATGTTTCTCGTGTTCCTCTCTTGTGAAGGGGCCAACGAGTCTATTCAATATGCGTCAGTTCAGTTTATAGAGAATGTGTACGGTCCTTGTTATACCCACAGGCGCGTACACACTGTCATTATCCTGTCTCACTCATGTTTTTTTAAATATTGGGTCAGGTTATTCTGAACTTTAACCTGTGTTACAATGCGTCCACGCAATCGACCTTGACTACAGTCACTTGGACAAAATCATCTGACTTTAAACTTTCCTCTAAGTCTCCGCCACGTTTGCCTCAGTCCTCGCCATCCTCGAGCTTTTAATGACCCGTTACTCGGGAGATTTGGGCTCGATATGGTAACGAGGTTAAATCGTTTTGTGATTAAAGGTTTGTTCGCTAAACTGATGACTCTGTGGGATGAGAAGCTGGAAAGTCAGTTGTAGTGGTGGTGGTGGGGGGGGGGGAGAACAATGCGACTTCTTAGGCGTTAGAAAGCAACACCAAGTGAGCCGGCGGCTAATCATGTGCATTAAAGTAAGTGGCTCTTCTTATGTAGTATGCCCTACGCTGAGGGCAGACCAAAGAGATTGATCTAATCTTTGACCAGACCATGTACGCTGACAGCCTCGACGAGAATTCCAGCTCAGAAACCTCATCGTGGTGTCGAGTCACGTGATGTCAGGGTGAGTGCCGATCAAGGTGTCACGGATGATCTCTGTCAGAGACTTTGCGAGGGCGCTGAAGGGACCCCCAGACAGCTGCACTGGTGTATCGGGGTAGTGACTGAACTTATCGCGTTATGGGGAAGGTAGGGGAGAAGAACATAAAAAGACTGAAAAATGAACACCGGCCCCTGCCTTTGTTTAACTCTCTTCACGCCGTCCTAGTTCTTTAGATTCACCGACCGAGATCCTTTCTGGTCCACGTGGTTCTCTGGTAATAATTATCGGTATTTTGTTAACAAATTCTGATCCTTTAACCATTAAATTGTTCTGGTCACATTTGTAGGTCTTTTGGTGACAATTTAGGCCTGTGGTGGTTTTTACTGGTCTTCTGGTAAGACTAGTGGCTCCGCTGAACCTTTGGTAAAACGGATGTTTTTATGTTTGTCATATATTGGTTTCCTGACGATGGTCTTCAACCAGTCTCGGCTTTTTGATCATGGAATTAGTTCAGTGGTAGGTCCACTCGTCCAGTCTACAAAAAAGCCTTTCATTTTTTTTTTCATTCATTTCTTCTCTCGTGCTAACAAAGGCACCTCTGACCCTTTCCCTAAAGGGCGTTAACGAAAGCACGTTTTAAATGAGAAAACATTACATTTAAGAATCTTTATTTTAAAAAATAGCTTCCCAAGAGAAATTCGGTCTAAATATGACACACGTATGTACATAGTTCAGTGTAATGACGTACAATATGAAAATGTACACAACAGCAGGTAACATCGTAAAGATGCAACATTGTGTGAAAAACCTGACGTGGCAGGGGGAAATGGGGAGGCGATACATCGCACAGCAACCACAGCCATGTAGATACAAAACGTTCACCATATTCCGCTGCGGCTCATGCAAGAACTCTCTCATTCAAATTTCCAAGCGATACAAGGCCTATGTACATTGGAATTCTGAACATGAAAAGATTTTTTACCCCCCAGTAAATTCTTCGGCGGCGGCTGCGATCAAGCATCTAAGTTTCTGCGTTCTGGGAACAGCTAGAAACACGAAACGACGAACAAGTTCATGCAAACGAGAAGAGATCTGAATAGGATATGGTGGATGGTTTAACGAGTAATCGAAAGAACTTCACTTAAACAATAACGAAGAAGGATGGTGCTAAACGACAGTCCCAGTCACAGCAATCATTGCTTTCACTCCGACAATACTCGTGCAGAAGCCCTTGCACTGTTTAAATACGTTACAGCTTTGCATGCGCAGATAAAACTACCTTCAATGGATGCAAAAGAAATGAAAATGGCAAATGAGAAGATGGCCACGGATTTTGTAAAGAGCACAGTGAGACAATATGTAAGATGGGACATCAATGTGTGTGTTGAGAGAGAGAGAGAATGAGGGCGATGTAGAGATGTGCGTATATCAACCAAGCCATTACCTTAAATTTTCTCTATGGACACCAGCTTGTACAAAGATCTAAGCATTGTCAACAGACTGCAATGCCTGATGAATGTAATCAACTAAAATTGAAAATAAAATCCATCTGCACTCTCATGTGATAGCATGTAGCACAAACACTCCTTGTTCTACCACTATGTTCATGTACTGGCACTTCAAATATTGCCTAGTCATCACTACAGCTAATGTTTCAAGTCTCTCTTTATGCTCAAAGTGTACAAGATAACTTGCAATCCAAAAATGCCACAAAAGTGAACCCTGCGAGCAAACAGAAGACGGAAGTGGTAAACAATGTATCTGGGAAATAAACAGCAAATAAAAAGACTGCCTTCGTAGAACAAATTCAAATTTACAATGAGGTCTGACTGAGGACGAAATAAAAGTTCTTGAGCATGCCATGCATGAATCCCTTAATTCAACATATTACTCATCAAACAATTGGCGTACATTCTTATTCATAATATTTCAATATATTTTGTCTACTATAAATACTTGCGGGTAAATTGACATTACAATGCCTAGAGTATGTTCACCAAGTGATATGCAGACGTTCAATTAAAAAAAAAAAAGCCTGAGCAGCAGTGCAGCTGAGTTTTGTGTTTACCTTCTCCAGTGGTGTTAGGGACTTGCTAGTAAATGACATTCTAATTCAACTTTGACTCACTGCAAACAGCTCAGGGCTCTGCTAATGCATTAGCGCATGGCATGATTAGCAATTGGCAATAAGCAAGAAACAGTTGTGCGTTTTTACATCACCCTGCCAGAACAGATCTCTACAAATAAACCTAAAGCTCTTTTGGCCCACTGGCTCAAGTACACAAAGCTAGTCTCATCAACGTGTCTACATTTAGTGAGAGAACATTTTCTCCTCTGGCAGCCCAACGAAAATGAATGTAGCCAGATAACTCTTACAACCAGCAACTGCTTGACTCTCACAGCATTACCAGTACATCCACTTGCTGACCAGGTTTCACTGCCGATGCTTTACAGCATATCTTGCTACCATAAAATGCACAGTCCCGTTTAAAGCTGCTAGTCTATCAGCTCTGAAAGAGGGAGACAAAAATGTCATGGAACTGCTGTAATGATGACAAAAATAAGAAATTCACTGACGCAACATAATGTGTCTGCCTGCTCTGAGAGTTGCAAGACCACACAAATGAGTAGTAGAAAGTCTTACAGATACAGGAAAGTACTTCAAGAAAGAATGCTGACCAACAATGTCTTGAAAAGGCTGACATGAACCATCTTTTCTAAATTTGTTAAAACATTCTGTATATGCAAATTATGTGAAAGTAAAATTTTCATTGATGCAGGTTTTCAAAATAAACTTTTTTATGGCACATCTAGTACCCACTAAATCTATGAAGCAAAGGATTCATTGTTACACCATAAACACAGGCGGCAAGAGCCTATTAACAACAAATAATTAAGCTCTTTGATGGAATCATAGCTTTTGATACTGCTTAAAAAAAAGAAACAATACATACTCACTGCTTATGTTGAGAAAACATTTTGTTGAAATATTTGTTTCTTTACTCTACCTTCTACACCAATCTGCTTGTATTTCAACATTAAAAAACCAACAAAACAAATAGGGAGTGGAGGAAACTCAAAACAAAGGTGTTCATGGTGAAACTGTTGCAACTGCCAGAACAGGACACAGCAAAAGTAACACCACAGATACATGCAAGTACCCATAGTTCACAAAAACCCAGAGTACAGCCTGCCACATATCCTGGCTTACCATACAAACCATATGTACACAGGTTAACTTACTTTCAATTACAAACAATATATCCCTCCTTTCAAAGTAATGTCAGCCATCCCAGCATGGCATAAGGACTTCCTGGAAATAGTGCACCCCTGTTCTTTTGGATTTATAGTGAAAACTAATAAAATTTTTAGTATCCCTCAAAGGAAGTTTTAGTTGTATGCCCCAATGTAGCTTGCGTAAGTATAAGCAAAACATTATGACTGCTCACTGATTTAGTGACTGGTTTTTATTTACATCTCGCACATCTTAAACCGAGTTGAGGGTGGTGACTTATATAAGCTGTGAACGCCTGGAAGTTTATACCTCTTCCAGGCCTTGACACCTCGACAGTTTTCTTTTAGGTGTCTGCCAACTTTCACTCCAAATCATACTATCATTTCAGTGCTTTGTAATTTTTATATACCATAACTTTTTGCTGTGACTCTTTTCTTAAATGAAAACCACAATGACAGCATCTCTTGGAGATACTTGTACTGTGTAGCTTAATCCACCACATCATTTTCCGAACTCTGAAAGCAAATCAAACTTTTATTCTGTTATCTTCAGATTTGGCTGCAAACTTTATCCAATCATCTTGCACCCTGCTGGTCACTTGGACTTTACACAATGATCACAGTGCTAATGCTGAGTGCTAACAAATCAGCAACACTATAGGGCTGCTATCATCAGTGCTGATACGCATTTTCTGAAACATTGAAAAATGTGCATAACATGCTGCCAAACTATTTCCCCAAGTCAACGCAGAAGCACTGTACAAAGAATGCACCATGCATTCACAGCAGTACACACTAGAGATGTCTGCTGCACTATATCATCTTCACAGCAGACATCTCAAGATTAAAAAACAAACCAAAAAAAAACAAAAACAAAATAAAAATAATTTAAATTTTCGATGACTCAGCAGTTTCACCTGCTGTTGCAGAGGTGAAAACATCTTAAAGGTATGCAAGTAATAAAGCTCTGATAAGGATATCAATCCACCCTCTCCTACTAAAAAGGAACCCCCCAACCCCTCCAAATTAGCAAAAACCTTGTCTTGCTTTTAAATGGGCTATGGTGAATAGCTGAACTCCACAAAGGCAAGATTACTGCAACAATCTTTCAAATTGTCTTGAAAACTTTGAAACTGAGCATTTTGTACCCTCCACCCAGCCCTAGCTTCAATAACCCTGACAGCACAGTTTTGAATACGCATCTGAACGCCCAAACTCATAACATAGCTGTCTGTGCAAGTCAGTGTTACATGTTCTCTAGTCACTGACAACACAGGGAAGAATCCTGCCAATTTACTGCCACACTTTCTTTTTTCCACCTTTCATCCCTCGACCCTTTATAGACCCAAGTATTTTATGGCTCTCATGCTTTGATCACCAGTTTAGTCATTCAGCCTGACATCTAACAAATACAATCAGGATTTTTCCACTGGCACTTTTGCTTCTCTCTTGACCCCAAATATCTGAATCCATTTTAGGAATATTCACCAATGAATGATTTTGTTATCCAGCATTATGGAGATGTGGCACCATGAAACTGAAAATCCTTTTTTGGAAAAAAATCTTAAAACTTTCAAACTGTTATGCAAACGCAGATGTCCTACATGAGTTCAGCAACATGACTGAACAAAATACAGTAGCACCATTGTGATCTGCTGCTCTTCATGTTCTCTCAGTTCAAAGTTCCACGACAGTTTGGCGCTCCACATAAACACGGAATTTTCTCATCTTCAATTGGGAACTTGTAATCATAAGTGATTTCTTCATTGACATCGATGTCTCGCTTAGAATAGATAACAATTTTCTTCTGTGATTCCATAGTGATAACCTTTGCATAGCAGTTGGGCTGCAAGAGGGATCAAAAAAGGCTTTGTTAAATTCAGCAGCATCCAGTTCACAGTTAAACCACACAGCCATGTTAAACCTTTGCTTTTTATTCATGCATGATGAAATATCTTCAACTTGTTGTAATTTTTAAGACTTAAATAACTGGTCTTTAGCTCTTTACAGCCCAAGGTTTCCTGCTTAGAACCCAGTGGATGAGGTTTTGTATGTTTGAATAAGCTGTAAAGAAGTAAAGAAAATCTACTGAAAAAAATTTCTTTATAGAAAACTTGCTTTTCAAAGTTTAAAAAATGTTTGAAAATTACCCTTTAAATGCATGGGGCTTATTGTTTTGTTTTACAAAAGCCACAAGCATTATATTCTAAGATACTTACATTACAGCTATGGTTGATGAAACGTGCAAGATTTCCATTCATGGTTGCATCTATGATGGTCTCATGATCTACTCGGAAAAGGTAGCTGGATCCTATGCCAGAGCGTTCATACTGTTTCTCTCTCAGTTCTGCTACAGATTGTCTCACCACAGAACCAACATACTCGATCACCATCTCATCTGCAGCTATTGGCTCCAGTGCAAATAGACCCCAGTCGTGAATGCCACTTTTAGCAAAGCGTAGGAGTTTCTTACGGGTCTGAACATCATAACGAAATGCAAACAATTCACACAATTGCAAAAAAAAGGCAAAGATTATCTGCATTCTAAAGCTTTGTGGCACAGTTTTAATTGTGACAGTATGAGATTTTGTCTAGTATGCCAAAAAAAAAAAAAAAAAGCTAACACTGAGGAAACGTGCATATGTCTTTGGTGAACAGAAGTATTATTACTTTTGTGCAGAACCAAAACAAAATGAAGAATAAAATCTTCTAAAAGAATTCTCATATGACATGGCTACATATATATAGTACATAACCTACCTTGAGCTGGTTGAACTTAAACAGATCTCCCATGTCAAGGTATTCTGAAAATGTGGATTGCAGCCGCCGTGTTTCACTGCGAACTTCTCTAGATGTCTGAGCTTTCTTCTTGCTCTCGTCAAGCTGCATAATCATTAAATACAGTGTATGACTGTCTCAAGAATGGTCTCAGCTCTTCAATTACTATTACTACGAATAATAAAAAAGAATCTAAATCTGTGTTCATGTAAAGGGGACCATATTCAACTTCAAGAAGAGATTGTTTAATAAAAATAAAAAGACATAAAACAGGATGCTAGATTTATTTCCAATGCCAAGAATACAGCTTACATTTTCATTAAGGGTCTCTGCTGCTTTCTGTTGAAGTGTCACACTGCGGGCATTGCTCAGGTAGCGTGCTTTTTCCTCCAATGTTAACTTGTAGTATCCATCAGTTCTAGCTGAGCCTGGATTAAAATTACAACCTCCATTATTAACTGTGCTGTAAATCCTGCCCACTTTCACAAATAAATGAGCTCGAGCTCAACTGATTAAAGCATTATGTAGACAAGTTAGCAAAGATGCCACGATCTATGACCTTACCAGTTCTGTGTGGTCTGTTTTGGTAGGAATCTTCCACCTTGCGCCGCTTACGTGGTGGATCTGGAATGTTAGTGAATGGGTGGTCTACCCATAAGATGTCATTGAGCCAGTAGAACATGGGATCTTCAGAAAGCATGAATTCATCGTAAGTGCGTTTCAAATATGCGATATCTTCTTCATCAATGCCTCTGTTGTAGATATCAAAGAACACCTGTTTGAACACAAACATAGCAATTGCAACATGGGAATGGTTCAGACAACAAGGAAGAATACAAGGAAATGTACAAATATTTGTCCTAAAGTATATTTTTTAAAATAGATTTAACAGTGGAATTATGCTCAGCAAACAAACTTTGTGTGCAAAAACATAATGCTGTAATGGCAATGAACAGGAAATACCTCGCCTTCTTCCCTCATGTTGCGCATCTCAAATGTTACAGGAGGTTTCGGAACAACTGGTTCTGACAAGAGTTGAGCAAGCTCTCGAACGCCTTTGTTTGTGATGTCAACCAGTTTCTCTTTCTTTGTCTTTCTCTGTTTTTTCTCCTGTACTTCCTTGTCTTCT
Organism: Marisa cornuarietis; assembly: GCA_004794655.1. NCBI lineage: Eukaryota > Metazoa > Mollusca > Gastropoda > Architaenioglossa > Ampullariidae > Marisa > Marisa cornuarietis. Next base: position 295,279 of record SMMW01000565.1, on the reverse strand, counting down.
CTTTCTTTTTCCTTCTTAGCTTTGCCTTTCTTGAATATTGGCTCAGTCACTGGCATCTCTTCTTCATGAACCAGCTCCAGCTTTTTGGTCTTCTTAACTTTGGGTGATTTGGACACATCAGAGCCCAAGTCCTGGGTTTTGGGGCTATCTTCAGCATCTAAATCTTCCTGTTTTGCAATGGGCAGAGAATAGCTGTGTTCCATCCAAACCTCCCGGCAGTAAGAGTTGACACTCTCCTCTGCAGAATCTGTGTCTTCCGAGTCATGAGAGACTGTCGGTGCAGGTCCTGAAGGTGGTGCTGCAAAGTAGTCGTGCTCAGCAATGGCTGGGATGACGTATGGCCTTGATTCTTCCTCTTCTTCATCCATGCTGACAGAAACTTCTTCCTCCTTCAGCACAACATCCACTGCTGATGACTTATCTTCAAATGTTCCCTCTTTCGGTGGTACTGACTGCTCTGGACCAGAAGAAGTTTTGACCCTAGCTAACTTATCTTCTGAAACTTGTTTGCTTGGTAGAACTGCCTGCTGAGATTTTACATCCACACTGACACTTGTCTCTATGGCAGCAGTTGCTGGTATGTTTTCCATAAGGTCAGACAACTTCTCCAGTCTCTCACTTGTTTCTTCTTTGTCCAGCTGCTCAGCTTTTTCGGAAACGGTAGGGCTCCTAGAAGCTTCCACCAGTTGCTTCTGAGTATATTCAGATATAACAGTTTTAATATCTTCATCATGGTGACTCTCAAATTCTTCAACGTCAACCTCTTCTTCTTCCCCATCCCTGTCTTTCATTTGCTTCACATTATCTTTCTTCAAAACTGGCTCCTTTACTAAGTCCTTGTCTTTTTCTTGTGGGAGAGATGTCTGTCTAGGTCTGGACTCCTGTTCTTGCTTGCTAACATCCCTGACAGCAACCTTCTTTTCTTCCACATTGATCTTGCTGTTGTAATAAAAAAAAAAAAAACACACACAATTAATAAAAAACAAATGTAAGCTACTTGATCACCTGAGTAATGAAAATAACTGTTTCCCATCCGTTATTAGAATCTTTCAATGCAATTACACATCCCTGCAATGACTTACTTAAGCATGTAAAATTATTATAATGTTGCCTTCTTTTTTTGTTGGTACCTGCAAATATCGCCATGTTTATCTCTGTGACTGTTTGAATCAGGCTCGACATCTGCGTCCTCTGATTCTTCTTCCTTCTCTTCATCTCTACACACAATACCAAATTTACGAGCTATTTAGTGAACAGTTCATAGATCAGAGTGGAAGAAAGAAGGGATGCATAGAAGAAAAATAACAAAACAAAACCAAACACTGATTATAGCAACAATGTTGTGCTAAACATAGTTAAGCTACACAAGTAAAAAACATTATTAGAAAAAAACAGATTTAAATGCACAAGGGCACCAGTTTTGTTCATATCAGAATTGTTGCACCAATCAAAACATGCTTTCAACAAAGAAAATCTCGTAATAGTCCTTAATCTCTTAAGCTTTTTGGTATCTGCAAACTAAACCTTAAGCATTTAAAAAAAGAAAAAAAGAAAAAAAGATACAGCCCACGATAAAAACAACACTTACTGGTCACTTCCATCTGCATCCTGGGACTCTTCTTCTGCATCTTCAATCTCACTTGTGACCTCTGTCCCAACCTTGACCCCTTCCTCCTCCTCAGATTCTGCTGCTGACATGTCACTTTCTTCTTCCTCTTCATCCTCTTCATCCTCCTCTTCACTGTCTTCCTCAGAAACCCCACTTTCCTCTTCTTCCTCCTCTTCATCTTCCTCTTCGACTGAGGATAAAGGAAAAGGCAGTCACCTTAATAAGTGTTTTCTTTGCCAGCATCAACGACTTGCTTATTTTAGTGTGATCCTTGGGTTCAAGAATAATCTTCCTCACCATAAAGCCTTGTTGGCAAAGAAACGTATCAAGAAATTTTCAGGAAAGTAAAAGTGGAATTATAAGAAACATTATTAGAAATGACAATGCAGACCAGCTGATGCATCCTTTTCATCTTCAGATTCATCGTCACTGTCACTGCTGTAGATGACTCTTCGACTGGCAGATGGTTTGGGCGACTGGCTAGTTTCCTGGTCAACATCTGCAGGAAGAACATGTGTGAGGCTTAACTGTAAGTTTGTGACAGTAATCATCAAAGAAATAAAACCTAGAAGGAATAGAAGCTTATATCTGCAACCCTCCCCCCAAAAAAAGAATAAAATAATAAAGGCCAATACAAAAAAAAAAAAAAAAATTTCCAACGAAAAAGAAACAAAAGCTGAGACATGAATAAGTACACAGCATATTTATTTACATAGAGGCATATGCAAACAAATGGATGTATACACAGCTCATGCTCCTAAAAAATATACCATTTTTTGTGGTAAAATTTCTTTCTTCGAGTACTTACCAGATGACAGGATTATATGGAGATCACCCTCTAGCTACCTCAAATCCAGCTGTCCAAGGACGTGCAACACGGTAGGGACCTGAATTCAGCTCAGCCCCCTCCCATCCCACCTCTCATGCTAGTGAGCCTCTATAGTCTATACTCTAGTTTTTTGCCTGGACTGAATCAGGAACCCACTGTGGGGACATGGGAGGGAGCCAGGTGGCATGTCATCCGGTAAGTACTGGAAGAAAGAAATTTTACCACCAAAAATGGTATTTCTTCGTACTGTACCAGATGACATGACTATATGGAGAATAACTCAATCCTCAATGCATGGAGCTTCCAGCTAGGGAAACCACTGTCTGTTAAACAGCGCTGCATAAGCTGCCTGAATGACTACTAAACCCAGGCTGTAAGAGATTACACTGAGAAAACTTTGTCTTACCATTTCACACTGGTAAGAACCAACACACGCCTCCCTGAGTGAGGCCAACTTCTTGGGGTAATTCCAGAGTGCTCTCACTAAATCCTGGGGCATAACCTCCTAGGACCCTGTTCATGAAACACTGCCTTCAAAGGCAAGGAAGAAGCGGGCCACTGACAGGTGCAACAGGACACTAAAAAGGCGTCAGCGAAGTCTAGGCTGGTTGCATAATCGTGGAACATTTCATGAATAGCCTTCTCAAGACTATAGTGAAATTCTCGCTTCGCAGAGACATCTCTATCCCCTGTCTCCTGGCCCTGGAGAACAAATCAGTGCACACGTGCAGGGAGGTCTATTCTGAAAGACAGGCACAGTCCCTCGCTGATCACCACATAGACCCCAAGATCTGCGGTCCGAAAAGTCTCCCACTGAGCGAAATGTCTCCTCAGTGTCACTCAGGCTGGAACCGTGGGAGCTGAGTCGGAAAGTGAAGGGAGGCGAAGCGGACGTGAGGACGTCTAGTCTCAAAACAGACTTCTCTCCCCGTCCCTGGCTGCCGGGTAACTCCATTAACCACCGGACTGAAAAGGCAGGCTGGTGCAGGCTGTACACCCTCCCACTGGTGGACGCCCTCTGGAACGCTGAGGGCAGAGCTGCCTGCTTCCAACTAGCACCCGTTATAACTCCGGAGTCCACGACAGCGAAAGAGGCTTGGTGACTTACCTGCTACTGCTTAACTTAAGCGTAGGCCGTCATTCACTAAACAACGGATGGTCTTGTATCGCTCCGCCGGCAAAACACTTGCTAAATGCCGCACTCCTTAACCAGACCCAAGCGCTTCACGTACATCTTAAAAGAAGTCAACAAAGCTACATAAATACGCTTGCACACACAGAAGGAACGAAACTTTCAGCTACGTCAACACCCCACCCCCTTGCTACCCACATGGCCACAAAGGCCCCGTGTCGCACACTGCCCTGGGGAGCGGGATGGAGGTGTCAAAACCATGGCCACCTACTACACGGCATTGAACACCATTCACGACAGTAACAGCAAGCGATGCGACATATAGCATAGACAGCAGAAAACATCACCGCACTTCACAGGCCTCACACGGCATATCCAAAAGAATCGAGGTAGCTGACACACGTCTGAACTGCGTCAAGCCAGGCAAAAACTGGAGTAGAGAGGCTCACTAGTGTGACAGGTGGGATAGGAGGGAGCTGAGCTGACTTCAGATCCTACTGGATTTGAGGTAGCTAGAGGGTGATCTCCATATAGTCATGTCATCTGGTACAGTAGGAAGAAGAAACTCATAAACACACAAAAGAACTTTAAAAAGACAGAGCTAAATATCTGTGATCTGCTAATGCTTTATTTTAAAAAGAATATTTTTATACAAGTATGAATTACCAGATTCTGCTTCTTCAGCATCCTCTGTCTTGTCTGGCTTATCCTGAACAGTACTCTCATCTACTGATGGTGAGGGTGGACGGAATTTTTTCTGCAGAAGCAAAATAGTTTTTCGATTATTTAAAATGACCATCTACTTTAGTCATTAGCATAGTTGACAATAATTGCTTACTGTAGTTATCATATAAACTTCCAGTAATCTATAAAGATCCATTTAGCTATTTTGTTAGATGGGTTTTTTTTCAAGATATCATGCTAGGTCATCTATCGACTTGTAGCAAAGTGAAGTCCACCGGTATTTTTGTACCAATACGTGAGACAGCCATGGCACCAATAGAGCTGTGGTTTGCCACTTTTGTCTTCTCTATTCTGTGCCAGAAAGGGGGGGTTTGTGTGTGTGTGGGGGGGGGGTATCTCCAGTACCTTGAATGATGGCAGACGTGGCATGCTACCACGAATGCCCAGCAGGCCTCCACTTCCAAAGCCACTAAAGCCAAATCCACTCTCCAGTCCTCCTTCTTTGGTCCACGGATGCCGTGATTCAAACAATGATGCTATTGTCGAACTGATGCCCTCTGTTGCATTGGGCAGTGATGGTTTGCTAGGCTTTTCCACAGGTTTGTCCACCACTGATGTGACCGCCTTAGGAGGAAGCTAGGAAAGATTACATCAAGTTAATGCCTTTTTTCAATTATAACACAAGAAGATTAAATCAATTAAAAACAATTGAATATTATGATGTAACAAAGTATTATTTACTTTTTAAACTATTGAAAAGTTTGACCGAGGTATCTAAATTCAATGATTAGTTAAAAAAATATCTTCTAGATCTCTAAAGATAAAGAGGCAAAAGATAAGAAGTTGAAAATTTCAAGCATCCAAACTGCATACAGAACAATCCAAAAAAGCTGGATTAACTGTACGTCTGAAAACAGACCTCAGTGAGCAAAATATCTGTCATATATTTTTTAAAGCTTTATGACAGTGCAAAACAGTTTTCAAATGAGGAACTTGACCTATACACAACAACAAGATAGCACTTTCCATATTCTATGTGAACAACTACCTTTTGAGGACACAGGTCTACAACCACCAATAGCATAGTAAGGTCCAACTTGTTACATTTTGATTATCCACAGATACATCTAATTCACATATGGCTCCAGCTTTCACACTGGCTATGGCCATGACAACATAAGCATTTATAAACATAAGCATGTGCATTCCTTACATCATCAGGGTTTTTCACCCCTCAGCTCAGTCTTGGCAAGGAAGGGGAGTTAACACTGAAGAAGACTTTTAAAATACTACATAATAACTAGACTTGTAAATGAAAGGCTTGTTTACAATCACTAAATGATTCCAATGAAATCCGAAGTATGACTATGATTATGAAGCATAAGCAAGATTTTGTCTATCATTGAGTTTGTGCTATATACACTGTTTCATCACCTGAGATTGTGGCTAAAGTTTTCAACAGAGTGAAATAATGAGATCACAATTCGCTCATGAATTTGACCATTTCATTTTTCTTTTTATATAGAAGTAAATTTTATTTTAAATCCAGAATGTTGTGTTTCAAACTTATGAAAGTCTCCAAACATGCGTAAAATATTAACATAGTGTATAAGATCACACGTGTAAATGCACATGGAAAAGGTCACTGGTCATTTCACCCCAGTCATATCGCCCAGTAGCCAAAGTCAACTTGTCCCAGCTATGTCCATTTCCTACCAATCAATCAATCAATCAATCAATCCTCTTCATGCTAGTTGCACATAAGGCCTCAACCAGAGCCCGCCAATGATGTCGATTGGCTGAAACCCGCTCCAGGCGACCCCATGTCCAGCCCTTTCCTTTCATCTCCCTTTCCACTGTTCTTCTCCAGGTTTCCTTTGGGCGGCCTCGTTTTCTTCGGCCGTCTGGAGTCCATCGTAGGGCGATTCTGGAGAGGTCTGCTGTCTGCTGGCGGAGCAAATGTCCAATCCATCGCCAACCCCTTCATTGAACCTGCGTGGTGATGGACTCGGTTTCAGTTCTTTGGTGGAGTTCTTCATTGGTGATGGTGTTTGGCCAAAAGATGTTAAATATGCGCCTGAGGCATCTGTTTTGGAAGATGACAAGCCTGTTACTGATGTTTTTGGTCATCTTCCATGATTCTGATCCATAAAGGAGGATGCTGATCACATTCGACTTGAAGATTCTCAGCTTGGTCTTCTGGCTGATGTTTTTTGCCTTCCATGTGCTCCTGAGTGTTTGGCATCTTGGACCCAAGATAGGTAAAGCTGAAAACTTCCTCAATCTCTTCTCCATTTAGTTTGATGTTTTCCTGGACTCTGGGGTTCACTCTCATACTTTTCGTTTTCTTTGCGCTGACCTTCAAGCCAAGGTTGCCAGCTGTTTCTGAGAAGGCATTTGTTTTCTCCTGCATGTCTTGGTGGCGGTATGACAACAGGGCAATGTCATCGGCAAAGTCCAAGTCTTCCAGCTTTGTTGTTGCTGTCATAGTCATGGTCCATTTGATCCCTCTCCTCTCTCTGTCGATAGAATTCTTCATGATCCAGTCCATGGCCAGGATGAAGAGGAACGGCAACACAATGCAGCCCTGCTTCACCCCAGTACTGACGTTGAAGGGGGCTGTAAGCTCCGTGTCACAGACCACCTGAGATCTGAAATTGCTGTACAGCATTGCAACGACCTGGACAAGTTTTGCTGGGACTTTGTAATGCCTCAGGATCTTCCATAAGGACTCACGGTGGATGCTGTCAAAAGCCTTCTCCAGGTCGATTAAGTTGATGTACAGCGGTGTGTTCCACTCGTTGCTCTGCTCCAGAATGTGACGCAGAATGAAAATGAGTTCAGAGCAGGATTGCCCAGGGCAAAATCCTGCTTGCTGAGGAAGGAGGTCTTTCTCAACGGTTGCCGTCAGTCTTGACAAAACAATCTTGCTGACGACCTTGATGAGGGAAAGAAGTGTTATACCCCTCCAGTTATTGCAGTCTCCAAGATCTCCTTTCTTGGGTAACTTGAAGATGAGTCCTGTCATCCACGCATCGGGGATCTATCCTGATTCCCAAACTTGCCTGAAGATTTCGGTCAACATGGGAGCTGTTACATTCACATCTGCTTTCAACATCTCTGCTGTTATTCCATCTGCCCCTGGTGCTTTGCCGCTTTTCATTGCCTTGATTGCTGCTGTCACTTCTTCCAGGCTTGGCGGGTCTGTGCAGATGTCAAGGTCTGTATCTGCTGGCTGGATGTCTGCAAGCTGAGGGGGATCTGGTCTGTACAGAGCTGACTCAAAATGTTCCCTCCAGCGCTGTAATTTTTCTGCCTCTCTCTGGACAACATTTCCGTTCATGTCTTTCACTGGTACTTCACTGTTTCTGAACCTGTTGTTTAGGAATCTTGCTTTCAGAAGCCTGGGTCCATAAGGCTTCCATTCCAGCAGTATCTTTTCAGTTTTCCTATTGAGGAGTAGTGCTACTCCTTCAGAGTGTTGTTGGTCGTCTGATCTTCCTGAGAACAGAATAGTATGTCCTGGCACTAGTCCCCTCTTTCCTGTGTCGGTCCATCCGACCTCGCTTACTCCCAGAATGTCCAAGTTGTAATTGTCAAACTCATTGTCTAGTTGGGTCAACCTGCCAGTCTGATACAAGGTCTGGACGTTCCAGCACCCCGCCCTCAACTTCTGCTTTGACTTCAGTAAATCCACTATCGGGGTGCCATCTCCCTCTCGGGTTTGACTGTCATCTGTCATAAGTCCAGACCCCTGGTATGTTTCATTACCTTCGCCATCCGTGACGAGTGCTCTAGTGTTGGTTTCTGTAACGTGCTTTTTTCATATGGTGGGGTTGTTAGCCCTACCACAACCTAATTTACCTCTAGGTGAGGTGTCCACCTTAGTCGCCTCTTACGACATGCCTGGCTGGATGGCAGGGATCCTATTGTTACAATGCTAGCTAGGCAAGCATAACCCGGGGCCCCATGGAGGCCATTTCATACCGGGCAAGACCATTTCGTCCCAAGACTGAAAATTAAAATCATCTCAGGCCCAAAAGATGAATCGATAACCAATGATACAAGTAGCTATTACTGTCAAAAATTACTGAAAGAGCCATTTGTTGTTCAAGAAATATAGATATGCAAGCTCAGGTGCCTATTTTAAATAGTCATGCAAATAGTTTACCCACCATTTTACTAAACAAGAATGGCTGCTTGGCAATACGCATGCAGAAAACAAATCTTACAATGGCAAATAAACGTGATTTTTCTCTTTAAAAAGACTTTTCAATTTAAGATTTTGTCATAATTTTTATTATGACCTTGTAATATTACTTTTTTCCTATTATTATATACAGAGAGGTTGCTGATCAGGCAGGCTGGGACAATTTGACTTTTTAATCTTGGGACGAAATGGACATAGCTGGGAAAAACTGACAGGCTGTAGGACGATACGACTGGCGCAACATGACCAGCCCCCATGGAAAAAGATACCAAGACTGGTGCTTTACCACCAACCCCTTACACATGAACGTGTTCATTCAATCACATGCTTGTGTAGCAGGTGCATATATTATGAACACATATGCAGAAATGCTGATAAGTAACTTTTTAAAACACTAGACTTTTCATAAAACAGGAAAAGAAATGCAAATTGTAACCTTCTCCTGAAATTTTAAAATAAGCAAAAATGTAACTTTTATGTCTAGATCAGTAGGGACAGGCATGTACACACATGCACATATACACAAACTCTCTTTCTCACTTCATAATTAGGCAAGCTTACACAAATTCATGAGCAATACCTTTGACTTCTGCTCTTCAGCATCCCACCAGGACTCAAAAGCCTTGAAAGCAGAGTTCTCCACCATCTTCTTACATAAATCCTTTTGCATCACAGCCTTGAGATCACTTACAAACTGATTCAAAACATACACAAACTGCTTGTCTATCTTCTTGTGTTCCTCCTCTTTGGCTGCAAAGTCAGCCTGTAACTGTGCTGTCTGATCCACTACACCATTGGGAAATGTGGCACCATTGAATCCCTGATTGAAAGGGCCACCATTTCCTAAGAAGTTTTTCGCACCAAAACTGTTGAACCCATAGGGAACTCCACTAGTCTGCCAAGCACTGATGGGTGGAGGCTGGGTATACAGGCCAAGGGAAATCCCTGATGAGTTGAGGTTGCTGGTGATTGGCTGGTTGACCTGCAACCTCTCTTCTCCGCTGCTGATGGAGGACAAGCTCATGTGGTCATCGTCGTCATCAACAACGTCCATATCACTGCCTTCATCTTTGTCAACCTCTTGTATCACAGGAGTCTGCTGCACTGTTTCTGCCACAGCCGATGATCCTGCCTGGTTTGCCCACCCCCCGTTATTGAAGCTCGAATTGGAATTATCGTTAAAATGGCGCATTTCTGAGGGCGTGCTTGGGGTGTGAGGTGTGCCAGGAGTGGCCTGGGGATGTTCCTGAGATCGACCCGGTGGCAGCTCATCATCCACAGACACCGAGCCTCGAAGAAGACTCTGGATTCTTGATTCAAGACTCATGAACCTCGGTTCCTCTTCCGGTTCATCGTCAGGAGTTTTTGGCCTGGTATGTTTCTCGACTGAAGGTTTGGGTGTGGCGAGAGCTCGCTCACTACCATCCAGTCGACTGCTGCTGCTGCTACCCGCTGACCCATTACCATCTCTAGCCTTATGACCCCGGTCTCTATCCCGATCAATGCTGTCCCTATCTCTGCTTTGCTCTCGTTCTTTGTCTTTCTCTCTCTCCCGCTCATGATCTCTGTCTGCATCATAGTCTCTTTCTTGATGTTTACTCCTGTGCCTATCAGGTTCTGCTTCCCTTGACCGGCTCCTCTCGTGATGCCCATGGTCAGATGGGGTTTTGATGGCTTGCTGCTGGGACTGGTAGTGGCCAACTGGGGTGAGGGGTGGTGGCTCTGAAGGCAAGGGGGGTGGAGGAACCTTGGGATCAAAGTTCATAAAGCTATTGTTAAAATGTGCTGGAGGTTGGTGAGGGGGTGGTGGCATACTGTACGGTGTAGGAGGTGGTTGCTGCTGCTGCTGATGATGGTGGTGATGGTGGTGGTGATGATGTGGCTGGTGATGATGCATGCTGTAGTTCATCTCACTGGCGGGTGTGTAGCCAGAGCCCTGTAGATCTCCACTGTACATGCTTCCAGGTGTGAACGTAGCTTGACTGTATGGTGTACCCGAGGAAAAACCCATGTCACTAGAATGACTGCCAAAACCACTCTCTGAAGGAGGATAGCTGAACTGAGACTGCAGATTTCCACCACTGTACTCAAAGTCATCTGGGTCATAGGCGTCAGTGCTGTTGCCAGCACTGTAGCCATTGTTGCGGTCTCTTTTATTGTTGGGTAGTTCAATTCTAGGCCTTTCGAGCAATTTTTCTTCAATAATCCGTTGTCGTTCTTTGCCTGTAAAATTGCCGTAAATGTAATCCCTAAATTTTAATCATGGACACTAACAAGTTAAATATATATGTAGTACATATTTAAAGTAACAACAACAAAAAATTATTCTGACATCAATTTATCAGAACATAAAAAGAGTACATGTTCCTTTTGTCAAAGTTACCATTTTACAATTGCACCTAATCTGAAAAAATACTGTGTGACAGAAAAGATTTACCTAACGTATCAACAAACACGTTCATGATATTGCCCATCTTTGAGGTTCGGTTGAGCTTTTCAGCACACAATTTTGCTGCTTTTGAAGATGAGTATACCACCTGTAGCACAAAAAAAAGAAGTGTTTGAAGTCTCACACTTGTGTGGGAAGCAGGTGGAACAAAACAACAAAAAACTGATATTGAGGTTTATCAATGCTGTTGGTAACAGGGAAAATGGTTGAAATCTGAAGTGTTTAAAAAGAAAAATTGGACTTTCTGTACATTCTGTTTCAAGCACTGATCAATAGAAAAAGACAACACTATCAATTTGTAATAAAGGTTCACTGCTGTCAGATCCGGCAGTAAGCTTATGTCATTTCTCCAAAAGCGTACATCAGAGGTTAGAGTTTTAAAATAATCCACAATCTTATAAAGGGACCAAACACAATCCTTGTTAATCACAAGAAATTTTAAAAAGAGGCAAAGAATTCCAGTGAAAGCACTTTAAAAACATAAACTACTGCTCCTAAAATAATTCTAGTACAGAATAATTATTATTGTTTCCCTCTGCTTTATCTATTCACTGGATTTTTTAAATATGGTGTGCATCCATCTAGAAAAGCTGATACTCATTACCTGCTTAAGTCCATTATTAATCTCATTATCTGGAAAAAAACTATCAATCTGTGTACTTTGTTTAAAGAAATACTATGAAGTCAAACATAATGTAAATGATATAAAATTATACTTGAATTAAATGATTGGTGCATCATCATGAATAAAAACATAAAATGTTTTCAAAATACCTTTCCAATACCCAAGTGTTTCCGGTTTTTAGGGTTGTAATAAATACGAACTTCTTCAATTTTGCCATAGCCTTTGCACATGTTTTCCAGAAAATCCTTGTTGATATTGTCATTAAGGTTTGTGAATGTCACCTCCTTGGGAGGAGGTGTTCCAACATAGTACTGGTCATACTGGAATTCAAAACAAAAAGGAAAAAAAAAAAGACTGGTACAGCATATCAGTCATTCACCACATTTAGCATTAAATAATATGAAACCATATAAAAGAGCTACTGCACTTAGAAGTCCATGAAAGTATGTGTGCGTATTTCCATTAATATAATTAAAATGAGGAACAAATTTAATAGCATAGAATCAAGTTGAATTTCTAAAAACAACGGAAATGACATATTTCTATTTCATAAAACGTTGCTTTTCCTATGTCACAGAAAACAAACCCTGCAGTTTAACCCTCTTAGGACAGCTAAAAATTGTAAAATTTCAATCACTGGCTTTTGACTGAAGATTGTAAAGACGACAGTGGGTGAAGTTTGTTTTTTATTATTGCTGCTCTGAGTTAAACATTAGAGCAAGAAACCTATATATTTATGGAAAAGACAAAAATTGAACATTGCAATAAAAAGTAATGAAAATCGCCTTGCCCGTGCTAAGCCATAAATGAGGCCCACCGCCCTATAGTGGTCAAAAATATTTCCTGAAACCTTAAATTGAGGAACTGGCAAATCTGCTGGCTGTCGTCTGTACCAAATACGTTGAAGACGTGGGTCTTTAGCCTCGACAACAGTTCCATCCTGTAAAAAAGTTTGGTAGATTTCTGATATAAATGATCATACCATATGTAGAAAAACTTCAAACATGAACAGAAAGCAATTTTTCGCTCTCCACACACATGCTCCCCATCCCCCAAATAGTGGTAATGAAAATGGTTTCTATATGAAGGATATTTATTTTTTTAGCTTGCCAGAAAAGAAAACAGTAGCCTTTAATACTAAATCATGTTTATCATTTTTGGATTCCATATATCAATTACTTGCTACAAATTGTGGCAAATATCTCTATCCCAATGTTCCAAATGTTTGCATTCAAAAACTATCAAAATAAGCTGAAAAAAAATCAATGTGCATTACCTTAGTCATTTGTAGATTTTTTAGCAGGAAAAGCATTTAAATTTCAAGCTATTTCCTACAAAACAGTTAAGGCCCGTTACCTATTATCATAATAACAAAACAATATTAAAAACAAATCATAAATAAGATATGAAAATCTTGAAGGCAGCATTTTTTCATCCACTCTGATATGTGTGCAAAAGGTGATGACCCTAAGGGGTCACATCCCAAGGGGAGTGAAGCACACCATTCTTACCTCCCTTGATAAACATGATTAAAAGATGTCCAAAACGATGTGGAGCTTTTTTATATATATCTTTTGATCTTTCAAGCTTTGAATTAATCTTTTAATGATAATAAAACTGTCTTACCAAATTTTTTTATGGCTTTCCTTAAAAATAGTATCTCTTAGCAAATGCCACTCGGCCTCATTAGGCTATTTCAAATAGGCCTACACGTTCCCTTAAATTTTTTTTAAATTTTATTGTCTTTTCCTTTCATAGTCAAGTAAACGAGATTTAAGATGTTGAATGAGACTTCCACATCTCTACATCAACAATGCTTTGTTTCAAGTTAAAACGTTTACTGAAACTGTAACTGACATGGAGAAAACGTCACAGAGTTTCAAGACTCATCTGGATCATAATTTGTAAGTAATACACGTTTTGCTGTCCTGGCTTCCAGCTTACATGCTGGATGTTGGAAAGAATACTTTTTTGTCGCAAGCCTTACCGAGCTGATTCCATCAAATCTGTAAATTTTCTGGTTTCCCTTGTAGATGTGTATCTGGGGGTCTACTATTAGTTTGTAGTTTCGACGTTTCTTGTCTGCCCCATACGGAACTTCAACTGGTGGTCTGTGAAGTCCATTCATATCTGAAACAAACAGCAACATCGATTATTACAGTATGTCACTCTGCTTTAAATAATAAACAAAAACATAAAAATAAATTGCCGCGATTTCCAGGCAAAACAATGCGATAAACTCTCACTAGAGTGGTTCGGTCGCCGATCGTATTCCATGGCTATGCTGTTCTGTATAGCCGACTAGCCGGCCAGAACGCATAGCCAAAGCCCTCCAATAACAGTCTGATTGGATGTTTATAGAATAAAATGTAAGAAGATCAAATGACAAGCAAATAAAGATACTGTCATAGCACTCTACTCCGTTCCACCAACAAATTCACGATATCCCACAATTCCAGGCTGTAAAGATAGCCTACATCTTTTCTCTTCGTATTACTCTACTAGTGTTAGTTAGAATTGAGAGGGATATATACAAAAACTTTAAAGTTATATAAATTAATTACTTTTTATATAAAACTGTTATGATATTACGAGACTAACATAGTTATGAAATGTGCGATCCGTTTTTTGATTGGACCATCCAAAGCGACGCTAAGCAATCTTCTTGCACGTAGCTCGGGCTCATGGAACATTTAGCACGCGGAATGGAAGGACCAACTCGACACTGACTAAAAATGGACGATACTACCCAAGTAAAGCCTTTGGACAACACACTCAAACGATTCCTAAATCTTATCGCTAAAGATCTCGTTAAAGGTGAATTGTTTGGGTTTTTTTTTTGTAGGTTTGACTACATCTTTATCCGTAGCTTACATGCTACCTCGTGGTACGTGCCGACATTTTAGTAGGCAGGTGCATTTCAGTTGAAAGGGTTCGGCTGTTCTGGTGAAGCCGTCTTCTACAGCACAACTAAAAACAAAAAGTGATGTTTTTGCGACGTTTAAAATATCTATCAGAATTTAACTTTTGATTTTCGCTTGATTTATGAAACTGCGACTCGAACTGTATTATAAAGAATTGATGTGGTTTAATTAAGTACTATTAAAGATATTGGATTGATAAAATCGATTCGATTGAAGTAAAAACCATTATTAAAATATATGGTGTTAATGATCGTCGTACTTTTAATATACTTATACATATGATGGATGCAGATGAGACTTATCATTTTTGCGGATGTCCGTTTTCATGTTGATGGTCGGGTCTTACTGCTGTTAATTTGCGTACATACAATTGCAGGTGTTGATAAAAATTTTTGTGACAAGAATCTGAAGAAATATTTTGACTGCATCGTACAAGGTCTTCCAGATGGCGATGATTTAAAAACAGCTGCTCTTCAAAACGTTACCAGTTGTTATAAGTTCTTTATCAGGTGAGTACTTTGAAAAGTAAGATTTAGTAGAAAAAGATGGGTTGGAAATTAAATCTTAAAATGTTTGTTGAATGTGCATACAGCTGGGTTGTCTTACCCCAGTCTTGTACAAGAGAAATAAAGAAAGACAGTGTAAGCATGAGCATGTTTCGTGTTGCATAAATTTAAAATAATGAAAGCAGGGCTTCTGCTAAGGCTAAATTCTTTGGGGTCCCAGGCTAACTCTAAGGGGTCCCTTTACAATGTGAAAAAAAATCAAATCAACGATGATTTTAAACACGCTGTCAACGACATCTTGAAAATAGGTTAATGGAACTCTTTCCGGTAAGGGGAAAAAAATACTCAGTGCAAGGGAAGTTCAGAGGTAATTCTAGGATTTCAAAATGAGGGGCCCTGGGGCCCTCTCAATGGAAAAAAAGGGGTCCCTCGAAACAAACACATTTTCACTGCTTTTTCTAATAAATATTTGGTATACAACAAAATACTTCATTAATCACAAGAAATTGAAGATTAATCACATAGATATCTTTTTCTTCTATATCGATAAATTATCTTTCATCATCATTAGTGTGATCATAGCATCCTAAATTTGCAAACCAATTAGTCTTTGTGTCCATCTCATTGGGCTATGAGCTAATGTTTAGACACTTTTCATTTGTCTCATTAGTGCAGGGGTTTAAATGTTTCTCCTTGAGGCAACTTCTACGAGAAGACTTTATTAGGTTTTGATGACCAAAGCCTCCTCTCACCCTGCATTGTGGTATAGCAAAAGGAGGCACAGCTTTCCAAGAACCAGCAAATTGGGAAATGAATCCCTGTAAAAATCAAATAACAGTTTAAACAGCTTGTGGAATCTCTCCGATATGCATTCTGCATTACAGTTTCTTTGACCATCCTCTAAACATGCTGCTTTGTCAAGCCAGATTTTACTGAATTTGCTGCCCACTTGTGCTGGTTTTCCAAAGAAATCTGTTAAGATATTTAATTCTTTGTCTCCACAGGTTGGTCTGTCTTTTGCAGACAGGAAAAAGATGGGGCGCATGGAAAGAACTCAAAAATGCAGAGGCAACATCGCATACATCTTTTGGGAACCTGTCATTAATGTTCTTGCACAGATTGTCGTAAAAGCAACCCTGACAGCTTCTGTGTCTTGTGATGTTGTATCAAGTTCACAACCTGTTATTTTTAACTGTTATATAATACCGCCGGCATAAGTTCCGAAAAGGTCATGACAGAAATAAATCAGAATTGAAAATAGTTTGAAAATTGAAATCTTTCTGAAGAATTTCAGCCTCCAAAGAGTGCCTGTGGTCGGAAGTCATGTCTCTGCAGCGTTCTCGTTCGGTATTTAACACACCCCGGGTTGTAAACGCGTTATTCTGATTGTTTTATGCACAATTATACTCTCATGCCTTCCTCCTCGTTTATTAGCCAAGGCCATTTCTTCAGCCATTACATGACAGGTTCTTTGCATGCGTGGTTTTTACGTGCGGTCTCTTGTCTCAATTTGTCTATTTCGTTGTCTACATTTTCAGTTCCAACAATGTGTGCGGCACACTATGATGAGTTTCTGTTTCTTTCTGTCCTTGTCGAATTCTACTTTCCGGGGCATCTTCTGCTGTTCTTGTCGTGAACGAAAAGTCAAACAGAGTTGACAGTCGCGTTCACTTCGTTTTCAACTCGCTTGCTTCCAATAGCCTTTGATCTCCCCCGCCCCAAATGTTTTCGCTGTGGGCTTTGAAGTGCCGCATCGCGTGTTCAAAAATGCGCCGGCCACAGTATTTTTGCGGGCGTATGGTCGCACTGACTTTCAGACTATGCGCCCCTCAGCGATATTTTGCGGGAATCCCGCAAGGCCGCAGCCTAGAATTACCTCTGAATTTACTCTCACCTGTAGCAGACGATAACAATAGATTGAGCTACGATGTCAGACACTACACTTACCTAATTTTGTACCTGTTGTTCGCCCAAATTTGAAGGGGTCCCCTGGGACCCCATTGACGAAAATTGAAGGGGTCCTCCGAACTTTTAATGCGTACTGTACGCAATTTTTTGCGTTAGCAGAAGCCCTGAATGAAAGTAATCATTTTCTTGTGATTTTTACTTAGGCCTATAGGGAAGTGCGCAAAACTTCATCGAAAAAGAAAGGCCTTGAAAATGCTAGTTCTTTGTACCCTTCCCATTTCTGCTCTTGCTACTTGTCTACCCATCTTTCTCTGTAGAATCACTATATTCTCTGTTCCTGTTACTTGGTGCCTTTTTTGTGTTTTCAATCTTTGTTTTCTGTTTGTTGTCAGTACTGTCGCTTATTCTTCCGTCCCGCATCTTCTATCCATTAAGTCCATGTTTCTTCTCTGTTTTACGGGCTAAGAGCATGCTCTCTATGAGTGTGAATATGCGCTCTAAAAATCATTTATTATTATTAAAAGAGCAGTAATCAGTTGACGACGTCTCATGGTGTAAATCCAAAAAACAGTGCTGTTGCAGAAGCTAATGGAGAATACCCTAATACCAGTATCAAGGAGGAGGCAGAGTTTCCAAGTCAACATCCTCTTGGTGAGTTTGCATATCTTTACATGAATGTGGTCTTTCCTTACAGCTTAACATAAATACCATGTTGCATATAAAAACCAGAGACCCCATTAAGCTTTATTTCCATTTCCTTTACTGTCAAAAATGCATATACAGGTTGTGCTTCTCAGAGTCCTAAACCATTCAGTCCGCCTATCATGAGAACTGTTTAGCCAAAATAAGCATACCTATGAGTCATGTATGATTTATTCTCTGTGACAGTGATCACATCTCATTAGCATGATTGCAAAATGTGTTGGTTGTGTTAGGTACACTTGACCTTGACATCCCTCTCTATTGCTTTCTTACCATCATACTGACACAGTTTGGAACTGGTATGATCTGCATCCAGTCTATGGTGATTGCAGGTGTTGATGGTTGTGTAAGGCACTATATCTTTACCTGCTACTTAGAAGTACAGTATTCTTGCTGCTCTTAACTCTGTGAACCCGCTGTATGAGATTGTCTGCCCCTTTATCTGAATTGTTTTTACATTAAAAGCTTTTAGGTATGGCCTCATTGTCCATGTTTGTAAGAAATATCTTTAATAATTGAGAAAACTTTTCAGCTATTTTTTTCCTGCTCTTCATCTGTATCCATACACTTTGTTCAAGTTTGCCACGGTGTCGCGTTACCACCTTTTGGCGTAGTTGGATGCACACCCGCAGCTGCTCACACAGTCAGCACAAATGCTCACTCTACCAGAGGCGGGACACGATGTGCCTATTGAACCCCTGATGAACGCAGACCACCACAAAGGCGAAAAGAACATTACAAAAATAACTTTAATAACACACACAAAAAAGTGGAAAATACATAGACACATACACGATTAAGAAGGTAGAGATGCCCCACGCCCCTCCAGAAAAAAAGATATTACGGTTAGTAAGGGGAGGCATAAAGACAAAGATCTTAACGTGTCACTGTCTTATTAGAGCTCTAAGAGTTCTTGCCCTTGGATCCTTCAGACCCAGCGTTAGATCTAAAGATTTGCACTTTCTTTACACTTTGTTTATGCTGTGTCGTTAGCCTTCGGTGGCCTCTCGCGCTACCACCCCACTGTCTTTCTGGCGCATACAGCCGACCCTCTAATGGTCCTTAGTCCAAGTTGCCTCGTTGATTGACCACACGTCACACGATGAAGGACAGGTGAAGCGAAGAGAGTTGACAAACGTAGAATAGATGCAACTCCCAGCACACAGGAGCGTAGGGGGTGAAGAAGTGAAGACGAAGAACAGCAACAACGATAATGATGACAGGAGTGATGAAAAGTACAGGACAGTGTAGAGGAGCAAGATGATTAGCAGAGGAAGAAAGTCAAAATAAATAGTTGAAGAAAATAAGTAAATCACTCAAGCCTGTGGAGAGAACAAAGGGACATCTGTCACTAGGTGGCTCCAACATGAAATTACTTCCCCTTCTGAGCCCCACCTATAGTTAAGAATAAACACGATCTCACTGAATTCTCCCTTCCCATCAACACTCTTAACAGTAAAAGGGTGCGCATCACAAGCACCGTAACTCATCAATCACATTCTTGACTGGCAGACATTCACTGACTCTCATGGATCTAATTTACAAACGAGCAGAAATGTCTCAAATCTCTCACACAGCAAACACAGACTTGTACACACATAAACGCGCGGCCTCTGGATTGCTGATCTACAAGAAAGAAAAAATTTAAAACTGGCAAAAATGTCTCATCACTCACCCACACGGCTTGTGAAAATGCCCGGCAGTCACTCGCACACGAATCAGCACCGGAAACACACAAATGTCTTTCTCAGACACTGGCGGCTACCTCCCGGCTACAGCATTCAGTTACATACATCAGCCCCATGGACTTTCACTAGCTTCTAGTGGTCGCTACTGGCTACTATTCTCCAATTAGTACCGGCCTCCTGTTCCACTTCTAGCTTCTGTGATCTCTCCTGGCTGCTGTATTCAGTCACATGCACCAGCCCCACGGACTTTCACTAGCTTCCAGTGGTCCCTACTGGCTACTGTTCCCTCAACAGTACCAGCCTCCCATCCCACTCCTAGCTTCTGTAATCTTTCCTGGCTCCTGTGTGGACTTCTGACACATTCCCTAGTGGTCTCTCACTGCTTTCAAACACGTCCTGCTAGAGAAGAGTGCTGCAAAAGGATGTCGGCTCTGGGGTTCGCTACATTGTCTCCCAGGGGCTGGAACCAATGGCCAACGCCCACATCCCCATGCCACGCTAAAGCGCGTGCAGGCCTTTCGCGCCAAAGCTGCGATAGAGGTGGGGGAGACAACTAACACCGAGCCCCCATTGCTAGATACATAGGTGAACTCAGCATTCCAGCAGACAAGGTGTGACGTAACAGGTCATGACCCAGGCTTTCTTTCCTGCGAAATTGGACTGAAATAGTCCTGGATCTAAAGACAAGCATTGCTGCTTCACTGTACTGGGTGCCTTTCTTGCACTTAAAGATCGCTGGTGTAGAATAAAAGATGTCTGACACGTGACACATGTCATCCATTTGCTGACACCTGTGTTTCTTTGTTGTGTGATTGACTGGGTTTGCTTCTGTTGTGCGCACAGTGAATTAACATCACCTCCATTTGGGGAAATGTGCTATACAAATTCAGTTACTGTTATTACACATCTGTTAAAATTTGTAGTAATTCCGTTCTAGCCCTTTCATGTGTGGGTCTGTTAAAATAGTTCTGCAAAAGCAGAGCAGTTGAATATATTGTTTGTATGCCAAAAAGTTTTATGTTAACTTGATATGTTTTCTTCATGTGGTATAGCTGTTCAAGCACTTTTTGTGGCACAGCAGCTACAAACATCAACAAACATAGAAAAGCTGTCAGAGTTTGCAGATGCCTTGATGGTAAATTGATTAACATTTAAGTAAAATATTTAAAGAAGCAGGAACACCATTTTCGGGTGCTGCTTGACTTTGTAGCAGAAGGTTACTGATTTAGGTCCAGTTTTGAACATGTGACTAGACAAATTCTTGGCTGTCCAGCAGGTCTAGGTGAAGGGCGTTTGATTCAGTCATGGATGTAGCTTACCATAGCAAAGATTAAATCAATGTTATGAATCTGCAAAAGTAAAGACATCAGAAGAATATATATATATATATATTGGTTTCATCTTCCACAATCTGATGCTTAGAACACTTTAAAGTAGCTGCATTTACATCCTCTGTTATCGGTAATCTGTAGAACCCTTAATTGTAGTCCATATAAATTGTTTGTAAAGCTTATAAATAAATGTTTTATATTAATGATAAGCAGGTTGATCCAGCCATCAACAGTTTCCTGAAGAAATATGCAGTATCATCACAGGTAATCTTGATTTGACTTTTGCCTTTTGCTGGCATCTTGTTGCAGAACTGTTGTGCCTCTGAGCAAGGTGCAAACAAGTACTGCAGGTTGCTGCAGCTGTTTCCCGGTAGCGACAGCATCATCGTGCTGAAGAAAATTGTGCAGATGTATTTCACGTGAGATTCAGTTTCTTCATTTTTGCTCTCATGAATAGCACTTGAGAGGTTTCAGCAGGACACGTTTTAAATGAGTCTTGGCATCTGCAATCTGTAATAATGTGATAATGGTACTGATAAAATATGTTTCTGGTTCTTTTAATGTTTAATTCTTACAAGTGAGATCATGATAAGGAGTTGTGTGGCTAATTCATAGACTGGCCCTCGATTTGGCATCAAATCTGGGCTTAACCTATCTTTTTAAAAGTTGTCTTGCATAGTCAAGAGTACTATTCTGTCCACTCCTTGGTATTTCCTCCATATATCTAACTGGGTTTTTTATGTAATTGTGCCATCTGGCGCTTGTGTGGTTGCCTGTCTGTTTTTTTCATGTACAGTACATCAAGCTTGCATCCACTTAGTAACATGCACTTACAAATTCAATTGTTTTCATCAGCTGCCATGATGGTGTCTTGTGCTATTTTGGCTACCATGTCCTCTTGGTCTCAGTAGGCAGACACTGCACAAAATGCAGTCTCTCTATACTACTTTCAATGAGAAATATACATGCCGGTTCTTCTTACATTTGAGAAACTTATTATGGCTACTGCCCCCTCCCCCTTTTTTTCAGTGGTTAACAAAGTAAAAGTAGATGCTATGACCTGGTAGAGAATTGTGCACAGTGCTGGACTGTATTTTTAGCTAATTAGTGGCACTTATGATCTGTGAAAGACGAAGCATTTTTTTATGTTATCTTTCTTGTGTTTCAGTGAGCTACAGAGCACAACAGAAAGAATTGTGGCAAATAGGTCCAAAGACCAGTGAGTAGATTGATCTATCTTAGCTATGGGTCTGTGGTATATCTTTTCTAATGTCTACAATTGCATCAACAGCCCATGGCTACATAACCGTAGTCATTAGCTGGATTATTTCCTTTTGTGGTGGCGGTGGTTGGGGGGGCATGTAAGGACATAGATACCAATACCCTGCTTAAGCTGACTATTAGTCCTATATTACGAGTTTCTGTAAACACAAATCAATACACATTAAGAAAGACTGCTTTTTGTTATCGGATCACCAGTTGTTTTGAGCCCAAACCACCTGCCTTGAATCGACCCGGTCGTGATCATCACACTGTAAGACTACATCGTCCCAACTCTGAAAGTCGACTTGACTAAGGCCCTAATAACAATTTATTTCTGATGACACAAGCAGCTGTTAGCATTATCTTTGTTATCATTTATTCTTATGGTTGGAGGGTTGTATTAAATATATATGCAGATATTCAGTTAAAATCAAATGTGTTGCTGGTTGGGCATTCATTTAGCATGAGCTTGGGTTGATTTGTCTTTTGGTGCTGGAATAGGTGTTTGAAGGCAGGTCCATGAATAAACGCAGACTGGTCGACTTCCCTTTTAAGAAACCTCTCAGTTACCATCTTACTTTAATGGATTTTGACAGGTCTTAATAAGCAGGCTTTCTCCTTCTCTTCTTATTCCTTTTCACCCCCAGTAGAGCATAGGGTCACAATTACACCACGCTAGCGAACCCGGTTCTGGGCCTCCCTCCCCAGTTGGGTCCAAGTCATTCCAGCTGCCTCCGCCTCGCTGTGGACCGATCTTCTCCACATCTGTCTGGGTCTTCCAACCCTGCGCCTCCCCTGTGAGTTCCATTCCAGAGCTTGTCATGTTAGATTTTTGGCCGGCTTTCGCAGGGTGTGATCGATCCGGCCCCACTTTCGCTTCTTTGTGTCTTGTCTGGCAGGTTTTTGGTTGGCTCTCTCCCACAGGTATGCATTGAAGATCTCGGGCCATCTGATGTTGAAAATGTGGCGCAGATAGCTGTTGATGAATGTTTGAATCTTGTTGGTGATGGTGTTTGTCACACGCCATGTCTCAGACCCGTACAGAAGGACAGATTCTTCTCTTCTTTTGCTGCGTTGGTAGGTGCATAGCAATGGATGATGGTGATCTTTCTTCCTTTGGAGTTGAACCGAGCTGACATGAGTCGTGGGGAAACTGGTTCCCATGCTATTAGTGTCCTTGCAGCCTCCTGTGTCATCAGTACTGCTACTCCTTGTGAGTAGTCATGGTCAGGGTCTTCGTGTCCAGAGTAGTCTCCCCTGACGAGAGTCTGGTCTGACCGCTGCCATTCCATCTGGTCTCGCACAGGCCAAGGAGCTTGATGCCATAGTTCTTCATCTCCTGTGCTACCTGAGCTGACTTCCCTCTTTCGTATAGGGTTCTGATGTTCCAGGTCCTTATCCTGGTTTTTGCCTTTGCCGTGAGAAGATAGGTCGGCGAGCTGACTTCCCGAAGGCTTTCGTCGACACACGTCATGGGCCCCTCCAAAGAGGGATCTTCCCGTCCAGGCTCTTGTTGTGGTAATATTGTAGTTGTAGTTTCTGTAGCAAGGGTTGTTTTACAGGGTGGGGTTGCTAGCCCCACACCCAACCCTCCTCCTTCATCCGGGCTTGGGACCAGCATGTTACCCAGGGGTTTTTCAGGCGGAGTTAATAAGCAGGCTTACAGTATTATTTTTTCTAGCTTAACTGAGATGATAGCCAGGTATAGTGTGAGCTGAGAAGTATATTCATGATTATGTTTTTCTCCCACAAACTCAGGGCTGCAGAATGTGTTCACCATCTTGAGAAATTCCTTCGATTGTGTCATATGAAACAACCAGCAAGTAATTTGGTATGTACATGAATTTTTTTTTTACCTCCTCTTCCCGTTCAACAGTCAAATAGTTTTTTTTTTAAACCCATATAATAATTGCTGCTTGTCTTAGCTGATCTCGTTTTGTTTATCCACTGTGTGCTTTTGGGTATTGTGTAAATATTACATCTTTTATTTCCAGAGTATTTTTGCCAAAGTTTTTTCAAGGCCAAAATAATGAGAACAAAATGTGATGTAAGACAAATAACCAATGATGATAATTAACCTCCCCATTCTGATGTGTTTGTGTCTGGTTCTAAAAGAAACTTGTTCAAACCATTCATTTTCTGCTGCAGATTTATCTTAATTCACCAAAGTTGCTGCCCCTTAAGGCAATTTCTACTTAAATAAGAGAAAATGTAACTTGTGGTCATTTTAAATAACAAAAAAACCCCCATAAAAATATCACTTACTTCCTGAGATATAGATTTTTGTGGCGAGATTTCTTACATTTTTTTCCTTTTTATGCAATTTTACACGAAAGTAGGCAGGTTGGGGGAATGAAAAAGTTGTTCTTGTGCACAATAGCTGAGTCTATCATAAGCTTTCTTGTATACATCTCCAGTGTGTGCATGCTCCTGCTTCCTTGCAGATGTTTCAAAGGAAGTGGATGGTATCGGGAAAAGTAATCAGTCAGGAAATCGTTTTTTTTAATGGGGTTAAAGGAAGGTAACTGTAGAAATTTATTTTAAAAGTCTTGTAAAATAATTTTGGGGAAAGCCTTTCCTGAGCACTGCTTTTATAACATTCATATGTGGAGCAACTCTGGTGGGCTGAGATTCTAGGTTCAGGGTTGGAAATCTTCCTTGTTGGATGATTATATAATGGTATAGAATACATTATTTGGTATGTTTCATGCTGTGTTAATTGCACACATATAGCTGCTCCTAGTGTGACTAGCAGTCTGTAATTTACTTTCTTGTGTGTGTGCATTTCTTTTAAAGGGTGATGACTATCCCACATATGCAGATCTGGTGGCCTCACTTATTTCTTTGTATCTAGATCTAATGCTCGTCAGCAGCAGGTGAGTTTTTCTCCAGAAATTAGGAATGCATAACTGTTAAACAAAGAGTCTGTCAGATAATAATAGTGTTATCTTTTGCTTGCTGAAGGGACATGAGATGCAAGGTGCATTTGTTTGTTAGATTTCACAAAATATTTGAGACATTGATCTTTGGATCAGAATTCATTGTCACAAAAGCTTGCTATCACTGTCTACTTAAATAGACCATGAGAAGTATTGGTGTTGAAGGAAACCAGATTCACAGTGCACTTTGTGCTATGTAGTGGTTGTTTTTATGGTTGTTACTGCTGTTCTACCGTACTGTGGGTTGCCATTTTACTGTATCTTGGAAGAATTGCTATTCTACCATATGTCTTCATCTTAAAAGCAAGGAATTAAGGTAAAGCTACTTAAAGTAAGGAGTGTATCCTTAAACTTCGTATTTCTCTTCTGTGAGCAGCAGAAATGCTGAGGAGAAGGTGCAGCGGTCTGTCTGCGAGTTTGTCTATTATCTAACAACAGATGTTGGGACAAAACTCTTGGACATCGTGCTTCAGGTCACAGCTGCTGATCAGCAAAATGGACATTTGCTGTTGCCTCTATTGAGGTTTGTGTCACTTTTTAAGTAAGAATAACGATGCCGTTTGTACTTTAGAATGATGATTTTTAATTATAACTGAATTTCTGCTTAGTGAAGCGGCTTGGATATCTTCAGACTTTTGTACATTGTGCGTTACAGAAAGATATTTCTGAAGAAACCAAAGAAGAGCAGCCCAGAGAATTACCTTCGTTACGTGTTAGCTGTCCGCATGTGGTCCAACTTGCTGCCTGTGCTGAGAGATGTGAAAGAGGTAAGATGTGTCAAATCAACCACTGCATCCCCCAGCCACCACCCCCCTCCAAAAAATGTATTAATGTAAACACCTCTTTATCTTTGAAACACTTTATTGTATAAAAACATCAATGCTCATAAAGGCTACTTCAGGCCTGTTAAGACTAATTTTTAATTTTTTCACTTTGAGAAATATGTAAATGAATGCAAATAATAGAGTAATGACTTTATAATTTTTTTTATTAAATTTTCTTGGGATTTGCTTTGCAAATGTGAAATTTTTGCAGGAGAGCAGAGATCTTCCAGCTCCAAAAGGTTTTGTCCACTGGCTTCTAAAGAAAAGTCCTGCCCTTTCTGAAGAAGTGCCAACGGATCGCAAGTTCAAGGGGCGTCTGGTCACAGCATTTATGTTGGATGATGTTGATAACAACATACATGATCGCCTGCTTGATGTAAGATTCTTTTAAACCCACTTCTGATTAAGTGCAACATTGCTAAACTGGGTCCTGGCTGTTGGTTAAGTGCAACATTGCAGCCTTGCTAAACTGGATCCTAGCTGTTTATTGCATAGTTCTGACTGCTGTTTCAGCCAAAGGTCATATGACCACAGTAGGAAATAACCAAAGCCAGATTTTTTTAAGGCATTTTCTTCTGTATGGTTGGATTTTTAGCAAACATGACAGCTAGTTAACTATTGGGTAGATTTTCTTTTATAGCTCCTGCTCCAAAAACTTACAAGCTGATTGTAAGATGTGTTTTATCCTCATTCTTGTTTCTTTTGATTCAGGTTTTGGTAGAGGTGGATAGTAGGAAGATTGCATCTGACACCGTGGAGTTGGAGACCTCAGTGGATCCTTTACAGGTGACTGATTTGTTTGACTCATAATACCTTTATTCTGAATGGGGTTTTTTTCAAGGTATGTTTGAAAGATTCTTATAAAACGTGGGAAGCTAGACAGGGATGAGAACAGTATCTAGGTAATGAAATAGTGAAGACTTCAAAATACTTTACAGCTTTGGGGTTATGGCACCTGGAATAGGTCAATCGGTAGGTAGCACAGGGTAGAAGCAATGATCAAGGCCTGTTCCTATCAGCCATCTCCTGCTTTGATCCATATACTGCTACTCTGTGCAATGCTGTCTGTTAGGGCTGTTGCTTCTGGCAGGATATTTGTATGCGGTGCAGACTAGAGGATGATAATAAAGGCGGGTGCCTAGGTTTCAATGTTTGTACTTATTGCCTCAGTCATGACTTTAACAATAGTTCAGCAGTGCTACATCCCTTTCCCCCAGTTGTACATGTATGCACTGAAAGCTGAATTAGAACTTTGTATTTATGTAAAACAAGATGTTGGCATGGCTTTTACTAATCCTAGACTCAGATAAACAGTTAAATAGTAACCTTTAAAGGATACACATGCTTCTAAAGTTTGTATTTTAGAATATAGTTACTGGACTATGTACATTAATTATTGGTGACTAAACAAAACAGCACAGGTTAAATTCTAGCGTATAAAACAAGCATGCATTCATATTTTGCAGTGTGATTACATATAAGCTGATGCAGTTGTTGATGCAAAGCCAGTAATTACAAATATCCATTGCTGCAGCATCGTGTCCATTATAACAACAGACTTGTTTTGAGTACTGTACTATGTGCCTGAGGAGGAAATCTACCGCCCCAGTCTGAATACTGTGACTGATTGGTTAATCTGAAGGCTTATAAAAAAAAAATCCGGTCCCCCCTTTCTTTTTTTTCTGAGACATCATAAAATGACTCATTGAATTTTTGTTCTGTGTGAATGCTAGCTCAATCAAGCAAGTTATCACTGTGAAGACAAACTGTGTGAATGTTAAAAATTTGGTTGCTGTCCATGGCTTATTCGTAGATGATAAGTGAACAGGGGATGAGGACATTAGGAGGTCGCCGCCCCTAGAAGGGAGGTCACTAGCCAAAGTGATCTTCATGATTCTACCTGAATCCCTTATTTTAATGTAAATACACCCTTTGGCTGACCACGCACTCTCCACAGCCAGGTCTTCTCTTGATACACTAAGCAGAGCAAAGTTTGCTTTTGTTAGATCTTCTGCTACTACAATCCCAGATCCTTTTAAGAGCCTCCTGTTATGTAACACTGCTTCGGTGGCTCTCCTTGAAGGTACCTTTTGTTGTCCTCGTGACTCTTGGCGTTGTGGTCGTCCTGGTCTCCCTAGTCGGTGTATCGCTTTGTTGTCTTCTCCTTGTACCTCCAATTGAAGCTTATCATGGAGGATTTTCAGCACTTTTTCTTTGCACCTTTCAGTTGTCTCACCCTCCTCCTCCGAGATCTCTAGCACATGGATATTATTCCGTCGTATATATTGTTCCATGTCGTTAAGTCTTTTGACTGCTTGCGAGGCTAGAAATTTTGCCTTGTTTGCTGCATCTTCAGAGTGTTGCTGCGCTCTCTTGCACTTGTCTAATTTCACTTTCATTTTCTCATTTTTTTCCTTTCTCTCGTAACTGTTGATAAGTCCTGGCTTGAATCCGTGCTGGACTCAACTACTTTGCGCTTCGTTTAACAAGAGGTTGAGGACATATTGAAGTGGTTTTTAGGACAGTTCAGTTGTTGTTTTCCACATGTTATTGGTTTTTCCGATACGAATGGCAGCGGAGTAGGGATGACCTACGCCATTAATAATTTTGTAGCTCGAAACATTTGAAAATAAAAACGTTTTGTTGAAAAAGTAAGAGCACAAAATTATGCTGCCGTCTTGGCAGCCTGAGCAGTGTTCACCCCGAGGTGAATCTGTTTTGACCAGATATTTATTTTTTTAGAATGTGTGACTACCAGTCTATGTATAACACTTCACCATACAGAAAATGGTCTTGTAGCATAAAGCATATATTTCATGCAAGATAGAAAAGTTGCAGTATGTGCACTTCTTTTTGACTGCCTCACATGTATAGTGGACTGAAGTGTTATACTGAATAGTCTAAATGAGCAGGTTTGTTTAAATATAATAATTGTTCCTGATGATGAAATCTACCGCCCCAGTCTGAATACTATGACTGATTGGTTACTCTGAAGGTTCATCAAAAACCCAAAAGGTTAAAAAAAGATTATAAATCACAGTTTTAGTGGTTGTACAGTCTCAGAGCACTATTAATAGTGTGAGGGTTTAAAGGTCATAAATTCTGTAAAATATGGCTTTGTCGGGTAGCACGGGCATCTCAGAGCAGCAATAATAAAAAACAAACTTCATCCACTGTCATCATCGCAGTCTTCATTTATAAGCCAGTCATTGTAGTGTTATATTTTTATCTTGAACCAAGAGGGTTAAGCTTCATGGCTGTCGGTCTGATGGCATAAAGAACATGGGAAAAGTGCAGTGCATACACTTAAGTACTGTAATTACACGTCTAAATTTGACTATACAAAGTACATAGAGCACTGCCGTGCCATATTATATGATCTAAAAGAAATTTGTTTAAATTGTAAATGTCATGGTTGATTGAGTACCTGGTGATGAAACTTACCGCCCCAGTCTGAACACTGTGACTGATTGGTTAGTCTGAAGGCTTACTAGAAATCCAATAGTATGTAATGATTATTTTTGTGTTTTCCATCAGCTGTAGAGAGCTGTTAGTAGTTTTGTAACTAAGTTTTTGAAAGATTACAAATACTTGTAAAAAATAGTTGATACTTTGAACACATGCCTACCAATCTATATATAACACTTGTTAGCCAATGAAAATGTCTATAAGTTATGTTTATATCTAAAGCTAGTCATGATTAAGGTACAGTGCATAGGAATTTGCACTTCAGTTGCACATAACACAATCTGTTGTATACACAACTAAAGTTTGCTGCATAATGTACATAGTGTACTGCACTGTCATATTTTATTATCTTAAGTGAAGAGACTTTGTTTAATTAAATATCATGGCTGACTGTATGCCTGGTGATGAAATCTACCGCCCCAGTCTGAATACTGTGACTGATTGGTTAGTCTGAAGGCTTACCAGAAATCTAATAGTATTGTTTGTTAATCATAAAGCAACTTATTGAATTTTAAGCATGTAGTGATTATTTTTGTTTTCTAACAGCTGTAGAGAGCTATTAGAAGATTTTAAAATATTACAGATACTTGTGAGAATAGTTGATACTTTAAAGTACAGATAATGTATGTGTATAACACAGAAAATGGTCTGATTATATAAATCATATGCATATATAAGGCTAGTCATGCTGAAAGTACAGTGCATAAGGTAAATTTGACTACATTATAAACATCGTATACTGCAGTGTCGTATTTTATGATCTTAAATGAAGAGACTTTGTTTAGTATCACAGCTGACTAAGCCTTGTGATTAAATCTACCGCCCCAGTCTGAATTCTATGACTGATTGGTTTCTCTGAAGGCTTTTATATTTTTTTAAAGAAAGAATGACTCTTTTTATCTTCGGTTTGTGTATTACGGTGTATGTAAAAAGATGGGGTTTTTCCCAGCTCATTATTTGCAATCTCAGGTTTATTACTGGTTTTACCCCTTTCGCTACATCAGCTTTAATGGCAGGTTCTACATACATCTTAATTTGGCCACATAAATTATATAGTAACCTGATGTCATGCTTTGAAGATGTTTAAAAAATATAGTTGACCATCTGCTTGATGATGAAATCTACCGCCCCAGTCTGAATACTGTGACTGATTGGTTTTTCTGAAGGCTTATCAACTAAACTAATTTTTTAAAAGACTAAGTTATTGCAAATGCATAAGTGGAGTTTCTTTTTGAAGTTATTTTGTGTTTGGGTCATATTTTTTGTATTTCTCCATTCTTAGAGCACTTGATGTTTTGGCAGTTTAATGCTCATTTTGTTGAATGTGTATGTTTAAAATTATTATTGATAAAATAACTCCTTCAAGTCATGAGACTCCTGCAGTTAAAACATTTTGGAATGGTAGTGATGTTTCACATTGATATCGAGCGATAAATACATTAAGTAAGCTAATGGGATTGTATTTTAGGATTGTGACTGCTGAGTACATTCATTTAAGAACTTGATCTGACTGCCTGTTAAAGGTGGCATAGCGTGTCAATAGCCACGTGCAAGCTTAAGGATGAAAATCTACCGCCCCAGTCTGAGCACGATGACTGAATGGTTGTTCTGAAGGCTTGTCCACTACATTCTTTTACCAGCAAATAGGGTGCTGCGGGAAATGACAATATTTAATTGACCCTTCAGAAATTTACACCACCACCAATGCTCATAATTAAAAAAAAGACATGAATAAACTAATCTCGTCAATTAAACTAACAAATGATAATAACAAAGCAGTTACTTATTCACTAATAAAGACAAATAATATCAACTAGTCATTCATCCACTCCTCAAATAGCAGTGTAGTGTTGTGCAACGGAAAAATATATAGGGTATGTTTAATTCAAATATTCTTCTCACATGCAGTGTTAAATATTTTGAGCATTTTGCCTGAACAGGTTGCAGCAGGCAGTCTGGTGGCGTAACAGTTAGTGCCTGTCACCTACACGGTGAAGGTTGGCTGTCCTGAGTTCAGATCTCGTCTCGGGCACGCTGTTCTTTCTCTGCATGTGGCATCTGTTTACAGGGCTGGCTGCCTTGCCGTGATATAGTCTTAGTAAAACATCATCCAAAAGCTACCCCCCTGCACCCACCCACCCCAGTTTGAATACAATGACTGGTGATTCTGAGGGCTTGTTTAAAGCTATTGGTTTATTAATATTGAGTTTTTATTAGCTTTATTAATAGAGATAGGGGTGATGGTTTAGAGATCTTTGTAAGATCTTCAGTAAACTTTCCATGGTTAGCAGGACTACATTAAAAACTTCTTGGTGTACACTATGCAACATGTCACCCTTTGTACCCTTAAAAATATGTTCTGGTTGTTTTAACCAGAAACCCATTTAGATTTGTTTAGTTTGTGCTCGAGAGAAGCTGGGTCATGTCATGAAATCGGTGTTAACTTCAGAATCAATTTTAGGATTGTACAGGACTAAAAACTTGAGTAAACTCCAGGTATCAGTGGTACAGAAAGTAAAACAGGCTTCGTAGCACAATGTTGATGTATAGCTGAAATCCAAGTTATTCTTTCAGACAAATCACAATGTCCAGAAAGCCTTAGGATGAGAAACTACCGCCCCAGTCTGATTACTATGACTGACTGGTTGTTCTGAAGGCTTTTCAAAGATTAAAAAAATGTTGTCGAGTTGAAATCTTGCATCTCTTGTGCGAGTGTAGAGGAGTTTTGGATTAAACAATCATTAAAGCATCCTAGAATAGTGTAATTTTTCTGTGAATTAAGAAATAAGCTTGCCTTGGAACTTGCCATGGCATTCTGAAAGACAAAAGATGGAACAAAAATCCCTGAATCTGGGTAACTTGTTCTGGTCTGTGGCTGTTGTAATTCAGTCTTCTTTGTGTTTTGGGTTTGTTTTCAGGCAACAAGTCACACACAGGCTGACAAAAAATGGCAAGATTTAGAAGAACAGATATATGTGGCAAGTGATGAGGTTTGTGTGTTAAGGCTTTATTTGGGTTTGCTTGAGATTGTCCTCTGCTGTTTTTAATTTTTGGGGGATCGCATCATGACATTATAATTTTAAAAAAACCCTTAAGAAATAAGATAATGGTGGTCTTATAACCTTTTGTTTAAGTAGGGTCCAACATTCTTGTTTACATCACCTCCTTCTTTTGCCTTTGTTTCCCCATTTCTTTATGGGATCAGGTACTCATTCAACCGTTGGGTCAGCAGGATGTGTGAAAACATTGTGCCATTTATTAAACCGCCTTATTTGCCTACCTTTGAAAATGGGTGTGGGTACTATAACTACCTGGCCATCTACTACTTTATCAGTTATTTTTCTCTTTTGTAGTATTAACTACTTGATAGCTGCAATATTTAAATGTTACTTGTAAATGTTTTCTTCATCTGTTTAAGGATGGTGAAGATGATGTTATCGAAGAAATGGTTGACGAGTCTGAAAGAAAGGGTGACACAAGATCCTACTACAATAAAATTCTTGAGGGAGATGATCTGTTTTGTATTGACAGAGGTGCAAAGACAAAACATGAGGCTCAAACAGACAGGTCATCAGGGGAAAATAATGTGTCAAAAAAAGAGAGAAGGAAAATTAAAGATGAAGAGAAAAGTGGAGAAAAAATAGCAGATGTCAGCAGAGTGCCTGCTGGCAAAGAGAATTTGTTCTGCTTTGACCAAGGAACCAAGGTGACGCTCAAAATTACGCCAGAGGAAGTAAAGGCAGGCACGGAACAGACAGACAGTGAAGCTGATCTCTGTGTTTTAGAAGAAGAGATGCAAAATGACAATAACGACAGAGAGAAACATTTGGGTATTGAACTAACTGCTGATGACAAAGTGTCTTTCTTTCTTGACAGAGGTACTAAGACAGCACGTAACATTAATGTGGATTTGAACAAGTCAGCAAGTGAAAATAAAAAGCTAAAAAGAGAAAAGAGGAAAAAAGGGAATAGCAAAGGTGCGCCAGTGGACAGAGTTGATCTTCATGCAGCAGTTGATGAAGAAAGACTTGATGTAGGAATGAAAGATGAACTAATGAGCCCAGAAAACAGGGGAAAATTAGCAAATAGAGAAGCTTTGAGCTTGTCATGCCTTGAAAAAGGTACAGATGAAGTACCTTTCTTTGGTGACATGGGTACTGAGAAAACACGTGACACAGTTGTGGATTTAAACAAGTCATCAGGTGAAGGTAAAAAGCCGAGACAGAAGGCAATGAGATACCAGGGTGAAGTGATTGACAGAACTGTTGTATATGCAGCAGAAGATAATGAAAAGCTTGATCTACTTGTAGGAAAGGAACAGGTATGTCCTAAACACATTGAAGAACCTACGAATCAAGAAGCTCAGAGCTTGTTGCCCACTGAAATTGGTGCAGATGTTGGGTGCAAGATGGATTTAGATGTAAAAAAGTCAGCAGAAGGCGGTGCTTTAGGAGATGAGCAAAATAAAGCCCCTGATGCAGCTAAAGTAATTTTGGATGGTATGAAAGAGCAGAAAGACATCCCTTTCCCTGGCATGCAAGAAGAGAATGAAAGTGGAGAGAGCGTGGAGATAGACAGGAGTTCAGTATCTCAAAGCAACACATTGCATGGTTATGACATAAAGGTATATAGAAAGAACTTGAATGATGAAAATAAAGTGAAGGAAAGAAAAACAGAAAGGAGTAGGAAATGCAAAAGTGGGGCTGTGGGGCCAACTGTGGATCTTGCAGAAGGCGATCTGACCATACTTCAGCTGGATACTCAAGAGGAACCAACCAGAAAGGGAAAGAGGTTCAGGGATCAGAAGGCTGGCAAGCCAAATGACACATCTGAATCTTCACTGGTGTCAAACACTTGCAAGCTTGAGGGGGTGAGCAGTGATGTGACTGCAGAAATAACAGAAAACAAATTTGAAGATGGCTCTGATGCTGAAGTGACTGCAATTTCAACGCAACGGCAAAGTGGACATGTGCCCATTGACACAAACAGGAACAAGGTCCCTGCAAACAGTGACATTGTGGGTGACAACAAATGTTTGAAAAAATCACCCAAAAAAGCCCTTGAAGTTTCATCCCCAACTGTGTTAAAATCAGGGCCTCAGCAAAAGGAGTCAAATGATGTTGAGCTTGATCAAGAAGTTGATGTCAGATTGTCACCTCGCATACATCAGAAGCAGAATTTGTGCAAATCCTCGCCGCAGAAGGCACTTCAGTCACCAGGAACCTTTGAAAGCAGTAAGCCTGTGGACACTAAATCAAGGCCTAGCAGCTTAGGTAAATCTGCTGGCAAGTTACTTTTATCAGACAAAAAACAAAGGAATTTCTCAAGTAAGGGTGGTGAATGTATAGAAACCTCTCCAGTTCAAATGCAGCACGTGCAGCCAGAGATCTCCCATCAGTTGGATGGTGAGTTCAAGATGTCAATTTCAGACCACTCACAAGTCAGTGCTTCCTCTGAGGATGTTTCGAGTCTTGTATTTTTAACACCTTCACTTAAAAAGTTCGCATCGCCTGGCATTGCAAAAACTGTTGGAAGTGGGAGAAGGGACTCATGTGGTGACAGTAAGAAAACTCCAAACAGTAAGCCCAAAAGTATTACACCAGTCTCAAGACGAACTCGTGGCCAGCGGAAGAAACTCCAAGGGGAAACTCCCTCGACTACTAGTCAGGCCTATGATCTTGCTAATGTGAGAATGTCATCAGCCCAACTGCAAGAAAAATCTTGCACTACTTCAACAAGTAAAAAATTATCAGGCAGACTTGGTACAGAAGAGAGTGCCAGGAAGAAGAGGAAAGTGCCTCTTGGGAGGTTACCACAAAAGGATTCATCATGTGACTCAGTCAGTGAGGTCACACTGCAATCTAAAAGGCAGTCTGAGACTGTTGATGACAATTTCACAAAAATGAAGACAAGGAACAAAGACATGGTTGGCAGTTTGGGAGGGTCATTTATCCAAGAACCACTTCCCATAACACCACCCAAGAAAGCAAAGTTATTGAATGAAGCCAATGCTGTTGTGAAATCTTCCAGAAAGAGGAAAGAATCTTCTAGATTGCAGACATCACTTCCAGATTCATCACCAGTAAAGGTGCGTTTTTTAAAATTTTGTTCAGCGGGACTAGTTAGGTAAAGTGGGTTTTCTGTTGTTATGAAAAGTAATCTGTTACTGCAGTCAAACCTCCCTTTTAATCAGGACTTTAGTAAGAGAAGTCATGACGGAGATATCCAGTCTGCTTTCATTCCAGGAACCATGACTTAAAGCAACTATAAATTCAAATTCATTTATTTTAAGTGTCAAAGCTTTTAAAAACTAAACCATAATGCTTTTCTTTGTTGCTTTCCATTGGTCATGCTTACTCTGCTGTTGGTTGTTATGCTTGACTGAAGATTTGTGGGTAACTAATTTTTCAGATAAAAGCAATCGATCAATATACATGTACCATGGTAAGACGCTGTCTTAAAATGCAACATTTATATTTTATAACGTGATTTCTGCAGAACATTGCAGTAAAGCACAAGTCAGTCAGAAATGAGAATTTTAATTTTATAAACACATGACCTGGACAAATGTCGTTAATGAAGCACAATAGGCTGATGTGCACTGACAAAGAGACAACATTGAATTGGGGGTGGTGGTGATTGTTTTGACCAAAAACCATACTGTCCCAGCTATTTCATCCTCCGGCCTGAGTCTAATCAATCCAACCTTGACCATGCCACATTTAAGATCCCGTTGTCACAACATCAAAAGTCGAATGAACTCAAGCCATTGTTAAATGAATACTCAAGCAGTGACACTTGTTTGGTGTTAACCAAACATCTGCATAATTATATATTTAATAAGAACCTTCAAACTAACGAATAATGATGACAAATGCTTTGAGAAAATAATGTTTATGCACCAATGTAAGATTTTAAAATGTCTGCATATAAATTAATGCAAACTGCCAAACTAAAGAATGTTGGTTAAAATTTTGAAGTAATTAAGAGAAAATTGTGTCATGCACCATTCTGTGATTTGTTCTCTGAATGGTATTGCCAAGTGGCCATTTTTTGTTTAGTAAGAAGGTGGTTGAACTTGTTCGAACATTGCATGGCACTGTTGGTAATACTTGATGTTAATAGCAACTCCTTTCATCAGATTTATCTTTTGGGCCTTACTCAATTAGACAATATGATTATTAGTTAGCCTCAGACGGTTGGTAGATATGACTGGGGCGATATGGTTTGGGTCAATATGACTGGTGACTCAATGAACAAGCAGTTTCCTTTAACATGTACTTAATTTATTTTACATGATTTCTGCAGAAAATCAGAACATGGTAAACGGTCAAACAGAAGAGGTCTTATTTTAAAATGTGATTAATTTTTTCCAATGGGGTAACTTTTTGCAAAAAGAGTCTAAATAGAGCACAAAACTATCGGTCACGATTTTGGTTGAGGAGGTAGAGATTATATTTATATAGAAAAATACATCAGTGAAAATGTTTGGGTCAATATAATACAACTTTATTTATCCCAAAGGGCAATTCCAATTCATAATAGGGAAGGTCTTAGTAAGGAGGTTTTACTGCATTTACTTTATAAATTTCATATTCTATAATTAGTGTTCAGTTGCTTGTTACAGAAATCTGTCAGCCTTTTAGGTTTTAGGTCACTGCTTTTTACATCTTATGGCTTTATTTCATAAACATCTGCAGGCTCATACACAAATTAGGTCAAATCATTCATGAGATTTAGAAATATGGAAAGGAAACAGTTCTACACATAAATGACGCTAATCTTTGTGCCGTCTCATTTTTAAATGACTTGTTGAAATGTTATGGCTTAAGGCCAAAGCTGTTTGGTTAACCTTAAGTTTTACATTTTGTAAAATAAGGCTGAATGGTCTGTGGATAACCCCGTGACCCAAATCCTATCAGTGTTTGTCTATTTTTTTAATGGATTTGTAGGAAGCTATAGGCCTGCATTAGGAGACATCTTTATTATTTTTATGGTTCTTTTTGTGACTAGTTAAAAAAATCTTTTATACCATTGGTGATCCTGTCCCTCTAGAGTTCCCTCCCTGCCATGACCCCCCCCCCTCACTCACCCCCAGTTGATGATACGTGAAAAATGACCTGCATATCTTTCCATCTTCTTCCTATTGTCATTTTATTATGTTGTTGACAAACATTAAGGTGACCACAACTCTGCTTTATACAGATTATGGTTCTGTTGCAGTCACATCGTAAAGCAAGAAATGAAAGTAGTCCAGGTGGGCAGAAAAGGTGAGTCTTGAGGATTGCACAGGGACTTCTTTAAGTTGTATCAAAAGGATAAAGAAATTCCAGAGCATTATGTATCACCCCAAGAAATAAATGATATATAAATAGAGAAAAAATGGTATTGCATTCTATTCTGTGCATCATATGAAGAACATGATTTGCAATAGTATTGCCTCACGCCTTTTTGTTGACAGACATGCTGGATCTGGAAATCAAGAGATGTCCCCTGGAAAGCATTCACCAAGAAAACTGTCACCAGAAAAGCTGCCACACAAGATCATGACGAGGTCAACAGTTAAAGGTAAGGGTTGGGGTCATGAGTGACAAACTGTAATCATTGTTTCCTTGGCTGTGAGGACACTCAGATGTTCTTGTTACCAACTCTCGCCACCTCTGAGTGTACTCTTGTCATTCTCTGGAATCTGCTGGTCATTCTCTGGAATCTGCTGGTCAAATCTTGTGCGTTAGTCCATCTCTTTTATATTTCCTCATTCTCTGCCTCCTTGTGCTGTTCTCTGCAAGGTTGTTTCCTGTAGATCTTGATTATCTTAAAATATTCCAGTACCATTTTGGTGCACATTTTTTTCTGTTTGTACACCTGCCATACTAAAGAGCTAACTAATCAGATTAATTAACAACAGTAACTGTTGTATTTATTAGAGAGCTAAAAAATCAGATTAACACCGGTAGCTGCTGTATTGACAGTGAGCCGATGCCCATTCTCTGTCTTGGGCCTTCTCTCTGTACTCCTTGCAGACTTGCATTGTTCACCGTGCATGTAAGCTTGACTGATGGTGTTAACTTTCTCTGTCATACAGCAACTTTAACTACTGCCCCTTGTCTCTTGTAAATTCATTGAGCTGCCTCCATGTGGGGGAAATGGCTACATAATTCTCATTATTAAATTTATAGTTGGGTGATAAAAACAGAAGATAATTGTGTCTTGTCCCTTTTCTTCTGTTATTAATTTTCATATTAATATGTGCTTGTCAGTTATGCATGAGTATGTACAACAATATTTATATAAATGTACATTAACCTTCAGTGGGATTAATCCATAGATAAAGCTGGTGGATGTTTAAGAAATTGTATTTGTTGTAATTTCAGGGTACAATCTTCGAGTCCATCCCAAGTGATCTGTTAGATCAGCATTACCTGATGGGTGACTTGACCTTCTGCGTCATCCATCCTACTACATGCCTGGGCTGTGTTGTATGTCACAGAGAATTGTTCTTGCTGTCAGCATGGCAATGTCAGCAGTTTATGGACTGGACAGATGTGTATGTGAATTTTTCTACAGCCAGCTGAGTGTACAAAGAAAGGCAACAGTCATTATTTATGCAAATATCTATTTGCGTTTATTCTCTCCACAAGAAAAAGGTTTATTTAGGAAGGGAGGGGGATATGTTCAAAGAAATGTAAAAAAAAAATTATCCAGCCTTGCAGGATATGTAAGCAGCTGCCAAGAAAAGTGGTGGGGTTTTATCCATCTGCCACTTAAATTATATTTGTTTTTGGGTTTTTTGCACTTTTTAAACATCTTCCATGCAGTGGGGAACCTTCATTGCTTGTATGGTTTCACCAGGAGGAAGTAGAGGGCTTTTTTAAAATTCTGTTGGGGCCGATGTCAACATCATTAAACCTTATCAAAATGTTTCACCCTCTTGGTATTTTGTACTTGAGTGTGTGGACAGCAAGATCCCTGTGTAGTGAGAAAAGTATGGGTAACCTTCAGAAGTATGTATGCAACAAGAAGAAACAAGTGTGCAGCTTTATGGGTGCTGTTGCGGTGAGGAACACAAAGATTTGAAGAATTGCATTGGGATCAAATTTTCAATGATCATTATTATGCAGACTGTAATTTGGTTTGAACATAGAGGATGGCACTGGTGCACTTAATCTTTTACCTTCATCTCTCTCTTACAAAACATTTAATGGCTTCTCAATTAGTGAAATCTTTACTGCACATACGATTATATAATTGTTACTAATAACATCACCACCCTGGCAACAAGAACTGTCAAACAGCACTTAGCTTTCACACAAAGGCGTCACATAGTTACTGGTGTAGACAAGTTGACGTAGAAATACTATGCACAGTAAGGTGTAATTCTGTTTCTCATGCAGGCAAGGATTTTGTCATGTGGCATTGTGGGGAGTGCCGTGAATCCCAAAATTTCTCAAGCATGGTGCTGCTGCACTGATAGTCAAAAACTGACCGCACCATGATGTGTGGGTTAGTGGCAGCACTTTCACCATACCAGCACCATGACTAAGGATGTTTTCACAGCACCCATTCTGTGACGAGCATGGGCTTAATAACATCACTTTTTACAACTGACCAGGTCAGCATCATGACCTGTGCCTTTTCAGCTTCATGTCCAGTCATCAGACCCTTGGTTTTTAAGGACAATTTTCCCAAAAGGGTAGAAACCCAAACATCTGCCTTGGAAGTTAGCGTTCTTTTGGCAAGGACGAAGCAGTGGCTCACAGGAACTGTCATAACACTTCAAGGCTTTTCCTGAAACGATCAAATTTATTAATTTAATGCAACTGTTATGCTTAGGTCACAGCTTCAAGCATAAACAATTTATGTGCAAGATTTCACCTTTATCAGTTACAACTGAAGCATGCTGGAACGTTAATGAAGACCAGCTAATTGATCATGATACCCTGGTTAACAATGAATAAATCTGCATTAAAATAGCAACATTGTGCAGTTACCAGCAAACCAATCCGTTGTGTGGCCATGTTACACAAAATCATAAGCAACTTACCTGGGGCTGCTAGGCTATGATTACATGAGGTGAGTTCCCTTCTGTCTTCTGCTGACACTGTGGCCTGAAAATGAGAAAGAATTGTGAATGTGCAAGATTTTACATTCTGAAAGAGTGAATCAACTCAAGTAAAGACAGACATAATCACACAGCGCTTTTTAAAATCCGATTTGCGAAGAGCGTGGAATACACGTAAACTGGCGGCTGAGAGAAAACAAAACATCACCCAAACGTGTGAAAAAGAGCTTTTACACGAAACAATGCGTGTGATTTAAATTACAAAAAGTTACTACTTGGAGGGAAACAAGAGTAAGAAATCTGGTCACAAGACTTACCCCCATTTGACCTGCGAGTTCGTGGCTTTATACAGCGACCGAGGCTTCCGCGTGGCAATCTAAATGTTCAAGCGAGGGAGTTGTTGGTGTCCGACGTTGCCACAAGCGGTTTGTATTTATGGGGATTTTTGGATTTTCCCGTTTTGGGTTCATCGTGAAAGCACAACTGTAACAAGCAGCGGGGTTATTTATATCGCCATGTAGTGAGTAGTAAGTATAACGTCGGTGAGATAGGAAAGTCAACTTGAGATGACGTCATAAGTGTGGGGAGCACCGATCTTAAAATAGAGCTGATAGTACGACTAGGGGGAAGGGTGAGATTTGTTATCCCCCCCCCCACTGCACTCTGTGGAACGCTGTTGGTGGGAATTCCCATCCGCCACTGACCTTCACATATGAAAAGTGTTTTGGGACTAGATGAACTCTTCACGCAACTCGTACCTCGCACAACAGGAATGTTTCCCATCAGAGGTTTCTCTTTTTTTCAGTAGGCACTCATTTCCCCAGAACCCCAACGTTCGTCTCGGCAGCATTCTTGAGGTCTGGATTCAGAGACCGCCTCCAGGATAAGGCCCCCGTTTACTGAAACGTGAAAGCGGTTATTCTAAAAGCTAAACCAACAACTTGCGAGTTAGATCCACTGCCCACAAGCCTTCTTCTCGAGTGCCTAGATACTCTACTTCCTTCCATCACACATATTGTAAATGTCAGCTTGTCGGCAGTGTTCCCATCTTTGCTAAATGCGCTGGTGAGGCCACTTCTAAAGAAACCCACGCTTGATGTCAATGTGCTAAACAACTACCGCCCAATTTCCAACTTGTCTTTTCTCTCTAAGATCATAGAGAAAATAGTTTTGACACAGCTCTGGGTCTACTTACAAGATGTCACGGATCACCCGCATACACAACACGGAGTCACCCGCTGACACGCGCATTCGTTAACTCAACACAACAAATGACCACTCTGGTGTAGAGCGTCCCTCCGCGAGACGAATAGTTATTTAACTCAAAGTCACAGAATACACAAAATAACAGAATGGGTAGCACACCATTAGGCCCTAACACCGCCTGTGGAAGGTCAAAACACTCAGTCTTCCTGCGCGTGCTTAAATTCTACCCACTCTAAAATTGAGGTTCAAACAAATTCCTCCACTTAACCTTTTTAAAGTTCAGGTTATTTTTAAATATTTAACAACTCCTCCCGTAGGAGGTTTACAAGAAGGACACCCGATGCTTCACTCTACCTTAACCCGCTGACTCCGTAGCGCCAGTTTACTGGCTTACCTGGTAGAGCGCGATGAGCTCTGCTCCACGATCGTGATTTTCTCTTTGCACGATTGTGGCCCTACTGGCAGAACACAATGAGCAACGATACGCTTACTATTGTGGCTCGTGCTCCACGAGCCTGGCTCTGCAGTTTCACTATCGTCTTCAAAATCGTGAATTTTAAGCCCATGTTTCTGAACATAGAAATATTTTTATTCTGGTCTAAGCGGGTTAAGAAAGGTCTTACTTCGTTTGGGTTGTTCGTCTGGTGTAAAATCATCGGAAGCCCATGCCTCTGCCTCACGCCAATGGTCCTCCGGAATGAACGGATATCGTCGGTAGGATATCGCACCACACAAAGTCATTCAGCCTCGCTATATCAGATGATCCTCCCCACCTTGGAGATACGCGGACACCCTTTCACTCGTCTTTTGCCGAACCCCAGGCCGTCTATAGTCAGCTCCAGCCGTCAAAACCCGAAGTTTCCCACAGCCTTCCTTCCTCTCGGCGTAGTCCCTCAGTCTACGTCAGGAAATTTCTCAGACGCCTGCCTCCTAATTCAACAAATGTTCTCTCTGTACTGTTCTGGTAGTAGAACCACAGCCCTCGGGTTGAATACCAGTAAGTACGGTGACAACTCACAGCGCTCTCTCTAGCGCCTCACGTCGACATACACTGTGACGACTGGTAGGCCTGAATGAAGACTGAACCCCCATCAGTGACAGCACACAGCAGCAACACACCAGGATTGCTGGAATATCGATTGACCAAATCGAGCATTATTTTACCTGCTATGGTCGGGTCTAATATACCCACCCTTGTTCACGTCGCCAAAAGGTGAGCTCAGCCCGCACCGCACATAAAATACTAAATAAACTGAAATTTCAACTTTCTAGTGATTCTCGCGTGACAGCTACAAACAAAAAAACAAGACACCCTAACCACCTGGACACATGGTGAGCTCTGCTCGGATCACACGTGAAATGTAGTAAAAATCGAGACTTTCAATTTCTCGTGATTTCCAGTGTGGCAGTGACAAACCACAGCACACCTGTGTGTCGAAATTAAAAATACAATATATCACCTTACTGTCGCACCCCCCCCCCCTCCTTGTACGCTACACAAGAGCACCATCTTCTCCCACAAGCTCAGTCGGCGTATACACCTTTTCACAGCACTAAGACTACTTTTATTAAGGTAACGACAGACATATTATCTGCCCTTGACAGTGGGGATGTTTCTCCCTTAACTCTATTGGACCTGTCTGCTGCATTTGACACTATAGACCACTACTCTGCTTCTTCATAGACTCCACACCCTCTAAGGAAATTCTGGACCTGCCCTCTCATGATTCAACTCCTATCTCACTGATAGGACCCAGACTGTGTTAGTTGATGGTCAAACATCTCCCCCTGCTCCACTTCTCTGTGGTGTTCCCCAAGGCTCACTACTTGGCCCAGTTCTGTTCATCCTGTATACTAAACCACTTTCATCGTGCATCCGGTCTCACCTGGTTTCTCATCAATCCTATGCTGATGACACGCAGCTTTACTGTTCTACTCCACCGGCTGAGTCTCACTCTGCTATCAGCTCTCTAGAAGCTTGTATCAGCGATGTCAAGGGCTGGATGGTAAAAAACAAGCTTAAACTAAATGATGATAAAACGGAAGCCCTCTTGTGCCATAGAAGAAGACACCAACCGTCGCTCGTCAGTCTGCCCAATCACATCAAGGTGGGCGACAGCAACATCACCTTCACGTCATCCGTTAGGAATCTGGGATTTATTGTCACTGATGACATGACACTCGATAGACATGTAGCAGCTGTCTGTCAGTCTGCCTACTTTGAGCTCCGTAAGATCAGTGCTATCCGTCATTTTCTCTCTACACGTGCCACCAACACTCTTGTCTGTGCGTTTGTTCTTTCTCGACTTGACTACTGCAACTCCTTGCTGGCAGGCTGCCCTGACTACCTCATTCAGAGATTCCAGAAAGTACAGAACTCCGCTGCGCGTCTGGTGTTTAGAGCCATGAAAAGGGACCATGTCA
Organism: Marisa cornuarietis; assembly: GCA_004794655.1. Classification (NCBI taxonomy): domain Eukaryota; kingdom Metazoa; phylum Mollusca; class Gastropoda; order Architaenioglossa; family Ampullariidae; genus Marisa; species Marisa cornuarietis. The sequence goes on along the minus strand of SMMW01000565.1, from coordinate 251,496 downwards.
CTCCTCTCCTTCGTTTTTTACACTGGCTACCCATCCGTTCTCGCATTCAGTACAAACTGTCGGTGCTGTGTTTTAATTTCTTTGCAGGCTGCTGTCCTGATTATTTCTCTGAACTTCTCTTCCCTTACGTTCCAGCCAGACAACTCCGCTCTTCGTTTGACGACCGTATCCTAACTGTTCCTGTCACCAGAACAATAACATATGGTCACAGGATTTTTGGTTACTGTGCAGTAAAACAATGGAACTCTCTCCTTTTCCATATCCGCCACCTTTCTACAACTAAATCCTTCAAATCTGCACTGAAAACGCACCTCTTCCGTGAGCATTACTCCTAACACAGTCCACACAATGCTCGTCCTTCTTGTCCTCCCCCTTTCTGCTCTTGCTAATTTTCTACCATCTTTCTCTGCAGAATCCCTATATTTTCTATGTTCTGTTACTTGGTGTCTTTTTGTGTTTTCCATCTTTGTTTTCTGTTTGTCGTCAGTATTGTCGTTTATACTTATGCCCCTCGTGTTCTATCCATGTAATCCTGGGGCCAGTTGCACAACACATTTATAATTTTAAACACATTTAGGCTTTAACGCTTTTTAGATAATTAGTTTAAAGTGCACACCACAATTTTAGAATTTTTAAAACTGAAACTGCTTTAAGTAAGATAAAGTTGTTTAAGTCTGACTTTCCGTCCTGTCAATACAATATTTGGTATGCTTTTCTGCAATGCATCAAAATGGCTAAGAAGAGATTTTGCTTCTTTAGAACAGTTTTAAGGTTTAGAAACGTGTTGTGCAACTGGCACCATGTCTCTTCCTTGTTTTTAAGCGCTAAGAGCATGCTCTCTGAGAGTGTGAATATGCCCTATAAACATCTTCATTTTTTATTATTATTATAGCCTCAGTTGCTGGCTCCGCCTAAAATGCCTCTGACCTCTCTCTTCTTCTTGGGACGAGTTTGAGGGGGATGATTAAGATTTGCGTTTTATGCCGAGCCAACAACTAAGGCTTTATCTCAGCAAGGCAACCAGCCCTATAATCAGATGCCACACACAGAAAAAGAACAGTGTGCCCGAGACGTGAGCTGAACCCAGGACAGCCAACCCTCACTGTATTGGTGACAGGCGCTAACCATAGCGCCACCGGGCTTCCCTCTTGGGAGGTTTTGGTGGTGCACAACCTGAATGTCAATAACTTTGTTGATTCGACATTCAATCGTATTAAAACCACCATATTTGGCAGAATGTCCAGGTGAATCGCTTCTGCCATCCCCAGCAAGTACCAAACCACCTCCCATTTGTGATGCCATGTTAAGAAGGTCTTCTTGGTCCCTCAGCCACTTGATGACAATTGTTGGCTGCAGATATTGCTTTTGGTGACTGTAGAAGGTTTTTTCACTTTGATGAGCAATATTCATTGCATCTAACATTCAAAAAACATTCGCCACTTGCGACCCTGTAAGCAAGATGGCTGCTGAGAGTTGAAGATTGCCTGCTGGCATCCTTTTAATGAGAGGCTGACTGGCCCACTCAGCAGAGTATTCACAACAAGAACAGTTAAATGAAACATTGACACATGTGCCAATTTAAAAAACAACTGTTCTTCCGGTACTTTTGCAGGAAGGGCATATGCTAAACAGCTTCATCAGGGATGACTCAAACACAATATACTTCCTTTCTTCATGAGGAAGTACTCGTGGTGTGTCAGCAGAAAAGCTGTTTAAAGAAAACAGAATGGTTAATTCACTACAAGAAAACTCAAAAGATCTAGTTCTAGTCTGTTTGAATGATGATTATTATCCAAACTAGGGAATAGTTTCCACTAAGTTTACCACAATTTCTTTAGGAACACGTCAAATGATATGAAAATTACAATAAAATAATTACTTACTTGTGGCTAGGCATTTCTTCATCAGTTTCATCAAGGGATTCAGAAGGATCATAGTCTGAGTCACTTGAGTTGTTGGTCTCACCATCAGACTCAAAGTCACTTTCCCAGTCTGGTTCCAAATGGCTCTCACTATTCACCTTATTGGATGGATAAGACTGACAATCACATGTGTACACATTGCACTGTATCGCTATGGTTCTCTGCTTAGGTTTTATCCAGATTCCTGAAACAGTAACATACAATTAACTGTTGTATTGCAAATACACAATTTTTTTTAATTTACAAATTTTGAGAATACTAATTTTAAATTTCACTATCAGTTAGCAGTCTGCATAAAATTCTTTATACATATTTCTTAATTCATTTTTTAAACTGCAAATATTTTGTCCTAAACTTTATTCCATAAGTGAAATTTAAGTTAACTGCTGGTGAATCCTACAATAGAAAAGTAAAGTTTGCAATGTGAAGTTGGTATCTTTGGATAAAAGCTAATCTAGCTTACCTTTGCTTCGCTGAAGAGGCTTCATGTTTATCAAGGTACCATGGTGGTGCACAACAGGTGTTATGTTTGTACCAACTCCAGCATCTGTAAACTTTGGATCATAGTTGAAGGCAGAAGGCATTTCAAGTTCACATGATTCACTCAGTATATTGGAGGGTACATTAGCTGTGATGTCATTGGCACTGGGACTACAGCTTGCTGTTGCATCATGTTTGTTAAATGTACCACGGTGGTGCACAACAGGTGTTATGTTTGTCCCAACCCCAGTGTCTGTAAACTTTGGATCATAGATGAAGGCAGAAGGCATTTCAAGTTCACATGATTCACTCAGTATATTGGCACTGGGACTACAGCTTGGTGTTGCATCGTGTTTGTCCAATGTGCTGCATGCAATATTTGCACGAGCCCGCTTTATGACATCAATGTCCTGCAAAATAGTTAAATACAGTTTACTATGCATGATAATACACATTAAGCTGCATATTCTGCTAAAATGGAAAACTGGTGTATTACATTAAACCAACTGAAGAAAAAGTTATTATATCCTAACAGATAAGTAAACAATTTTTATAACGATTAATATTATTGATTAAACTCTGCCTTTAATATATATATGTTTAACCATAAACATTTTACTTTTACCATGCATTCCATAAGTAGTAATACAAAATACTTGCAATTGCAAGAACGAGTAATAAACTATTAAGTTTGAAACAACAACATATAAATGCACATGTTGATGGAAGTAATTTTAAGGTGACCAGACGTTTCGGGAGCGAAAGCGGGACGCGTGCCGTGCATGGTGTCGTCACCATCAAAGAGGGAGGAACCTTTCCTCTGACTTCGCCGAGCAGTGGTGCTTTCAACAACAGATCTGTCCACGCCACTACAGTATTCCATTTTAAAAAGAAAAACTGTATTTAAAATTTAAAATGTTCCTACGACCTACTTATCTCCCACTCAGCCAACTTTTTGCGGACGCGTAGGCGCGGCGCTGTTACAAATGATCGTGCCGACGATCATGGATGGTCCTGCACCTTTGTCATTTTGCGAGGCTGTTGCTCCGAAACCGTACTTCATAGACACTTGAATCTCCTGGTAAAGTTTCGGTTCTTGCAAGATAGTGTATTAGATGTTTCCTCAAGGATTTCCTGAATTTTCGTTGTCAAATAAGTAGCACTTCACAATTAAAAGTCCTTTCAGTGTTTCTACCTTTAAAGACCAACCTGAATATGGTTTGCGTAGTTTCCAGATATCGGTAGACACAGGCAGGCAATAGAAAACTAACCTGTAAATTTTAGCCTTCAAAATCTATCCGCGAATTAATTATCTGCTACGATTCACACCTGCGATGAACAGTTTACTACGTCACACTAGTGCAGTACTCACAATGTGGCCAGCCCTCAACACCTAACAGAGAGAGGGAGAGAGAGAATGAGCAACAGTTCGGGTTAATCAGACGTTGAAAGTCTGCATTTCTCGTGGTTCTGAAAAACTGCCACTTAAGCACGAGAAATGCTGACCGGAATAATCCGAAATCTTGCTCATTCTCTCTCTCTCTCTCTCTCATGGGCGGGTAGGGAGGAAAGCTGATGCCACTGGGAGGTGGGGGAACTCCGACAACCGTGTCCAAAGAAGCTGACACCTTAGGAGGGACGATCAGACGACCACCGTCATCACCGTGCAATAAGATATCGGCCGGCAGGTCCTTATCTCTCAGGTCACGTGTCAAACACCGGCGCCCGCGGAACAACGAAAATTAAATTGGGATCGACAAAAAAGGGAGTAAATTAGTTAACAAATTTGAAATTATTAATCAAACGGTGATAGGCAAAACCCAAAACCAAAGGCACGGATGCGAATCAATATACGGTAATCACATTTGTAAATACAAGCGGAACATTGATCGACTTTTTAGATGAAATCCAGAAAGCGGGACATTGGGCGTTCCGCCTGGACATCCTTTGAGCAGGCGGGACACGCAGTTTTAAGGCGGGACTGTCCCGCCTAAATCGGGACGTCTGGTCACCTTAAATTTTAACTTTGTTCAGCTCTATTTCTGATGGTCTGCAGTCTGCTCATACTTCATACAAATCTGCATGAACTCTGGTCTGATGAGATCTGTGTTATACAATTTATGACAGGTTATTATTATTATTATTATTATTATTATTAAAGTAGATTTATATAGCGCAATTTTCAACCCCAGAGTCGACTCAATGCGCTTTCAAAAAAAAAAAAAAAATGACAGAGACCATGTTCAAACAAAGACCAAACTTATTAACAAACAATTATAGAGACATTGCAACAAACAAAAATACAAGGTAGAAAAAGAAAATACTGCACACAAGCATGAACATAACATCTAAAGGATAACATTGAGAGTCATGGTGTGGCGGAGTCTACAGCTGTGAGCAAACCATTCGACGAATGTCAGCAGACACAGTCACAGTGAGTGAACTCAATACGCCCAGAGCACGCATTTAGGGTGAGCATTGTTGCCTCGTTCAAGAAATACGATGAATTGAAAAGACATCAGTCGTGTGGTAAAGTGCATGGCCTCACATGTCGGCGACCGCACGTGGGCAGTATTTGCGCGCTTGCTGCACAGAATCGTTTTGTGTGTGTGTGGTTTTTTTTTTTGAAGATCACATGCTCCATCTCTCTGGAGGTTGAGAAGGGCTAGTTTTGTCCTTGACTCGGCTAAACTAAATCTGAGGACGGTTCACAGCGCGGGCATTAGGCTGCCGATGGACAGGTGTAAGATCAGTTTTCCGATGGCTTTGACATCTGATGACCGCAGCGGAACTGTTTATCTTAGGATCGTAGTTGTTCAGCTTTTAACGACTGTTTGTCTCTTTGTTAATCTTTCTTCTGTTTTATTCTTATTGCGAAATAATTATTATTCATTGCTTTAATTTTTGCTGCGGATCCAGTGTCGTATTTCTAAGGTGTAGAGCTGGAGTTGGCACTGATCATTTAATCACTGTCAATGAACATTTCCATCGCTGTTAGTCAAAATATCATCGACCATGATGTCGTAAGAAAACTTTTCTACACAGATGTCGCCGTGGAGAGAGTGGCAGTTGTCGCTAAGGACCAGCAGTTGTTAAATGCCCAGCCCCAGTTTGCCGGAAGCTTTCTTATCCAGCGTGGCCATCGCCGTCACCAGGCTGGACAGGATCAAGGGCAGGATGAGCAGCTTGAGCATGTTGAGCAACAAATCCCCAGGAAATCTTAGATAGAAGATCTTGAGCAAAGATCTACATTATCGCAAAGGAAATGCAAAGTCTGTAGCTGTAGATCAAGCAATAGATCTGGGAACATGAACGACGGAGTTGGAAAAAAAAGACACAGTGAAACAAGAATAATTGTCCTGTACAACAGTGTCAGTCATAATTAAAATAACTACACTCTAGCAAAATATTGGAAGAAGAGGTTTCCGTACATACAGAACGCTGAAGCTGAACAGTAATGGCTGACATGGCACCGCTCCGAAAAATTGGTGAAGAACAAAAGTCTGCGTGATTCATACGGTCGACCACAAAACACAGCAAAAACTAAAGCTCAGTCAGTGAGGAAAATACTGGCACAAACTGGATATCAACTGCAGTTACTTACAACCAAGTATGACAAGAAATAAATGTGGAGCACGAGATAATTCAATTTATTTTAGTCACTTTAAAATAAATACTTATTATTGCACTTCAGAATAAGTTCAGTGCTATTTACTCTGAAATAACCTGCACATTTTTCTTTTTTACCTTCAACAGTTCTCTCTTTCTGATCTTTTTTTCTCTCACGACGCACATGGGACCCATGACAGCGTACACAGGGTAACCACGTGGTCTGTCATGTGACAAGCAGCGTCATCCGGGACACGTCACAAATCGAAATCGAGACTGCCGCGGCCTTTTCGGCTAGCGACTCAGAGGTTTTGCATTTCAATCGAAGTTTTTGGATAGATGCACATCAGCAAAGGCGAAATAACTGTAAAAATCGTGAAACTTAGTGGTATATTGTTGTCGTAATCAGTGCCACTTTCGAGTTTGAATTTTCGGGTGAGAATCCCTTTAAGACGATAGGGTGTCCCCATATATCTCGTCTCAGGTCTGCTGGGTTTTTATTTTCTATGAGATTCTCTCTCTCTCTCCCTGTCCGTCTAGCTCTCTCCCTGTCCGTCTAGCACATGTGTACAGAGTCGTTTGTTGTGTCCCAATGCAGCCTTCATTGCGACGTTGAGTCAGGTGTTGCGTTAATTTTGCGGTTCGTGAATGAATGTGTGAAACCAATCAAATATATTTGTACGAGTTTGTTAGTGTATGTCGACTCGGACTGTTGGTGATTGACAAGTTGTTGCGAAACCACTTTTTTTCTTTTGTATACGCGAGCGGCAGAGAAGAGAATTTGTTTGTTATTACTTTTGTTATTTTTAATTTGTTGTTTTAGGATTATAAGCACATTATTTGAACAGGTAAGATGCTTATGGGTACATTTACAAACACCAAAGGTGGGATCCAGCGCTGAGAAGAGGGGCTGGAGGGCGAAAACCGAGCAATAAGGTTTACGATTTTGCTCTGAAGGATATCGTGACTGTCACTTTAAGACATCAGACACTCTAATTTTTTTTAAACCATGGATTTACCCAAAGAATGCATACGTTTAGGGAATTCACGTGCAGCAGGTAAAAATGTTTAATCTCCACCAAGCTCCTGGAGAGCACCAGGACCAAAGTTTCTAGCTCGTTACCCACTTACCCCACGTCCAACCTACATTCCATCCACAATTTTTATTATGTTGCTTCCATCTCCTGCTCTTCACCTGTGTTGACCGATTTTTTTTTTGTTAAGAAGTGTATTTGGTTCTTTAAGAAGATTCTCTCATCACACTCAAGGCTTCATGCACTCAAAACAACTGAGCACTGTTTTGAAAATAAAATTTTCATTTTACACATGATGCACAAGAATGTTCATTAAACACAGTATGAACTACTAGAGCAGAAATTCTGTATCTGGCCTTATCCCATATAATGGTAAGTTCTTGCCCTTCTTGCCATGCTACCCTATTAGAAATTAGGAATAAAACCATCTAACATTAAAAAATAGTCATTGTGCCCTTGCTTTTGTGAACTTCAGGATGTACAATTATTCAGTGTATACTGTACCGGTTCCGACAAAAACATCCCAGGTTCTTTACCATTGAGAACCTGAATAACAGTTGTTACAAACTTACAAGCCATATTGCAGACATAAAAATATAGAATGAATATACACGTATATCTGGGAACTATTTGGGGACCAAAAAAATGATATTTACACAGAATGTGTGTTTGTCACATTCATCATGGGCCATTTTTGAAGACATGCTTCTCTCCTATGACAACCCCCGCCCCTATTAAAGTTGTGGAAGTGTGACAGTCTTCAAAAATAGTGAGTTTCAACGAAACAATTTCATATTATTATGAATCGTGACTCAACCAAGGTGACACACCTATTTTAACAAAAACCCATTTCTTTGAAATGCCTAACTTAAGGCTTTCATAATTAATAGAAATAGATTAAAATTAGTACAAATGTTTATAAAGTCAGCTAAACAGACTGATTTTTTTTTTTACATACTTTTCTCACATGAAGCATAGTTAGTAATAGAGACAAGTTAAAATTTAGGAGAGGTGTAGAGTGCACTGAGCCTACAGAATAGTTCAAGGCACTGGGAAGTGCTCAGAGGTCCTGTAAAAGAGGGGGTCTTACATTTCCACTTGAAACAATGACAAAATATGACCTGAAAATTATGGACTTAAGCTTTCCAATTGCTTGTGGATATTTTGGTCCCTAATCACTGTTTCTTGCAAAGCAAAGTTATACAGGATGGTTTTGAGTAGCATTATAGATTTCCTAGAGGTGAGTAAAAAAAAAAGTCACATAGGTTCTGCTTTTATATTAGACAAAACTGACAACTGATATGTGCTCCCATGAAACATGGCTGCCCTCCTCCCCCCAAATAACATGTACAATTGTATTGCATAAAAGAAAATGTATGATTCAAATAAGATCACTTCCTAATGAGTACACCTGAGGTCAAGCATAATTAAAGTACATATAAAAACTTGGATATCAATTTAAAGTAAAATTAAGCAATAGGCATTAAAAATATGAAAAGTTTTTGAGTACATTAAATAACCTTGAAGAAAAAAGTGAATATTTTATATAACGAGCCCTTGTAAACAGATTTCTTTGTTTATGGGGTATATCACAGCCAACAATGAGACAATTAATCCACTTCAGACAGCTAAAATGGTTTTGATTTGCAAGTCATAGCTGAAATACAGCACATAAAAGTTCTCACATTAGCCAACATTTTTAACAGGGAAATCTCACCTACATCAAACTCAAAAATGAAGTGCAAAATGTTAAAAACTTAAAAAGTGAATTTATTGTTTAAAATATGGAAAATTTAAAAACGCATAGAAGCTGTAAAAGCTACTACAGACAGCAGTCTGTTCATTCTATGCTAAGCATTGATACCTGCAGTCCCATCACTAATCTAAGACAAAAATAAATCTCCAAATACCCTCAAAAATATTATAAATGTATCAGCTGATATGAAAGCTGATGTTCGGCCAAATTCATTACAAAAATGTCGTAACACTTATTGACAATCATTAAATAAACAGTAGAAACACTGTTAAAAGTGCTGAATCATTTAAAACAAAGTTGTTTCTTAATTTGTGTTGACTCTGAGGTCTCTTATCACTTCAGATAAAGCAAACCTGATTCATCATGCAAAAAGAAAAAAAAAAGAAAATACATATCTACTTAGACATTGCACTGCATTTAACTATGCACTTTGTCTCTTTTTATGCAAAGAAGAATTAAGGGGGCAGAGCCAGACATTGTCAAATGATGGGGACAACTCTTGGTCCTCTGACTTAATATGCTATAGATGCTCTCCCTTGCACCACCTCGGCCAAATGTTTGTTAGTAAACAATCTGATGTGGCTGTCTCCAAGTCAAAGAATTTTTTTTTTTAATTTCAATGAAGTCTTGGTGTCAAATTAACAGGACTGTACCTCTGACTGAACGTGAACAGGCGAAAAAACCTCCAAAAATAACTCTGAGCATCCACAGATGAATGCAAGATTTGCTCTGTCATAAGTCAAGACGTTCGTCAAATACCTTCTCTGTCACAATAATATATATATATATATATTTTAAAACTGTACATTAGTAAGCAAAGGCAAAATTCTTCCACCGAGTTCGGAAGCCATCCTTCTTTTGCAGCGCCATACGCTTGGCATGAATTGTCTCCGAGATCCACTCCTGGTGGACATCAAACGTGGCCGCTCGCCGTGGGATGGTGTTGAGGAAAAACGTTTCGATGTTCTCCATGTGAACGGCAGGAGGGTCTGGTGGTACCACTGGTTCCTCACACTTAACGTAATACGATTTTCGCTCAGTTATCTTCCTGTAAAACCAAATAAAAAAATCAATCAATCAATCAATCAATCAATCAATCAATCAATCAATCAATCAAAAGAAGCTGTCATTTGCTGCACAATTGTATATATTTATCGATAAATAACCTTCGTACTTGAAAAAAAAATTTGGTACGGAGTATTTTGCAATAAAGTACATGAAGCTGTTAGCAAGAGTAATTTGAGAGTGGATGAAATGTTTCACAGAATTTTTGAAAGACGAAGGTAAAGAAAGTGGCAAGAAATGTACCGGTGAGTGTTTGAGACTACATTTTGCTTTCGTTTGTTGCTCCCGTTGACTGTGCAGATTGCTGAGTGGGTCTAAGGACGGTTTCGTTCTCTGTGGCAGTGCTACTATGAGTGAGTCCTAAACTCTTCAAGTATGAGTCCGGTGCACATTGCTTTTTTCTTATGATTGGATAAAGCAAGACACTATTTCTCCACATCTGATTGAATACCCCTGTTCCTTTTCAAAGATACACGCCTACAAACAGCCCCGAAGGAGGTACACATCGTAAAGTCGGGATAAGCCTAATTAATAAATGTTCCCACCTCTCCCTCGCCTGAGGTGTTCGCAAGGACAACGGCAGTGAGAAGCCCTGGGTTCAGATCTCGTCTCTTGGGACACTTTGTATAAATGACACCTGATCGCAGGGCCGGTGGTCGGGTACTCTGGCTTCCTCCCCTCTCAACATAATGCGAAATTTACCCACCAACCAACCAACCCACGCATGCTCGCACGCTTCGCTTACTTGATGTTGGGGGAAAACGGATAACCAAACGGTTAGAGCATTGGCATCTGAACTAAGAGGCGTACCGATTCGATTCCCAAGTGGTGCAGCTAACTTGCCCGAGTCAACCCAGCTGGCGGGAATGGGTACCTCACTCCCTAGAGTGTCTAGTAAGGTAGGGTAGCATAAAACTTTGCACGAGAAAAATGAGATCTCTAACACCTCACCCCCACTCCCACCACGACCTGAACAGATTTTATTTTTAATGCATAAGCTTACTTGATGTTGTAGGGGTCGCCATGCACTTCTGCTCTCCATCCATATTTCGCTACCATCTCCTCGTAGGTGGGACTGTTCTCTTTAGTCGCCAAAAGTTCTGCACTAGCGCCCTGATCCGCGGGAGACTTAGGTAGCTGCATCCCTCCAAGTGGTTCCGCATCGCTGGGCACCTTTCTTTCGTCCCAGGTGGTGACGACGATTTTGGTTTGCTCTTCAGGCACGACTTTTGCAGCTTTGGTCTGAACCTTCTTCTTCGGCTTGCCGGCCTTGGGCTGTGGTTTCAGCTTGTCGCCGGTGACTTCATCCCCCTTCCGCTGCTGGCAGTACGAGTGGCCGGTCTGCGCCGGAGGGCGGGTTGGACCAGCGGAGTGAATGGGTCGCTGAGGGATGGAGGGCTTGCCTCGGAACGAACAGGCGCTCTTGACCCGCTCCTGCTTGCCGCTGGTCGTCGCTGGCGATGTGGCTGGCTGCTGCAGCTGACCAACGTATTCTTCGAACCGCTGTTGCTTCTGCTGCAGCTCCTGCTGCGCCTGCTGCTGGTGCTGCGTGTAGCGCTGCCACAGCTGTTGCCGCATGTCCGCGCCTTCCGCGCTGCCGATGGTGGCTCTGGACGACGCCGACCGCTGCGGAGTCGGGGGGACGGGGGAAGCTTGGGGCCACACGACGGGAGGAGAGTACACCTGGCAGGTGCCATCCCCGTTGGGCACGAAGACGTAGCCTCCGTTGGACGGCGCTGGGGTCGGCAGGGGTTCGTCAAAAACCGTCGGGGTCTCCTGGGGCTGGTAGGGTCTGTCGTACTTGCCAACGATCTTTTGAGCAGGCCAAGAGACCGTGGTCACCTGTTTCTCTTCTTTACCCTCGGCAAGGCCACCCTTGGGAATGGAATAGGTCGGGGTGTTGGGGTCAAACACACCGTAGGGAGTTTCGGACAACCGGGCCGACCAGCACTGTGCGGGGGTCGGAATGTGGAGGGTGGGGACAGGCGTGAACTTGGGGACTGGCACGCTCTTAGCTCGCCGGCTGGAGGAGGGGCGGCTGCTACTTCCGGTGCTGGATGTGGCTGTAAATGGACGAGAAGATGGGGGTGCAGTTATCCCAATACGGAAGGTGGGCTCAGGAGGTTCTGCTTTGGGATTGTAGTAGCCCGACTCCTTGAACTTGTAGAGACATTCCAAATCTGGGAAACCATGCAAACCAGAGTCATTAACAGAGATGTTCTCAAGAACTATCCACGTTTTCTCGTATTTGCTAATATCACGTGACTACACATAATTCATAGTCAAGAGCCAACGTTCTTTTTTGTGACGGATGAGGAAAAGATGTCATTTTCAAAACTGATGTATATAGTTAACAAATGGCGCAACACCTCCCATTCATCTAACAATACAATAGTTTTCATCTTATTCAATGTTCCTCAAGATAAATCATTATCTGTTGACAGATCGCATATCACAGTGCTGGGCAGAATGAATCCTCAGTTTAAAGGGAAAATGTAATTAGGTTGTGCAAATCACGCACACATACATTGCAATTACCAGACACCATAAGCTGTGGCTGTAGGTTCAACTGATAAACGACCACGAAAACGCCGCCATTATAGTCAGCCACCGGATATAATTATATATATATGTATATATAATCGCCATCCCAGGTCAGGGACAAACATGAGAAAACAGTTCTTACGATATGGGATGGGCTGATTCTTGCTGAGGTAGATGTCTCTGACAGACGGGTACCACCCGTATGTCTGTTCCTTTCGCAACTTTCCCGCCATGTCGCACCTGTCACCTGCACACACACACACACACACACACACACACACACACACACACACACACACACGAAATAAATATATACATATGATAGTGATAGATATAACCAAGTAAAATAAACATACACAAAATCACAAACTCACCCTGCTCCCAAGTATATTAATGTATCAAAATGTATATATTAATACAAATAAAAAGAACGCATTATTCTTGTTGGGGGGAATATCTCTTTTGACATATTTCTACCTACTTTGATGATAAATAAATCTCAGGTTCTGTCCAGTCTTGAGCCAAGATGGGCGTTACATTGTGCTTGTAAAACGCTAGATATAGTCAGTTATGGCCAGTCTTGGGCCATGATACATTGGCTTATGGAATGTATAGATATATATACGAAAAACATATAGCCAGGAGTCAGCCAATCTTGGGCCAATATTGAAATGGAAACGCCATCGTTGGGCAAGTCTTGGTTATGTTTGCTGGCCTACGGCAGAGCAGGTCGAGTCGCGCGGCAACATTTCACTCGCTCCCTCCTCCACCACCTTGTTTAACACTCCATCTTATGTTTAGCCATGCGCACTGCTTTTGGGAGAGCACAACATCCGGTATGAGACGTCCAATAACCAGACAGCCTGGTCACTCGAGCAGACTTAAACAGACCGACCCGTTCAGGAATACATGTCGCGAAATTTTCAGCACAAACGCAGCGTCACCATTGTCCTGGCGACGTCACATAAACTACCCAATCGAATGGAGGTTGGAGGTGGGGGTGGTGAAGTTGGGTGGTGGTGGTGGGGGGAGGACTTCAATAATGAGTTGATGACGACAGAAGCTTTAGTTTCTAACCCCAGCCACCTGCCTCTTCCTTGTCGCCGTCAACATCAAGATGCCGCTATGATCGCACAACTTGCTGTCAAAGCTGGTTTATCGATCGCAGCGCCCCCTAGAAACGTTTTCTTCTGCCCGTTATTCTTCTCAACCCTCTCCTCCACTCCCCCAACTCACCCTGCTTCTGAATTATGACAACTCCCTAGTTTGCAGCAGCCACCTAACTCGCGATGACGAGTCTGTTTCCCATTCATTGCTCCCTACGGCAGAGGGAGGGAGAGTAGGTTATGGCCGTTTGCTTAGTGCATTTGTCGGAAATGTGGTGGTAAGTCCGTGGTGGTAGTCTTTGTTTACAGGAAGTGTCCAGAAAAAGCTTCAATTCTTCTTCCAGGCAAGAAACGATGGTGAACGGCTGCCTCTACCATGGCACAGAGCAAGGAGGGGTTTGTGGGGGGGGGATACACAATGGAATCCGCATTAAGACAGTGATAACTGTACTACACTCACGACTGTCAAGCTGGTCATCATGTTTCAATCTGAGTAGCGGAGTGGGAGAGCGAGCGAGCGAACGAGCAAAAGAGAGAGCGGGCCTCACACACACACAAACACACACACGTATGAAAAGACAGGATAAAATAACGTGTGTGGTGTGTATGTGCAGGTTCGTGTGTGTCTTTATGTATTCACGTGTGCGTATGCGTATGTTTGTGTGCATGTAAACACATGTGTGTGTGTGTGTGTGTGTGTGTGTGTGTGTGTGTGTGTGTGTGTGTGTGTGTGTGTGTGTGCGAGAGAGAGACCATATACACGCGTATGTGTATGTATACGAGGAATGTTCCACTTTCGCCCGAACCCGGAAAATCTGCTTAAACATTTTTCTCTTATTCTTCAATTCTTTTTAAACTTTTTCAACATAGTCGCCGCCAATTGCAACACATTTTTCGACCCTATGGATCCATTTTTGAAAACACTCCCAAAACGCCGATTTTGGCATCAATTTCAGCTGTTTCCTCACTCCACTAATGATCAAATCACCGACTGGGTCTTGGTTTCAGGGTCCAGATTGTAAAAGCAACATTCGTCACGTGTGGTGATGCGCCATTTATCGGAAATGTGCCAAGTCCGTGTTTTGTTTTGCTGGTCCATCAGCAGCCTTGGCACCCAGGGAGCTGAGTTTTTGTTGAAGCCTAAATCGTGATGAATGATCCTGTGACGACTTGGAGAAGGAATTCTCAGCTCCATCTTCATCTCAAATGGCCATCACTTTCCAGGAATTCACGAACTTTGTCGACATTGTGTGGGTCTCGACGTCTGAGGCCTTGGTTCACGATGTTTGTCATCACAGGTGATATGACCACTGCCAAGTCGCTGAAACCAGTCTGTAACAGTCGTTTTAGATGGAGCCTCATCGCCATAAGTTTCTTTCACCTCCTGCAAACTATCAACAGCCCCGAAAGCCAGGCCACAAGTGATGCAACATGACCACTCGAAAGTCACGCGCTGGTGGACCACTTGGTGGAGCGTGCATCGACTTGCTTCTCCTCTCCGTCCTGGGAAAACTAGGAGAGGAAAAATTGTGTATGAACAAAATGTGGAAACACATTGAAGAATCACTCTATCGAGTCCACATGGCCTACACTCACCGAAAGCGCGCGAAATACTGGTCAGGGCGTAAGTGGAACATCCCTCGTATATATTCTTATGTGTGTGTGTGTGTGAGAGAGAGAGATTACGCACACGCACATGTGTGTATATGTGAGGGACACACAACGCAACTCCCCCCAACACACACACACACACACACACACACACACACACACACACACACACGCAGATATGCATTCCTACAGCCACTGCAACCTCCATCACTTTGTCATTTTTTTTTTCTCCACCCCTTCCCCTTCTCCGCCCACCCACTTGTGTTGCACGTGCAGGCTGACAAAAGAACAAATGTCTCCGGCCACTTCCTGCTGCAGACATCATCAGAGCCTACAGCTAGCACCAGCAGTGGTTAGACAACCTCTAGTCATTCAGGGAGGACGGGATGCACGCATTAAAAAAACAAAACAGAGATTGATGTGTTCAAGCTGCTCGGGTCAGGGCAACGAGGAGGAAGGGTCAAAGGTCAGTGTGTGTGTGTGTGTGTGTGTGTGTTGGGGTGGGGGCGGAGAGGGTAGGTGGAGAGTTGGGAGGGGAGAAAGGATTCATGTTTGGCACGTCGCTCCCTGACCAAGCGTTACCATCTACCACACCTTACAGCCCTTTCCCCACCCACAACCCTCCACAAGAAAGGTAGAAAGGGAAGCCAGCCTCGTCCAACGCATACACAGCTGCCCGCTGCAGATCTTAATAAACTGCCGCTTAGGTGGACATCATCTGCTCCCTCTTCAAACGACTGCACTGGAAATACTGGCACAGACTGGTACGAGAACGAACTACGGGATACGAACAAGCAACAAAGAAACTGTGGGTGGCATAGACCCTTGTTAACCCTTTATTCCCTTCACAAACGTCAAAGCGAGGAATCAAAGCTTCGGCTTAGAAAAGAAGACAGTGCTTCACAGTTGACAAGCATCGCTGCGTTATCCTCTCGGCACATATGATAATCGTCTCTCTGTTCCCACACTCCACAATCTCTCTCTCTCTCACTCTTCATAAAATACATGTATGACTAACTCATAAAAACCCATGCAGAGAAGCAACGGTTTAAAAAAAATACTTTTGACGTACCGCCAGTACGTCACCTACCCAGTTACCTGACCTCACGTGAAACCACCGCGCTGTAAGTCAGCATCAGGCAGCAGGACACGTCACAACACCATGCAGCAGGACAAGGGCTGCACGTCACGGCGCCAGGCACCAGGACAGCGTTGTACGTCACGACGCCAGGCACCAGGACAGGTCACAACATCAGGCAGCAGGACAGAGCTGTACGTCACAACACCATGCAGCGGGACAGAGCTGTACGTCACAACACCACGCAGCAGGACAGAGCTGTACGTCACAACACCATGCAGCAGGACAGAGCTGTACGTCACAACACCACGCAGCAGGACTGAGCTGTACGTCACAACACCATGCATCAGGACAGAGCTGTACGTCACAACACCATGCAGCAGGACAGAGCTGTACGTCACAACACCATGCAGCAGGACCCACCACAACATTACGCAGCAGGACAGAGCTGTACGTCACAACACCATGCATCAGGACAGAGCTGTACGTCACAACACCATGCAGCAGGACAGAGCTGTACGTCACAACACCATGCAGCAGGACCCACCACAACATTACGCAGCAGGACAGAGCTGTACGTCACAACACCATGCATCAGGACAGAGCTGTACGTCACAACACCATGCAGCAGGACAGAGCTGTATGTCACAACACCACGCAGCAGGACTGAGCTGTACGTCACAACACCATGCATCAGGACAGAGCTGTACGTCACAACACCATGCAGCAGGACAGAGCTGTACGTCACAACACCATGCAGCAGGACAGAGCTGTACGTCACAACACCATGCAGCAGGACTGAGCTGTACGTCACAACACCATGCAGCAGGACCCACCACAACATTACGCAGCAGGACAGAGCTGTACGTCACAGCGCCAGGCAGCAGGACAGGCCGATGAGAAATCAATAACATCACTGCTGCTCGACCGGCAGACTGCATCCCCCAACCCTCCCCCAGGCCGATCGAAGGTCATCATCTACTTTCTGTTGCGGACACAGTTAACCTTCGCTGCTTCAAAGGCCGGCTACTGGAGTTGGGCAGACAACTCGCACTCCTCCTCCACATCCCTGGCTCTCTGTAGCTTCTCGTGTGTGTGTGTGTGTGTGTGTGTGTGTGTGTGTGTGTGTGTGTAGGTGTGCATGCGGACCCACTTCAGCCCGGTCCTGGTTTTGTAATGTCCATTTTCTGCGTGAGAGTATCGGTGTAGCCCGGCACCCAGTGGGTCACAGGGCAGCAGGTTGATCTCGGGGGCACTACGTGGGTCACAAGGCAGCAGGTTGATCTCGGGGGCACTACGTGGGGCACAGGGCAGCAGGTTGATCTCGGGGGCACTACGTGGGTCACAGGGCAGCAGGTTGATCTCGGGGGCACTACGTGGGGCACAGGGCAGCAGGTTGATCTCGGGGGCACTACGTGGGTCACAGGGCAGCAGGTTGATCTCGGGGGCACTACGTGGGGCACAGGGCAGCAGGTTGATCTCGGGGGCACTACGTGGGTCACAGGGCAGCAGGTTGATCTCGGGGGCACTACGTGGGGCACAGGGCAGCAGGTTGATCTCGGGGGCACTACGTGGGGCACAGGGCAGCAGTTCATTACACGGCACCAAGTCTTCATCTGGTTCCTCTCCTCTAACCCCCGACCCCTGCACCATGAAAACAACTCATTTTCGCTGTGTACTTATTGTATCTGTGTAGGGCAGCATAATTAAGCAAAGGATCTGTGAATGTGTGTGAATGGTGTGTGAATGGTGTGTGAATGTGTGTGAATGGTGTGTGAATGGTGTGTGAATGTGTGTGAATGGTGTGTGAATGTGTGTGAATGGTGTGTGAATGGTGTGTGAATGGTGTGTGAATGTGTGTGAATGGTGTGTGAATGGTGTGTGAATGTGTGTGAATGGTGTGTGAATGTGTGTGAATGGTGTGTGAATGGTGTGTGAATGGTGTGTGAATGGTGTGTGAATGGTGTGTGAATGGTGTGTGAATGGTGTGTGTTTGTCGGGGAGGGGGAGGGTTACTGCAATAGAAATTTTTCCGTTTGAAAACGTGTATGTTTCGTAAAGCGCTGTAATCCTGACATTGGGAAACAACACTCTATACGTTCTAGTATTCTTATGACGACGACGACGACGACGACGATGATGAAGAAGCAGAGGACATAAAGGTTACAGGTCACAAAGTGGATCACAGCTGGTGGATTACAAGGCACTAGGAAGGTCAGGGGGCACCAGCTGGTGGATCCCTGAGTGGAACATACAATACTTGGGGGGGGGGGGCGGGGGAGAAGAGAGCACAAAGTAGCTCAAAGGGCGTTGCATGGTGGATCTCATGCACTAGTTGAATGACAGGATACTATCCCTATCACGTGGCACTGGCCGGATTACAAGACATTACGTGTATTACACGGCGATAGGTTGATTAAATGACACTGGTATAAGTCACGGCAATAGCGGGTTACCGCCATTTAACGGGTTGACAAGGATGGAGTCATGGAGTGGATCATTGCCAAAGTAGTTAGAGACACACTGGCTGTCGGTCGCCAAATCAAAATGCGTGTGTGTGTGTGTGTGGAGAGGAGAGAACTGATGTTTTACGCCGAGCCAGCAACCAAAGCCTATATCACAGCAAGGCAGCCAGCCCTGTAAACAGATGCCACATGCAGAGAAAGAACAGCGTGCCCGACACGAGATCCGAACCCAGGACAGCCAGTCCTCACTGTATTGGAGACACGCGCTAACCTTTGTGCAACCGGATCGCCTACAATGTGGGAAGAGAGACAAAAAAGAAAGAGAATGAGAGAAATCTGGTTTACAGAAATAACATGATTTCAAAGAACCTCATTTTTCTCACTTTGGCCTCTGTATAACGTACTCGTTTCCAGTTTCTCCAGTTGTCCATAGGTTTGGGTAAGAGTGTCTCTCTACCAACACCATTTCTGTACGTCCACAAGCACAGAGTAGGGGTGGGAAGGCGGTGTGTGTGTGTGTGTGCATGCGCGTGTTCCGCTGTCGGGACACTAACCGTGACCAGGATCAAAGGCCAGGCCGCTTCATTAAGCCGCACCGTCCAGCGGTCCACACGAGCATCGCGAAGTCGGCGACAGATCTCATGACGATGCACAATTAATAGGTTTAACGATTTTTGCCTTGTCTTCTGCCTCGGTCGTCAAGGAAACGAAACATCTGAAGACTGCGGCCAGACTCCTCTGTTACGGATACAGAGAACTCAAGTCTAGCGAGAAATTTGCGAAAACATCGAAGCCCACAACGAAAGGCAGCGGGTCCTCTCCATGCGTGCGTGCGTGTTTGTAGATTGCCTTCTCTCGTCTCTGCAAACTGTGATCCTTAACTCCTGTCTCTCTCGCTTGCAACTCGGCGGCATGTAAATGTGTTTGTCGGGTTGGGACGCGTTCAGCGTTTTCTCTCACTCTTCTCTCTCTCTCTCTCACTCACAAACACACACACACACACACACACACACACACACACACACACACACACACACACACACACACTCTCTCACACACACACACATCTGCGCGTGTTAAGAGATAACGTGCTCATTTCGTCACCGCCTACGTACGTCACTCTACTTATCTCACCTGCACCTCTCGACTCACCGACTTAATCTACTTCCCTCCTACATTTGCCGACGCAAAAATCTTTTTTTTATCCTCCCTGACATCGCCGGTGAAGCCACTCAAATCGTGTTCATCTAAATTCCTCGCGCACCCCGTCCACTTTCGCCAACAGTCGGATGTGACTGGTCAGGACGGCGCGTGTCTGCTCACGTGCTAGCGAGAGGGAGGACTCGAGGACCTCCAAGCTCCAAGAAACTGATTGCTCTTCAGAAAAGACTGTTTGTAGCGTCGTTCCGATAACGATCTGACATCAAACGTGTGTAAAAACAAAAAAACTTGGCGACAAAATTACCTCGGTGTATACGTGGAGGATTCTCCCCCACCTCTCAACCCCCCAAAAATTAATTCCAGAAAATGCCAGAAAGAGTTTCTATTTCAAGCATCTTGGATGACATCGCAAGAAAAGGTTATCAATATTGCCTTGTAGGTAATTCTGGGAAGGATAAAGGTTAAAGGAGTAAACAGAAAATCGCGATGTTCGCACGACATCACCGAGCAAAGGTTTTCTAAGATCAAAGCATCGGCTGAGGACCCACATGTTGGTGACCAGGGTGACACACCGGTTAAAGGTTCTCCCACGGACTTGTATTACTGGACTGCTTGCAGACGATTTTTTCAGTGAAGTCATAGAACGAGGCTGGTTACGAAATAGCTTCCGGTTTAGTCATGTTTCGGTTTAACTACTAGAACGAGGCTTTCGACGATATAGCTTCCGGTTTATTCACATTCATTGTTAAGGCTCGCCGAGACTAACAGCGGAGAACTTCGCAAGAGGCTCAGCGTTGGTCTCGGCAGACAGACAGCAGTCCACCTTATACACGTCCGTGGTTCTCCGCTGTGGTCTCACTTGGAGAAAAACAAAATATTATGACGAGGCCCGGGTTACCAACAACCGCGACACCACTACTCTGCAAGCTCCAGGGAGGGGACAGTTAATGAAAAAAAAACAAAAAAACCCCAAGGTGGGAGAACGGACTTCGATTGGTTCTTGGAACGTCCGCACTTGACCCCAGTGTGACAGGGTGAAGGAACTCATGAGCTCGAATGATACAAGGGGGGACATCGTGGGGCTAGCAGACGACCACGTGGCGGGTTCTTCACATCAGATGGAAAAGGTCATAAAGACAGCACCGAGGGAAAACAGTTCTACTTAATGAGTGGAATGCCAAGAACGGCGCAGACACCTACCATCAATCTGTGATGTTAGCGGGAGCCATCCTGATCGTCTGATTACTTTCGATCTGACAAAGTCCGCTGTGTGTAACTACTACATCTAAGAACTGGATTTTTAATGACATGTAGTCAAACTGAGCTGCCGTACGATGCCCTCTGCTTCGAGTGTTTCTTTCACGTACTTTTCACGTGAAGCTACTTCCTAGCACATTTTCACAGTATTTTGGTGAAAATAAAATAAAAAGGAATACAATTAAGATATAACGTCCTCTATACCAGAGGTTTTCAAACTTTTCCAGACGCGTACCACTTTCGAAAATTCGAATTGACCGAGTACCACCTCCCAACCTTAAATAGAGCCCTCGTAATATATATATATATAGTGCTCGCGTACCACCCGTCATTCCTTCGCGTACCACTAGCTTAGTACTAAACAGTACCGCAGCTTCGGTTAAAGACGGGAAGGTTTTAGGGGGTGGGAGGCTTACTGGAGAGGGTGGGTCGGGAAGGAGTAAGATGTTAGGGTACATTCCGCTGGTATGTTTGATCAGGTGATTGTGAATTTGTGCAGGTTCACGTAGTACGCACTTCTGCTCACCGTCAGGTTCTATCGGCTTACGAAGCTTACTGTAAGTACCTGCTGTGTAACCCCAGTCACCACCTGCTCCTGAATATCCCGCCACGTTCCACTTAACAAAAAAACACGTACTCGGTTTAGTACCCGAATTCTGTGCAGCATTGAAGGTATACAACTGAAGAACCGAAAAAAAAGAGAAAGGGTAGAGGACGTAACTCTGTTAGACTAAGATTTACTGTTTGTGAAGGACTGCTAAGGAAAGAAAAAGAATAAAAACGCGCCAGCCTTCTGGGCAGCAATTAAGGTACTCGACTTGAAAATTAAATGAGAATAGAGGGGGAACACCGCCCTATTAGACAGATAAAAAGGGCTCATGAAGTGCACTAAGCACAAGCTTGGACCAGTTGGCAAATGGTGAGCACCAAGTGGGTGTTGCTTGGTTTACTACAGTGGTACCTACCCGCGCCTAACAGACACTCGAAAGCTCGCTGACCTAGCGGCAGAAAAGAAGCCCCTAGGGTCCTTGTGAATGAAAAATATATAGACGCCATTGATTTTTTACCTGCCGGGTCTTTAGAAAAGATAACGCAATTACAGCCTAAACAGGAGGCACACGCACGCATGTATGGGCGCAAGCACACACACACACACACACACACACACACACACACACACACACACACACACACACACACGCGTAAAAGAAAATCGTCACTCTGCATAACTGCAGTAACGCTATGTCATGAATGAAAACTGAAAGGCGAACGTTGATGATCGGTGATGTACTCACAAGCGACGAGTTCGTTGACTCACAAGCCGACGACAGCAGCTGATACGAGGCTGCAAGACCGACGACTCATCCCGAGACGACGAAGACGACGACGACAAATGAGTTCATTACACTATCACCTGCGATGACTCGACTAGGGCCTGCGACGGCTGCCTCCAGGAGTAGGTGGGGGGGGGGGCGCCGTTAACGGTCTTCCCGCTGCCCATAGCAACACAAAACACGGACACCTCTCACTCTGTGCGCTCTGGTTGTAAGGCGTGACGCTCCACTTTCCTTTGTCTACCTTCGTGCTGAGCATTTGGAAATTTTTATTCTATTTCAGTCACGCCTTCTAGTTGATAGCTACCTGTTTACTCTCAGCGGTGCAACAGAGGGACCAGACGGTGCAGGTACAACAGAGGGATCAGGGGCTGTAGTCGTGGGTGCGTACGTGCGTGCGTGTGTGTTCTTTGTGGGTGCCTTGCCCTACAATTACTGGGACTGAAGCTCCTGTCAGGCTTGGCTAGCATTTTTTTTAATATAGTAAGTCTGTCGACACACCTGTGCAATTGTGTCTCAGAGCAAAGACGTTCAATCAGATGGACCATCATCTCTCTCGCGAGGACAGATATCTTGTCATGGATTGAGGTGTCTCTTTGTCCTTTCCGGTTTCCCTTGTGACAGTGTGTCATAGAACTACAATTATGTTTGAGATGCCAAGCACTAACTGCGCAATTTCATGCTGGCCTGCATGCAAAAGTCGACGCGAATGTTTGTTATTTTTCTGCATATAAAACCAGATACACAAGACTCAGAAAAAAGTTTTTGTGAACCGATGTTGTCCTAGCTTCAGCCAAGAACGCTAAACTTAGATGGACCACCATCTCTTGCGTAGCCGAGACGATAGAAACAGAGAATTAGTGTAGGTCTGGGATGAATTCCATTTGTAATGCATTCCTTTCCACCCATAAACTCATTTAGAAAAGCCTTTGTACAATATTGATACGTCTGTAATCTTTCCTAGACCACGAACGGCAAAGCAAACAGACGACATATAAACACAAGCAACATTTTTTTGTTTTTGTTAAAAGGTATTTTTTTCCAAAAATTCAAAAGTACCTCTTAAATTCACAATTTTCAGAAAAAAAACTTTATGAAAGCAGAATCGTAGAATAGCATTTTTTTTAACCTGTCTTCTTTCCCTCTCCTCACTGGGACAGAGAAAGAAAGATATGAGTCTGCTGCAGCAACAAGCCGCTAGTCACCAACAGTTAAAATACTTGCTGAATTCCTGGAAGACGGATGACAGGGGTCAGTAATGGACTGAGCCAACAAACACGAGAGATTTATTAAAATATATAGAATAATAAAATATTGAAGAGTATAAATATATGTAATACGTATTTGATTAACATTAAAGAAGTTAAAAAATATATTTAAATATCTCTTTCTTTTCGGTATATTGTTTTACTCGATTTCATCACCATGGAAACGCTGTCAATGGTTTCATTAGAATAAGAAAAAGCGCTGCTTAATTTCATTATAATGAAAACATCGTATTGTGCGATTTTACCAAATGTGTTTAAAGAGGTTTTGCATTTAGATGACGGGCAGGCAACAGATGAGGCATTGACCTGTGAGGTCGAGAAGACTACATACATTGTGGTCATTTACAATCAGTCATTGCAATCACATGCCGCCATTATCTGGTGCTTTGAGAGTATTACAATCCCTCACCCAAGACTTGTCCTCAGGTACTTTAGGGAATGGACTGTAGCTATTACGCCTTACATTTAATCAATACAGAAGCAAGCAAGCAGACAAACAAATAAGCTGCCTGTGGTTTCCATGGAAACGAGAAGGTATCTAGGTGGGTGAGGTCAATAAATCGACCCAGCAAGTAAGCGACAACGGCAGGTGTGAAGGAAGGTAGAAGCAAGTGCCCTTAGTGGGGTCAGGGTATGGAGAGAAAAGCTCTGGTGATATGAATATAAAAGCACGCACGCACGCAAGCATGCACGCACGCACAGAGTGATCTGATGACTGATAACGAAGCAATGAAAGTTCGATGTGCCGCTACAAGCAGCTAGATCCCATAGGATCCGCAGTGACGAGTCACATTATTTGAAAGTGTGATCGCGCGTTAGAATGATAAAGAAAAACAAATTACAAAAAAGGCGGACCTGTGAATTTCGGGGAACACGGGACTACCCCTGCAAAAGTGACATGATAGACGCTCGTTCTAACTCTCTGTGAAGCGTGGAGAGGCCAACGTTCCGATACATGCTTGTGTCTCAACCCCACTCACCCGAGTGGACTGGGGAGCGTTCCATAACGTCTTCAAACAGCCAGTTACCCTCGTGATTGCGTTACAGGCAGGGTGTGGCAGTGAGAAAGTTCATTCCTTGGACGTTCAGGGAGAATGAACGGCTGTGGCTTAGTTGATGTCGGTTGTTTGAATTAGACAAGAAAATGTTTTCGGAATTTTTTTTTCATGTGGTCGGAAGAGGCCAGAGAAAGAAAGAAAGTAAAAGAGAAAGTGAGAGATTTATATATATATATATATATTTGATACTACCATGGGTTTGGATAATCTCCGAGTGCGATCACTGAATGTGTTCACATCTAATCCTCCATCAGGCTGATTCCACCTTATATATAGGGTACACCAGTACATAATATCCTGCCTAGCCACTTCACTCTTCTTGTATTCTTGTACCTGGATATGCATAGTCTCATGGGGAAAAAGCACCTAAACATGCCATTGAATTATCAAGATACCTGAGCATGTGTCATCTCATTAATAAACATTTGAACAAGTGTCACCTCATGAGTAAGCCACCTAGCTGTGCATTGCCTCATTAATGAGACAGTTTAGTGAACCCAGCCATCCTGGTTACACATGGAAAATGCACTGAAAACTGTGCATAATTGATATACTTTCCTCTGTCTTGATAAAAAAAGTAGAAGAGTATTTCCAGCAGGTAGTGTACACTGTTCTGTTCAACTAATTGTTTAGTTCTTTAGTTTATAAAGGAGTATGTACATATGAAAGAGATGAGGAAGAGGATAGAAATTTGTACAATCAGTTGATTAGTGTTAGTCTGTTTTAATGGTGCACTGGGGCCATAACTTTAACTTTTTATGGAAGTATCATGCATACATACATACATACACAAGCACTCATGTGAAAAAACACACACACAAACACACACTCTCTTGGACACTTGCAATATAAAAACTTATGAAAAACACCAAGGTGTGGAGCACAGCACATGAAAGTCAGATACCACAATTCACTCTTGCCATGAAGATACATGCATATGGCAAATTGACAAAACGGATCAATCTTCCAGTTGACAGTGAATTAGTGTCTCCAACTCACTACTTATAAGACATCCATGGTTCTTCCAATATAATTAAATACCAGAATTTATACCAGAGATATCACAGGGACCAGATACAAAACTATTTACCTCAAAAATAAAAAACCCTTTTAAGTAATACTTCCTGATAGATAAGTTTAGTTTATTTAATGAAATTTACAGCATGTCAACTTAAAGCTGAGTCTCAGATAAGTC
Source organism: Marisa cornuarietis (assembly GCA_004794655.1). Classification (NCBI taxonomy): domain Eukaryota; kingdom Metazoa; phylum Mollusca; class Gastropoda; order Architaenioglossa; family Ampullariidae; genus Marisa; species Marisa cornuarietis. The sequence goes on along the minus strand of SMMW01000565.1, from coordinate 225,553 downwards.
ATCAGCTATGAAAAACCAGTGTTGAACCACACTATTGTGTGGATTAAAATAGCAAACAACTAAAAATTTGGTTTAATGAAATGCATATTTATGGCTTTCCTTGCTGTAAACTAGGCAGTAAGTGCCACAAGAAACCAAAAATAACAATCAGATTTTATGGACTTGTTCTATTACCCTCGATTTAATTGCTACTTCTTTTAAAGAGTTAAGTATAATTGTAATTTACATCATATCTAAATATGATATTCTTGCTTAAGTTAGTCAAACCTCCCTCACTATAGTAAGAGTTTGAAGAAGGAAAAGAAAACTATAATGACTGCAAAGACTACACAAGGACTGAAACTGCAGAAGGAATGACTTGCATTTTTAATCTGTACGCTAGAAACATCTATATAATCAAATTTTAACTTTTTTATCTGGACTTTGTTCATTGCCATTTTGTTGTGTTCATGGCTGTTCTAACAGATAAAATTTGAAAACATTGATCAAGTTAAAAATACCCACAGCTTTCCCATTTCAAATACTTGAATAAAGCATATGCTCCCTTACTGCTGTTATTCATGCATATTTGTAATAGTAGGTATCTATATTTAAATATAATCTATCAAACTTGAAATGCTTGTTTTGTGATCTGTAGAGCTCACACGATTGTTTCAGGAAAATATATCGTTCTCACCTCATGCCTCAACCTGTATGATCGATTTAAAGGTCACTCAAAGTAATTTTACCTACCTTATGTTTTTCTTTGCTCCTGCCTTTGATAAGTAGTCAGGGAGTTGTCTTGGTCTGCGTCTGTTCCATCTTTCTTTCCCCTTTTCTCTATATAAAGTATGGAATGATTGGTGCCTGGTGGCACGTCATGGTTGCCTCGTGAAAAAAGATTAATGCACCGCTGCTGCATGCGTGAAAAGCGCACTTGTGCGTGCTAGCGAGCAAATTGCTGTGCCCGCGATTGGAACTCCCCTCGCATGCGAGTCAATCGTATCCAGGGACGCGAAGACAAGCACGCGCACGCAACGCGCTCTCCACTTCCCACAATGCACTTGTTGCTCCCCGCACCTGCGCAGTGAACTAGTTCCGTACAGCATTGCTGGGTTTTAGTGCATTTCTCATCGATTTTTGATTATATAAGATTCACAAACTCTATTATTCCTCGCCTGAACATGTAGTGGTCTTTTGTGGCTGTGAAATAGCACGATCGATTAGCCAAATATAAACTCAGGAGTAACCTTACAAAATACGAATGACACGCTCTCTACCCGAATAGAAGCAAGACTTTATAATAAAGTCAACTCACCACAGGAGACTTTTTAAAATTTTGTAAGAGAACCTGGTAGATTTCAAAGCTTGCTTGAACCGATGTAGGAAGAACAAGTTCGCTAGCACATGGGTGAAGAATGGCTTAATGAGTTTAGCACCCCGTTTTGCCTTGTAAAAGATCACGCTCAATTTGTTTTTACCATTCACAACTATATGCATCTAGTATTTTTCTTTCTCGATTTTTCTTGTCGTCAGGTCAGTTTAGACCAACAAAGGCTAACTAAAGCACATCATCGTTCTTACACTGCAATAATTATTTTAAAAAATCAAGCTCTCCGATGACTTTTCATAAAAGTTCGTTTATTTAGGTCCTTTAGACCCTTCATATAAGATGCAAAATGCAAATCATCACAATATGAAAAGGTGAAAATTGAATGATCACACGAGCAATAATGAAGAATTAGATTCATTTTTCTTTCTAATGTGTTTCCACCCTCACCTTGTGCTTTAAGTTTTTGCTGACCCTTAATGACCAAACAATAAATTAACATCTTTTGACACTGAAGTTACTAAGAAATATAATTTTCAGTAACACTCAAGGAATAACATCAATTTATTATTGAGAGCATGGTTTATCACGAGATGACGATGTTTACCATCATCACATAGACCATGCAGTAAGAACCTTTTTGTGGGGTTTAGGGATGAGATGCTGTGTTGGACCATAAATGGCCGGTAGACAAGACATGGCTAGATAGGCCAGTGGTGTGGTAACACTGCACATGGCAAGTAGACAGTTGAGGTATAACCTTACCCAACCAACCCTACCACAAAATGAAAAAGAGAACTTTTATCATTAGGTCCCTCTTTTATCAATTCTGTGAACCAAAATATTGACGTCAGTTTGAAACTTCTGTAAAATCATTCAATTTCTGTACATCTCTTGTAGCATCTTGTAGTAAAATTAATCGCTCAAAGCCAGCAATGTTTCCAAGTAAAAATTTCTCAGGCTTGCAATATCTATATCTTGCGCGCTCGAAGTAGGAAAAATTCTGTTCTAGTAGTATTCTTTGTGGGAAGGCCTTCAAAATATAAAAGTACAATTCAAAACAATGAATCTACTGCCTAAATAAAGACAGCTGCATGAGTGATATTTGCACATGATGCTTGATCTTGAGCAGCTAAGCAGGCAAGCACTTTTGTGTCTGTTCAAATGTATGGATGACATAAATTGTTTACAGAAAAAAATTCTCTAAACAATTTTTCTGAAATACTAAGGCCGATGAATGAACTTAAAATTAATAATGTTCTGTTCCTTCCATGGAACAATTAAGTTCTATTCCACAATAAGCAAGAGTTGCACACTTTGTGAATTTTTTTTCCAGAACAAGCAATACTAAACATTATGTGGCAGTTGATGTGGCACACTCCCCCCAAATCACTACTTCTTTTCTAGCAAAGACATTTGTGATGCAGTCTAAATATTTCACAAACAAACATCACTATAAACTCTAATACTAATACGGCACACTTTGTTATTATGGATTATCTTTGATGTTTGTGAAATATTTTTTTACCTTGAAACTAGTGCCAAACATTTTTTAAACTGTGTCATGTAAGATGAGATAAGAAAGGATTAAAAAAAATAATACAACAAAGAAAAAGGAAGGGCTAAAGCAAGGCAATCATCACCTTCCATCTGGTAACTCTTTCGCTCATTCTTGCTAAAAGACTTGGAGACATGGTTTTAAATTTAAAGAGCAAAGCAAACTCATTCAAAAGCAGACTAGGCTATAAATGACATGATGTCCGTTTCTTCAAACAAACAACACCACAGATTTAATCACAGAAGCCATCGCAAGAAGTGATGGGCCAGCCATGTAGTCGACTGGTCATTTATACAGCGATGGATTTACGGAACAATTTGTAGGGACTGGTATGGAGCAGCACCTACAAATTGTCTTGAGCTTACAATGCACAGCCACCTGAGATCCTAGCTAAGGTTTCCATGTACAGTAGTAACTATCTGCGAGATGTCCGACTGATGGGTCCAATTAATGGGACATGGAGGGGGGATCAGATGCAAGTTAGCAGGGAAGTGTTGGATGTCGGAACAGAAGTATGCAACCGAGTGTCCTACATATAGGTTATAATTAAACAGCTGGTCTGCTGATGCTATAATAAAGTATTTGCAACTCTAGCTCACCCGTTAAAAAATATAACATGAAATTACACACCTTAAAAAAATCTAATAGTAGAGGTGAGATTCTGTCAAGGATAAACTCAAGTTTTAGTTTCATTATATACACATTAGAAAAAGTTGACACGTTCTCATTTACAAGTAATTACAAATAAGAGCATCATATTTTGTGTTTGCACAAATATACAGTCAACTACAGCCATTTGATTTACAATGTCCTTCCAAACAACACATCAAATGCTCCTTCTAACCAAAACACTGACCAAAGAACATTCACCATACAATAAGATTCATTAAAAGATGTAAAAAGATGCTCTGTTTTACAGTCTGAGAGAAAGAATAAGAGCTTAGAGGGGAAAGCCCAGAGCAAAACAATGACATTGAAAGAGGGATAAAATGAGGCAATATGCATATGTTTTTGTAGAGTACCAAGAAACACTCAACAATGAAAAAGGCTATTCTTTTTTTCAATAAAATACCAAACATTCTTGAAAAGAAAATGAGCTATGTATATGAACATTAACATTATGGTAATCATCAATTTAGAATAAGAGACAGGCAAAAACTGAACACTAGTATCACATGGTTTGCAAATTGTAGAAAAACACAGGGACAGGTGGGATCCATAAGAGTGAATCCAAGCACACAAACACATATATAAATAATTCGTACAAACCAGTCTGCATTTGTGAAAAGACAAAGATGAACAATGATCAAGTAGTGAAAAACTAGCACTCTATAAAGCAGTCAGACTTTCATTACATGTTTGATGTGCTGACCGTGCCAATGAGATGACGTCTATAACAACAGTCGAGCATCACCGATGGAATATTCTACTCACTCTCGCATCTAGGTCACACTTGCTTCTGGCTCACAACCTAATAGGAAAGGGAAATAAATTGATAGACATGGGAGATAGTAAGGGAGTTTGTAGTCTTCGCTGTCACACTCGCAGCTGCAAGTTTGAGCAGAATAACCTGTAGCAATCTCTCCATCCTAACTGGGTTGAAACGCATGGTGTGCTATGTGTGTGTTCTGATGCTCTACAACAAAACAAAGCAATGTATGTTCTGACAGCAAACTGCACCATAACATAAAAATGGAGCAAGCGGAAAGCAACAAGACACAAATCACTGAGATGTCCAATATATCACATATGACTCAACTGAAATAACTCTAGTCAACTTGACCTGCGAACTTCAAGCATAAGGTCTACTACCTGCAAGACCTAGTGAGACCACCAAACATTGAGAATAATTGCTGTCTGCCCAAATCATTGCCCTATCCTGATCCCCTCCCCCAACCAAAAAAATTCCACAGGCAAAAGTTTCTTCACATTACACTGTGCTACATAATGAAACATCACACAAGGAGACCTAAAAGCACATTCATAGGACCTCCTGGAGAGTAAAACTGCAAGAAAGCCACACAAAAAGCTTAATAAAGGGAGAGAACAGATGATGTAAGGGTCAGGGGGATATAGACTCATGATAGCATTTGGAGTTAATGATAAAATGCTATGAAGCCTGTTTATGTATGCAATATGAAGTAACATGCTATTAAACGGCCTAAGGTTGGTTAGCGTTTTCATTTTTATCATAATGGGTAATAGGTGGTAAGCTTTTTGTGCAGTAAGTTCTATCGTAGTGGTGATGGCAAATGAAGAAACTAGGTGTCATATTGTCTTTTAAACAGACAAGTCAAAAACAAGAGTAATCAAATGACAGAAATTGATCATGAACTGGTAAAACTGAGATTCTTATGTAAAAAGAACCTCTTGAAGAGGTGTTTTCAAGTTTGAAACAAAGGCAAATATATCAACAGGGTTGCTCAAATTTAAACACATTAAGACTTTGATCTGTAGAGTCCATGACCCCCACACCCTCAACCATCCACACACACACACACAGGATGTGACGTGAGGTGCTGAGCAGGTGGAGTGGAAGGTGTTAAGTAAAATAACTTTAAACAAAAATAAAATTTGCGCACAGACCTAAAATTCATTATTCCATGAGAAACACCATTTTTCTTGAAGCTTTTGATATCCCATACATGGAAAAGTCTGATTATTCTTCACAAACTCAGCAAGGAAAAAAGTTTATATGACCTGTTAATTTTTTTTTAAAAACAATATGCAGTAAAAGTCCACAGAACAGGAACAAGATTTTGCTGACACTGAAAAAAACGTTGACTGATATTTGTATAGCTGGGTTTTAGAGCAAAAAAAAAGGGGGGGGGGAGAGAGAGAGACGAAAGGAACAGGAGACAGATCATGTTCCACATCCCAATTATTCATCACAAACTCAAACCTTCATGTTGGGCATTTAATGAAAATTTCATGATAGCTAGGTTACCAAGCCTATCCCAATTATACAAGAACGTCACCGAGAAAGCTGTTCTTTTTATCAAGTTATGCTTTGTCACTGCTGATCTTAACTGCCTAATGAAAACTTTGTCATCAATCATAGCAAAAAGCGTTCATAAGAAAAAGAAAGAAACCTCAAGAGTCCTTAATTATGTAATGGTGCCTTTGCATTAAATTCATTAATTGTTGGGGGAGAGGGAGGAGGTATGGTGTGTTAATAAAGCAATATTAACTTGGGCAATATCACAGGCAATTTTAATCTGAGCAAAGTTAGAGAATGTCTGAAAATGAAACTGATGGTACTCAACTAATCAATGGTGTTTCAAAATAATTTTACACTGTCAAAATTGATACCCTGAAAGGGAGTGAGACTATTTCTTTTGTGCTATGCATCCCATGTCCACATCATGAGGTTTAGGTCATGATCAACAGGTTGATGCCTCTGACTGACAGCAAAGACATTTTCCCAATATGCTGCAATCCAGGACTCAAGTGTCATGATGTGCTGATGCTGTCAAGAACTGACCTCATTTATTTCACTTACTGAATGTCCTGAAGCTGAAGTCTGACACAAAAGCATCTTTTCCCCAACTATCCCCCTTGAACACTCACAGAAGCCATGGTCCTGATGTGAGAAAGTCATGCAACATACTTCACAAAGAGCATGCTGAAAAACAGGCAATACAAAAAAACAAAAAACAAAACAAACAAAAAACCCACATACTTGCTGCTAATAAAAGCCTCTTAGTCTATGTCTAAAAGAGCACCCAATAAAAGAACTCCACATATACTCGTCTCAACTTAGTGAAGTATATCACACATCACTTGTCACAAACAATGTAAGTTTTACATATAAATAAATATGTAAGTGTATATAGGCAATGAAATTAAGCAAACATAAAATTGTACACCAGCGCATGCAGTTTTGCGTGCTTATGTAAGAAGTCAATTATGTACAACACAGCTTGGGAGGACGGAAAACTGAAGCATTGGAGTCATGACAAAAGCTGTGCCACTAACAGGAAGCCTGAGGAGAAGAAAGTGCAGTACATCAAAACATATGCCACAGTTTGTAACACGCGGCACAGTTTGTTATGCATTTTTTAAGAATAGTTTCTAGTTCTGATAGCAGCAGCTTGCAATATAACAATGAACATGCTGAGTCTGCAAAACCAATATTATCTCAATCTGAAACCTCATGTTATTTCTCTGTTGTGGTGGTAGACAAATGCCAAGTTTGTACTGATGCGGTGTGGAGTGGGGGTTCCAGATTAAGTTCAAAATAATTATGCCGTAATCTTGTGCAAAATACATGCCATTCCACTTTCACCTCGAATTCTGTGGAATTCTTATGGTTCTATTTAATAAAATTGTTCCTTACCACTTTTTTTTCGGAACATTATAATAAAAACTAGAGATTTAGTCATAACAAGACAACAGAAGCCATTCAAACCACAGAGCAACAGTCATCCTAAAAACTACCGAAACTAGGCTGCACATGCTATAAGAAGAAGAAAAAACTTAATACAAGAGATGATGCTTTCTTAATTTAAAATAATGTTAGAAGAAATAAATCAAGTTAAAAAAAAAAACAAGAGGATAGAAAGCAGATGTTAAATAAGTTTAAAAAAAGAAGAGAAGGAAAGTGAAGGAAAGAAAGAGTATTTAAAAAAAAAAAGCCCACAAAACTGTTGACACTATTCTACATTCCTCTGTGTGTGGTTTATGCTAGACACCAAGATCATGCTAAAAAGTGTTTTTCATTTTCTTCATGTCTGGATTCAGAAACATTTTTATTTGCCCTACACTGAGGTTATATATCTATCATGCAACTCACAGCAGCTTACCTCCAAAATCTTTTCCGAACGACTGACTACTCTCAATGTTTACTGCTATTAGAAGAAAGAAGATGGAATGCTGCATTTGTGTATCATTAAATTCTGTTAAAAACAAGACCCTCCCCCACCAAAAAAAAGCTAGAATTAGTAGAACAGGAAACACTGGGACAATCTGCTTGATAATTACGAAACTGGTTTAAGATTTCATTATCATAACAGTAAATACACTGATAACAATAAGAGTATGTGGCAGACAGTGCAGGTAAGATGAATATTTCCATAATAAAGAGGTAGGGGGTAGATTCTTAATAATTTTTTTGTTTAAAATAAATCTCTCAGTGGGTTTGATAGACTGAATGCCTAAAATAGTTAAGTGCAACATAATGTAACTGACTTTAAAAAGCCAACAACAACAACAAAAGCACAAATATTTGTTCGCATGCCCTTTAGCCTTTGATCGCCAAAAGTGGATAAGGGGGGTTGTAAAACTCTGTTTACGCTTCTCCTAATTAAACTTATGTTATAAGCACTAGGAAGTCTATGAGTTAAAAAAGCAACAACAGCAAAATAAAACAAAGACCCCCACCAAAAAAAATTAAAAAATCAAAACAAAACGAGGTATTATCAAGCTTAAACTATCCAGCCTGCTGGGCAGCTCAGCTCTGAAACAAATCAAAGCGCATTTAATCTGGTGTAAATACACAGGAACATTGACATACATAAATGCAGACATGTAGGAATGGCTGCACATACTTCACAGGCCCACCCCTACACTCTTTCACACATACATTTACATATACATTCACACATGAAACTCTGCTGTACACTACCATTACAGACTATGCAGTCTTGTGCAATGACAGTGAAAGCAATATTTTATATGGTTATGGACCCCCCTCTCACTGTTTTGCATCAAGCTGCCTCAGGCTCCAAGCTCATGGCCTTCATGCCCCCTTTATTTGACTCCAACCCCAATCCTGATATCCAACTCCAGCCTAGCCACAGGGTAGATAACTCTACTCTAGCCTAGCCACAGGCAGATAACTCCTCTTGAACCAGCTTGAGGGTCCATTTCCTCTGCACTGGAGTGAAACATCTATTTCCCGTAGATTAATGACCTTTTTGGTTTTGTTTGGAAAAATAAATTCCTTTGTTGTACAATCACAACAGCCAGTTTTTAATCTCCTTGATACACAGCTTAGCATAGCAGGTCATGCTTGCATAATGAGCTACTTGAAGTAATTTCCTCTTCTTGGCATTACCGTCATTTCTCAAGACACCCTTGACTTTTGCAAACCACAAGAGTGATCACAAACTCTTGCAAGCAAGGCTTGCTGTTGCAGCTGCTAAGATCTTAAAATACTGAGGGAAATGCATTACTGGTTTCACATTTAAAATGGATGAACAGTACCACTTTTTTTTTCCTAGCCTGCTCTTGGTGAAACACACACAGCTCGACAGTCATACCATGAAACATGTTTCTCAAGTTTCCCATAAAAATTTGTTACGGCATTATTTTGCCACAAACGAAGTCTTGTGCTTAACACGATTTCCTGTTTGGTCTGTCGTACAGCAAAACCGTTGCAATCAAAAGGTGCAGAGAGACGAATGAGCAAATCAAGGTGAGAGCAGGAACTGCAGTGAGCTACAAGACACGACACATGAGATGCCATCACTTGCTGACTTGCATCACTTTTCTCACCAGCTCTCTGCCTGTTCACCAATGCATTCTTGTTTGGGCCTCCGCCAGTCCTGTGGTAATGATTCATCCCTTTTCCTCCAAGTGGTCACACAGTGCTCCAGTTACGACTGTGGTGCACAGTGAGACAGAATGCAGAATTCAACACCAGTCACACGCACCACTTCCTATCCCTCCCCCCTCTTCTTCTCAGACACTCATGATCTCACAGACGCACTGGCATGAGGCACCATGCCAACGTCGGTGCAAGAAATGATGGCAAATGGCTATATGATGACGGCGACAGTGACGGGGGCAGGAAAGCACTGGATGATATCTGAGGGTGCGTTTGTATGAACAGCAAATTAGGGATTAACTCCCGTTACTGTTGCGGTGTTCCAGAGGTGCACGCAGATTCTCGTTGCTGGGACTGCTGCTGAATTCCGAGCCATAAAGCTTTGATGCCTTTTTGTTCATGTTGGCCATAATCTGTGATGACAGATTGAAGCCATTGATGATCTCATCTTTCCACTGATTGATCAGCACACGATCCTGGAGAGAACAAAGACACTTAAAAAAATGATTGGTTTTACAGAAAATGCCAAGAATATGCAAATATTTTTCAAGCTACGTGGCATAATCTTTTAGTTAAAACTAAATGTGACTCATCACCACCAGTCTTAACTCACACACAGTAGCAGAGGCCCTGAAAGGTGATTAAGATTAATTTCGTGCAGTTTCATGTTTTTGTGAAAATGGATTCCTTGGTCATTAAGCTAACAGGGAAATACACAATTGTGTTAAAATAGATGTGGGAAATAAATACATTTTAAATGAGGTCCCCAACAGTTAACAGTCCTGATTTCCACAAGAAAATGATGTGATTCAAATGCTGTTTTGGAACTATATCCCTGTTAGAACCCCATCTACCAAAGAGCCCAGATCTGATTGTCAGTCCTGACACTATCCAATGGAAGAATGAGATATTAAAATTGTCCTTGATAATGAAAAGAAAGGAACTGAATAATAGGCTGACAGAAGGCAAACTGGCAACTCTGCTAGTCTTTATTTATACTATCAAAGTGCTGCATAAAGCGAGAGAATAGCAAAAAAAAAAAAAAGATTGAAAAAGCTCCTATCTTTCTGATGAAGATTTATTAGTTTTATGTAATTTCAATCAACTTTCAACTCTTTCACATTCGTAACACAGAAAATTAATTACATAATATTTTGAGTAAGAGGACAACACTGACAACTTCAATGAATCTGTGTGTGAGGAACACTAAAGAGAACAGGGATCAAACTGATGAAGATGCTGATGTACCACTTGATTAATTCATCTTTTGAATGGAGACAGGGGATATTAATTTTTTTCATATTCTGTTGTTTTTTTTTTCCTGTTAGTGTACATAATAATAAGTTGATTTATACAGTGCAATATCTTGGCCAACAGTGGGCTGAACAGGATCCACGAAATAGTCACAAAGATGCAGAACAAATAACAATGCGAAGACTTGCTGCTTTCCAGCAGTAAAGAGTGATCACTGCAGATTTAACAGTGAAAACTCCAGAAAACAAGGGTTAGTGACATCAGAATATTAAGAATATATTGTGAAATTCAGAGAATAGTAAGAAATGTTATATTAAACAGCCAAAAACGTGATCGTCACTTTGGTCACTGCTAAAAAAAACCTCTGAACCTGCTTTTCTCCAAATGACTGCTACTGTACTTGCACACTTCAAACCTGCATAACTCACTCATTTTGGGGTTTAGAAGGTATCAACTCTGGTATCAAAATAAAGATAAAAAAATGTAAAATTTTAAAAATCTCAAATTTTTAAGTTAAAATTCATTTTGTGGTGAAAGGTCACAAATGATGCTGAACAGCAAACTTCAGCCAGACTAACGGGAATGAAAGACCAGATGCACAGCCAAGTCACAATTTAAATTCAACATTTGTCTTGTGCAACGTCAAGTGAAAATAAGTTGCACTCCCTGCATTACCAAAATTAATAAGGAGAAAATTAAATATATTGAAAAAAAATTTAAATAGCTATCAGTAACATGGTACCACACACAAAAACACTCAGCCACTAAAACATATAATCAACAAAATAAATGGGAAAGAAAAATAATGGGAGAAAATCACGAATAAAAATATGTTAATTTAAAAATAGTAAGTAAACAGAAATTACTGTGATGTATAATACTTGTTATATAAAGATAAAAAACAAAACTAAACAAACAAGAAAACAAGCATCTACTTTTGAAACAGATAAGTTTTAAGAAATGTGGTGAGGCACAGGAGAATGTACTTTGTTAATTTATAACTGTCTTTATAATTGGAACAGACAGAATGTCAGAGCTAGAAAAAAAGCAAATGTTTCTAGTAGGAGTGTAGACAGAAAAGAGATTACAAAAATATTTTTAAAAAATCAGGGAAAGACCCAGTGAGGAATCCACAGCCGACAGCTGTGATTTAGTTGTCAGTTCTAGCATAAAATGAGACCACAAAAAAAAGCATTTTAAAAGGCAAGGAATATGCAAACAGCTTTCACGCTACATGGCACAATCTTTGCCTTGGGTACAACTATCGCATTTAACTACAAATATAAGCCTGTTTGTTGGTCCTCTATGTTAAAATCCCAAAATGTTGCACAAGCATCCAGCTAAAGAAGCAAACAGTTCAAGTGGGTCAAAATAGGCTTGAAAGGCTATATCCTCTTAACAAACATTGCAAGTGCTTGCTCAACATGTGAATGGTGAATCAACAGCCAGCATGAAAAAAACAAAACAAATGGGTATAAGTGAGAGTGACAAAACAAGACAAAACAATCTGAGTGAGAAAGATGGTAAAATGTAGCAGTTTAGCAGTTCTTACTTTAAATATGACTGTTTTCACTCAACGCAAATTTTAAAAAGTACATGTCATTCCTGTTGAATGCATCTCTCACATAACCTGTGAGTTCCCTGTACTTACTGGAGAGGTGATCGCAATTTTCTGGTCTGACTTTAGTTGTATCACAATGCAGTTTTCTGTCTTGTTCATCTTCTGGAATTCTGGGTAAACCTCCTTTATATCAAGCATTGGGATAAGCTGAAAAGAAAATAACACAAAATGTCTGGCTCATGCTAAGGGGTTATTATTTCTTGTTTCTTATAAGACTATGTGACATAAAATGTTGTAGTGGATGCATGTGTGTGTGTGTGTGAGACAGACAGAGAAAAGTCTAAGAAATGGAGCATACACAAATGTCTGAAAATCACACGAAGGCTAAGAAATCTTGCACATACTACACAACTGAAGATAAAAATTAAAGGCAAACTCCAGTGCAAAACTTTTTCAGATCACTGAGGTTAGCTCTTCACAAGATACTTCAGCTTAAAATAACAGGAAATAAGGATTTCATTAGTGAGAAACAAGCCTCTGAACCATATTTTCCACCCGCCTTTTGGAAGGAGGTTAAGACCTCATTTCTTGCAAGATTAAAGGCATCTTGCTGTTAAGGTATTGGCTCATTAACCATTGCCTTAAACCCCTCACACTGGCTGCACTATCCAACAAGGCCAAACATTTAGAATTTAATCTACATATATCCCTCAAAACAGAATTAAAAAAAACAAACAAACACATGCACACACACACACACACACACACACACACACACACACACACACACACAAAGAAAGGGATATGTTGTATTAACCTATCTGCAACTTGGAGCTTAATTTCTTGTCTGATTGAGGTTAATCTTTAAATGATATGCACATATCCTGCTAAGTGGCCCTATCATGTGTTGCTTGTTTACAGGGTTGGCTGCTTTGCCCTGATATAGCCTTAGCTGCTGGTTCCACCTACCCACCCCCTCCCCAACATCACCACCACCACTGGTCTTAACTACTACTCATATCATGTTATTGACAGTCTGTGCCCTCAAACATCTCACAAAATCTCTAGATGCACACAAAGCAGCTTTAGTATAATGGATGTCACATCGGTACATAGCATTTAAGGCTTATTTTGCTGAAAGATAAGAAACTTTGAAAAAGAACTTGATGGTGAAACATAATTTCAAAGGCAGAAACTGAAGGAAACGACCATGGAAACAACCCACAAATAAACTCCGAGTTACTTCAATTTTTTTTGTTGTTGACAAATGTCAAAAGAGCAATACCCCTGGAGGGACAACAAAATCTAGTATTATCTCTTTAAAGTTTAAAGTTCAAAGTTTCATCCACAAACATGATTTTTTTAATTATAAATAATCAATTGAACTGTAAAAGAAAAAACACATTTGTGAAATGAAAACTGTTTTTGATCTTGGTTCCTTCGCTCTTTTTTTCTGGTCCAACAACCTCGTATTTGTAACAAAAACTCACACTCTTAATAAAACCCAAAACAAACAAAACCTCCTCCCCACACTTTCACTTAGAAAAACTTAAGAGCAAGAATAGTGAAACATTGCTATTAATGCTGTTAACGCATAAAAACAAAAGTTTAACAAGAAGGCAAATAGCAACATAATATGCGATGTTAACAGCAAGGAAACTTTATTTTTCATTTCTGCATCTCCTCTAGCACCTCATGGTGGCAACCTCTACGGCAGGCAATATTGTTTAGCAAGGTTTCACTCCCTCTCGCAAAGAATATGAAATGCTCAAAGAGCTTACTTCTGTGAACTCATCACTTGAAATGCAACATGGTAAAAGCCGGTGTATTCTCAGTCTGCCAACGTTGAAACAACAAATCTAGAGACATCCAGTGCACACAGAAGATAACAGTGGTGCCTGTGTAAGTCGCGATGGAAAGTAACTAAAAGAGAAATAAAAAAAGGCCTTTTCTACTAACAAAGAAAAAGTGCCTCTCTTACTGCAACAACAACATGGTCACAAAAATCTTGCAAACCAAGTAATTGCAGTAATTAACTTTCTTTTGGGATGGAGTCATGCGAGAATGAAAGAGAGAGAGAGAGTGGACAAGGAGAGAAGGGTAAAATGAAGAAGAGCGACAGACTGACACATAGATACCTCTGCACAACCCATTTACATTAACAAATAAAAAACGTTCCACCTTCCATAGACTCTAGCAGTTAGTTTCTATGCTCTCTTCTGGAGAGATATAGCAGCTCCAACTAATGCCCAAGTACAGCTACACCAATAGCTTGCAACAATTACCTCCACCCCTTTGCTGCGAGTGACCTGGCCATCACGTGTTTTATGGTAGAACTCCAGGCGGTTGGGATAAAGCTTCAGATGTTTCTTTTGCCAGGTCTGCAGAAAAGGCCCTCCTAGCTTCAGGACCTCACCCTCCACTATGCAGTCTGTCGGTCCCGCTGATTGAAAAAAAAAATCATGGAAAAGTCAATGCAAGCTTGGCATAACTATGTCTAGTCATCCCACTTCCCACTTCCAATATTCTCCTGTTCACAAACTCAGCCCCACTGTCTGTTTTTCACTAGACTGTGTGCCCTTATCATGCTGGTGTTATACATGTGACCATGCACACATACACATGCATGAACTGCATGCACACACACATACACCTCTGTTTTAATGAAGGTATGAGTAAAATGAAGCTCTGGCACCAAACCCCATAGTAACAATTATTCAGCTGATCTATTATTATAGTCCTGTCTGAACTGGTGAGGCAGGCAGCATGGAGACTCCACATTATTAAGGTGAATTAACAATTCCTTTTATCCTGAGAAAGTAATTAATTTGCCAAACATTCTCAAGAATGTCTTTCCCTTTGTTTTCAGCCTGGTACTTCCCAGCTAATGATTAAATGAAACTTAAAGAACCCTTAATTCATTACATCAACAATACATTAATGTATCAACACATTCTCTCTCTCTCTTGAACACTCACATACCACACGCAGACACGAAAGCAAGCAGCCAAAGAGAATGACAACGTAATGGATAGTACTGTGTTCCTGGCATAAAGAAACAGGAAACGCCATTGTAACAGCTTTCTGCTGCAAGTATAAAAATTACCCTACCAGAAGAAAAAGTTGTCCAAATTTATTGAGGGAAAAAATATTTTGTTGATGCATTAATTAAAAAAAATCTCAATAGCAATCAAAACAAAAAAACTTCTAGATGGAATAAAAATTAATGTGCATGCCCAAAAAGTAAAAAATGAAAAAGGTTCCTTGTATCCCAATGTTTATGCATAAATTCTAGATCAGGTTTGTCTCTTTAGAAGAAAAACACATCCTCTTTCTTGCAAAGACTATCGCATGTCAAGCCGGCCCATTTCAAGGAAATATTTCCTTTGATCATTTCCCTTCGTGCCACAAGAGATTTAGATACTGAATCATTAGTGCTGGAGATTTATTGATCCTTAAGTTCATCTGCTTCAGTGATTTCTATCACTAGCTTCTGCCATCCTCAAAGCTTCAGCCTAATCAATGCAACAACTGTGTTAGATGTGGGTTAGCAATGCAGCAAACTAGTAGAACAGCTACAAATGTTCGGGTATACCGAGTCAGAAAAGAAAACTCGCAAAAAAATCCTTTTTTCAGTCAACCAGAAAATATCAACTAAGTGCTTGCTGCAAGCAACACAATCTGAACACATTTCTCTTCTTTTTTCCCCCCAAATCTGATGCTCGCTTGCCAAAAAAAAGCAAACAAACCAAAAAACAAAAAAACATCAGGATGCCAATGAAGAAATGACAAAGGAAGTGAAGCAGAATCCACAGCTTAAAAGTGATTGTTCAATTATAATCCCTCATCATCAAATACGCAATCTTTTTTATTTCTGTCAGCCATCATATAAAGCAGGACATCCTCTTGTTCACTTCACACTTTATCTATCTCGGCCATCGCCCTGTCACTTGCAGTCTACCTGATGTTACCCTGGCATGAGTTCTCAAATAGCCTATCTGACCCATAATCTGTATTCTTTTGCTACTACCAGTCAAGCTCTGAACTACTTGTCCTTTGAACTGTCCAGCACACTACTATATATTCCACCTACTTATAACTTGTGATTTTGCTGTTGTGTTTTTGCCACTTTTGTGTCATTGTGATTTATCTTTATTAATGACTTTTCTTGTAAATACTGTGAGACGTAAAGCAAAGTTAGCTCACTCACAAAATGTGCATTTACAGACATGAATACGTACACCTGGCTGCCCATACAGTTTTACTTTCTTACTAACACTTATTCCACCAGTCATAAATAAAATTCCCAACTGCTCAGCACTGGTTCCTTTCTACACAGTCAATCAGCTGTGATCATTCAGACTCTTTTTCGAGGGAGAGCACAATATTTGATCAAGCTAGCAAAATTCATTTAAGCAAACCTTAAAACGATTAGCTTAATTGAAGGAGCCATTTTTTTAAAAAAAATCAAGACAAAATGTTCTCTTCAAAAAGGAAAATAAAAATTTCTTTTTTCCAAATATATCTTCAACATCTTCCAATGTGATCATGTGAGAAGAATTGCTGTTTGATGTAATTGGATACTTGCTCTTATTTAGCCAAGCCAATACATCTGAATGACTGGATGCCATAAAGCCACTTTAAAGATAAAGACAACCTTTTATGCTAACGAAAACGTTCTGCTCCACATGGTCTGATGTTCCTTTTTCATTTAATTTTATTTTATTTATTTATTTTTTATTTTTTGCATTAGGTATATACGCACCAAGATCAACATCGTCTATTTTGGGCTTGGCCTTTCGCTTCTGCTCCAGCTTGTCAGTGTCTTGGTTGATTGCATCAAACACTGTCTCTGCAACTTCTTGCTGCCAGCGCTCAGAAACCACCAATGGGAAGTTCTTGTACAGTTCTTGATCTGCCTCAGTCAACTGTAATTATCAGAGAAAATATCAGTGCATGTCAGCAAAAATGTACCAAAAATTTGATGAATGTTTCCTGCCCCTTTCACAAAGAAAACTAAAATGAACCTGTGTGAATTCTGTTGTTTGCGTAAATTCTGTTAATTATCTGCATAAACTTTTATTATCTGCGCAAATTCTGTTTTCTGCGTGAATTCTGTTATCTGCCCTTCACCACTGCATGTCTTGCCACAATCACCATTTAAACCCCCTCCTCCCCCAACATAAGCACACGACCTACAAAAAGTTTTTAAAGCAATAATTAAAGGCTGATTATCGAATGTTATATCTCAATGAAACCGCTCTGACATTTCCTTTTGCTTGGCAAATACCTTGACCAGCTGAGCATGAATATTTAATAAACCTATTTTTTTCACCTCTCTACACACACACACACAAATACAAACACAGTAGCCACTCTGTCAAGTAGTTAAAATTCATGATGATTCTCCAAATCTCTGACCAATGCTTTCCTTTACACATTTTGTATTATTGTTATTGTTGATAGTTCAGCCTTTATTCAAGCTGGTGGAAGCTGACTCTTGAAGTTCACCAAACTAAAATCTACATGCAGGCATAGGTTGCAAATGACCAATGAAAAGTGTTTCCCTCTTTACCTTTATGCCTTTTGTGTCCTCTTCATCAAATGAGCCGATGTCAAAGGCGTCAGCAGCATTGACCTCCCCTTTAGGTGGTATCAGAGGAGGAGGGTACTTTTGAAGATATACTAAGGTCCAGTCAATGCCCTTGAAAAATGGGTGTTCCTTTACCTCCTGTGCCCTGAAAAGACCATGCCAAACTCCTACCATAAACAGCAACCTAAATACAGCTTGCCGCCCTTGAACTGGACTGACAAAATGCCCACTGAGGTCTTAGGGCAACTAGACCAGTAGATTTCCTTGAAGATCTGTAGTGCATATTTAAGCTGTCAAATACTTTGAACTTATAACAGCTATTAACACACACTTGTATCAGACAGGAAAGCAGAAATCTTGGCACCATGCTGAAAACCCTTCTGTGTTTTGTTGTTTGCATATTGCCCATATCCAAAAGAAGGCGTTACAGTAGCTGCATGTGTCTGTTATACTTGTATTCATAAAATACTGGGTTCTACTAGGTATTTCATAACAGCAGGTTTTATATTTCATAATAATGGTTTTCACACACACTCACACATACAGTGTTTCCATTCATGCAGAAACACGCATAGATAGTGAAAGACAGCTCCAAACCACATAATATGTCAAGAGGATCCACAAACATGGACAATTTGGTGGTGGGGATCTGAAGATGCAAAAAGGATTTTAGGTCCAAGGTCTTGTCATGAAAGACGTTTTGTCACAAGTCAGAAGCGAAAAATACCTGATCATTACTTATCACAAAATGTCAGTATCTGATAAGCAAACAACATGACAGTAATAACTAAGGCAGGAGTCAAGAGAACAACTATCTTTTTCTGTGACTAGGTGATAAAAATTCCAATTGTTTCATCTCATGATCTGACACCATTACATTTTGTGGATGGGAAACACTGGTGCACACATACAAATGCACGCTGGTGAGTACACAAAACCAAAGAATTTTCAAGCAAGACAACTTTCAAAAATTTAAAATTTATAATAGTGGCATGTCAACAACAAACCCATTAATGGTTGTAAGTATAAGGACATTTCTTTCATAATAATTTATATAAGTTTTTGGACTATGTAGGCAGCTGCTTTGAAAGATTTATGACTTAGTATTTGTGTCAAAACCACATGTATCATTAATACCATAGATCCCCTATTACTTTTTACTTTGAATCCTTAGTTGCTGGATGTTTTCAGTAATCATGGATTAATTTCTACACTTACTACTGCTTCTCCTTTTTTAAACCCCCCCCCCCCAAACTCTCACACGAAAATACAAATACAGTACTGCCTGTTTCATTCCCTATATTTTATTAAAGGTCGAATAGCCAATAAGCAGTGGTCTTGTTGAACTTCAGTTTAATTATTTAAAATAGGATTTTTAATGAACAATATGCTTGTAAATCCAATTTTCCTTGTCCCACCATCTATAGTCAACTCAGAATCAAGAATACTGTTAAGAAAACATGTTTGCGCTGCTTCATATGACTCTGAAAGGTTGTAGCTGGTAGTCAAGGATAAAACTTATTAAAATGATGTCTGTCTTTGTACAGATGAATGTATGCACAGATCAGCATCTTTGTGCACAGACATGCATGTGCACACACACAAACATACACACACACACACACTTGTTTTGTAACCCTCAAGATGTGAAAAGTGATGTGCACAGGTGAATGCAGATTGGAGCAGGTTCTTATCTCTACAGCACTTACCCGTTGCATCAGAAGTCAGGACTGTTAACCAACTCAAGCTACATTCATTCATCACAATGAACTACGTGGCCGTAGGTTCCAAGGATTCTTGATGCAGAGCATGAACATTATAGATCAAATATTTAACACTTTCAGCTTGGTATCATTTCAGGAAACATTTTGCCAGCATAGGAATCACTCATATAGTAATTTCTATGTACACATCATGCAAAGCTTTTGGAAGCCCTTCTGAATCCAGTGCCCAGTAATGCACAACCTACTCTAATTTTCATCAACTGTGTTTGTACAACCAAGGCTGAGGTAAGTGCAACTCAGTCTACTGCAGATTAGCATGGCCAACCTCTCTCCACCAGCAAACTGGCTCTCTAGAGGTGTAACTATACTCAGCTCTGTCTGGTGAAAGGGAAAATGGAGTTGGTGGGATGGAAGACAAGCTGGAAAGCAAAAGGGGCCTGCAAGAAAGGCAGCCATCACACAGGAAGCCTATCAGGAAGACAATAGGCAGCAATGGTAGCACTTTTTTTTTTACCCCCTTCCACGGCAGCCTAGCCTCTCCTCCACGTCACGTTTTAGGAGCCCCTCCAGCAGACTCTTCATCTCTGGGGACATGGAGTCTGGCAGGTCCACACTCTGGGTCAGTAAAACACAAAGATTAGAACAAACGATAAAAATGCATCACCAACACCTGCCCTGAACATGTCAATATACATTAGCAATGGTGATACCTCTGAGGTCACACAAGAACATTTTAGCAGCAGCAATAAGCTGGAGTCTTTAAGGTGAGAAGATACCTTAGATGCTGTGACATTTTGAGGTCCCTAAACACGTCAGGACACTTCAGCAGCTGTAAAAGTTAAGGTCACTGACACAAGGATGCCCTTTAACAGCTGTGATATTTAATGATCCTAAGATGTGAGTACACCTTAAAAAGATGTGATATTTTTAGAAGTTTTTAAACACATCAGAGCACTTAGGATCTAAAATATTTTGAGGCCATTGGATACTGGATATGTGAGTAGCAGCTGCAATCCTTTAGGATTACTAACTGGAGTACTTTTAAAAGCTTATTTGGGATGACTTCCTAGGCTCCTCAAGGGCACCCCTAAGTGATTGGATATAAATTCCAGACATTTCTGTTCTGTCCTGTGGAATGGAAGGGATGGAAAGTGATGGTGGTAGTGGGGAAAACAGCAATCTGCATTTCTAATTTGTTGAGAATACAATGGCCAGTTGCTGGAACTGTGGACAATCCACCATCTTAATTTTTAAGTGAGCATGAAAACCAGGGCAAGTGCAGATTCTACAAAATTAAGATGCATTCCAACACAAAGTGTGTGCAGCATACACATTCATTTAACAAAAAAATAAAAAAATAAAAAAGCAAACCAATAAGATAAAATATTAAACTACCTCTACTGTGACCTCCATTGGATTCATTGAAAATGATTACAGAGCATGCAGTTAGATTGTTCACAAACAGTGTTCTGTCAAACTAAATGCCAGCGCAAATCATTAACTATTTTCTCAACTAGTAAAGGAGTAGAGGAACTAAGCACAAGGCCAGCTAATCAAGTCACTCAAAGTAAAAAAGAAAAACTGAAAGCAAAAGACATCAACGTGCATGATGTATAACCCCACAAAAGAAAACCAGGTGACCTCCATGAATACTTACCAGGAACACAGAGAATATTTTAATGTTTAAAGGGACTTTCTGACTGTCTACCATGAGGATGCTAGCATTTGATAAACACTGAAAATTGCTGGACAATCTACCTAATTCCATATTTTTCAACCTAAGACCTTTTTCTTCCTTTAAGTCGGCATGATGAAATGCATTACATTTACAACATTAAAAAATAATTCTGTGCATGTGTAAATGCATGCAAACAAAGTGAACCTTTAGCACAGAGCTATGCATGGAGCAAAATGATTTAGCACAGAGTTCATTCAGCCAATGAGTGCAGACACTGCATGCAGAAATTTAGAAAAATGAAGGATAAGAAAAAAAACTAATGGACATAAGACGAAAAAAGAAACTTTGTGAAATATTACCTGACCCTACAAAGGAAACTTTTTTGTGTGTGAAAGATTGGTCAATTTTTCACAAAATGTTCAACATGTTGATAAAACTTTAACCAAGTAGTATAAGTTTCACCATTAATGACATATCAAAACAGTCAAGCTAATACAATTCACTCGTGTTGGATAGTCAGGGTTACATAATGCCAACTAGGGAATTTTAAGTGCCCCCCCCCCAATAGATGAAACATCCCCTCAGATGATCCCTAATATTTTGAGAATATGAGGCTGGCATAGCCACAACAAGATTCAGGCAATGATCTTGATGAGGAAGGTGAGAGTAACCTGAGAGAAACCTCAGTACAACTGACCTATGAAAACGACAGAACAAGAGGTTAGGCAATGAAAGTAAGGAAAGCATTTCAAGCTGTAGTGTAACTTACCATGGTCATAGTCATGCGGTCGATTTCATGCTTGTCTTTGGTTTTGTGCTGTCTGAAAGGGCTGTGCCTGCAAGCAGAAAAGATGAGCACAAGCCCATTAAGATGTCAGTAATATTTTCAAAAAATTAAAACAGAAGTAATCCCCATTGCAGTTGGCTGCTTTAAAGCCACAGCAATTTTTGGTAAAACAGTGCTTCAAACAGTGAAAAGAACAAATTTTGCTATAGCATAAAACTAAAAAAAAGCATCTAGAAGTATATGACTAAAAGTAAAGAACTTGAACACTATAATCATTTAGTGGGTACTAAGCACAGTGTGAGAATTTGTTAATGTACCTGCTGTAAGGTACCACAAGGCTAACAAGTCTTTGTTAATTCTTGGATGGGTTAGTTCCATCCCAAAATGGCTGCAAGTTTTTGGTCTGCCAAAATTTGAAAGATTCCCCCCCCCCCCTTAAAAATGCGGATTGAACTCTTTAACATCTTGTTTTGATCCCAGTCTATTCATCTGAAAACTAATTCGAGCAGACATTTGCCCAGACACATTTAGTCATGTGCAAACTGGCTTCTTCATAAAGCAGCCACAATCCATTCCCCCTGACGACCTTCTAGTCAACCAATATTTACATCTTAGGCGGCCCTCAAAGGACTCTACTCTCACAGTCCTACTTTTCTCATCAAGTACAATGAACTGAAGTCTGTGTGTGCACATCAACTCGAAGACACTCAGGCAGAAGAGAATACAATTATTAACAACAGACACATTCCTGCTTGTCCCTTGAACTATTCTGCACACCTCAATCTCATGGCTATGCCTCTCATCATAACATCTCTTCAAGGAAGGAATTGGGGGAATTGCTGTTTAATGCTGAGCCAGCAACTAAAATATCATCAAAGCTGCTGACCCTGTAAACAGGGAGTCATAACCCCTTCAAGGAAAGAGTTGGGAGGGAGGAAAGACAGATGAGAAAAGCAGGAGGAAATTACTAAAGAAGAAAAGAGGGATGCAACAGCAGACAAAAACATAGAGATGGTCTGTGAAGAAAAAGACATAGCTGGTTTAATCAGAAAATGCAGAGATGAAGTGTACATCTCATGCTCCAGGGTACACTGAACGTGAGGCATGATGCATCAAAGCTGGCAATGTCTGCATGATAAAACAGCCCTCAGGATAAAATCAGTTTCTAAAAACTGCAAGCAACCTTTTCTTGTCCACTTTTATTTTAGTCTCAAGATTATATGAAAAGAAAGTCTGGAAGACAAGGAAGCAAATTGTAAACAATCTATTTTATACAGCTTATTACAGCGAGCATACAACAGTCTTCAAACATTTTTTCCTGTTTTGTTTTTTTTATGGTGCAGGCCAAGGGAGTGGAGGTGGGGAGAGAAAGAGAGACAGAACTGACACAACTCACTGTTTACTCAGTTTCTTATTCCAAGCACAGAACTTAGTTTGCAGAAGTTTTATTTAAAACTCATACATCTGCTTCTTTCTCCTCCCCTAAAACTGGAAAAGACAAGACCTGAGGCAGCCATGGTTCTAGATATTGGCTTTAAACAACCCCCTTTCCTAACCCCCTAATGTCACCTCTCCCAATAACAGAAACTTGTGCACAAGTGAGGCGTTGCTAAAGCCATCTTTTATGATGGATGATTCTCCATCAAAATGAAAATGAACATGTCTTTGATGATGGATGATGCTATATTAACTCAGAACATAAGAGTATTTTCACACAACTGAACTTAAGCAGCAGTAACACAAACTTCTGTCACAAAAGCTGGCATTATTTCGCTCTCCATTACTATGCTATGAGAAAGAGAGTGAGCTCATTTGTTCTAGATGTGCGTGCATCCACTCACTGCACCTGTCCTTCCTCTGAGTGGTCAAGAGCTTGGCCTGCAGGTGCCATGTAAACAAATTGCATAATTCTGAAGCCAGGAATTGTCAAAGTCATAGGGTTAGCTTTGTTCATGTATTCACCCAAACATGCATTTACATAAACAACAATCACACTACTGGATAAATACTCCATACAATCAGTCTGGTTCTGAAGTACACCAGCTGCATTGCACAGGCCAATCAGATTCTACCCACAATCTGCATGCCACACTTCTTACACCAAAAGTCTGGCTAGTTAGCACCAAACCAGCAGCCTGCACTGTGGCGGTAGAGACCATCAAATGTTATCAATGTTAGTGGGGCCTGAGTGTTTGCTGCTGACCAACAGCTTGAGCTGCAACCATTCTGAACATTTTCTCCTCAAGAAGTACGTCCCTACTATTTTAGACAAGGAACTGCTCCTTTCAAAAGCAGAATATGTAAATTCTTTATCCCCCCTTTTCCCCATTCTCTGCCAGAGATAAGTGAAATCTTCATGCATGACTGACGGAACTGTATTCTAAAGGTATTCCCAAGAGTCTCCCTGTCTTTTGTTATTTGTAATCTCCCCGCCCCTACAATTCCAAGTTTAAAGAATAAAAATGTGGATGTACTATTCAAGAGGTCTGCTTTTTTCTGCAGCTACTCACAAAGTGTCCCCTCAACAGTTTCCCATTTCAGTTATGTAGATGCAGATCATAATACCAAATCTCCCCATGTCAGAAAAGATATGGCACAGACTTATCCTCATCTACTTTCCTGTATCTCCACATTCTTCTTCTTGTATATAAATACTACAACTAAGCCCTTCTTAACACAACGATGTACACTTCAAGATGACCAAAGTTACAACAACATTAAGTCACCTTTTAGTTTCCCAAATGGCATTTCATCTTCAGTTCGTTTCAACAACATGAATAAGAAAAATACAACTACATCAAAGTTGATAAACTTGAAACCAGAAGCAATCCTAACCCAGCTCACTGACGTGGAAAACTATCAGCTATGAGACGTAACATCCATGTAGACAAGGAAAACCCTCAGAAAGAGGGGTGGAAGAGACAAAGCTTGACTGCCTGCAGTCCAGCATCACACAGAAGTGAAAAAATAACCGGCAGACAAGCCAACAACCAACATTTTAAGCCTATTATCACAGTAGGAGCTAATCAAGCAACCACATTTACCATTGAAAATATATTCAGTCTCACCTTTAATACAATGCTTACCACGTATTTTTTGTATATTTCAAATGCAAAAAGTTCATTAAATATAACCAGAGAAAATTTGCCCACTGCAAGAAAATGGGTAAAAAAAAGATCTTTATGACATATATGTTCATGGACATTACGTGTCTGCCCTCCCCAGATAACTTCTTGCACAGGCTAACAGAACTTTAATAAACCATGCACATGGGTTCACATATACATGCACACACATTCTCATACAGTGTCTTTCTTGCTCCCCAGTGTATGCCCACGTCTATAACAACGTTAGTTCTCTTGCAATTCGTGTTACTAGAGTGACTTTGGTTCCATGGAACATTCTGTCAATTCGGCATTTTGTGCATGTAACTCCATACATCGATCCACTGCAAACTTCTACCTTTCTAGCCCCTTCTACCCGATAAGGGGGAAGCAATCTTCAGACTGTATTTAAACACTATGACTAAATTCCTGGAACTCAGTCACCTTTCACTAGCAAAGTAGTTTTAGTGTCTCCCCCCTCCCAAAAACAAAAACAAAAAACACAAGGCTTTTCACAAAAGTTATCCCAGCCACCCTCCCCCAAAATAGTTTAAAAGCAGGGTACATAAATACTCCCTCAAAAATGGGATTCTGGTCGATACAACTTAACCTCTTTATTCTAAAAATCAGTAACACTTTCCTGTGAAATGGTGGAGGTGGCAGCTTGCTATGAAATCCTACCCATCCCTGAATGACAATATTTGGTGCACTGCCCATGCCAGGCCTGACAAAAGGGGCTGCCAGTCAAGGGGTTGTTTGCAACAAAAGAGAGCTCTTCAACCAACTCTTTTCTGTGCTACAGGATCTACTGCTTTGGTGCTCATCATGG
The DNA here is from genome assembly GCA_004794655.1 of Marisa cornuarietis. NCBI lineage: Eukaryota > Metazoa > Mollusca > Gastropoda > Architaenioglossa > Ampullariidae > Marisa > Marisa cornuarietis. The sequence continues at coordinate 199,606 of SMMW01000565.1, read as the reverse complement.
CAGCTGCTTGAATGCACTGACTGCACTAAGCTGCAGCAGCTTGCTTATTGTGTAAAGGACTGTGCACAGATGCTGCGCTTCATCCACAGGTCACTTCCATTTCCTTCTGTAAATTCTTCTCCTTCACAAATGTGTAAACCCAACTTGTTAATCGGTCATCAGAAATTCACTTCTTGCTTATGTGGGGGAACATGTCTGCAAATATTTTTTTTTTTTTTGGGGGGGGAACATGCATGGCAATCTGCATAAAAACTCCCTCAACTGCTGTTAAGAAACTTCCAGAAACCTGGACATGCTGAATGTGGTGGCCTCTTTTCTTGGGGACAGAGCAGGCTGCCATAAACCAACATAGAATGTACATTACTTTTTCACAAACACACACACACATTTATAAAACTGTAAAGCTCTCATTCTGCATAACATTCTGTTTTGAGTTGTGAGAATCAACACAGCAAAGCCTACCCTACCCTTCTCAACACCCCCCACCCCCACCAAACTCTCTTATAGAAAGGGATTCACAACAACTGAGTCACAAATTTATGGTTTGGTTGAGAAGAGGAGGGGCAATGGGTGGCAGCCACAGGAATCTTTACTTTTTCTCTCCATAAAGTCATTTTCAACTCTACATAACAGGTTGCTTTAAAGGTGTTTTAAAATGTGTAGGTATACTCCACCCCCTTCAGTTTTGGGCAGGTTCATCATAAACAGCCAGTGACTGTCTCGACATAGAATGTTCATGATGCAGGCTCCTACACACTAATGAACAGTTAAATGCAAACAGCTCTGGATATATATATATACACACACACAATACATAATGCAAACAGCTCTGGATATACAAACACATAATACATGAGGGAGCTGCATTTTTAACAATCATACCAATCACAAGCAGCTAACACTTACTTTGCATTGTTGTTGTCTTGCATTTCTTTGTTAATGTACTGTTAAATGGTCCACCATGGGGAGGAAATGTGTTTCAAGTGAATTAAATCAAGTTCATTAGCCTGTATATTTCAACAAATTCTACTAAATCACACATGAATTAAATGAGATATCTATTTTAAGGTAACCAAATGTTTGTTTCTAAGTAAAACCTCACCCTTTAAGAAGTTTGTAGATCATGCATCCAAATGAGAACCAGTCGGCACTTGAGTCATATGCTTGCCCTTTCATAAGCACTTCCGGTGCCATGTAGCCATGTGTTCCCCTTTAAAAAAAAATTACTATTGAAGGAACAATTATTACTGTACACTCTAAGTTTAGTCCAAGGTGGTTAACTCAGATTAATAAAGTCTCTTCTTATGGTGTCTTAGTCAAGGAAATTGTATGCCAACAAAGTGTTTTACCATATTTTATCTGAAGAGCATTATTTTTAGTTTATTACATTATAGAACAAAAGTTAAACACCATGTGGAACAAAAGTAACCTGTTAAAAAAGAAAGTGCAAAGTACATACACGCTTGCATGAGGTTTTTTCTTGGAAAAGTCACACGCTAGACCCAGGTCAGATATTCTTACATGTCCATTTTCATCCAGAAGTATGTTGGCAGGCTGTAACATAATTACTTCCTAGTGATCACTGCAGACCTAGTCAGAAATTGAGCTTTTGCACAACTTTTCTACATGGCTAAATGTGGACAAAAGATGATTATAGCTTTTGAACAAAAACATTTCAACTACAAATCTTGTCATCTTTAAAACAATACTTACTTCAACAATTAACATGGGAACAAAACACATTGCAGACTCACAAATGGAAGCTAATAAAACAAGCTGAAAATAAAACTAGCTGGATCCCTGATAAAGTCTGAGACAACGATGGCCTAAAAATCTGTGATGTCTAGACCTATGTGTGTCTAGCACAACAACATTTTTTTTGCCCTTAAAAAATGAGAATCAGTCAAAAAACTAGAAGATGTTGAGCAGCACAGGTGTAGCAGAGTAAAAGAAAATTAGCACATAGCACTTAGCAATTATATTTTAACATATGCTCTTAAATATCTGGACAAAAAAATTCTTTATCTTTCAGCACAAATTACTCAAGTTGGTCTGAAAAGCATTCACACAACAATCACTGTCGTTCTAAAGAATCACTTCTTTGAATAACTCCACTGAAACACAGCTGTCTACATTACAGCCTCCCTGTCTTTAATCTTTCTTGGTGGTGGTAAGGTTCACTGTGTTGATGAAGAAATTTAAGACTAGGCCCTATCATAAATGTCTGATACATAAACATAAATCGCTTGCTGATTTACTGAAGTATACAGGAAGGACAGCAAAAGGAAATATTTTACAGACCTTAGCTGGTTAAAACAGTGAAAAAGCCAATGAAATCTGGTTGGTTAATAATAAAGGCCAAAAAAAAAAACACACACACACACACAGAGGATTTGGTGGCAACAGTGATGGTGATGCTGGAAATGTTCCTATGAGCAACATTTTGTGTGTTGGCCTGTATTATGTACCAGTGAATAAATGAGCATCAGAAAGGTCAGGAGAGGGAAGGCAAAACAAGCTAGAGAAAGGTTGGGGGGTTAGGTCAAGATCACAACTACTGAAACTTTAGAGGTAAGCAGGAGTTGGAGCCTGACTGGACAGCACAATACTCTGTGCATGGTGGCCGTTACAAATGATACATGCATTCCTGATCATATGGGGAAGAAGTTTCCTCAATCATATGCAAGTTTTACCCAGTCTTTCTTCTAGTTTACAAACATTCAAGGTATGCTTTCACCCCAAGCCATTTCTTAAGGTTGGAGGTAAGAGGGGGTGGGGGCGCCAAAACAAAAACAAAATAACTGATGGCTATTATGCCAGCCATGTGGAAAACTCATCCATACACTACAGGGATGGTGGCAGCCTTTCACTGGTAGATATTTGTAAAAGAATTTTTTTTTAGAAAACCCTCCTCTCCATCCATGCTTTATGATAGATAAGTTGCTATTCACTATTTTATGAAGCACAACTAAAACCTAATAACTTTATTATTTGAACACAACAGCAAGGGAGGGAATCAGACATGAAGTTTTGGACACCAAAGGGAATCAAGCGAACAGCAGATTTGTATATACCACCAAGCTCTGCTGTTTACCAAATCATTCCTGCAGGCGCAGGTTTTCTGGCATCCTCCCAATCATGCTCCTTAAAAAAAAGCCATTTATGCCCAGCATCAGCTTCAGAACCCAGGGGCAGAATTTACCGCTTTTATCAAATGGTCATTCAGGAACAATGACCCCCTCCATTTTTCACATGAATCTATCTCAGTAACTTACACAACCTATTTAATGTTACGCTCTCCATTCAGTTCCTTTCATTGGTCTAGTGGACAAAACAAAATGTGCTTGTACCTCTATAAAAAAAAGAAAATTTTCGCAGATGTTTCCCCTCACCCACCAACAATAGCTGAGATGAATGTTTTCTCAGAAATGGCTGACCAAAGCTCATTCACATATCTGAAAATCATGGCAAAATATCAACTATTTTTGCACTTTCTATATAAACTGCAAACATTCATGAAATCTAAGCATACCTCTAGCCCTGATGATTTTTTTGTCTCTGGTGCATCTATCTCTCTCTCATCTCCCACCAAGTAGTCTCCCACCTTTCACCCCTCACTACCTACTTAGCACTAAATACATAATGTACTCATAATACATAAGCATGCACGTAAAAGTCGCCACCATGGGAATTTCATTATTACTGGTGGAGCAGCAGAGAGCACTTGACACAGCAGAAATGTACTGCTCATGTAAAGTACTTCTAGGAGCTCATTATGAACTTGCTGAAGATAATTACAGACCTGTAAAAACATGGAATTCTTCAGTAAATGGATAACTTCATAAAGACAGTCAAGGCATGGGTGGTATGTATTACCATGCACATTAATGACATGTATGAGAAAAAAAGAACTGCAGCTCTGTGCAGCTCTGCCAGGGTTTAGACAAGATCAGCACAAAAATGGATAGGCACCAAGCCAGACCCACTTTCGACTTCATGTCTTCGTGGTCCTATGAAACTGAAGTGTTTTCCGTATGATCAGATCAGGTAGTGATGGGACCATTCGCTCTTCATTTTGTATTTTAATCAAAGCTGCACTCGGTTAAATAAAAAACACAGAGCTGGAATGAGTGTGGCCCAGTCTTCATGTGTCTGCTGAAAAAAGATACTAAACACTTTGACTCCCAAACTATATACAATTTTATCTGTGTGTCTCTCTACTTTCAGAATTTTAACAGTTAAATTTTAAGCTGAGAATGTCGTAAAGAAATCGATGCAATGTAGACAAGGATTATGAAAAAATCACTCCACACATCACTTACAGTGGTCTACAGAAACCTTACCAATCATGACAGGAAAATGTCTACAATTTTAGATGACAAAGGATCTCTTTTGAAAAGTAGGCAGCCGAAATCTAAATCATTCCCTTCCCCTCCCCCGACATAAAGAAAAAAAATTCATAACAACATCATTTGTTTTCGAGACAAACAAAATGTCATCTGAGTTCAGCCACAGAATAGCTAATGGCATATTCTTCATTTTTTATGGATGATGATTAGAAAAAAATAATCATCCACAAATATGGTTACCTGACCATGTTGTCCCCACCCTTTCTGTAGATGCTGTAAATTATCTCTGTTATCTAACCAAAGAAACCAAATGTCAGCACGTCTTTTGGCCTAAAATAGTACAGGTGAGCACAAGTGATGTTGATTAGGCACAAGCACAAGAAAGCCCAGGCACCAAACAGCCCATGTAATGAATGATTGCTAAAAATAATATTTTACCACCATGACCCCCCTCCTTCATTGAGCACCATTCTCTGCCCCGAATATCATGGGAGTACAACATTCTGTAGGGGCATTAAACATGTATAGGTATCAAGTATGCAGGGGCATTAAATATGTGAGGGGGTGTGCTTTCACAATTTTGTTCTAGGTTGAGGCACTTCTATGGCAAAAAAAACAAAACAACAACACACACACAAACAAAAGAGAATCAGAGCAAAATACATGCAACTGCTCTGTGGATGTAGAACGCTTGGGATGTGGGGTACGAGACAAAGATCTGTTCAACTTTCGAGCCAGAAAATCCCAGCTATTAGTGCTTTATACATATTTTATATCTTTAACAGCAGCTTTTCTTCAAAAAGCACAGCTAGAACTCTTTCACAAAAGAATCCATCCTCCAAGCTCAAAGTTTCTCTGATTTTAAAAAAGAGAAAGAATGAAAGTGGCAGAAACATAGGTATTATAAATGCACTGAGTGTTTATACCTCAGTGCTGCCTTGATACAAAGCACACATGACAGTGACTGACATGAAAGAAGAGTGCAGATGGGGTGATCCTGGGAAAGAGAGAGAGAGCAGGGTTAGACAAGCACAGCTTTCGAAACTTGCGACCTTGCTCACAAAGCTGCCTACATATTTTCCTCTACTACATATATGAATTTTATAAAATGAGTTGTATAAATATAATTTCAAAAATCACACTGCCATTAAAAGGATCTGGCCCAACTCTGGTGTAACATGTTGACGTGCTGCACCACCTTGGACAAACGACGCAGTTGATAGTTGATGCAAGTGACAAATAACACAAAGGGACTCTCCACAGTTACAATGTACTCTTTCATAGACATTTTTGGGACTCAACGGAGCACTAAGTAACTGTCTCTAACAATTAACATCACAAGAACTGTTATTTATCTACTGTTGATAAAGAAATCTCTGTAAATCTCCTACATCTGACTTGGCCAAATACATTGTTATCAGAACTGACAGCTTGTAAATAGATTGTATTTCTTAAAACACCAGGTGATTCAGTGCAACATAACCACTTGCAGTTACACATTTGTGTCATTATTATGAAACAATAATAGCGGTGCAAATATGAGGAGGGTAGGCGGATTAAGGGTGGAGGGGATGAAAAAGAAGAAAAATGATGACAATGCAAATTTCTTGTGTCTAAATACCTTAACACTGAAAAATTATCGCGAAGCTCAAGTAATTCCAAAAATTCTATGTGAACTACATATACATATGCAACTGCTCAATATTTCCATCAACTACCATCTCATTATTTTTTTAAAGAACTTAAAAAAAGCATTTTTTTAAAGAGTTCTTCAATCACTTAATGGTAATGTTCAGATATATTAAAAGATGTGTGCTATGGCAACCTGAACATGCTGCAGAGGCAGAAAAGATCTTTAAAGTAGCATGATAACTTTAAACAGAAAGACAAGAGAGAATACAATAAAAGAAACAACACACCAAAGACCCAGCAAAACTGTCCAGACTTACCTTTAAGTCACGATAGACCACAAATCGACTGTGCATGTGCTCCAGCCCCAGCATGACTTCTGCAGCATAGAAACGCACCTCCTTCTCTGTGAAAACACCATGCTGTGAAAGGTGGTAATGTAAGTCTCCTCCATTCATGAGGTCAAGAATAAAACAGAGTTTCTCTGGGGTCTGGAAGGCGTATGTCATGCACACTATGAACGGACTCCCTTCCTGCTGAGACATAGAAGAAACATACTTCACGTTGTCAATTGCGTACTTTACAGGTGCTCAAGTCAAAGATGACAAAGCTTCACCAACAAGGCTGCCTCTGATAAATATTGTCATGCAGTATGTGTGTGCACACACTTACACACACTTGCGTACACTATACACCACCTGCCCATTTCAGCTCCTATACATACTAGCATGGCACACATCTGCACAAAACAGTGACTGTGTCCATGTGCTACTTCATGCAAAAAAATACTGGTGATTTTTTTAAAAAGAAATTTGACTTTCAGGAACCAGGGATGTTTGAAATAGGGGAATGTTCTCGTTTTGCATGTATACTTTAGGAGTGTGTCCCTGGTTTCTGGGAAAGATGTGTGTGTGTGTGTGTGAAGAGACCTATTGTTTCTGGAAGTGGGTTACAATAATAGTCACACCTGAGATACTTACATATTTACAGTCTTTATCTCAACTACATTTCACCCAAGTAATAGAAAATTTGGTGGTACACAATTACTGAAAGTGGTGAGTGTATCATGAGACCCTTAAAGACCCACAGTTTACACACTGTGACCTTACTGCACCAATTAAGCAGGGTTACAATTTGCCTCGTGGAAAACAAATCTGTCCAGTGATTCTAAACATCATGATTAGACAATAACTTTGCCAGCACAGCTGATTACTCACCCAGATTTTGTTTATGGTTGTGTTGTTTGCAATGATTATCGATCTCCCCCATCCCTACCTCAGGTCACTTCCCCACAAAGGCTGTCACAATGGGCAACCAAAATGTGCAAACTTTCTTCCCTGCACTTTAGATACACTTGCAATCTGTGACTCAGTTACATAACTCACACCTTTAAAGGGTATGTTGGTGGCAAGGGAATTTTGCGCTCTTGTTCTGGTAATTTTTTGCAGAGTAATGCAGCTGTTAATAATTTAAAAAAATAGAAGGATGTATTAAAGGGAATGAAGCTGCTTCCTTGCTGGTGAGCCTGAATTTAAAAAATATCAGGTCTGCTTTACTTCTGACCACACTCTAACAAGCAAGTCCTCGAATCATCTATTGTAAGGGGTGTTTTGTTCCAATTATGTGTTTTGCTTTGAGAAACTGACTCCATCAATGCAGACATTTTGTCACCTTAACAATTCTGCGGACAATGACAATGCCTTGGGAAAGGAACTGAGACATACTAGCCAAGGAAAATATGATGCACAGCAAATGCCTTCATACAGATTATACCAAACACAATATTCTCATTTATCACCATGGAATCCCCAACCCCAAAAGAAAACACCCCCAAAAAGTGTGAAACCTGCATGTCCGATTATACATTGTCCTGCAAGGTGGCAATGGTTGCCTGAACAAACAAAAACTTTAGTCTGGCATCTGACAAAAGCTAGTACAGTGTTTCCCATCCTGTAGAAACATACATAAATCATGTACAAGGGTTGCAAAGAATCTTTGCCAAGATAGTCTGAAAATGGAAAAGTTTAGCTTGGAGGTCGCATTCGTGAGATGTGTACTAAACCTTACATGTGAACGCTTATGTTTCGTTTTTACTTCATCAAATGTAAGTGATACAGTTTTACATACTTAAGAATTAAAGCACCAGAAAGCAAGATCATGATACATGTAATACAGTAGAAAAATATCTACAATTTTTTTATATTCATATTTTTTTCTGCAGCTGGTCAATAAAACTCTCAATATGTGGGTCTTTAAAAAAAACAACAACATAATTTTAACTGAGGCTCTGAAAACCACCTAAGATCCTGAAAATCCCCTGCATTTTATGGATAGGAAACTCCCATAATAGTTTCTTCAAAATTAGTCCAAACCCTAATATAAGCACACGTTACATTTGTTTACATTTGAATCCAATAAATACAATTTCTAGGAACACGCCACGTGTAGCAGGTATGAACCAAAGAAATGTATAGCACTCCTGTGAATGCTGCACCTGACACGCTGATTGCAGCAAACTGTTCCTTAACTGTTGCTAAAGAAGAAAAATGTAGATTTCTACATAAAAAAAAGAATACACCAAATCCAGCCTCTTGCCCTTTCACCTAAATATTCTACTTCTACCCCCCCCCCAACTTCCTTTTATCAACTTTAATCAATAAAAAAAACCTGCATGTTAATATATCTACGCATTTAAGGATGCAAAATTTAGCACTGCCAAATGATTCACAAAATGGTTTTCTGTTCTTGTATCACTTAAAGCCCGCATCATGGTAAGTTCATGATGTCACTTTAGATATGCAAATTTGAGAAGACATTCCTTCCATGCCTCTGTGATGACAGAAGGAAAACTCCGGATGGCTCAGCAGCTAACATGGTTGCATACCTTTACATGTTGTGTTTCCTTAAATACTTCCCAAAAAACTCTTGGGCTAAATCTGCAAGTCAACGTTCTTCCTATCTCTCAGGAGAAAATTTGATAACACGATTTATAAGAGTCATAATCATAATACATTCAATTTTGCACTGAGGGGATGTCTCTGAGCTTCCCTACATTTATTGCAAATTTGATGCACGATGCCCGGCTTCCTGAACATGAGGGAAAAGGGCAGCGTGATAAGATGGCTCTGGCAGTATTAAATATATATGCAGGCACATATGTTTGTGCTGCTTTGATGCTGTGTTCATGTGAGACACTAAATACCACATACCACAGCGACTAATAAACCAGGAATGGTAGTGTTATCTGAATTTACTTCCTCTTAAAATCTGCTCTCAAAACAACACACATACACAAAAACATGGTGGCTACCTTGGAAAAATTGCTCCACGTAAACTTCATTATTTGGTATTGAAAGACTGCTTCAGTCACTTAGTAAATCACATTTCATAACAATAACAGTTGCCAGGGAAACCAAAAAATGAAGCAATAACTCGCAATATGGCGACACCTCAACTTTCTACATTTTGCAGGCCCTAAAAACGTGGGGTGTTGCATGACTCATCCACCTTCCCAAATTTTACATCAAGAGTATGGAATAACAGCACTGATTCTTGTTAGCTATGACACATACCCCTGTGCTGACCAGAGACAACATGATACGCTCATTCAGAGCCAGTGTTTCGCCACCCTTCATCTTGATTCTCTTCTTGTCCAGGCATTTCATTGCATACCTGAAATACACAGCAGGAAAGACCACTCATTAAAAATTTTTTGGCACAAATAATGAGATTAGTTGCACAGATTTCTTTCAGGGTATGAACTGTTTTAATGATCTAAAAGATTTTGATTTAAATGTATAAGTTCATAAAAGGCTTCTAATTCCTAAAACATGAACAAGCAGCCCCTGTCATTCATAAAAGATGTTTTCAAACAGCGATATGACCATACCATTGAGCGCAGATGTGAACCATAACATAACGAGTGCAGGTCTCAAACTATAACTAAGCAAGTTTTTATTGTTCTTACACTATAACTATGTACTACTATTATTCTCTAACTTTCAAGACCAGGCCAACAAGCCACTTATCATTTAAAAAAAAACAAAAAACAACAAAAGGTTTTAAAAAGTGATAAAGAGCTGTAAGTAAACCAACAATGCAACATTGTTCACTTGTTCCCCTTTAGAAAAACTTTAAATGACAAGCATGCACACACACACACACACACGCTACCCACTCAACACAGACAAAAAAAACTGACCCAAGCTTAATGTTTTAACTGAGTAATAAAAAAGCCCACATAGGTATAATTAATAAAGATCCCTAATTTCACTTACATTTTGCCTGTATCTGCTTTTCTGCACCCGTAGACCTCCCCGAACCCTCCACGGCCAATTATTCTATGTACACTAAAATCGTTCATTGTTAACTGCAAGGAAATAAAGAATTCTCATGCATCATCAGGTAGCCCAGAGAGCATTGTCAGTAGTCTAACAATACAGGATCATTTTAATGTGAAATTCCTACTGTCACAGAAAACTGTTCTTTTTCTTCTAAGTATGAAATAGACCACAAAATAGAAAATGTATCCAGGTGTCATAAGATTTTATAACTGGTATTTTGATTGCATGCATGTGCGAGTGTTGTGTGCATGGATGAGTATATATCTGCAAGCGATCACAAGTGCAGTTAATGCAATATCTGAAAAAATATGTATATACAGAAAAAAATAATTCTCACATTGATATTTAGTTCTAAATTTTTCCACTGGCAAAACCGTGTGTATTTCTCACTGCAAGACAAGAAAACACTGTTAAGTCATTGCTACCGTAACAGACATGTATTTGGTACCCATATAAAAAGGAAATAGACTTAAAAAAACATAATATTAGCTTTCAGCTATAGTTCTATATTTCAAAAATATATATCATATGTTACATGCTATGCAAATGGCAAAGTCATACAGTCATATACTGTAAGTGACAGTTAAAAAAAATCAATTTACAACAGCCCAAATGTAGCTTCAGCATTTTAAAGCAAAATGATATCAATTTTGTGCCCTTCAGTCATTTAAAAACATGAGAAATGATCTAAAGCCTTGTAAGTGTCAGAATGTCTGCAAAAAATTTACCAAATTTAAAAACTGAAGAAAGTCTCTTTTACCTTTCTACAAATTTTTCAAATATATGACCTCGTAATGAGTTGCAGATTTCTGCAATGTAGGGCTGAAAATGAATGCAGTAATGAGATACTATGAGTCATACACATCATTAAGCCAAATACAAATTATTATATTGAAATTAATGTTCTGCTACTCGAACCTCCTCCCCCAAATTTATTTTATATATATATTAAGTACCACTAATGATATGAATATAATCAAAAAACAAATCTAGTCAAATTGCTACCTTTGCTTTTTTCTGTTACTGGTATAAGTTTTCTATATCAAATGAATTTTTAACGTGCATTTCACTTGCCAAAGTGTATTTCACTTATGTATTTCATTCGGGCGAAGAAGCACCTATCTACCACCAAGATGATTTTGCACCGCCACATTTGAAAGTATCTTTATATGATTTACTGAAGACCTCTGTGCCCCATGTAACCAACACCACAGACACACACACAATTACTAAACAGAAAAAAAGAGAGGAAGATGTCTCTGGAAAGATATCTTAATGACAAATGAAGACTGTCCCCAGGAACACCCAAACCAGTTGCATTACCCTTAGGTTAGACCCAAGGCTGTCCCTGTTGACAGGGGTGCTGCCTGTCCTTCATTAAAGTTACCTTTCCAGGATAAAGAAGGGAAAAGAAGTAAAATCTCAGCTTACCTCAAAGATGTCTGGTGGTAATAGCCTTGTTTTCTGAGCTTGTGTGAGGGCTTCCTTCACATGGTCCACTGCATCTTTTGAATATGTCTGCCACAACACACACACACACACACAGAGCATCTAAGAGAAGAACAAAATCCTAATGCTTATAATTTCACCTATTCATAATCATTTCCTTCAGCAGTCCATTTTGTAACTTCTTGATTCCCTGTTATTTCATTTGACTTGCACACTGCCCAGAAATATCTGGCATCACAATATTAACTCACATGTGACTGAGCCAGAAGCTCCTTCATGATGAACTGGTCATATGTCTGTTTGCCTTCCCTTATTCGTTCTTCATCTGTTTCCAATTTTTCAAACCTTTTAATCTGCAACACACAAAAATCTAGCACTATAGTTTGCTGTAAACAAAGCAATACTACAATGTTACCTCCCCTTTCTTCTTCTTGTCAAAATTCCCTTCTGACTACAGCTGACGAAAACCTTTTAACACTTAAGACCAAAACTGTTAGTACAGTAAAACAAGGTGACTGAACAAGTCTCAAGACATTCTGTCCACTTGCTTACTAAGCGTTTTCGTAACAATGGCAGCTAACACTCCGTTGTAAGTCTACAGACATGTATTTTGTCTAACAAATAATATATGATAGATTCAGCATCCAGTAATATTTTGCAGAGGTGAAAACAGTTTGCATTTTGCAGCAATCTTGAAAAGATTATTTGCACAAGAAGGGTTTATAAACAGATAAAAGGAGTGGATGAACAAAAAAAAAGAGCTGGGAAGGATGCTAGTGCTTTCTAAAGAAATGATAACAAAGTAAAATGCCAGAGTGTTAAGAAAAACAAAAGGTAGGTAGTTATGTTCTTGCCACTCTTACAGAGGATATTTATATTAATTAAAAAAAAAAACTGACATCAAAAAGCGGCAAGAGCAGGCAAAGTTGAAGCCTAAATGCCAATGGGGACAGAAAACAGTGATTCACCATCTTTAAGGCAGGGTATGTGAAAGGCGAAGCCAGATTCTCTCTTTCTGCACCTTTACTTTCTCTAATAAATGAGGTAGTAATAAGCCAGGTAGGCATGAGTAGTTTTCAACTTAAAGGCTTGGGTGAGTCTTGAACAGCAACATTTTGCACTAATGTGAAGCCCTCTAACATCAGAGCTGAGTGCCTTACCATGAATGTACCACCACCACCATAAAGAAATTTCAATATTTCAGGACCAACAAACTGGCCAACTTTAACAAACACATCTGCCCAAGAAAAGAACCACTTGCAAAATCACTAAGTTTTAAAATGTCTGCAGCAATACCACCTTTTGAATTTTCCATGGAAAATAAGTACTAAAACATAACATTTAAAAATTAAAAGAACAGTGAACAACAGTCACTTATTCACACAAAATGTGTTTAAAAAGTGTCCTCATTCAGCTTTAATCTTAAAAATAAAAACATGCCAATGACGTTTTCCACCAGATGTTATACTACATTAGTACAAAGGAGGGAGAACTGAAGAACTGAACACTCTCCCCCACCCCCTCCCTCCCCCCAAAAAATCCTAAGCTTAGTATTTCCCCAACCAAACTTTCCACATGAATTGTTACCGGATTAGGTAACCCAAGTTAAAAGGTATTTTTCTTTTGAAAAGACTTTTCTTTTTACTTTTAGCAGGTGGTTATGAATGGTTCCCATGTACTCTACAATGCACAAAACCACAAAGAAACATTTTATTTTGCATGCAACTACTTTCATTTATTATAAATTAATTGAAGAAAACATATAGGAACTTGTGATAAAGACACATGATTCTATGCATGTACAGTATATCAAGAACGATTTCTCTTCTAGGCATTGTCACCAGGACTTGTACAAGGCCTTGTACTTGCTGTGACGTGCAACAGCGCGTCTAACCTTCTTGCCACAGATGTCGGCGCGTTAGCTTTCAAGATGTTACCTGTGTCTGCTGTGATTTTGCTCCAGTCTAGTATTACAGCGTCTAGTATTATCTTAGTGATTCAAGGAACACATCTGGAAAGTATCTTACAAGCGTGGGTGAGAAATCCTACCCATAAAAAAACAAACAAAATATAAAAAAATGCAGCAGAATTTTGTCACTGAGTCGTTTTTAAAGTATCTTTCTTACTGAAGTATTTTTCTATTGTACAGTTTCTAATCAAAGAGACTGCAACCAACACCCCCGCCTTTTAACCCCAAACCTCACCCCAAAATAATAATAAAATAATATGAGTGACAAACAATAAAAAAGGTGATGGTGTGGCCAAGATCAGGAAAAAGGGAAGAACTGAGATCATACTTCTCTAACATTAGATAACACTCCAGTGTCTTTGCTATTTGTCACTTGTAACAGTTCCCTGCCCACCTGCACACCACACTTACTGACCTCTACAGGTGTGCTGACCGGGTGGCCAAACAGGAATTTCTGACTGAACTGCCAAATGCGTCCTCAAAACCAATAAGTTTTTCTTGACTTTATCCTTTTGGAATCTGGTATTCCACAAACATTCTTGCTCATGATTTGCTTTTATTTTCATGTATAGATACTGCAAGCAAACTTGTGTATTTACCACCCAGAAAGCGACAGGGAAAGGAGCAAGTGGCATGTAGGAGAAGCCACAGAGAAAAAGGAAGGATGGTGACAGAAGAACAAGCCACACAGAAACAAGAAGGTGGTGATAACAAAGAAAATCGCTCTTGCAGAGATTGTGCAAGACCATAAAAATGTCACTTTTAAACTAAAGTATACCTCAACTCCTCTTTCCTGCTTAGTTTTATTCTCAAGAGATGTTTACTGGAGAAGAAAATTACTTTAAGCTGCTCCTCCTTCTCCCCCATCCCCCACTTTTCGTTCTTTTTCACTCATTGCAACAAAAGAACAACAATTGGCAAAGAAAGAGGATAAAGGCGATCAGTGTGAAAAATTTTTTTAAATGCTTGCTTTCAGGTGTAAGAAGCTCATTTATCAATACCAGACACAAGCTTCCCTGAAGAACATATTTAACCTGGAACTGACATCAGACACAGCTGCTGCCCAGCGGAACCACTCACATGTGGGTTAGAAACTGAAGAGGTCAGGGTGGGGTAGAGATTCCAGAGGTGATGACGGGGCAGATGGACAGGTAGCCATGTAGGCTAGAAACTAGAGAGACGACAGTGTGACACAGAGTCACCTGAGCTAGAAACTCAAGTGGTGAGGGTGCGCCCAGGGATGTGAGTTAAAAATTTAGTGGTGAGAGTGAGCCCTCCCTCCTTTCATCTCCATAACTCTTTTTCCCTGGGTTCTGATCAGCTCTAACCCAGCCTGTCACCTCCCTAGTCCTAAAAGTCAATCAGCATCTCTGGGAGGCCAGTAACCCCCCTCCCCCGACATCCTCACTGTCCCCAACATTTTCTGAACATGAGCATGCAGGCTCATCATCATCAGCAACATAGTGTAAGCAACAAGTCTCTGAAGCCAACTCCCAGCTACATCCTGTCACGCACAGCAAGCCAACCCTCCATTGTTCTCCCCTTGTTGTGTAAAAGCCATTGCGTTTACTATCATCAATAGCCTTCATCCGGCCTTGACCGCAGGGAAACAAATCGCACACAGACCAGAAATCAGGCAGAAAAAGCTGCTGCTGCTATTTGAACGCTCCAGCGTGTCGGATAACTGCTTCCACTTTCTGCCTGGATGGCTGGTGAGTGAGAGAGAGAGAGAGCGCTCGCGTGGGATGACGACGCCACGGGTGGAGGGAGGAAGTAAAAGTGGGGGAATCTGGCCAAGGAAGGGCCGGGGATGGGCTGGGAGTACTGGAGGATGGAATCAATACGTGGTGTCGTCGTCCGATAGCTGGCGGCAAGTAGGTAACACTCTCCGCGGAGGGTCAAAGCGGCATCGATCGCTGTGACGGTCTCTGGACGTTGGCGGCGGCATCCTGAGCATCCACAGCGCTGTCACGTGCAGGCCGCAACACGAGCACTGTGCAGTGGAAAAGGGACTTGGGGGTGAGGGGAAGACAACGCACACGAGCGGTGTGTTCCCGTTATCATGGGCGCCGCCTTCAGGACGTCCTCTAATAATAATAATAATAAAGATTATTTTTATAGTGCCAAATCCCAGTCCTATGACCAAGCTCATGGCGCTTCACACATGATATATTAGTTATAACAACAACAACAACAACAACAACAACAATAATAATCATTATAGGGAGAAATTGAAGAAACCAAGACGACAGGAAAGAAAAAGGGATAACGCATGGAGATAAGAATAACAACAAAAAGTGTAACAAGTGAACAAATACTGGACTCCGTTATCCAACAAGTCTATCACGGGGTGGAGTTCTATCCATTTAAGTGTGGACTAATGGTCACCCATCCATTGGTTGGTCAACACATTTCCCATAAGCCAATGCACGGTAGATAAAAGCTGATGATACACGTGGTTCACGCAGGCTCTCTCTCTCTCTCTCTCTTTGTGATCCCCTTTTTTCCACTCGGGAGAGACTGGGACCACGTGTTGCATGCAGGTTAGCGTGAGACGTTTAGCAACTGTCTACGATTAATATCGATATTTATTAAAATATTTTGAAGGTTATCTGTGTCTCTTATGTTAACTGTGAGACTGTCTCTACTCTTCTTCTGTTGCTCCGCCCCTTCTATCTCTTCTTTCCTTCCACTCTCGTCTGTCTTCTCTTTCTCCGTTAATCGTAGCGCAGCCCCCGGTACATCCGAGCAGGGCGCCCGGGTAACACTTGGTAAAGATGCATAAATTATAGAAAAAATAATAATTCTGGAGATAGAAGGACCAGATTTGTCTGAGTGGCCAGGCGACACATTTTACCGTCGAAGATTTAGAGTTTATATCTGCAATTACTTGTCATCGGAGGAGTCATTATCAACAGATCCAGCATGCTGAGGATAAACCTCCGGTCACACAAGCTGGAGACAGGTTTGCTGCCCCGAGTCATCAAGAAGTTTAGCCATAACAAAATCCAAAGAAATCTGGAGAGCATGCCGTTCACCAAGCGACCAAAAAATTTACTAGCATCACATGATGATGATGATGATGATGATGATAGGATTTGTATAGCGCGTTTCCCCACACAACATACACATACGAACATGCACCGGTTAGCAATACAAGAACATGAAGGAACGCAGAGAAAGGTCTGGTGGGACGCCGGAACATCCAAGCAAATCTTCACATCACTACAGACGTAAACAACGTGCTGCTATAAACACGTGACCGACTGAGTCAACATGTTATACAAGAGAGGATGCCAAGTCAGCAACTACGGGTATATAAAGGTAAGGTTGTAAACAACAATAATAATCGCTGGACTACTGGCCCAACTCTACAAAGGGAGAGGAGAATGAGCAGTGGGACTGAAAGAGCAGCGGGCAACAACTCATGTGCTCATCGCCATATTTTCCCCGCTTGTACCATTGCAGGCTCCCCGTGGTCCATTTCAGTAAAAAAAATTTTTTTTTTAAAGTTTGCTACTGTGAAACTAAAGCCAGCAAGTAACAGAAAGGCGCTTATCTGATTGATTACTCTACTAAAGTCGAGTTCTCAATATTGGGGGAAAAAAGGAAACCACAGTTAAAACGAAACTTTTAAGCCAAACGAGGTGATGAGCTCTTGTCAAAACGTACAGATACACAAAGAAAGGAAGGAAAAGAGAAATGTAATTTGAGGACGCTTTTTTAACGGAAAACTGCTTTAAAAAATAACGAAACAAAAAAGGCGGTGGTTGTAGGACAGTCGGTGGGAGGGGGGATGAAAGAAATGAATGGGAGAGTTGTGGCGCCATCGACAACCGGGTGGCTGTTACGGTCGGTCAGCTGGCGACAGTTGAGCATTTTCATGAAAAGTTCACTTTCATTAACTAGTCTGTATGAAAACGTACGTGTGTGTGTGTGTGTGTGTTATTCAGCCAGGGTCTGCTCCGTGCATCCCGCATTGTCCCTACACGTCAGCCCCCGCACCATCTTCAGGCTGCTTTCCCGCTGTTACTGGTGAGGGGGGAGGGGTCGTGCTAGTCTCTCATACTTCCCTCCCCTTCCTTCTATTGCACAGATCTCCGAACAACAATAATAATAATAACAACAACAACGAAAAGCCACGTCCGTCTGTATGCCTGTTTTGTCAGCTGTTGAGTGTCAAATTTATCAGCTACTGTCTGCCTTAGTGGATACAAATCTCTAGAAACTTTCACGAGATGAGAACCTTCCTTTCACAGGATGTGGTCTGCATAAGGGTTCCCTCCCCCCATCATACGGGTACTTTAGTGATGTTTCCCTACCTGTTTTTTTCTCACTCGTTTACCTCAATTTGTAAAGTGCTCCCCACAAAATCAAGTGTTGTTGTAGGGTTGTAATTCTTTAATGCACACGTGCACCTTGCTATATATTTGTGTGTGTGTGTGTGGTTGTTTGCTCTGCGGCTCTTAGGGGGAAAATCTTAAAGGGGAGTAAGCAAATAAAATACAAACACACGGTCATACACGGTACACAGTGAGATTACACAGTGCAGTCTCTTTTTTCGCGTGACAAAACAGTGATGAAGATATGGGTTCTGACAATCCACACTTTTTACCAGACGCCACTAACCGCAAAACTAAAGAATTCCTCACGCTCCTTTCTAGAAGCCCTAACCTCTTTCCCTCTGAAACCTTTTTTTTCCTTGGGGGCTTTTTTTTGGCCCCCTTTTGTTCGTCAGGTGCTCTTGCATGTTTCACGACAGACAGGTCCTTATACTTGCAGTACAACAGTCCCTTTGGAGGAATCCCCGTGAGACTGATTACTGAACAACATCCACTGTTCTGACAAGAGCGTGCACCTACGCTACGTCATCGTGCGCACCATCATCTTCGCTCAGGACTGGTAGCCGCCTCTCTGTGAACAACACCAATGTCACTTTTGTTTTATTATTATTATTATTTTGCAGCAGGGTCGATCAATGGTGAGCTGAACGGCGTGGCAGACTGAAGAACCAGTCGCGAGTTCACTACAAAACGAAGCGGGTGGGGGCTGGTACCATTCCAACTCTGTTTTCTGGCCATCATCGGCGAAGAGTGTGATGAAGACTCGTGTTGACCGCAGACGGTCCTGTAAATAGTGTGTGTGCGAAAGAGAGAGAGAGCCCTTCGCATTGCCAGGCCACGGTCCAACCGGTTGGGGTAGTGGTGTGGAACTGAGTGGCATTGGTCTGAGCCGACAGCTACACCGTGAAAAGGGGGTGGGAGGGTAGGGATAAGAAAAGGCGGCAAAGGTAGTCTTAAAAGAAAACAAGGTCGGCTACACACGTTGGAAAATTTCCACCCCTCGTTTCACGGTCTCTCTCTCTCTCTCTGAATAATGAGATCTACAATACAGAACTTTGCAACAAGAAAAACGATTCAGCGCGATATTTACTCAAAATTCTGGCGTCCTATGGTGTGAGTCGGTATATGAGTATCTCTGTAGCATGAGCCACACTGTGCCAAGTGGTTCGCCGCGAGGGCCTTGAACCGCCAGCCCCTTTGCTCCTAGGGCATTAACCGCACGGCTACGGAAACGCTCCTTTCTCTTGTGAGAAAAATGGAAACAGGTTCTTGCTTGTTCCTCTTCCCTGATGTATGTTATCTTTAATTCACGCTACACGCAAGAGGCTACGGTGCCTGGCCAGGCAGGTCACTAGATAACAAAAGACAAAGACCACTTTGCATCCTTCCAAGGGTCACTGCTCTAGTGGATCTTCTTGGACTGCGCGGCTGTCTGCAATATTAAATTACCTGCAGTCCATAGTGGTAGCGCTAGGCAGCGGACCCCTAAAGCAATAGCCAGACACAAGACAAGGACCTCAAGATTTGTCTGCCGACATCCGAGGCCTGCCGCCTGTCTGTACTTATAAAGCCCTGAAGGTGAGCAAACACTTTAAAGGTATATAAATATCTCCAGTCGCTCTTCGTGAAGTTTTAAAAACGATTCGAGTACCGGAAGTGAATACTGTCTTTAAGCCCCATACACCCCTTCATTGCTCTTTTTTTCTCCCAACTTCACTTTATCCCTCCTCCTCCCCTACCCACCCACAACCACCACTACAACCACCACACACACACACACACGCTAGACCTGACGAAGCACCACAAAGTTCGCATATCTGCTGAGCGTCTGCGAAATAAAAATAGAACATTCAAAGAAAGAAATGACGCCCTTGAACACTTCACAAATCCGTCATGCAGGCAAGTCGGTTTCTATTTATAACGCAGACCTTTTAGCCACAAACACCATGGTTTTTGGGTGGTGTGGGGGTAAGCGTGCGGTAGTACACGTGGCATTTACTGCTATCGCCCATGAGTATGCAGAAGTGCGAGCCAGACCTAAATTAGCCATCGACTGCCACCGGTACATCCATCGCTTGACGCATCCTCCTCCATCTGTTCTTCATGCCACAAAACACGAGGGGAAAACGTCTGTCCTCCCAGTGAAAACTCTTTGTTGCCCACCGCTGTCTACGTGTTAAGATTAGAAAAGGACAAGATAAATCAGTTTTTCACACTCGAGACGACTATTTTCGAAACGCTGCACCAAGAGCCTTCTAAACTGGACACACGTCGTCCGACTATGTGGGTGTGAGGGGCAAAGTCTTTATACAAGAATCACTTAAAAAACTTAGGTCACATATTTATCCTTGTAATGTGGGTTGTCTGTCACAAATGCAGTTCCTCAGGGGAGAAGAACGTGACCAAAAGCGGTCGCTGCGGCAGATGTCAGCAGGAAAGCGGAAGTGTCAGCTGCCATGCGCAGTGCAAGGAACTAGAAACAGCGAGACACCACGGACTCACCGCCGTGGTAGTCACCATGGTGGACTGGACTACATGGGTGACAAAGGGACACCTCGAGTAGCACGACTCACGATATCATTCGACAGCAACAGTTACACCCGGAGTTGGCTGGCAAATCTAGAAAGTGATAAAGTGGAAGCAAGGACGGCATCCCCCTCATTTTCTCTCTGACTGTTAATTCTGCCGTTTGGATGTGCATGAATTTGCTACGGATGACTCGACACATGTGAACCTGTCTCTCATGACAACGAGCAAACTCTGCAAGCCGATATTCTCGAGATACCCAAAGCCCGCCCGTGAGGGTTCTGTGGTCGCACCCAGCGCCCGATTATCTCCTAGGCGATAATCCAACCTTGAATGCCAAACTCTGACTCGACGCCAACAGGCGCTTTGTGTGTGTGTGTGTGGGGGGGGGGGGGAAATATGCCGAAGGTGGTGGTAGGGTTTGGTGGGGTAAATGAGAAGGGGAATATTAGATGAAGAAAGACTGTACGTCTTCATTCACGTAAATACATACGTTACTGCGCGAACAGGCAGGGACGTGCGTTTGTGTGTGTGTGTGTGTGTGCGCGCGCGCGTGTTGATGAACAGCACCTGCGACATTCAGTGTGGAAAACAATGTCAGGCCTGCAAAACTACGGACAGGTGCACATCGCTCAGGTGTGCCAGGCGCCAGTCAGTGCGTAGGTGAGGCCCGACTGCTCCGCAATACCCCCATCCCCAGGCCAGAGCATGGCGAACATCGTACTGAATGTAAACACACACACACACCCCGAGATCGACCAGTCCCCACACACGCCCCCTTGCCGCAAGCCCAGCAATAGGCAAGGTGCTATTACGCCACGCGTTTCCGCATCGATCTTGCGTTTAGTAGTGGCTGTAGGATGACACGACTATGTCCTGGAATGGCCTCTACAAGGCTGTTCACATGTCCGCTGCAGCTTTGTTCCGGCCTGCAATAGCATCCACATCCTCGCCGTCCTGCATTAGAAAGAAAGGGGAGGGTGTGTGTGTGTGTGTGTGTGGCGGGGTGGTGGAGGGGATGTCGGAGATGACTGCAGGCAGGGACTGTTAGTGTGGCTCAGATTATGCTTCTGTTCAAGTCGACACAAAGTTAAATGAACAGTCCGAGAAGTTCTGTTTCTAACGCCGCCCCCTCCCCGCCTACTACTTTCCACACAGAACTACTACCACTGATCGTGTTATGCTGTCAGCCAAGGCCTCATTTATTAAATCTAAGCAGCCTGCATTCGCGAGGAAAGGGGATGCAAGTAGTATTGTCTGGAAGAAGGTTGAAGAGAACGGACCGAGGCTCACTCTCACAGACCCTGTGAGGCTGGTGGCTGCACTATTACGGATGCTGCAAGTGGACAGCATCACAACGTGCGCCAGACTATAGCAAAGCCGCACGGCGCATGGGCTGGCGGGGGGTCAGCCGGCTGGAAGAACAGCTGCCGATCCGGGCGCCAATTCTGTCTCATCGGTTGCAAAGCCTGCTAACGTGGGTGGGTGGGTAAGAGGCAGCTCGTGCTCTTTCCCCCTTTTACCCTCCCCAATACACCTTCACGTGCGCGCGCACACACACACACACACAGAGGACACTAGAGGCCAGTTTAAAAAAAACTTGAAGATCACTAGGTCGCGACGTAGTCAAAACCACCTACAGTCACGAACACAGGTCACGCGACTTGAACTCTATGCAGCTGCGGAGGTCACAGCTTACAGCGCTGTTCGCCACAGACGTGACGACGACTGCAACGACGATTCGGCGGCATGTGGAGCCTGCCGTGGTGG
This sequence comes from Marisa cornuarietis, assembly GCA_004794655.1. NCBI lineage: Eukaryota > Metazoa > Mollusca > Gastropoda > Architaenioglossa > Ampullariidae > Marisa > Marisa cornuarietis. The sequence goes on along the minus strand of SMMW01000565.1, from coordinate 177,228 downwards.
TGGTGATAGTAGGGGTGAGGATAGCAACATAGCAACACTTGCAGCTTCACCATTCCTTCCTTGTCTGCGTTCTCATTCGGCATCGTCTACTGCCCCTCGCTGCTCTCTTGGCCAGCCGGCATCTTGTGACCCGGAGCCAAAGGTCAAGAGAATCCTGGGAGATAAGCAACATCAGTGGTGACAAGGACAAGAACCAACAAGAGGGAATGTGCCAAGAGGTCGAGGGGCAAACTACGTTCATGACCAGCCCTAGCTACTTGTCCCACAGCCTGGGGGACATAAGAGCTGCACTACTCGCGGGTCATCTGGGTTGTAGTCTTACAGCAATTTTTCTTGTGCACCTGGCCTGAAAGCCGTGGGAGCAGGGTGGAGGGAGGGGAGGGACATCAAGAACCCAACGATGTATTCCCTAAAAAAATCTGTGCGGCATCGCACACAGAAATACGCAGATTCCATGGGCTAGCTGGGCCGCAGACACCAACATTACATTACTCATGGCTTCACACCGAAGTGGGCCACTTATGGACAAGCGTAAAACTTCCGCTACTTGTGTGGCTCTTGGGCCGTTGACATATTCTTGGGATAGCGGGATAGTTGAGTGAGGGGTGATATGAGAGGAAGGCAGGGTGGAGGGAGGGCGCTAGCTTAACACATTGTTACCAGCAGCTCACCAGCCAGCGTGGTTGCACTTCGACTGTCCCAGACGTCCTCCCAGAAGCCGACCAAAAAGCCGCTACCGTTGTTTTGCGTGTCGTGTGTGTGTGTGTGCGTGTGTGTGTTTAAAGTATAAGCCGCATGCCTAGGTGAAGGTCGGGGTCAGCGCGCGCTGCAGAAGATGTGGCAGCAACTCGCGGGAAGTGGGTGCTTGTCGTCCTGTGTGTGGCTGCCGGTCAATACCGCTGTCTACGATGTCAATCACTGTGTGTGTGTGAGAGAGAGAGAGAGAGAATTTTGCCCTTTTAATCGATACTGTTTTCAAAATTGATCCTATTCTAATGCATGCGTGAGAGAGAAGAGACAGCGGTGCACTGACGTAAAAACTTCAGCCCATATATTTTACCATGTCAATGTGGGTTGTCATCGCAGGTTAAAAGTGACTTGCGAGAGCTGCACTTACAGTCACATGGCAGACAAACTAAACCACGGGAACCATACGGCCGGCCGGCGCGCGCGCGTGCACATACACACAGGGTGACGAGCACCCACTTCTCGCATCTCACGAGGTCCTGCCACACATCCTCTGCGACGCAAGCTGACCCCGACCTCGACCCAGGCCTCCACACCTGCAATGAGGCACTGCTTATGCTTAGTCCACCCCGCCATTTCGCCAGCATCAGCTCCAGGTACTCACCCCCCCCCCCCAGTGGACAGCTCTTGATGGACACTTCATCCTGGGTGCGAGAAAAGCCAAGAGTGAATTTCTTTAAGTACACTTTCCTCCCTCACCCCCCTCTCGCTCTCGCACAATTTTGTGCGCTTACCCCGGTAAACCATCACAACTCTCAGCTCCTCTTATTTTCGACTGAACGAGAAGCGGATGGAAGCTCTGGAGTGATCAAAACTGGACGCTGTTAAAGGGCTTACAGACTCCAGAGCTGCTTAAAGCAACAGTTCTTCAAAATCACTCTAATAATTGGCACGAGCTCTACGGTCAAGACCGTTAGACGTCGCTCTTGTGGGTGCTGATTATCGTAAGAGCCAGACAACGATTCTCAGTGTGTATGTGTGTGCGTGTGTGTGTGTGCGCGCGCGCGTGTAGACGCAAGGAACATAGCAAATACAGCCTTTACAGACTCCAACTATCTAGTAAGCAGAGCTTTTATTAGCAATGATGTATGAGTCATTAGGGCCAAGTTTATCGGACACCACTTGGGCTGCACTGAACTCACGCCGGATCTGACATCTCGTCCTAGAAATCCTGATATGCTGGCAGCATTCGACTTAATGGTGGCGAGAGGGAGATCCCACAGAGAAAGCGACAAAATTAGAAGATGATGCGGGGAAACCTCTACTTGTGATGTTCACTGGTCGCCGTCAGAGGCTGGGTTGCCGCTCCCGTTTGACTGAGCGCCGTCCATCCAGTGTACACAGAATGCGGTGTCAACACACTACTGGTTCGTTGTCTCCAACTGGTGGCGACAGTGGCCCAATCAGCATTACAACTCCAGCACAAACATCGACACCTACACAGAGACCCTACCACAAACATCATTTCGCTCCACCCCCCCCCCCTCATCTCGATCATTCACACACTCACCAGATTTTAAGGCCGAATGGATCCCCCCTCCCCTAGTGATGAATCACATACAAAACAGCTTTTGTCCCTGACAGCAGGCAATTAGGAAGCAGCTCACACAGTTTATAACTTATCAATATTCAAAAAACCACATTGCACAACGTCAGGGACCAACGCGATCACAGATTAATACCCGCCATACAGATTATCACCAACTAGACCCCCCCCCCCATACAATAACAATTCAGGTGCATACGATCACAGGTCATTCCTACACGTAAGTATATACCGTCTTTATATCGCCATCCTCGTCTTTTGCTTAACATTTGTGTTGGATAGTGGCGAGATGATGAGTCAGAACTATATATCTATATTGTGATGACATGTGCTTCATCTCAATGACTGTCCAGCAGCTGGAACTAAAGTGGTCAGTTGGGTGATATCTATAGTCAGGCCATGTGGTACAGTACGAAAACGATATCTGTACTTATCACCCTGTTTAGCGGAAATTACTGAGCAAGCTTCGTCCTGAGCAAACAAATCATAATGCCCTGATACACGGGTGAATCCCACGGCCATTTCGAGGTCAGGGGGTCTTGTGTGCGGTGCGACTGCAACAGCACAACATGCATAGTGCCGCGCAGCGCTGTGCGCGCTGCCTGCGCTCCACTTGCGGCACGTCATTCCACTTGGCAAGCCTCCCGGCTGTACAGCGCCAACATTTCACACGTGCATCGCCTATCGCGTGCCCCCGAACGCTCTTCCGGATAGGCCAGAACGGACGCACGAGCGAGCTGGCGGGGGGGGGGGGAGGGCGGAGACTGTGGTCCCCTTCCTCACTTACCCCCGCTGTGGTTAAGCATGGCTCTGGAACCGCAGTAACTCTCAAACACTGCCCTCTTACCATGCCTGCATGTGCACCGATGCCCTTCTCTCTTAAAGAGGACAAAACAGGTGAGCGAATGAGCGCGCGGGCGTGAACACACACACACACACATATCAACGTCTTGTATCCCAGCCAACCGCTATACCCCGGCCATGTAAGCAGCTCCAGACTAAAGGTAGCTAGCAGAACTCTGTCAGAAACGTCTCCAGTTTTTAACTGCTAGCGACTAAGCAAGGCCATTTGCACACGCGGGGGCAGATGCTGATGGAGCCGCTGGCGAGATAACCTATGAAGGGCGACCCTGGCGTGATGTAGTGCCTGCTGCCGCCATCGGGCCGTGAGATTTCCTGCCTGCACAACATGTCAGACCATGCCGTCTTCATCATTATCAATGGGACAGCGTAAGACGCGGCGGTGTCCTGTGATTTATTATGCATGATCTGGATAATAAGCGGAAGATGAAGATGCAGGCCGCTACAGCAGTACCTGCACGCATGCCTGCTTAAGTCACATCGCTCTGGCAGCACACAACCATGGATATGCTTAAAGGGCCAGTCCCCTATAGGTGCCAGGGATGTAAGAAAAAGACTTTGTCCAAAATTCCCCCCCACTCTCTCTCTGCAAGCCTAAACAATTAAGCGGAATAAAGCCTTCTGCCAGAAGCCTCTGTACACCTCACCCCTTCAATAGAAAACGCTTTCTATCCTTCATTTTACAGTTAACCGAAAATAACGACACCAAGATTCTATAGGTCAGGTGGGGTGCAGCTTTTATATATATATAAATGGCTGTGCTGAGCTCATTACAAAATAGTTTCCCCTTTAATTAGACTCTGGGAAATAATACCTTGCAAATTTTTTACCAGTTGTAAGAAAGTTGCACGCCACTAGACCTTTAAAAAGAAATTGAACCACTGCCAAAATACTAATATAAGATTGTACGCGATGTATCATGCAAGACGTTTACTATTTATGGAGCATCGTATACACGCTGTTTCCAATAAAGACAAACAGTTTGTCGACGGTCTAATTCTACCCCTCACCTAATGGCCGGCCGTTCTGGTGATGATGAAACACATGCAAGCATGCTTCACCAGCCCCACCCTCGTCCTTTATAAAAAAAAAACAAACAAAAAAACCCCAACGTGTTTCCCACCGTGGACGGTGAGAAGGAAACAAATATGGCATCCTGCTGCGAGGCCGAGAAAGAAAATGGCTCCGAATATTATACCGTTGGGAGAGAGAGCATGGTCCTATCGTTTTCATCAGCAGCTTCCACTAACAGACTCAAAGGCTGCACATAATGAAGCAGGCAGCAGACTCAAGTTTAATGGCACGTAAACGTAGAAAACTTGGGAAAAAAATCGCGATGCTGTTTGCGTGGCAGTTCGTTATTTCACCCCTCCACCTATTTTTTTTTAAATGCAACGCAAAGTAGGGGGGGGGACCCTTTGCTCCAGCATCCAAAGCAAGAACGTGAATAGTCGCGAAGGACGCAGGCAAAAAATAAATAAAGAAAGAAATAAAAATTGCCGCCAACAGCCCGTACTATGCGGCTGACGGTATTCCAGTGTACACCTGTCGCAAGCGTCAGCACAGAAGCCAAGCAGGTAAGTGAGAGAGCGTACACGCTTTCTAATGTCAGCACTCAGCCTGTGTACAGGCTGCCAGGTAACATAACACTAAATCTTTAGCATATTTGTTCATTTTTTATTTTGTTGAAGGGGACGGGGTGAAGGGGGGGGGAGGAAGAGGCCCAGTGACATTATCTTGGCTCTGCCTACCACCTTTACAAAACTATAAACTCAAACGGTGTGTGTGTGTGTGGGGGGGCGCACAGACTACTATACACTTCATCACATTATACTGTTTCACGTTGTATGGGCAAACACATCTTGCTCGGTTCAGGTTCCTGTCGACCGTATCCAACCATCCGACTCCCCCTCCCGCCCCTAATCTTAGTCCCTTGCACTCAACTGCAGGCAGCCTCGGGACGTCGATGTCAAGGACGTCCTCATCAACGATATCGATTACAAGAGGCGAAGAATCTGATATCGAGGTTTGGACAAATGATTGGGGTGGGAGGGGGAGGAAAACGGGGTGATGGTTGTATACATCAATATTATCTTATTCTGTAAGTGCCAGTGCGCCGTACAATTTTTTAAACCTCCACCCCTCACCACTTCTTTGTTCTGGTTTATGAAGTTAACTTCAGCGTTAAACTTCAGAAAGGCTGCTGGGAAGAACTGCCATCTAGAAATGGTTCTATCACATTGCAGTGAAGCTGACTAATCTGTTCTTAACTCCGAGCATATATCACGTGGTCTTACGCCACGCTCGTATCGTGATGTCTCTGCCATTCCCTATATCACCTGTCTCATATCACGTGGTCTTACACCATGGTGTTTCAACGCATCCTTATATCTCGTGTCCAAACAGATCTTCGTATGATGTGATTATCATCCATCGTATTTTATGTGTTCAAAAGATGATCAAAACGCAGAATCAAGGATGGGCAATGAAACGCTGGGATATAAAGACCACCAGCAGCCGCTTAAGGCTTCTCTACTACCCCACATCCCAACTTCCCTTGAATCCCGAAAGTTTCTAACCCCCAGAATAAACGCCGGGTTGTCGAAGATAACGAAAAACTCAATGCGGCAAATCTTTGAGAAACCAGAAAGTTGGGTTCATCGTGGAAAGCACCTGCAACATAAAAATTGACACAAACCGGAAAGCCCCACTCGAAGTGCGCAAACGGCGTACATCAAAGGCATCTGCATAAAAACAGTCGCAGGTAGACAAAAAGGGCAATGGATGTTCAGGAGGGGAGCTGATGCACTAGCCTTTGGCACCCAAAGCGGATGGCCCCCATCAATTTTTATTTTTCTTGTCGTGGCACATGATGGAAGAGCTCTTTTAACTTAATACCGTCGTGCGAGGCCAGACATGCGGGTCAAATATCACCTGGTCATCTGCCCACCCTTGGGGGAGAGACGTGCGAGAAATACTGTACACATAGAACAAGACTGGCGTACGCTGCAGACTCCCATTTACTAATAAAAACTTCCCCCAAAACTGGTTGTAACCGTCTAAGACGCTATAAAAATGATACAGCTAACAGGAACTGGCCAGGGTGTGCCGGGGATGCAGAGATGAGGTGTGTGTGTTGGGGGAAAGATGGAGAAAGGAGAGCAGCAGGGGGACATGAGTATTTTTTACGCCGAGCCAGCAGGTATTGCTATATCTCATGGCACAACAGCTGGCCCTGCAGCAGCTCACACAGAAAAAAAAGTACTGCGCACCCGAAACGAGATTTGAATCAGACATGCTCAATCTTTTTAACAGCAGTCAGTATCTGACAGTGTCATTTCCGCAATCTGTCTCCAAAATCCGTATTTGAAATGAAAAAGTCTAACAGATTATGAATGAAAATTATTCACGGTGCATTTTCATCCATCTTTTTTTTGCGAGATTTTCCCATCTGAGCTACACTCTTCTAACTGCATGTTGTTGGGACTTCTCATGGCGAAGAGTGTCAGCTGACCGGCCTGTAAAATGTGGATGTCACATTGGTACCACAAACAACAGGGGCAGTCGTCTCCTTTATTTGCTGGGTTCAATGTGCATGTACTTAGACTTACTTGTGTATTATTTCAAAAAGGTCTGCTTTATTTTTTTAAGCGCCAGAGGGAACGTCGGCCATTCTCTTGGGTGGCATCGTTGCACACAGAAGTGAAAACTATGAACTGAAAATGGCGGAAAGCGTTGACTGAGCGGTGAATAAAATGAAAACAAAGTAACCATAAGTCGTATTTAGACTTCAAAATCATATTTTCCAGAAAGTATGAAAGAAATCGTACGGGTGAGCATCTTTCTTGAACTCAGGACACCTAATCTTCACTGTACGCGTGTGTGTGGGAAGGGGGGGGGAGGGAGAGGACGAAACCAGGGCTTAACCAATGCGCTAGCGGTGATCTGGGGGTGAAGTTAGTGAGGCGTTTAGTTTTCTGTAATCTTTACTGCAGCTGACACCACACCGCCGCTTGTGACATCCTTTCAAGTATGCGCATACATACCACGGAGTCTACATTCTCTGCGTTGCTCGGGATTCTTTAAGTCTAAAGTGTGTCACACATTCAGTGAGTACAGGCATGACCGCTGAGCGATCGCATGTAAACCCTCGTCTCGACAAGATGAGTGTTTCCTGTAACATTTCTCCTACAAAAACATTTGTTCGGGTTTTTTTTTTATTTATAAATCTCCCACATTTTGATACACGTTGGTTGGGCAGATCTGCGACTCCGCTTGCCTGAAAACAAACCAAACTCGCTTGATCACCCTGACCATACGCTTGACACACCTTAAAAATACTGAAAATAAGATACCCTCGAAAAGAATGTTCAGCAACATTCACCTCCTCAGGATGTCACTTCGTTAGAAAGAGTTGAGCCAACAAACAGGTTTAAGCAGATGGCTTAACTGTTTTAATTATAAAACTGTATGTCCTTTCTACAATGAAAAGAAAACAAAAATGTTTTAAGTTTTTCGCTTTTCTGCTTTTCTTTCATTTCTTTCATCTGTGTATGGTATAGTGAGCCGCTGTTGTCTGTTGTCGAGGTGCGTTCTAAACCAGTTCACCTTCGTCCCGTGACATCCCCCCCCCCCCTGAACAGAGGGCGAAGGCAGCGTCCGTCATCTGTTAACCTGCTCCAGAACTTGCTTTATGGCGAGCAAGCACACACGTGACAATGACCCACGTTATTATTACCTGTGGGCAGTTATACTCGGGAAGTGCGCTCAGTTACAAACGTTACATAAATAAAGACAAAACAAGTGCTAGCTACAAGATATGGGGGATAAGGTAAGTGGCGCATCACAGGAAATCCATTCTTAAGACGCAGCTATACCTCCCCCCCCTACACACACAGAACTGACAATTCATCTGTGGTTGAGTAGCTGGACTGCAGAGGATGCAAACGATTTCAAGTACCTATTACTTCTGCATACAGGCATAATTACCGTTTACCTTAGCTCAATAAAACTAATTCTCCTGCTAGCCCCTGTTCTGCCATGCGCAATGTTCCACGTACACACCACACGAACTCACACTTGATGCCCGACAAATTCTACTTCCAAAGATCCCGACAGCTGCTTGACCAATTCCTCACGGCCAGCAGCCCCACACTGCCGTCTCTTTGGCGACACCTCCCCGGTGACAGAGACCGACAATGAGCACGGAAGGGAATCTATGTCTTCCTTTTTCAATAATTAAAAAAATTAAGAAAAAGGTTCCTTGGCAGCACAGCCGTACAGGCAGGACAACGCGACTAAAAAAGAATGACAGAGCGAATCGTACATAACCTACGGGGAACACACCATCATTCTAATCATTCTAATGTGATCTAAGTGCGCTGAAGTTTGGCTTCACACTTGTACAAAGTGGACAGACCTGGGTCAAAGGTTGTCTTCTCTCAGGTCAAATGAAAACAAACCGTAACACACCTCCTACAACAACGGCTTCTCGGCCTTCACATCAAGTGCGTGTCCCAATGGAGATAACGTTTGCCCATCAACTAGTTTTTTTTCTTTCGTTTCTTCCTTTGCTGCATTTTTTCGAGGTTCCGTTACGCCAAATTAAGATGATTTCATTTCAACAGTATCTGCTTTCATTTCTCTGCATCAAATTTAAGTTAATTTCCGCCGCGTGAGGCTCTATCAAAAGCTCAGCACCAGCTAGGTGAAGGCGGGGGGTGGGGTGGGGGATGGAACATCACTAACCTGCTGAACAGGTCAAGTCCGTCCTAACCCGGAAAGCGAGATTCTTGTCAAAACAATATGCCTTCGGGTTCAAATTCAGCAGGCGCATTATGAATTACAAAATAGGGTCTCGTTGTCATGGGAACTAAAAGCGCACACAAACAGAGGTGACGAAAGAATCCGTTAAGACGAAGCTTTTCCATCTGGCTTTTGGAGCATCCAGGGCATCACCAGCACTGCTACACTCAACGATCTGGTCCTTTGACCAGTGTTTAATTTGCCGAGCATAATGGAGAAGCGATGAAGGGACATCCTCCAGCAACGATGCCGCGTCTCCTACACGGACGCACGCAGCATTCAAGCAAAGCAGCTAATGTCTTGAAGACACGCACGCACATAGTATCCAAGACATGTGGCTCAGGTCTTGCACACGCACACACACAGCGTCATATGGACGAACGTTCGACCACGTCTAGCAACGTTTTTACAGGACGGTAATATAAAAATTGGGAATGGTTACTCTTCCCAGCCGACGCAGGTTGCAGGAATGGGTACCGGACTCCTAAGGGGGTTGGGAAAGGTAAGAGCGAGGGAGAGGAGATGGGCACCGCCTTCACGTAAAGCTGGCCCCGAGAGAAGTGACGTCTGCAACACCTCACCCCCTAATGATCAGAAAAAGGTCTACCTTTCCCTATCTAAAACGTGACTGTTTACAAAAACAGTAGGGTACACCTTTTGTTCTAATGACTGGGCAAGGCTCATTGAAAGAACTGCTTCCCTAACTTTAGGCGAACACCCCGCTTCCCATAAGACGCGCGCCTACAAACACCACCAGACATCAGTTTCTGAAGACAAACTACTGCCACACAGCACATCTGCGCAATTTGATGCAAAGCGAAAGGGCAGCCCAATGGGGCTTTGACCATTCTGCCTGAACTTGCCACTTCCGCCAGCAGCTTGTAATGTCACTGCTGAAATAAACCTGGTGCAAAGCCTTGTCTTCCCCAATCCAACTTACTTCAACACACACACCTCTCTACATGAGAGAGAGAGAGAGAGTGGAGAGGAAGTAAGGTGTTCAACATTATATCTTAACAAACATATCATATGGAATCATGCCATGAGGTAGTGCACCTTCCTTTCACCACAGACCTTGGATGTGATTTTGCATTTTTACCCCTGATGCATCTGCCATCTTTCTTCATCAACTTCACCCAAATTGATACCTAATCTGCTACATGCATGCACTTATCTAGTGTGCATGTGTGTGTGTGGGTCGGCGGGTGGAAAACCTTTTCATTTTTGCTAGAGCTCTGGCAATACTTCACCGTGCATTTCTTCCTGTACCTTCGCCAGACAGCAGGTAATAAGCAGTTGCAGCTAATTATACGGACAAAAATAACGAACATGGCAAGCAGCAAATTTTCACCATCCTGTCTTCTATTATTCTGGATTGCCTTGCTGTCTGCTTTCCATTACACGTGCTACAGAATGGCTAGAATATTGCTCATTAAAACTTTTGCCTCTGTTTTAAAATTGCTCTTTTCCTCCAAACTGTATGGCATTATCTGAATCTGACTTCCAGTTTTGTAAGTCAAATGCTTTTCGCATGCATGCTTGTGTGTCTTAGCATATGCTCATCATCTCCAGAGGCCTTGCCTCTTTCCTGAGCAGAAAAAAATAATACCTTTCTGTTTGAAAAAAAAGTGTTCCTACTCACAGAACACAGAACAAGGCTACTAAAAACAGAGGAAAAAGGCAAGCTGCCAAAATTGAGATTTTAAGAAAAAGTCAAAAGGAAATAAAACTAAAAGGTAGTTTTACTTGAACATTTTGCTTTTAAAGTGTGTGGGCAAAAATATATGATGAAATTTTTTTTAACCAAATACCAGCTACAACTAATCAAAATAAAGTATTTGATCTTGCCATCCTCCAGCTTGCAGCTCTGCATGAAATGCATCACTGTGTGCTTTTATTTTAAAAAATTCTGTGTGGTGGAAACGTGGGCGTGTCTAAATGCCTGTGTGGTCCAATCCCATGCTGCTGCAGTGTGATGTTCCTACGCATCTTCCTCATTTCTGAGGTAGGGTTATCACATTACCCCATAGCAAACAACTCAAGGGAAAGGTCTTCGACCTACATCATCAACATCTCCACAATCTGGACCTTTCCTGACACTAAAACCAGACCCTTGCAGTCGAGATACTTCAGACTGGTCCACACTGTGCCCTGTTCAGAGAACACGCCAGAGTTTTCTGCCAGCGGCTGGTCGCTGCCTTAAGGGTTAAGGGTAATCAGTGCCTGACAGACTGCCACCCAAATGCTGCTTTGATAATCACACCTCTGTTCAGCTTGAAGACCTTTCTGGCTTCCGGTTTAGAACCTCCATGCCCTCTAAGCGCCTGATAAGGCTATATATATCATCATTTCATGCTCTTCTTCCTGCCAATGGGAAAAGCAGGGCTTTACTTACTAGCTAAATGCTTACTGCTTTTCATGTAATTGCAAGTTCTAATGTTTACACTCTTTCCGTTTCATCTCTCACATCCAGTCAGTCAGTCAACTCCAAAAAGCCAGATTTTTTTTAAAAACCCACTAGCTGAGACATCAGGACAGGAATGAAACAATCTTGGTGGTACATAAAGCTAAAATATTATGTGACCCCCATGTTGAGGTGAGAAGAAAATTTTTAGTCAATCTTTCAAACAATTTCCCTTCCTCCCTCCTCAATAGGGATAACACCTTGCCAAGTGGCTAGAGTGACAGTGTCTAAGGCTGGAGACATGCACACTCACTTGGTCCATACTCATGTTGCCCACCTTAATCCCAAGTGACTGAGCTGTTAAATGGTTACATGACCCCTTACAGGGTTGGGGAAGGTCAGGGAGCAAGACAGTGAGAGGAGATGGAGAAGAAACATGCCACAAGTCAGTAGCATAAAGCCACCATGATACTGCTACTGAAAGACAGCTCCATTTTCCATGTTTGCCATGTTCTAGGTCAGAGCTACATAAGATTTGATCTCCAAATCAACCAAATGGTGCTCTCAGGAAGGAGACAGGAACTTCCTAATTCCTTGCTGTGGAAGGAAGGGAAGAGAGGAGGCTAGGGATTGCGGCTATTATAAACAATTTTGTTAGACATCTTTTTTTAAGACACTGATCCAGCCTGATAAGGTTGTTAGCACTGACAAGCCCCTCTCCATCTGACAGACTTCCTTTTTAAATACTGCTCACTCACTTCCGGTCCCATGCTCAGCTTTTCTCAGAATTGCCTAGGTGTAAATTGTTGGCAATTTGTTTTTTGTGTGACAGACCTTGGATTTTAAAATCAGTAAGTATAGTTTTTATTTGCCATCAACAGAAGTTGGTGTGTCTGAGAGAGAGTGACAGAAAATAAAATGAAGCATATCTGTCTACACAAAGAATCTTAATTTTCCATTAACAAGATTCTGCCTTAAATAGAAAAACAGATAAAATGATCTGCACTTTTTTTTACTGAAACCTGGCATATAAGAGTGTGTTCACTTGTTTTAGGAAAGATTTACAATTTACTCTGTGTGTCTGTGTGTGTCGGTGAAGGCAAGCATAACCACAAAACTTACCTCTTCATAGAACTTAAGCTGTGGCACAGGTTCTTCATAAACATTTTCACAGAAGTCTTTGAACAACAAATATCCTGAAATGAAATGCAAGTAAAAATGTACCTCTTGTTTGATCAAATGGAATGATAAAATGTAGTACACAATATTCAAGATCAGTGGGGCAGGCATGAGGAGAAAATTGGGAAGAACAAGACTGAATAGAGGGCTCTGATGATGAAGCAGGTTATGGTACTGTTTGGCCAAGTCTTAGTTTGCCATTTTTTTTAAAACCTGACTAAACTTTTTATCACACATTAGTGATAAATCAAAAGGAAATAGTTTAAACAAAATGTCAATATAATAAATAAATAAAACAGCCCTTTTTAAATTTCTTCTCCTTAAAAAATAAATTGTACTTGTTCTTAATGGGCACAAAAGACAACGGTTGAAGGATTGGATTTAACACCACCTAAATGAACTTATTGTGCACAGAATAGACTGAGTATAAAATGACTTTGTATGACTTCGCAAAACAGGAGAATTTCTGATTAAAGCAGTAGTAGACAGGCAGCAGAAACCAAGTGAGATTCTCAATTATTACCTGAATGAGCAGACAGGTTGGAATCAAGGTTAATAGAGAAAGGAATTTACATAGCACCATTTGGTGACTGCATATCTCTTGTGTAAGACAGTAAGAATGGCAGTAGAGCAGTGCCACAAACAGGAAAAATGTCATTAAAAACTGCAGGAACAGCAAACATTATGCAGGAAAAAATCCACCCTATAAGATCTGATGCAGCCTTAGAATTATTTTAGCAAAAGGTCTTGCACTTAATTTTTTTTAAAAGGACCTTCAGATACCAGTAATCTTGATGCTAAAATGTACCCCACCACCCCCACACCCCAAAAAAGACACCAGCAAACTGTCTTTCTATATTTAGCAGCACAGAGATTTCTTACCCCTTCATCGCTGTTCAGTACACCTTTATCTTGCGGAGCTGCACAATGAGTTAGTCTATAGTCTTGTTTGAGCCAAAGCAGCCACATTTCCAAAGTATTCTTTTGTGAGGGAAGAGGGTGGGAGACAGTAAATGAACCTGACTTCTATGTTATATCAAAAGGGTACAGTTCCCCTGTTACAGTCTGGTGAACGTATTGCATTCATAAACGAACAGCAGCCACACTTGCTCTGATATCCAGCACACTTAAACTATTGTAACCTATCTCAGACCTCTGGGAAACAGCAACTGTTTTAGATTCCAAAATTCCTCCCAACTGTCCCTCTTACCAAAGGTGATGCCACAATATGTTTGCTTATTTAAGTGTTCAACGTAAGGGCAAAACTATTTCTAAGTGACTAGGTTTAGTTACTTTTATGAGACAGTGGTCTTTGATTTCCTCCATTTAGTTTGCTAGATACAAGCTTTCAAAAATTTAAACCTGTTGTACACAGAGTGGAAAACCCTAAAGTTCACAGGTCTCAAGAATACAGTGGCAATTCGGCAATACTTAATAGCAACACAACTAGTAAAAGTAATACAAAAAATAAAAACAGCTTCCAACTCCTGCAGTGAATGCAACCTTACCAGTAACAAAGCATTCATTGCAGCATTTCCCACTAGTCTATGCTGCATTCTCATGAGAAATTAAAAAAGCAGTACATTTTATTAACATAACTGCATTTCTTTAGTTGAGTCAACACTGGTTAGCTTTTAAGTTCCTTCACTAAGTCACTGGAAACTCTATTATGTTAACTGTAACAGAAGGTCATTCTCCGACAGTCTTCCGCAACAGATGATTGCTTGGAAATTCCCTAGAAATGCTGCTCTGCTCACTGTAGAATGAAAACCAATTCATGTCTTTTGGTGGGCAACACAAACACAAGATCCAGGCCTGTGTAGCATCAGCTGCCTCTCTGCATCCCAGTTATTCACTTCTCTGTCTGATCATTCCTGGAGACTGTGTTTCAAATACACACCTGTGTATGTTTACAAGCACAACCAAAGCAAAGATACATGCAAAAATATCACCTGCTATTCTGGTTCTCATAGTTCAAAAGAAAGCAACTATACATGAATGGTTACAACATCAACTTCAGTGAAAACAGTTCAACCCAGAGAAAATGGTAATTTATATTAAGATAACTGCATCAACTTGCAGATGGTGACGCAGCCTATAGATGCTGCCTCTGAGGCACAACAAAAGACTGGCTTGATATGCTGCTGCAAGTAGATTTTCATTATACATCTTGTCAACAAAAGAGTTCCTTTGCTGTCTTATCTGGCAAACCACTGACCATAAGGCCACCATGCAAGCAGAGCCAGAAAGGTTCCAATATAAAGAACTTCCAAATGGTGCTCCACCCTGTTTCAAAGAATGGCACCATCATAATGCTATGAATTTAAACTTTAGAAGAGAATGAAAGGTCTAGTTATAAGAACATTGTAAATTACACAGAAGTAAAAGAGATGATGTCAGCTTAATAAAAGTTATTATGTATTTGAAACTGAGTATGATAACCAAGGAAGCATTTTTTTAAAGTCTGTGAAACAAAACAGCTGTAGCTGACGTTAATTTCGAGGTGCTTTAGAACTTCAAGGTACTAAACAAATACACATTCTATAAAAACATATTCTATTTAAGTATCATTAGCTGAGCAAAGTCTACCTTTTTTAAGGATGATGAAAGAAACTTTAATTTGACCAGTAATTAAAGATGTACTACAAATCTACAGGCAATATTTTTCCTCAGTGTCATATCCTTTACTTCTTATCTTAATGTCTTTTGATTCTTCCCCAATCACCTCTGCATAAACAAAAGTGGAGAAAGATATGAACAAGCAGAACCTGAATGAGCTCTCAAAAGTTATGTCAAGTATGGATTTGGCCTGTACTTACAAATACAGATGTACGATTAATTTACTGTGAAAGTACTGAGATTTTCTTATTTAGGAAAGAACTGCTTGGGAAAAACAAAATTCTAGATGTGACTGGAAGACAGCCACTTTTTATGAATGTTTTCTGCCGAAAACCATTTTTGTCAAATACAGTTTTGAAACAGCTTGCTTCTAATTCTATAATTACTCTCTTTCAAGCTGAAATGTTAAAAACTTTATTATGTTCTGGAACTGATTAAAAACATGTATACTGATTCACAGGGCAAAAGAAAATGTTCCCTCTTGTTGTAATAAACCTAAACAGGCTGGAAATTCTATTTGTTAAAAGACAAATATATATGCACAAGTGCATACACTTTATCTCATTTTTTTCAGTGCAAACAAGTCTTAGAGCATACAGTATTTTACATTTCTGTATGGAAATTTTGGAGCTCTTAGGGGTAAGAAGCTGAAGCTCTTTTAATTTTTTAACAGAAGAAAACATTAAAACCAAAGGTCAAAACTAGATGATAAAAAAAAGAGGCAAGGTTATTCAATTTTTCCTCCAAAAGTCTAGTCAGAAACCTTCTTACATTATCTGTTAAACTTTAAGTTTGAATGCTTAAAATGTGAGATACATATATATATATAATTATCTGCATCCACTCCCAAATAAAAAAAACTGATAATAAAAATGACAAATCTGAAGTAATAATAAGATGAAGAATAATGATCATAGAGATAACTTGTACAGTGCATCTCCCTCACCCCTACCCATGCAAACACAGGGCAGCTCAACGGGTTGTCAAACATCGTACACTTAAGCTGACAAACCATTTAAGCTGCATGATGCATGAAGGTATTAGGAAGTGGTATGAAGGCATCGTGCAGCTCTCATTTCAGCTGTGACTGTGGCAAGTAACACCACTTATAAGTTCCAAGAGCAGATAATCAGATGGATCTCACTCATCTTCAAAAGTACATTAGAAATAGATTTAGACCTGTTATGTCAGTGCATGGGGGGAGGGGAAAGGGAAGGGGAATCTGTAATGAGAGAGCATCAAGGATTATTGACTTCATGTTTGACCAGAACAGTACATCATGATAGTGTGTGGTGTGATTTACACATGAGAAAGAATTCTTAACAAAGCAGGCATATCCTTGAAAAAAAATTATGGTGATACAAACACTGATAGTGTCACTGATAATTTTTGTTCACATGACATATGCAGACTGCAGGTATAGCTCAGCCCCACTAGACAAAAGTGTGAAGTAAATCTTTCGCAGCAAAGCACAGAAGCTAACCACAGTGTATTCAAAAAACATACCAACAGGAGATCGCAGTATGCTCAGCCAGTTAGACCTGCACCTGCGACCTCATGCATCCATCACCAAAGCAACTAGTAGAATCCGTTACCTTGCCACCATCCGTTAAACACAAATGTTAGGTGAATGGCGTGAGCAGCAACATAACAAAGGCATATAATCCATAACTAGGGATAACTCTGGAGGATTTCCAGCTTGCCACAAAGTGTGGTGAAAGATGAGACTGGTGAGATAATGGGTGATGAGATAATGAGCTGAGACTGTTTTTGTGATCAATACACAAAAATATATCACACAGTAATGGAAGAAAATAAGTGATATTCTTCAGAATTGTACGGATGGACATAACGGTAAAATCTGAAAAAAAAACCCAGCTGAACACCAGGTCCTTATGATTATAGATACGTGAAGACAAATTTAGTACACAAATCATATCTTCTAACTGAAGTATGTTAAAACTGAGAGCTGACACAACCAACATACACTATAAACAGACATAGCCTTTACATTAAAACTCAAGTCTGCTATTATGCTGCAGTTGTAGCTGCTTTCTTAAACATGTGCCAAAGATAGTGCTCACAAAACTCAGCTACCTTTCAAAATAATATATCAGTATTCTTTGAGGGAAAATGGTTTTGTTGGCACTACTGAATTTCAACTGATATTCTACAACCCTGCATTTTTTTAAAAAAAACCTTTAGTAGCCCAGGATGCTGTTTATATTTATCAGCTGTGCAAAACCCTTGGCAACTGGCCATTTCCCACCTTTTATGTGGGCACCTTATTTTCAGGCCTCCAGCTTCAATGTGGTGCTGATGGCTTGATAATATAATGCTGCAACAGCATCAATAACAACCCTTTTTTTTATTAACTCATATTTCTGATCCTCATTCTGATACCTCTGACTTGACATTGCATTTAATCTTGTCTGAAGATTGGTTGCTGATTATGCCAAGGACAGGTTTCTAAATGTTTGACAGTGCATGACCATATATCAGTTCCCAGAGGTGTTAGAAGGAAATGCAAAAATTTTCTCCCAACAGAATTGCAGACAACAAAAACCGATCACTACTGCTTTCAGCCCCATAATGTTACAACACTGCGTCAGTAAGTTCTCTCCCTAATGGAACAGGTCTGTAATAAGTTTATGATATCTGTTAAATGTCAACATTGTTGCACGAACATCATTTGATATATTTGTAAAATAAACAAAACAAAAAACATAAATATCATACATATTTATTACTAGTTAAAAATCAAAGACAACCTGCTACATTTTTTAGATTCACGTTAAGCAAAAAATATGAACGAATCACTTCACATCCCATAAGGTTTAAAACAACCATCATTAACATTTCAGTTTTAACATTTGATTTGTGTGAATATCTATGCTATGTATTAGTATCATTTCTAAACAAATACCAGCTTACATCTGTTAAAAGGCAGACAGGCAAAACAATAGCAATACATGTATATGCTTTTAACAGATAGTCTACAGATTTGTCTCCCTTCACTTTTCACACACACATCTATATACACAAATTTAATCCACACCATGATTGACCTCAAACAGTTTTTCCAAAAGTAATTATTTCTCATAACAATTTTTATAATTAAGAGTTTAACAATATTATATCATTTTGACTACAAAATACTTTTAGGAAAGGAGAAGACAACATGAAATTTATATGCCAGGTCTGCCATTAAAACAAATGTAACTTCACGTACATCATTACAGTTACTGTCTTGTTGTAGTATTATGATTCAAAGTCCTGTTACAATAATATCAGCATATGTGCATCTAAGTACTTGGAAATCAAAAGCAATCCGTTTGAAATTTTGCCAACAAATTAATTTGTGTCCATGTAACAATTTCATTAACAGATTACTCTGAAACACAAATACCAGGTTCATGAACATGTCTGTTGGGTCAAATGCACAATGATGTGACCACAGATCACACTCAAGAAGTTTATAAAATGCCACAAAAATCCTTTGACTATTAGTCATCATGACTTCCAGAATCTGGTTTTATAGAACTAGACAAAACTAATCAGGTTTAACCACAATCTCCAAATTTTCAGACTGGGGTAAAACAGTCTCTTTCAAAATAATTGGGTTTTTAAAGGTTTGGTGGATCATTTTCTGTAGAAGTTCAGCATATGGAAATATAATATGTTAAAAAAATGCACATTAACTACCCCAGTGTCTGCATTGTATATCAAATCTAGAGGATACCATAACTCCAAACTACAAAGGAAAAATTCTTCAAAAAAGCTTACAAATTTTAAAACAAATTACTATTACTAGTCTGGCTCATTGATAAATGTGGTGCAAATCATCTGTAATTACTTGATGAGAACAACTTTTAAAAATGTTTCTGCTTATGGTGTTAAGCATCCTTATCTTGCTTGCTTTCTTGTTTAGCTCCATATTAACACAGTTGACAGAGAGTGTAACATGCAGTGAAACCTACCTAAATTCAAAGTCATGATCAACCATATAACAACTACACATATGTACATGCAAACTCTACTGATGTTCTGTATATAGCCACTGACACTTGTCTGCATTGTGTGTGTGTGTGAAAACAAGCAATCTTTTTTTGATAACTGATTTAACTGCTTCACTGTGCTATATACACAGTTCTTCTATGTGTGCATGCACACACACACATATTTATGTGCTTGGCAGATGTATTACTACAGGACTAGTGCTGGCACACAGATACAGTGCAATTTACTTGTCTTCAAAAAGTTGTTAATGCCTTAAGCGCTAAGAGCATGCTCTCTATGAGTGTGAATATGCGCTATAAAAATCTTCACTATTATTATTATTATTATACCAGATATAGTATTATGACCTGGAAACCTGGAATTTGTTCTAATTCTGTGAGTGCTACAAAGTATAAAAAAGTATTACTCTCATTATCACTATTGGCATGTTGTATACTGACTGGCAGTTGCACAAAAAACATGTAAATTAAAGATGTAACGTGTTCATATTGGTACAGACTTGTACTCACACTCCCAGCTTTCCAAGTGAACAGATGTATGAACTCTGAATCTGGATATCTCAAAATGCCTTAAGTTGCAAAATACCTAATGACATGCCTCAACATCTCATAAGGGTGATGCACAAAGTTTGCAGTTACTTGTGTTCCTTATAGTTATGGCAACAGCATGGCTGTTATTTTGAATCACAGTGTGCAAATTAAAAGAAAAAATTAATATAAATGAAAATTATGTCATATTTTTCATTTGCTCTACGTTGTCAGTGACCTGATGAGTGATGATATTCAATATGGTGGGTGGGGGGATATTTGGCCTTTATCACTATAGTATCATGTTTGTCAACAACCAAAGACCTTCGTGTTACTGTTGTCACTGAAAAACATTTTGCTTCAGTCATATTTGATGACTGACGATCAGCAAACCTTCCGTTACGCCTCATTTATTTTAAGATCTGTCGTTAATTACAGATCTGAATGTGAAGCTGGATTAATGGATATGTCACCACACACAAACACACACACAGGCACATCAGCGATCTAAACTCACCAAGTTTTTGGTTGAAAATTTTGTCAAATGTCACTTCTCCGACCTTTGTAAGGTGCTTGTGCATTATGCTCCGCACGCTGAAATAAATCAAACCGTGAATAAATAATTCCAGTATCTATTTAGCCTAGGTCTGATCGAGTACTTCGATAACTAAGAGTCAACACAAAACATCATCGACAATACCAGTAAACGATGCAAACAAAGTATATACTTACCTTGGGTCTGGAAGAACAATTTTCTTGCTAGCTCTAGCTGCTGGAGTAGACTTACTCTTCTCCATAGCCATGAGGTAGCTAACGTCGGCGAGGACTGCCTCCAGATCCGCCATTTTTCAATCGGGCTTTACTCGAGCAGCCTCACAGAGAGAAAATGCTGTAGCAATATTTCACCTCCTAACCTACACAAGCATCCTATCGCTTCAGCACGGGAAAGGGCATCTCGGCGAATAAAGGCTGTTCTTCATTAGTCCGATATCACCAAATGTGTAGTAAATATCCAGAGCGAAGCGCTGCTATCGTACGGTTGACAATATAGAGGATGCATACAACATAATGTAAATATTAATTAGTCCGTGCAAAGGCGTCTGGGAAATTCGGCTCAGGGCGCCATTGGTTGGACGACTGGATCGGATCGATCATGTTAATACCGAGTCAGGACTCTCTTTCGGTAAGCTTTTAAAAGCTTCACCTCCTTTTCCCCTTAATTTTGTCGAGGATAAGCTAGAAATAAAAAATGTCTTCGTTGTGTTTAAAGCCTTTAGGGCTAGACTGATATTTTTTTTTCTGCCGCGATTAAAATAGATTTTTCGCTGGCGTTGCTACACACTCCGCGGCATGCGCGGTGGCGACGAATGGCGCGCAGCGTTAAGTCATCCAAAGTTTGGACGTCCAGCGCGGAACAAGAGGAGAATGCCAATTGCTCACAGTGTGCCAGACTTCGCTCAAAATTCAGGTCATTAGTGTCTTGTTCCTCCAGCAACGGAAGCTTGGAATGATGTAAAAACCGCCGGCGATTGTACCTATACACTGGCAGCAACACGCCTACACGTAGATATGGTATTTCAAAGAATGTCTTTTACACATCACCAGGGCCACCGAGACCCACCACGGCCCCCGGGGCAGAGGAATTTTCTGGGCCCCTTGCATTACCATTAACTGTAATCGTAATTTTTTTTACCCAGTATATAGCAGTATGGTTATAAGTTATATAAGTAACGAAATATAGACAGCAAACAACTATACTGCACGAGTTGAGCATTTTAGAGCTGTCTATATACGCGTAAGTGGTCAGTAAATAAGGAAAAATGATTTTGCATTGTGCAGCCGTGCTACTGTATTTGTTTTATTTTCTCGGCGAGTTACTTTAACAAAAAATCTACTGACCAAGACCGGGCCCCCTTCACACCCGCAGGCCCGGGTACACCCGACCCTCCTACCCCTCCCCCTCTCTCGTCAGGCCTGCACATAACGCCTGTATGACGACTAACATCAGGCATCTTTTGAGGCTCTCCAGTATCTAAAAATGTATTCCAAGGAAAGCATGTAGTCTGGTTTCGTAAGCAGCTGGAGCTTACAAAGAATGCATCTGATATTACTGATAAAGAATTTAACACCCATGCAGGCACCAAGTTCAGGAAGTGCACTGTTAATTCGTGCAGTCAGAACTGGGTTGCTAAAAGCAGCTGGAACGCGCTCGCTGACACTTTGTCCCGCTTAGAACGGCTAGCTGCGCTAGCTATAAATAGCGATTTTTTCGCACAAGAATGTAAAATTCCCGTAGCACCTGAGAAAAATAAGCATTCCTTGTTTTGCTGCTTCAAAATAAGGATCCATATTCCATCCTTCTTTTTCTAACGACGGTACAGACGGCATACACAGCTGGAAGACAAATGTTCCATAGTTCTGTGGTCTCATAGGGTAGTAAACTATAAGTGGCTCATCGTGTCTAGATTCTAGACACCTGTGTTCTTACTGAGCACACCTAGTCACCTTCTGTGTTATTACTGAGCACACCCAGTCACCTTATGTGCTATTGCTGAGCACACCTAGACACCTGTGTTATTACTGAGCACACCAAGAAAGCAGGCAAGGTTTTTAACGACCCGTGGACGGCAAAGCGCAACCTGCAACGTTTTGTTCGATCAATCGCACTAACACAAGGCAACAGAGCAACCCAGCAGGGAAAACGATACAGCTACGAAAGGAAAAGATATTAATGTCAAACTCGGACTTTGACGAGGCGCATACATAGAGAATGGCCGACAATTATAGGTACTTTTATAAATAGTACATTTAAATACTGTTAAAGAAGGGGTCTGTATCTTGGGGGGATAGGGCTGCTGAATGGACATAGAGAAAAGAGAGGTCTTTGACGCTGGAAAAAGTGTTCGATGTGCCAAAGGTGAGGGAGGGATTGGTGTTTTACGCCAAGTCACCAACTAAGGCGATATCACGGCAAGGTAGCCAGCCCTGTAAACAGATGCCCCATGCAGAGAAAGATCATGGTGCCCGAGACGAGAGCTGAACCCAGGACAGCCAACCTGCAATGTATTGGTGACAGGCGCTACCCGCACCGCCCTAAAGGTGAGGGTTATTAAAGAAAACAAGAGCAGGGTACAGCATGTCCCTATGAAAGTCAGGGTAGAACTCTCTGGAGTGTTGCCGCACAGGGGTTAAAAAAATGGTGCTGGTCCGCAGGCACAATCCTGAGCTGACCCCGTGTCTCTCCCAGTAATTCTTTCCACGCCCTGCAAATCAGATTCTGCTAAACATTACCCGAAGGGATGAAGGTGAAGCACAACTAGCAGGCTCACGCGGAACTGGGAAAAAAATTTACAGCAAGAACACACACAGAGGCACAGAGAGAGAGAGAGAGGGAATCAGAGAGAGTGAGACAGACGCTAGTGTGATATTGTCTAGAACACAAATATATGAAAATACATTGCATACAGGCGCGTGAGTACGCGCGCACACGCACATACACACAGAGGAAGAGAGAGACATCGCCACTTGTAACATTACTGTTGACAGCACAACTATATGAAAATAAATTACACACAGGTGTGAATAATGTGCCACAATGAACATGTGTGCACGTGTGATGTGTATGTGTACGCACACACCACCCCTTCCATACACAGACGCGCGCGCGCACACACAAGTTCATTGTGGCACAGGCAAGGTCTGTCCTGAATGGCGTGTCACACTTCTCTACCAATTTTCACCAAATCAGACTGTGGTGATGGGTTTTTAGTAATCTTTTGATGTGATGACTACTTACTCCTCTTCATACGTAAAGTAGGACATAAGGCATCCACTGGAGACCTCATTTTTTCTGTCAGCAGCAAGTTTAGCCATGCTGTTCCAGGACAGGCTCTGGTCCTTCTACTTCTTTCTTTACTGACCTTCGCCATGTTTCTTTTGGCCGACCACGCTTCCTCTTGCCATCAACGGTCCATTGAATGGCTGTTTGGGGTGGTGCCTCTTGTTTCATTCATTCTGTACACATGCCCTATCCATTCCCATCTTCTTTTTGGGATTACGATTGTCATATTTGTGCAGATGGCTAGAAAATCTTGAAGATTTTCCTCAGACATTTGGTTTGAAAGGTCTCTATTTTCTGCCTCATTTTTGCTGATATTTTCCAGCACTCACTTTCGTAGAGTAAGACCGAAAGGAAATTGCTTCTGAAGATTCTTAATTTTGGATTCCTCCTTAGAGTTCGAGACTTCCAAATTTATTTTACCATGGCAAAGGCTTGATTTGCTTTGACGAGTCCGTTCTTCACATCTTTTTCTGTATCTCCATTTGTTGCTACTAGACTGTCAAGATATGTAAATTCTTGGACTTTCTCTACTTCTTTGTTATCAGTTGTAATGAGTTCTGTTAACTTGTTATTCTCTCATTGTTTTTTGCCTGTGTTTACTTTAAGTCCTATTTTTGATGCAGGTTTGGTCAAATTTTTTTATCTTTTCCTGCGCATCTTGTGTTGGGTGGATAAAGTAACAATGTCATCAGCAAAGTCTTCCAGTACATATGTAAGTGTCAAATGGATTCCTCTTTTCTTGTCTTCTGTTGTTTGTTTCGTAACTCAGTCCATGGCCAGTGCAAATAGGAACGGCGAGAGAATTCATCCCTGTTTGACACCAGTGGTAATGTTGAAATTGCCCATTAGCTTGCTGTTGATACAAACCAGGTGGCAGTGAAAGTCTCACTTTCTGGGTATTGGCTATTACTGGAGGGCTCGGTCAGTTGAGCAGCTGCTCCAAGTGCTCCATCTCTATACTTTCTAACTTTCTTATGTAATGATGTTCCCATCGTTTTTTTTTAAAGGTAGGTCTTGACTGCCACTTCTACTTCTTCCTAGCCTTTTTGTTATCTTGTAAACGACGTTCATGTCTTGTCTTCCTGAAGCTTCTTCTGCTCTTATAGCTAGGTTTTCTACAAACTTTCTTTTATCTCTTCTAACGCTCTTCTTCATTTCCTTGTCTTTCTGGGAATATTCTTTCATCAAGGTCTCGTTTAGGTGTGGAGACATTGTTTCTTTCCTTCGCTCTATTGTTTTCCATCTTTCCAAGGAGATGCATCTCTCTTTTACTGTTTTTCTATAGCCGATGTTCTCTTTAGCCGCTCCTTTCATTGCTTGGTTAAAACTGGCGATTGTCATTTGAGTGTCATTTGTTAGGACGCCGAACTTATTTTTTAATGCTCTGACGATTTTCCACTGAACTGCTGAGTCTTTAAGTTGATTCATGTCAAAGCGTGGATGTCTTTGTTCTACCACCTTAGCTTTCTGAGCTGTAGAGGAAGTTTGCCGATGAGCAAGTTATGGTCCTTACCTATGTTTTCCCTCTTTTGACTCTGGTCTAGAAGTCTGTGCTTCCATTTGCCATTAATGATAACATGGTCTATCTGACTCTCTGTCCTGCCATCAGGTAACTTTCAAGTCACTTTGCGAATCTTCTTATGTTGAAAAATTGTTATAGGAATCTTCTTCGTCCTCTTCCTCTGCCTTATCTGTGGGTACATAGCAAGTCAGGATGGAAAGCTTGATGAATCTGTAGTTTGCACCCTTTGCAAGAGTCCTTGGCCTGTCCATCGCGCTCATGTAATTCCAAGAAGATCAAGTCGCTATAAATTCATTTCTTGGAGGGCTTGTGCTAAGTTTCCTGTGTGGTTCAGTGTTCTCCCATTCTAGCAACCATTAGAAATGAGTTTTTTGGGTGAGACCAAGTCGGCTGTCACGTTGGGAACGTCCTTGTGGCCATCATAACTCTAGTTACCTCGTCTGCCTCTCCACTGTCACCGTTTGAGGGGCTGTCTCTACTTTCAGTTTTCGTAACTTTATCTTTTTACAGGAATGAATTGTTAGTCTATTGCCCAACCCTCTGTAACCTGGAGGATCAGTGGACTGTCAACGTTTGATGGGCTGTCTCTAGTTTCAGTTTCTGTAATTGTATTTTTTAGGAATGAATTGTTGGTCCATTGCCCAACCTCCTGTAACCTGGAGGAGCGATGGTTAGTGAAATCTCTACCCCTTGATCTGTCCAACATGGGTGACCCAGCCAGGAACTAGTACTCCCGTGGGTATAGTTCTAAGGGTCATCGAGACATGCAAGCCCCCTGACCACGGCAAGGTTGTGGTCCAACAAGGTGTGACATGACTACAAGTTTCCTCAATCTTCAGGTACATTTGTAACTGGAGGCCAAACAGGGATGAAGGAATTCGAAAGCAAAACATGCACCGATTGTTTCAAGAGTGTGTTTGCCCTCGTTTTCTTATGCACGAGTGTGCTTGCACGCACGTGTCCATACACACACGCATAGTGTCCGAGATATTGTAGACAAAGCCCTGGACTTCCCGAAAACAACCAGTGGTGCGCGCAGGGCATAATCATTCATCGCGGGTGATCGAATGCGTCGTCAGTCAGGTCGCTGGTGACGTAAGCGCCAAAAGAATGGTCGGGTACATACACACCTGCCGTATGTCTTCATCTGTCGCCAAGACGACCATCACAGGGCACCTTGAAATAGAGGCAGACAATTGTGCCAACGATCTCTTGTGTTTAGAACTCGACCCGATCAGAAACGAAACTCGTCTCAAAGGTCGATTAAACTGACAAAGTTTTATCAGGCAGCATTATGAAATACTGGTGAGTGAGAGAGAGAGAGAGAGAGTGTGTGTGTGTGTGTGCAGGTGCATGCATGTGTCTGTGTGTGTGTGAGAGAGAGAGAGGGTGGGTTGCTTGGTTTTAAATTCCCAAAACATGGAAGTTATGTTTATTTTTTCCCCTCATCCGACATTTGACTTCCACAAGGCAGGGACGAGAGAGGTCTTGACTATATAGTTATTAACGGTGAAGGATCCCATTTTGGTTTCGTTCCGGATGATATATCTGTCAGGTATCCGGCGCGCGGAAGAAACATGCGACGTAGCGATCCCACGCACGCTTCCGTCCATCTCGCCCTCGGCGCTGAGGCGCTCGTCTACATCCTCTGCTTCCTCGTCGCACGATGTCTGGATTGTTGACACCTATGTTGCATGATATACATGCTCGACCTTTTAACAGGAAATGGTCCGTAAAGAACATTATTCTTGTGGTGCGAGTGAGACAGTGGAGACTATCACTAAACATATAAATAAATGTAGCATACTGTGCTGAAATGAGTTGTAACGATTGTGTTACCATCCTGATTCTAGATGGTTCGTATCAATTTAAGAGCACAAGGGAGCAAAGAAGGCACCCACGTAGCCAAATAGTATATATTATATATAAGATAAAACTATTTGAATGCCTTGCTACCGTGGTGTTTACGGCCTTGCCTCTACATACCTGTCTGAGTTACTGATGCCTTAGCACTCGAGTTTTTTTTCTTTCTTGTGTTGCCCTCCTCTCTGGGCCTCGTATCAGACGGCAGGAATTCGACTGCCGCTCCTTCTTCTCAGACCCCACCACAGACTTCACCAGAGATCATACAAGTCTCTGGGCCCCACTGTTTGGGAATGTCTCTGCACTTTTCTCTTCAAAGTGTTTCTTCGTTCATATCCTTCAAATACAGCCACAAAACCCATCTCTTTGAGAAATTTCTTGCTTAATGAAGAATACTGCTCCGCTCACTCATCATTTTTTTGTCCATGCACTTAGTTCATATTTTTTGCTGTCCTGTCATCTGTTTGTTGACGATTATGTTTCTTGTTTGGTCGATTGTCGGCTTGTTTGTGATATTCAGTGAGCAGCGTATTGAGCTCAGAGTCACACGGGTAAATGCACTTTACAGAGTTTATTATTATTATTATTATTATTATTATTAAAAAATAAAACTTTATATCGTTACAAGTAGCTAGTCTCACTATTAATTTCAAACGAACAAAAAATGATCATATTTGCTTCTAACATTTAAAGAGGACTATAAATAATCATGACAACAGATTGTTAGGATGAAAAAAAAATCTATAATCAGAGGTAAATACACATTAAAAACATTAAAGTATAAAACACAAATGGAACAGTGCAACAAAGAGATCCAGCAACCAGCCGCAAGTGTGGAGCAGCCAGGTCTACTGGGGTAAGAGGAAGTAATAACAACTCGGTACCAACAACAGTAACCAACAGCTGTGGCATCACATTAACAGTGATCATCCCCCCCCCTCTCTCTCTCCCCACACACATCCCTACCTTAAACCTTTTCCCTCCTCACTCCTTTCATCCTTTCCTTTATCTACCCCTGGATTGGTTTTTATGTGAGGTCTTGACAAGATGCCCCAAGATGCAACTATATCCAATAGTTTCTACCCATTAAAAAAAAAGCATAGTCTCCACCGTCAACACTAGCTATCATACATCGACACATTTCACCCTGACATCTATAGATGTGGAAAGATGCTGTAGATAATTAAAGCTGTAATAAAGCCTGCAATGCGCGATATGAAACTGTTGCTCTAATGTTCATTCTTCTTGAACATTCATAACTGTAATAAACTAAACCTCAGTAATATATTGTAGTTACAAGCAGAATGCTACGAAGGATTGTTGACCGGAACAAGGAAGGACCTAGTTGTAGTCTTACTCCTCGTGTCTGGCTATCATGTTGTGCGTGCGTGCGTGCGCGCGCACGCGGTGTGTGTGTTTTTGCGCCGCATGTTCTTTGTGACTCGTTATTGTCGATTGTAAAGCGCTCAATAATTGCTTCTTCCTGCTTCAATTTTTTTTTAAATCCTAACCTCACATCGACAAGCGAAAGAGGCTGGTAGAGTACACGACCGCGGTAGGTGGCATGAGGTCAAGCAGGGTTCACGCGCACGGATAACTGTCAAATGTGAGCACGCGCGTCATCGCTGCTGTCACCTCGGAGGCGCCATGCGCGTGAGAAAGATGGGGATGTAAGCCGGTCTTGTTTCTTGTGCGATAAATACATTCACTGCTTATAATCCATACATGCATATTTTTAGGCTGAGAGGCAAGAACGGGTATGTGGTGTACGTATGTGCGTGTGTAAGCGGAGAACCTGTGTCAGAGGGTGGTAGCCTGTGCGTGAGAAGATTTACTCTCTACATCTGAAAAAAAAAACCCGCACCAAATCAGTTGACATCTCTTGTTCGTGCATCGTAATAAAACAGCGAGAGAATCACAAGAAAATAAACATGCTGTCGAGATTAGGAACCTAATGAATGTCATCGTTGTACGCTTCAGAGGGTATAGTTTACATTCTGGTGTCGGACTGGAGAGGTGGAGGAGGAGAAATCTAGAAAGGGAGAAATGAAGACAAGTGTGTTATGCATTTATATATGCGTGGCGCATGCATTTATGTAAACAAACCTGGGAACGTAGGCGAGTGCGGGAAGCAAAGGAAGGATAACTCGTCACGAGGCCAAATGATTCGCAATAACCAGTGGGGGGGGGGTGAAGTGGAGGATAACAGTAGAACTGATGTCCTCCCATGAAGGGCCGACTACGATAATAATAATAATGATGATAATGACGACGACGGTGATGAAGACAATAGGGACGATGATAATGACCACGACGATGATGATGATAAAAAAGCGCGCGAGGGACCTTGGGCGCATGTCTGTACAAACAAACTGTTATGGAGGGACAAATGGTCGAGAAATGATAGAGATACCAAGAACATTCAGATAATACCGCTGGAGGGATTTTTTTAGGTTAGGCCGTCGTTGACAACCAGTCAACTGTATCAGAAAAACACTGAATAGTTTGCTATGAAGCAATAAATAAAATAATAAATAAATAAATAAGCTTGTGCTCATTCCACGTGACGTTTTCTCTCAGCATCTCGACTCTTAAAGGCAACCCGAGTGCATAGTTTATTTAAAATGACTGAATCGTTTTATTTCAGACGCTCACTCCCATTCATCAGACCAAACAACGTAGTGCACCGATCACGTGATACAACCCTTTGAGCTTCGCTATTCTCTCAAGACGAACCGACCTTTCGCGTGACGTCACAAAGACTGTTACGGCAACGTCTCGATAGCACGCGTGCAAAGTTTATGCGTTGGTCGTCGGTCTTCGATGACATCAGAAGTTAGTGTTAAGGTGAAATGAAATATAAATTACACCACATTTGGTGACACGACAGCAATATGTTCTATTGACCGCTGAGCCACTTTTAGCTCCATTGACAGCAGGACGTCCCGCTGTGTCAACGTTCTTTGCTCCATTCCAGTTCCGTTATGTTCCACTCTTCATTCAACTCTCCTACACTGTCAGGTGTTTCGTTTCCAGCACCATCCCGTTGATTTTGTTTCATACTGTGAGAAAGCTTGCTCATTTTTTTGCTAGTTTTTTTTTTTTAAGTGAAAACTTCCTTGAAATTCTGACCTTCTTTGACATTTAAAGTCTTATCTCTCACCGTCCACATTCTCCAAACTTTCTGTCGCCTTTCCTGCAGGAAAAGGCTAACGCTGTTTTAAGCATACATTATAATTAAACTCTTGCGAAATAACACTATTCGTGTTTTATTTTGATCAAATGTCTCAAATGTATAATTTATATATTTATATTTTCTGTGCGTTTACGAGCTGTGTATGAGTATGGTCCGGGAGGGTTGGGGGCTGCTATTTCATATTATTTTGCCCCATTCCTATTGCACGCAGGTTGCTAAAGAATGCAGAACACTTTTTAGCAATTTTTCAATCTTGTCTTTTTTCGATTATAAAAAGGTTAAGAAGGGGAATAGGCCTTGTGCGACATTGTTTTGTGACATGACTTTTGTAAAAAAAAAAAAAAATCGAAACCAAACCAAGCACGGATCCTCATCAAAATAAAAATAAGATAAATAGAAGAAATGTCAGCACCTACTTACTTCACTAGACAGTTGTAAGCTGAATACGTAAAGGAGAAGAAAATGATTTATCGGAACCAAATACAAACCAGACCTAACTGTTGATAGATTTTTCACAGACAGTGCAGAAGAAATCCAATTCTCTAAATATCGCTTATCGAGGCAAGGGCTGGGCAACGTATAGGCTGGTTTCCAGAGCTGCACTATCATTTGCCAAGATTGCTATCAATTCCGAATATTGCATATGTAGCGGTTCACGCATGCGTCCTTAAGTTTGCTGCAGCATCTGCGCAGATGGCCACGAAGATTTTTACTGATCGCTCTTAAAGGCCTACAAGAGTTCAAAATTGATTGTGTACAAAACACTGGGTTCCCAACTCCAAACGAAGAACCACCTTCCGTTCTCAAAAAAAAAAAACAAAAAAAAAACCCAACGCCTACGGACATCACAATTAAGTCGAAACCCCTGAGAACAAGAACTGACCAGGATACTCAGTGGGAGAATGGAGGCCAGAGGCGCTATTTGTGGACATTCTTGACGTTTGGCTGCCAAGTATTTTGTGAAAAAACATGTTCTGCCTACCAGCGGGCCTTTAAACAGCTACGTTACCACGAAAACGGTTTTCTATAATGACGTCACTAGATTCCGGACATGAGCTAATGGCTAACGAGATTGAGATTGATATGATTCTCGGAAACCGCTTCGCACCATCAGATCGTTAGGACTCCTCCATGTTTCCACCATGCTTCTGACTGGGCATGGAAAAAAAGGACATAAAAACCGATATCTGTCAGTCTGTGTTCGTTCATATGCAGAACACTTTGGACTCCCTCATAAAGCCCTAGAGGACATAACAACACTGAAAAATCCTTTTTGAAAAGGGAGGAAAGTTTTGTTCGGCAATTTCGCCTTCCCACACAGCACCAGATGGGGTGAGCCGAACAGCAAATACAGATCGACTCTCTTCAGAGCACGAAGCGAGAAAATTAAGGCGGAAGTGACGTAAGACTAAGTAGCCGAGTTCAGACAGGATATGTGTGCTGTGAATGGGGATTCCTGACTGAAACTGTCTTGATTACAGAATCGGGTGACCCAGTGGTTGAAGAAAGCATAATGTTACAGTAGACATCTTAACTACATTTTTGTATTAAAAAAAAAACCAATGCCAGCTATCTGTGTGTGTGTGTGTGTGTGTGTGTGTGTGTGTGTGTGTGTGTGTGTGTGTGTGTGAATACATAATGATGTATTATAGGCAGGCATAGGCTTAGTACTGGGCTTATTTGAAATGGCCAGACGCCAGTTTAACACCATCTCTTAAAGACCTACCCGACAGGTGCGAGTTATGAACACATTCTGGTAGGTAGAGATAATATAAAAATATTCTGTAAATTTCAGCTCCTGAAGCACAGCAGTTTATTTGCAGTCTGGCAAGCATCGTTTTATGTTCGTCACATTTTGCCCACACAAATTTAAAAAAAGGAAAAAGCAGAGATATATTTTGGGGAAGGCTGTTGCTAACAACATACTGTGTCTTGGTAAGTGAGATGAAAGGAGTATTTTGAGCGTGAGATGTTTCACCAATCGGGTAGATCTTTAAGTACTATCACTCTAACTTGGGATAACCTCTTTTGCCAGTAATTTGTGTAAAGAAGGAAATATACCAAAATGTAACACGAATTTTTAAAAACGAAATATTGTGTGCTAGAGGTTTTCCTAGATTTCAAACATTTCTCCTTTATGTGTGTGTGTGTGTGTGTGTGTGTGTGTGTGTGTGTGTGTGTGTGTGTGTGTGTGTGTGTGTTTTCAAATAAACGTTTGAAAAGAAGCTGCAATTGTCACTCGTCTAAAGGCTGGTTGCTAGGAAGCTGACGACCATCTGACGATTCCCTGGCGTTGTACAAGTACGGGTCAGTCTGATAAGAACAACTTAGCCGCAAAAAGGTTAACAGGAGTACTCCGTTCAATATACATCTCCAAAAAAGAGCTGTATTCTACGACACTTATTTTTTTTCTTGTTAAAGTTATTTTCTACATTTTTCAGCCGTAAGCTAATTAAAGGCAAGAAGAAAAAAAATGCTGCCATTTCGATTCTGTCGAAGCTTCAATTACTGACGACAATCTCGCACTCTGGCGCGTCCGCGAGACTTCTTCTCTGGCAACAGATAATTCAATATACTTATCGCTTAAGTCCTTCCCTATGGTCTTCTCGGCCTTTTGTAGCGCCTTGGAGCTTTCAGCCTGAATCTGGTTGTCCTGGGAGCTTTTGGAGCCATCATCCACGACAAGGTTCAGCCATTAAATTCTGACGTTTTCCCCGGGTTGCAGCTAAGCAGTAGCTTTCAACCCATTCCCCCAACAAAAGACGGAGAGCTTTAAGTTAGATCGACAGATATTTTCCTTCTTACTATCGATTTAAAAAAAATGAAACGGAGGGAGTAAAGGGGTTAACTGGAAAATTGCCTGTGTGGATATCTTAAAAAAAACCTCTTTTTTTAACCCAGGGGGACACAAATCATGCATGGCACAAAGCATGGAAGACAAAGTGTTTGTCTATGAAATCTGGTTACAGTCTTTCTGGAAATCTGCAGGGGGGAGGACATTTTGGTGGAGGAGCAGGCACTTCGCACCTATCACCCAGCAGTCATCTCTGCTGAAGATTCCCCCCGGTGTGCTTCACGCTGTTGCGGGCGAGAAGCGCAGTGGAGCATGAATAACTGGCATTTACGTGCCATCGCGTTTCCTTTCTGTTTGTGGTGGAATAGCTCTAATTCCTGGCCACACCAAGTCGACATGTGAAGTTCCGCGCCATGAGGTATTTAGCGACAGTTCTGTTCACATTGACCCCCCCCCCCAAAAAAATCAAAGAAAAAAAAAGAAATCGAGACAAGCTTGGCTCCAATGTCGATTGAGTAAGAAATGTAGAGATAAGCTGGGCACGTACCCTACACTTCGATGTTCCTGAGAAAGTTGAAAACGAAAATAGAAATAAGCAAATAAATGATTTAAAGACATGGCGAAACTATTCTTTATTCTTGATTATTTTAAGAGTTCTTCCGACGATGGCTAAAAAAACCTAACCAAACAAAAACAAAAGCAAAGCCAAGAGCCTTATAAATTAAACCGTGAGCCAAGATCTCGATACTGTGAGGATTTCGGAGTAAACGCTCCTAACGTTAGCATCACGGCTCTCGTCTGCGAGTGTTGGTGGATGTCATGTGACCGCTGGTCCAGCAACCCACCCCTATATGCTGTTGCCGATGCTGTTTTGTCCGATGCTGTTCTCGACGACGTCTGCAGCTTTTTGAAATCGCGTTTCCAGGTTAATTCTGTTCTAACGGCCGGCCTCGGCACAAGACGAAGGACAAGCAGCCAGCGTCTTGCACAGCAGGTCTGTGCGGCACAAGACACTGCCGGCCATGTTAGTATGCCCACCACGCTCCTACTGCTAGTCCTGGTCGATGATCCCGACACGAGGAGGGAGGAGGTGGGAGGGGGGTAGTGGAGTGGGAGGGGGTGGACGGGTAGGTACGTGACCTACTTCTGGCGCGCGTTGGTTGCCCATAGAACGTGACGCCAGTAGTAACCAGGCGTCGAGGGTTTAAGACCTGCCGTGGTTCCAGACCTTAACCAGCAACACCTACCTTCGCGTGAACCCGTACTTTCACACTCTGCCTCCAAAACATATCGCAAAGGGACGCCAACGTGGTCATGCAGGTGCCAGTAACAGCTGCGAGGCAAGGGGAGCAGCTGAGTTGCATTCACCTCCATCCTACATGACCCCACTGGTAACTGAAAGACCTGTTGTGCTAACGAAATTATTGACGCACAAACCTAAACACAATCTCTAACGGATTATCACCGAGCGGAAGAATACAGAAGAGGGAGGAAAAGTGCAGCAGAATGAAACCTTCTGAACTGTTTTCCTTCCTGTAAGGACAGAACGTGAGACAACAGCACTTTACTCTCGGGGGATTCAATCCACGCTGGTGCTAGAAGAGTTCCAGATATGGTCGATTTATTAACAGATTCACACCAAGGCGTCGATTACCTTTACGACGTCGCATTTCATTAAGCTTACGAGCAAGCAGCTTGGTCTGGGGGGATGGCCGTCCGGGCCTTCGGCAGCTTATTGATCGACACGTTGGTGCGTTAGGCTGTGTGACCGTAAACAAGAAGAAAGAAAGATGGAGAGATGAAAGAAAGGAAGGAGCACAGGACGGACGAGATGATGGGGAAATTGGCCTTGCTGGCTGGCAGCTATAGGTTTAGTGGTTGCAAATGGTCACGGAACTGGCAAGTGACAACTGGTAACGGCAAGAAGAAAGAACAATTAAGGAACAAATCAGCGAAAGACGAGTTATTATGGCTCGCTAGATATTTCTTCTTCAGTATCTTGTTCATCTTCATCTTCATTACCTTCTTCTCTCTCATATCCGTCTGAGCCTTACCCCCACCCCCAACCCTACTCCCTCCGCATCGTGCAAACTCGTGGGAGTCCAATTGCGTCGTCGCGGTAACTCAGCAGTGACGTAATGAGCCAGACCTTTCGATTGGTCAGACATCCCAGACGACCGATTGCAAAAGTTGTGCTGACCTTGAAGAAGAAAAAAAAAAAGAGTAGGATTCCTCCTGCGGCGGGTGTATCGCCGGTGATGTTCTTGCTGGTCACAGGAGGCAGGCAGGCAGGCGGCCCTCCACTTCTCTCCGACTGCCAGCCCTGCAATTTGTGTGTTTGGGTTTGATGCCCCTCCTCACCAGACATTGTCGCTCCACACTGCACAGGGGTATCCTTAACCACTTAAATAATTTGTATGCTGTGTGTGTGTGTGTGTGCGCGCGCGTGCGTTTACTTCCTTTACTTTCTCGGTTTGCATCTGTTTTATATTTTCATCATCTGTATCTGAATGTCTGCCTGCCTGTAGCTGTAATACGGAAACTCGAACACCGACCTTCGTCACGTACGTCGAATGAGAAATGCTGCTTTCATACTTATCAAATAAACTGTTAAAATAGGCAGGTGCAATGGCAAAGTTAGGTTTAAATGATAGAGTCTGACATTCAAATGGTTTCAAACGAACTGTCTACTGACAGTCGTCTCTAAAACACAGCAGCTCTTCAGTTCTCGGATGCCACTGCATTTTCGTTCGAGAAGACGAACAAAGTGATTCTAATCTGTGACGTAGGCAGGAAAGACATTCTCTCTCACCGCCAGTCCTACTTGCTTTGCTCGGGTTCAAACTGTAGGGCACGATCCCCGGGTACATGAAGTCAGCGTGTCGACAGGTGCGCTGAGAAAAAGACTGAAATACTCGCGCCGGATAGGTTCTATGACATCACTGAACAAATAACATGGTGGCCCCTCTATTACCGCCCCAAACCTGTCTTTTAAACGCGATTTTAATTGTTTCGCAATCCAAAATTTTGAACGAAGTTTATAGTGTTTGTAGACGTGTCTTTAGAAAACGGAAGCCAGAGAAATAATATATTATACTGAGTTTTACACAGTCATTAAAAAAACAAACAAACACTGCAACCCACTAGAGCTTTAAAGAAGGTTTCGAACTCGAATCTTTGTAACCTGTTACACTGTTACACAGACCAACACCTCTAGACATCCAAGGGTTGTAGTGTCTTAGTTTGTTATTTGAGTCATAGGGCTAGGTATGCCGTTGTACGCGTGTACCGCTCTGGAAGTTGATCAAAGAGATCGACGCGAGAGGAGACTGGACCGCAAAGCTGATGCCACAGAGAAAATATCGACCTCCATCCTTTACCATCACCCCGACTCCTCCATTCTGCGAGGTGGAGCTACGCAAAGACATTTGCCAAACGGTGCTAGCGGTTACAAACAGTTCTCAAGAAACGCAAAGTGTGTGTGTGTGTGTGCGCGCGCACATGAGAGGATTAACTCTCTTTCAAGAACTGTGACTGATGCCCTGTGTCCAACCATCGCGATCGAAGTTCGTCAGGCTGATGACGCTGTAGTTGTACTGGGCTGACTTAAAACAGTCTTCCATTACTAACCGACACGATGCCTTCATTCTGGGTAGTTTGATGAAACCTTTCACTACCTTTAGACAAAGGAGACATGGCAGAATGCTAGCCTATTACCACCTTTAATATACGCTGAATACTTTTGCATACGATTTGAATTAACACCCGAAACAAGTTTTCAGAGCTTCGAGAAGAATAACCTTTGAGCTATGAGCTAGGCAAACTTCAGCTCGTGCCTGCCCTCAGCCATCGAATAACTCATTTCCTTTTCTTCTTCGTGGTATTTTATTTATACTTTTTTCTCTTGTTATCAGGTAAAATCTAAATATAGCCCACGAGGTGTGGGACGCGTCAGTGACCACACCCCTGCTGAATTTACTGCACAGTGGATCGAAGCTTTTCTGATGCACACGACTAATTGATCAGAACCGTTGGTTTCCTTCTGTTGTGTAACTCGATACGCAGCGACTAACAGCAAACGAAACTGTTTGCCCAGAGAATCTGCTTACACGACAGACTTGTCAAGAGGACGACGACTGTCCTTACAAGACGAACACGCATGCGCGCGCTTCTGTTCCTATCGACATCAGACCATGGATGCCGAAACCGATTCATAAAAGAAAAAAAAATTAAAGAAATGCTGACTGCGTTGTTTCCATGCAAGCTACTACGAAAACACGGATTGTTTACACTTGGCTTCGGAGACCAACAAAACCAGGAGAAGGAATCATTACACTCCCTTCTTCAGCCTCGTTTCCGTTCTCTTATTCTCGTATGCCGTATGGTTTGTTTTCAAGTGACAGGCTGGACAGGTCGGTCGGTGTGTTTGAACGAAAAGTGCTTTCACCTTGTGTTGATTTCGGGGAATGGAGGTAACAAGGGACGAAACAGGGTGTACCGGCTAACTCTTACTTGCTGTGCTGGCAGATTTCATTGATGGAGTTTCGATTGAGTACATTCACACCACGGACTTGTATTACTGGACTGCTTGCAGACGACTTTTTTCAGTGAATTCATTGAACGAGGCTGGTTACGATATAGCTTCCGGTTTAGTCATGTTTCAGTTTAACTACTAGAACGAGGCTTTGGACGATATAGCTTCCGGTTTATTCACATTCATTGTTAAGGCTCGCCGAGACTAACGGCGGAGAACTTCGCAAGAGGCTTAGCGTTGGTCTCGGCAGACAGACAGCAGTCCACCCTATACACGTCCGTGTTCATCTTGTGTACGTGCGGACGTGTTTGCGCGTGCATGTATGTGTGGGTGTTTGCTTGGTAGGGATATATATATATAATAATAATAATAATAATATACTTTATAATTATTATTTACTTTTACCTATCATCTTCTTTCTCAGTGAGCCTGGTTTTGGCTGTGGTACGGGGCTGTACAACAACAATAATAGTCTCTACAAACAGCTCAGGGAAACGGGTTCCATGGATTTTCTATGTATCTAAAATTAAAAACTGAAATTAAAAACCATCAAATCATAGTCGCCTTTTTCTGTAGATATCTGCTATCTAGATTCCCTTGAAATTCCTTAGGTATTATGTACAATGTACATTGTATATTAAGGGGATCATGGATAAAGTGTATCTTAAGGGTGAAAGAATAATATATCTTGTGTCTCGATAAAATCGGGGACCCATCTGCAAGGTTGGCAGATGTTATCTGATCACATGACAAGGCCTGGAAGGCTGGAACTGGGTTCTTTTTTTTTTTTACTCCAAGGGCAACAAGATATGCCTGTAATCACAAAAGATTTCAGACCCTCCACAAAACTCCACGACCATTTTGTTCTGGGTTCCATAGCAAGATCTCGGTATCAAAACGACCTATCAAATGACTGAAAAACGTTGATTACAAGTTATATAAGAAGATTAATTATTTGTTGATGTAGGCTTAGAGTAAGGTGAGGTTTCTTGGACAAAAAAACATGAGAATTTCTGTTTAAAATTTGAAGCCGCTGTGTCATGCATACTAAGTGCATTGTAATACAATCGCTGGAGAAAAGTTGTTGGGGCACAGTGTCAAAACAAACAACGAGATGTCTTAAAAATATCGACAAAATAATGCATAGCTCTGCTGGTTGATTAGTCCTGTCACACCCATTATAGAAACACATTACTGGTTTCGTGCCGCATTCTTATCAGGAATTCATTAAAATTCTTCTGGTCGGTCCATCATAAAGAACCTGTTAAGGTTCAGGAAACAGCATCCATAACGAAAGCTAAACATTACAGTTACAATGCAGACCCCGTTAAAGCATTTTAAAAAAAATATCTCTTTCAAAGATCGTCCGTGGATTACACTGTTATGGAAGGCTGCTACTGAGGGCACAGACTACATCCATGTGCCTTCTATGTCTGAACTCAGTCTAAACCGGTTACCCCTGGAAAGAATAAAAGAATAAAACATTTTCGGAATAAGACATATAAAAATAAAACAGCAAGAAGCCAGCTTTCAATGTTCCCTCGAATACATTGTATGTTAATAAGAATAAAACGAAAGATTAAAATTAAGAGGAATAAACCCATTTCAGCTAAGAGTTTCTGGGTAAATAAGATTAGAGCTCAGTGACTCAGGGACAGTGAGAGTAAGTGGTTCATCGTGAAAAGGCATGTGGCAGGCGGAGCCAAACCCTGTCCTTCCACTAGATTCACCTGCTCTGCTGTATCAGCTAATCATCCGGCCATGTAGCCTCCCACATAGGCTAAAGGTCAGGATCACAGCTGCATTTCACTGTCCACACCGGTATGATTGCGGGCGTCTGTGATAAGGTCGTATCAGGACACTAAAGAATGTGTCTATTTGCATATAAATTAATCATGAAAAAAGCATTTATTTAAGATAAACCTGTCATTACCGATATGCATGTTAACAAATTATCAAATAATGCC
Source organism: Marisa cornuarietis (assembly GCA_004794655.1). NCBI lineage: Eukaryota > Metazoa > Mollusca > Gastropoda > Architaenioglossa > Ampullariidae > Marisa > Marisa cornuarietis. The sequence goes on along the minus strand of SMMW01000565.1, from coordinate 137,803 downwards.
TCCAGACATGTAGCATTAAAAAAAAATCTTTTGTGATCGTTCAAGACCTGGAAACATTGAGTGTGATATACCCGATGCTGCTGACACGCCTGGTCAGGTTACAAAAATATGAACAAACATAGCTTCATTAACCTAGATAAATTCTTATATTTTGTTGTGTGTTTCTGTACGACTTTTAAGTTGGAAATTAATTATCCCCCAAAGAAGCAAAAGAAAACCCCCCAACAAAACACCCCCCCAAAAAAAACCCAAAACAAAAAAAGTCAAACAAAACAAAAACCAAAACAAAACAAAGCACAAGAAAAACAAACCAAAAGCAAAAAAAAAAAAACAACAACAAAAAAACAAACAAACAAAAAAGCCCAAAACAAAAGGAAAAATACATACATACAAACAAACGAAAATAAAAAGGAGACCAAAAGAGAGAAAGGAACTCGAACTCGAACATTTTATTGACTTAGGGCCATTTCAGCCATTGTCACTCAAGGTGAGCATATAGGGTTCGGAGAAAGGAGAGAAAAAGAGAGATATATGCTGGCTATTGGGACATAGTTACAACAGTCTGCTTGCTGCAGCATGGCGTTGGTCAAGTGACTACATTACCCGATGACGTTGAGAAATGAGTCCACTTCACTCGAGAAGTCTCACCGACGCCCGTCGGCCCCCTTGTGCAATAACGGGTAAGTCAAGTACCCGGCATCTTGAACAAGCCACAAGGACTCCTCCATATTTTGAGCTCTCACATCTGCCCTTGAGAATATGGTCCACTCCTGTCTGTTACAAACGAGTCCAATCGACTCTGGGTACATGGACATTTATAGTCCATGAGCCCTGACCCACTCTAAACAGTCCAATCACGTGCAGGAGAATGCGCGAGAAGTGAGGTGATGTCTCTTTGCTGGATGTGATGTTGAGTGTACTCAGGAGTCCACTCGGCTGGGGGCGCTAAAAATAATTTTTTTTTTTAAATTAGGGAAATATAAGCGGAAGCATTCAAAAACTGGGATTTCGCTCTCTCATAGTGCATATGAGTGCGTGCTGTATATTTGTGTCAAATCTGGATGCTCCCAGCATTGTCAAACTTGTTTTCACGGTTTCTTATGAACGTCGACTTCAGTTGTCCTTTCGCCCTGAAGATGTCAAAACTCACTTTCAAGATGTCTTTAGCGAAGTCAAAATTTAGAATACGCTTGAGAAGAAAGACATTGATGCCAGCCTAACAAGTATCGCAGAAGTTAGAGAAAGTATTTCATGTACCAAATCTTTCCCCGCAAACTCTGGACTCTTGTTGTGTTTAAGAAGGCATTGACTATGGACACTTTCATCAGGTTCTTGCTTTCTGTGTAAATGTAGACTATTTTTGTATGGAATACGTAGAATGTATTATGTACGATTTTTTTATATTTAAGCCAAATTATCACCTGGTAATGAATAAATCAATCGGGGTCCAAGATAGAGTTCGGGTGACGAGGTTCTGTTGATTCGTTATCACGGACACATTTTGAACCTTTGCGTGGCAGAGATCAATGTCGATCAATCGTAAAACAATCCCGGTTTCGAATGACATTTAAGTAAGTTTTTGAAAGGAAAATTTTAAAGTAATTAGTAACTGGTTTTGTGTGAAAGGAGAAAGAGCAGTACACAGATCCTTAAAGGCAGAGTTTTACGCAGTGCAGAAAAAAAAACAAATTCCCGATTTCCCTTTGCAAGGTTCGTGCCTTAAAACTATGGAAATTTCGATTGTTTTAGATAAGGAGGTAGGTCTGTCACCCGCTTTCTGCTGAATCGATATATATATATATATAGAAGTCCAATAAACAATCTGCATTAGGTGACATGTTTTCGGTTCGTAGAGAGTTAATAAGTATTCAAGCACTAGTAAAATAAACATTGTACAGCAACACAACGTCGTTGTTGTCGTGTATGGAAGGGAAGAGTGCTTCCACCTAAAGGTGATTTAGCGCCGTAGACAGCAGCGAGACGTGAGTACCACAGACCTTCATTCACTGGATAAGTGTCTCTCATTCGTTGCCTGTTTGCTTTTCATAGGAGTGACCAATCGTAACAAACCCTAAAAACGAAGGGCTTTCGCTTCCGTTTTCTGTCAAAATGGCGGATATTCCTAACGTTGAAGAAATTTTAGAAGTGAGTAATTAAGCTTTTCTGTCATCAAACCTTGTCAAAGAAGATTGCAAAATAAACAGTATTTTCTGTAAAATGTATTCTGTTTGTTTATAGAAAACGCATTTAGATTTTACGACAATTTTCCAAAATAAAAACATCGTCACAACAGATGCTATTGACTTGTTTTACCACTAACGATTAAAAAAAACATTTTTTTTTGATTTTTTGGAAACAATAATATAGATTGTTCTGTTACAAAAACAAAGCATCTACTTTAAGAATTTATTTAAGGTATGCAAACAAAGAACCGGAAACACGAGGCCTGTATAAAGGAAAGCCGAGACTTACACCGGACATGAACCTGAGTCGCTTATCCAGTAATGAAGGTCGGTGGTGAGTACTGTGTATCGTAGTGCTGGACTGTGTACTGGAGATGTCTTCTGGCTTACTGGCTTGAGCTGGTTTTTGTGGTTTTCTAGTTTGCGAGTTTCCTGCCTATTTTTTTGACTCACACACTTCTTTGTCATTGTGCTGAACTATTTGCTTGTCTGTGGTCTCTTGGTTTTCATCTACAGCCTTCTATTGTCCCATCGACTGTTTGCCTTCTCTGGCTACTCATAACGGCTTCTTTGTGCAATTCGTCGGTGAGGTCACACAGTCGATGCAGTGGGGTCTGTCCTCTCTACTTCGTCCTCATGTAAATCTTAACAATATACAGATGATTTGATAAACGGGCAAAACTATTTTGTGTATTAAATGATCTCCTTTTATCACAAATCTGAACTGTACAACTCTAGTGTAACTCTTAAAAATCTTATACGAAAAGATGCTACACCACTGCATTTGCCATTTTGGACTATTGTGATCAGATACATTGATTAGGCACTCTTGCAAGAAAAAACAGAAAAATGTCTTCCGTGCTATTATTTTCTGCAGAGCATGACAGAAGTACTTCGACGATTAATAAAATCAGACCAAAATGGTATACGTAAGCAAATGGATCTGTACCGCATGAAGAATGGAGAGAAGTTGAGCTTGTGTCGGAAGTATTTATCGGTGGCTTTGTATTGTTTCCCATTTTATGATTTGTGAATTTATTATGGTTTTTTAAAGAGGCATTCCGCAGACTACCTTATGAACAGCAAAAAATAATCTGCACCTTTATGGTCTTTTCTATGACTGGAACATTGGTGTGAATAAGAGCATTTCAGCCTCGATTACAGTTTACATCATCATCATCATCATCATCATCATCATCATCATCATCATCATCATCATCATCATCATCATCAGTACTTCCATTTCTCCTTCCTCCACCCTCTCCCACCTTTTTTCTCTGTATTCGTTTTCTAGTCACTTTTTTTCTTCCCCCTCTTTCTCTCTCTCTCTCTTTGTGCGTTCGCGCGCGTACTTTCAAGACCTTTCAAAATTTTGCAGAGTTCTCCAAAAATGGTGGACATAAAATTCTCAGCTGGTACGAAAACGAAATATCAGACAAGTTTCTGTTACTGACTTTTGTCTGTTTTTTTTGTCGCGCGAAATTGTTTTTGTCACAGGTAGAAAACGCACCAAAAACAAAAACAAACAACAATAACAAAGCCAACCAACAAACCAAACTAAACCAAACCAACCCCCCCCCATACAACTATTTATAATTATGTTTGCCTCTGGCGGTTAAAATAACAAAAAATGGACAATCCATAAAACAGGCTGTCTCCTTTCTCTTAAAAAATTTAATGATTTATTCCTTAATTTAATTATTCAATTTTTATATTTTAAAGAATTTAAATAAGCTTTTCTTTCTCTCATTAAAAAAAACCATCGTTTCGAAGTAGAATCTTCAAATGTGAGCATTTAAACGGAAGATGTATTGGAAGCAGACGATTCTCTGAATAACACAAATGTAGTCAAAGTGTTGCAGACGAGCATTTACCAACTGGCAGTCATCATCCGCCTGCCTGTAGTACGTGCCTGTCACCTCAGCGCGCGGCGAGACTTCCTCGAGAGGTCAGCGAGAGAGGCGCGCACGAGAGCAATCAATAGTACAACTGTGATAAAAATAGTCTGGACTAGCAGGGTGTGGAGCTGTCAGTACTGTCGGTGGTGGCACAAATACTTGCCTTATGATGTGTCAGCAAGTTTGAGGCTGTGTAACACGCGGCAGACGATTAGCCACACCATCGCAGTTTTTGACCATTTCCATCTGTTGATCTCTTTCTTCTCTCGCTCCCTCTTCTTTCTTTCGTTCAGTCCTGATCTCCTTCCTTCCTCATTTCAATGTTTACACCTCCATCTTTATTTTCCAGGTCGTCTGTCCGATACAAAGCGCGAGCGTTACGAAAACGTTACGTTCCACTGGCTGTAGCCTTGTCGATGTACAAATTTTCACGAACATTTTGTTTTCCGTGTATTAAGAGATTTGTTTTTCTAGAACTGAAGGTTTACCTCCCCCTCTTTGTTAGGTAAACTGACTCTGAGCCCTTCTTAGTTATTTGAAACGAAACTATTATATACATCAGTTGAGTGAACTAGCCAATTGGTGAAGTCCCTTTAAAAGCCTTCTTGACTTTTTGGAAAACGGAATTTTTAGAAAATTTCTGTCATTTTAAAACGAAGCCTATAAGATTCAAGATAAAACTTTGCACAGTCGCGGGTCAGGAAAGACATTAATTCTTCGTACTCTCCGGTTTCTCATGGAGACTCTATTTTTAGACCCACGTTTGGTTCACGGAAGAACAACCTGATAAAAAATTTATATTATACTTACATGAAACTAGTAGATACAAGACTAACAAATATAACTTATGTGAAGAGTCTTTCAATACTAATGTTGCAGGTGTGGAGGAGGAAGTAGAAGTTGTAATGTATATTTTGCCCAACTTTTCACATTTCGGATTTTTATTGAATGTTTGTCGCCATGGCAGTTTCTCCCTGACGTCATCTGCACGGTGAATCCTTCCAAAGTAGATAGAAAGCTTTCGAAATCTTTAACATCGCCGCCAACAAATAATGAACAAAACTGGTGTGCCTTCAGGCTGTATCGACACACACACATTCACACTGGAGAATACCTTTCACTGGCACGGCTTTTCACGCGAAAGTTGTCAGCTGCCTCCCCCCTTTTCCCACACATGCACGCACACCACTTGCGAGAACAGCAGGCTTTGGAAATAACCGGTCTCACCCCCGCCGCTAACACTGGTAATCCCTTGAATGGTACGAGCTGATCAAAGGTTATACCTGTCCGCCGGTACTGGTCGTAGGAGGTAGGTGGGGGGACAAGCTATACCACTTCCACCTGTCCTGAGCGGTGGTGAAGAAGGCAAATTCATTCCTGATGGTGTACTCCATCAAATCCGCTCCATCTTGGCCGTTGCCGCTGTCGCTGTTACGCTCTTGGTGCGGATCTCTGAAAGGCAGCTGATAGTTTGGAAAGGAAGGCTCACGAGTACAAAAGTCTTGCAGTTTGCTGTTGGTGTCTGCAATCAGATCATAGTTATCTGCACAGTGTCGGCTGCATATTTGCCTCCCCACGATGTAGATGGATGGCGTATGGCGTCTGGCGTTCTTCACGAAGTTCTTAAACAGTACAGGCGATAGAGGCACCCATAATGGAAATCCACTATTGTCTGAGAGAAGTCTCCCAGTTGGTTCCTGGGAAGTACTGCGCCCATTGAGTTCTTCTATTGAGTTCTTCTGGGCCAGTCTTTGTGTTTCCAGATTCTTTGGCACAGAACAGTAATGGCCTTTTGTTGTTTCTTCCCCAACATACTTGAGCAGCTCAGATGGGACATTGCCATGTGAGTTACTTCTCTTCAGATTGTGTATGGCTCTATTGATCTCTTCTCGTGGTACTGAAGGGTCTGCTGGTTTTATTTTGGCTGGTTGGGAGAATGTTGGCCTATGTTCTCAGTTGTACAAGTCGTTGCAATATCCAGTCTATTGGTTTAGTGCTTTGTGTGAGAAGGTGGCCATCAATGACAAGTGATTGGCGAGGGTCTTAAGTTCTCCTTAGCTGATGTCGCAGTTCAGTGCTTTGTACATGAAAGCTTCTTCGGGGATGCTTTTCCTTCCTGTCTTCAAGGCCCTTCTTTAGGTACCGAGCTCTGGAATATCGTCTCTGACTGAGATTGTGCGATCACCTGAATGTAATAATTTGTAACACCCGATCCCAGAAAGAGAGTTTGTTCACCTTCTTTTCTCCTTCCCACTGCAGTGACTTATATTTATTAGTTTGTGAATCAAGGCTGATGCGCTAGTGCTGTTCTGTGGAAAACGTGTTCAACACTGGAGGTAGACCCCCCCAAGCCCCCGCTAACCAGCTCTTGCAAACTGCAACCTGGATGTGGGGATAGGGGTAAGTTGTTTGCTGGTGGTGGGGAATTAATAAGACGCTGCAGTTTACTGGTGGGAGTAGAAAAATACAAACTTTAGCCTGAAGATCAGATCGAACTTTGCCTTCCTGATCTTTTAATTGCCTATGTGGAAGTCATGTTCGAGACGAAACTGACAGGAGATAAGATTTATAAACACGGTGATAGCGTGGGCGGGCTGTTTACCCACCTTGTATTTCAATGGCTCTTAGTAATGTACCTGGACTACAGAGCTGTAATCAATACTTCTTTGAAGGTCTGTACCGACACGACATTATCTATATATATATATATCGCTCGCGAGACTGCAAGAAAGTGTGTGTATATGATAACATTTGTTTGTGTGGGTGTTTGGAGCAGGAAGACCAGTAATCGATACATCTTTGATAGTACCGAGTGTTGGATAGAGTTAAACAGAGAAAAGTGTGTGTGCTGAAGAGTTTAAGAGAGTGAGAGTGTGAAGGAGTGTGAAAGAGAAAGAGAGAGAGAAGAATGCACTCTGTAAAGCTTGCGGTGAGAGAAAAGAAAACTAATCAAACTGCTACAAAGTGTCTGGATTCCATACAGACAACACAGAGCGTGTGCGTGTAGGGTAGGTGGGTGGGGGCGGGTGATCATGTTGACACGACAGATCTTGTGGACACCTTGACATGAATACAGCGGCGCCACTGACTGCTGATCCGCTCCGTACATTCCAGGCAGTCTGGTGGCTGGCCGCATTGCATGCCGGAACCTGTGACGGCGCATAGTCCTTGTTGGAAGCACAGGTGTGTGTATACCACTTGCCTTAACCACCCAACCACACACACCGAAGCCTCACAAGCGTGGAAAACCAGCGCGCACTCAGGCGCTCGCACAAAAGACGAGCAGGTTAAGCAAAGCTCGAGCCTAGACAAGAGACGAGACTTCACGATACTTCGCGAGAAAGGAGCACGTCAGAGCTGGAAACTTCACGTCTGCTGGAGTTGGGTTCTCCGAAGCTGGAGTACTTCTGTTAACAAGATGGTGCCCTGCTCTTATTTACGATTTGAAACCTGTCCCACCGCCTCTCGGTTCTATATCGCCGGCTACCGTGAGTGTTCCCCACTCCCCCGGCCTGCCATCATTTACACGTTCTTTTGACCCATTCCCCCCCCTTCCCCGTCGACCATCTCGCTGGCTCACACTGAAAAGCGCCTCCATCCTTATTCACGTGTTCGTTGATCCGACTGCCTAAGTCACCGCACGTTCTGTTCAAGAACAGTGACGCCCATCATGTTTATATGTAGCTCTGTCTTTATGCGCTGTTCAAGGATCAATCTCTGCAACCCGTTTATTTCATTCTCTCTCTCTCTTTCAAGTTCCGTCTTTGGTCTGTTGCTTCACAGCCTGCAGCTGTCCCAGCCAGTTATGGCAGCACTCTTATGTTTACCGCTTCCTGCGCAGTGTCTGTGAAATCCTGCGGATTGCCTCCCACGAGGATTTTTCAGACCAGGAAGGAGTATTCTTTAGGGCGTACAGGAGGATGTCCGCAGGAGGACTTGATCGTTCCGCAGGATCCTGTGAGTGGAATGGTACCTGCTAGTCATACTGCAGCTGTTAGTCCGGTGCCTCAAGGGCCTACAGACCCAGGTTATTTCAGTGAGGAGTCCTTTGATGCCCGAGTCTGTTTACGGCTGTGCAGGCTGGAAGCCAAGATGTTTATGTCGTATCTTGGGACAAATAGTAGAGCCAAGTCCGAATTCCGATGAGCATCCTGGCGGTTCGCGTTCCTGTTGGGAAAGAGAGGTGGATGAAAAAAAAGGGAGTACAGACAAAGTTAAAGATCTGTAAAGGTTAATCATCATCATCATCATCATTCCTTGCTACTCCTCGAGGAGCATAGGGCCGCAACAACACCTCGCCAGCGGACCCGGTTCTGGGCAGCCCCCTTAGTTGGGTCCATGTGGTTCCGTAAAGGTGAATATGCGTATGATTTTTCTAGCAACAATATACTACGTCATTTCCCGTAGTACATTAACATACTACGTCATCCTGACCCCGCCGCCGTTAATGATTACGTCGAAGGAGCCATGCTCGCCAACAGACAATGAAGACTGAAGCACAGAAATACCAGGTACAGACGAGGACGAGAGAGATGTGGGTAGGGGTAAACAGGGGGCGAGGAAGAGACAAATTGTGTCGAGATTATCGTCGCCAGGAACGTCCGCGGAACGGGGGGGGGGAGGACCTGAGAAGGTTGTCTCCCCCGACTCAGGGCCCGTACACAACGGTAGCTGTAGCGGTTTGCCCAGTGAGGTAGACGGGTTGGGGGAGGGGAAAAGAGAGAACAGCAAATTGGAGCGACAAAGAGAAAAGACGCGCATGCGTACACACATACACACATGTGCCGGTACTCATGCCTTTCTACACGAGTTGACGCGACATCGGGGTGGATAGGTAGAGAGATGGGCGAGTAAGCTTTAAAATAAAAAGAAAAAACAAAAACAGAACGATTAAACAAACGAACAAAATAACCACACACTAACGGATAAGACAAAAGCAGAAAAAAGGATAGGAAGGAGAAGAAAGGAGGAAAGAAATTACTCTCAGTAGAAATCTCTCGTCCCCCATCCCGCGAAAAAAAAAAAAAGTTTCCTCTCTATTGCCACGATGAGTTGTGGCATTCCTATTCCTCTTCCTATATTTTGTTTTCACTGACTGACACGCATGAGTGTAACAACCACCCACCCCCTCCAATCATCAGAATGTAACATCCCCTGCCCTCCCAACCCCTTTGCCTTGGAAAGCCGTTCTCAAGGGTTAGCACTGAGCTGGACTGCGCCATGAACCTTTAAAAAAAAATAACTCACATTAACTCACACGAGAAAACGCACGAGCGACTTTTCACGTTCTCACCATCTTGCCATCACAGCGAGCTGTGAAAACGGCCAACTCCTTCGCCAACCACCACCATTAAAAAAAAAAAAAACCAAAGGCGTCACTGTTGCGGGTATCGATTGCACGACCAACTTTGCTGCTTTGCCTTCCTCCTCCTACACCCCCCCCCTCACACGCACACACACACACACAGACTGCAAAGTCATCGCTGCTTACCTTTGCGTTGTCATCTGCACAACCGTCTCCTTCACGACGCTGTGAAACTACTGTGAAGGCATAATATGCCTCGCAGACACGGAACAGGGGTCAGGGGCCGTGCAAACAGCCTGGGCAAGCAGCAGGAATTACAGCCAAGTGCCAGGAAGATCGAAGAAGACAGGTATAATAGGGCTCCCAGGCGGGTGGATTGGTGGGAGAGAGAGAGAATATTCAGGAAGATATCGCAGTGAGCTGCACAATATGTTAAGTGACAAACAAACAAAGGGAGATAATTAAGCGACGCTTGCATGATGGGAGAAGATCGTTATAGACGTTATACAGACAGACTGGTGGACAGTGTGGCTAGGAAGGGAGGAACCTCCTGTTGAAACCAAAATATATTTTGTTTTCAGTTTATTGACTGGTACGGGTCCTGCGAAATGACAATGGAATTTCCCGAAGCTTCTAAATCCAGCTTCAGTGTAATGGCTCACTGGCCTCCGGCAACATGGATCCCTGGCCAACCTGAACAAAACAAGAAAATGGAGGCAAGCTGGATTCTTGGAAAGTGAACATAAGGTTTAGCATGTCTTTTGCTGAGTTCGTCGGCCTCCCCCTCCCCCTCGTAGTCTACTTTCTCCGTCCATGGATCGAGTTTTTTTTAAAGGGTTGTTTCTGTGGCTGAGCGACATTGCTATGATAGGTGTTCAAGAACATTCCTGCATGCATGTATAGATTATTGGGGATTTTCTACCCAGACCCTTGAGGTATGATCACGCCAGGAGGTTGGCTACTGTGTTGTCTACTACATCTACTGGGTGGTCAGCTCTGTGCTGTGTGTTGTCGAGGCTGGGATTTGCGTCGTCTATATGTTGGACTGAGGTCTGTGCTGTCTACACAAGTCTGATTGTTGACTAGTCACATCTGTGTCGTCTACACGGGTATGATGGTTAAGACTGTGGTCTGTGCTGTCTACACCAGTCTGATTGTTGACTGTAGTCACATCTGTGTCATCTACACGGGTATGATGGTTAAGACTGTGGTCTGTGTTGTCTATGATGACTTTGTAAGGGTTAAGAAATGTGATCTGTGCTCGGCGCTGTGCTGTCCACTCAGGACACAGATGTTCAGTCTGATCTGCCTCCTCGGGTGGCTTGAGAGTTTTCCTACTTCCTCTGCCTGCAGAAGGGTGTCCTCAGGACCCGTTTACCTTCTAAAACTTACGGACACATTTTTTTTAATAAGGAAGGAAGCTAAAGACGGCAGTGCAACCCATCCCTGCGATTTCCTCTAATTCCTCCTCCCCCCACCACCGCTCATCCAGGCGCCATTAAATCACAGGTTGCCATCATGAATTTTGCAGCAGGGTGCCGCGCTGGAGAGCAGGTTCAAGAAGCCGAGATTTGTCTGACACTGATGGACTCGATTTGCAAGAAGGGACCCACCAACAATGGATGAGGTGGTCGGACACAGGATAAGCGATTCCGCGAGCGTGAAGCCGTCTGACAGTGGAGGACAAGACAGCCTGATACTGGTGGACAGGTTCTAGAAACAGGGATCCATCTGAGACTGGACAGGTTCTAGAAACAGGGATCCATCTAAGACTGGACAGGTTCTAGAAACAGGGATCCATCTGAGACTGGACAGGTTCTAGAAACAGGGATCGATCTGAGACTCGACAGGTTCTAGAAACAGGGATCCATCTGAGGCTGGACAGGTTCTAGAAACAGGGATCCATCTGAGGCTGGACAGGTTCTAGAGCCTGAGAGCTGTCTGACAGCAGGTCATAGAAGCAGGGAGCCAAATGATACTGGACAGTTTTTTTTGGAAGCAGGGCGCCATCTGACTTGTAGTGTCAGTAGGTGATAGGACCAGCAGAGAAGAGCATTCATCACCAGCCCTTTGGCCATCTGTGCGCAAGAATACACGCGTGAATGCGTGCGTGTCTGGTTGCGTATGTAATCTTTCAGTTTTCAGCGGGAAACCTGGAAACTCTTTCCGCTCGTATTCTTATGTTTCTGGGCGTTCTCTCCTCCCTTGTCACGAGGTCAGATTGCAAAGTTGCCCTGTCGTCAGCAAGCTCTTGGCTGTCACTCTGCTCGAGCCTCAACTGTCTTTGTCAGTTCCTTAACTTTTTCTGTGCCACTCTCTCTCTGCTCGTGTCAGATGTGTGTTTATTTGCCAGTGAAAGCACGGGAGCAGCTTTGTTTTAAAAAAAAGAAAAAAAGCAAAGTAAACAAAAATAGTACTTTACAAATTATCGCTGTAAAAAATGTACAGGTAAACCTACTGTCAATCACTATGCCATCCCCAAAGTCCTGAATGACGGGAAATTACGATCAAACCAGCAATCTGCATCCTAAGCCCCCTTCCCTCCTCAACTCTCCAGTCGGTCTTGACTTGTTCGCACGGCACACTGATCACTTGCTGGCTATTTTTACACACACACACACACACACACAAACAACACACACGCACACACACACACAAGATCAATAAAGAAAACAAAATCAAACAAAATTCTCACAAAAGTCCCCGACTCTGAGAAACCTGTGCGGTGCAACTCGCCTGTCTTACTTCAATCATCCTCATGTTGCATGACAATCTTTTTGAATGGACCCAAAGGCCTAACAAATAAACTATTCGTATTCATACTTCAATCATCCTCTTTGCTTCAATGTTCTCGTGCGGTGCGGGTCAACGTCAATGATGGCAACTTTGGTCGGGCACACGCCCATCATTGACTGTTGATCCCCCCCACCCCCCTGTCAATGTCTGACGGGCTTGTCCACAGGCGTGCGCTCGGCAAAACCACAAGAGCTATTTTCATGCCATTTGTGGCCTCATTAGGCGGCCGTCTCGGGCGCCGAGACCCGTTTCAGCAGCCTCCGAGCCAAAGGCACGATGTTCGGTGAGGACCCCTCCACGCGATTGCCAATCTGAGCAGGTTGACGACCGGCTCCCTGTGTACCCCACTGATTACGAGGGGAGCTCGTGCCTGGCCAGACGTCAGGATGGGAGGTCGAGAAGTCGGTAGGGGAGTAAGGAACGCGGATTTAAGCCACCGGACCCCCAACCCGCGACGCGAGAAGAAAAAAAAGGACCGAGGGGTGGGGTTGCAGGCCGTTGCCGATGGTGATGGATCTGGCCAAAAATAGCGCCTGGCTCGCCTGTTTGTCCTTGTACGAGGTTTGTGATCCGTCTTGCGAATCTAGCAGCGTAATCGTGACAGTTGACAAACTTGTCTTGAAATACCTACAGGAGTGGGTTGTGGGGGGGGAGGGAGAGAGTGAGCGAGAGAAAAAGAGCGAGACAGAGAAAAAAGCGAACGAGAGATAGCACAGCCTAGAACGGATTGAATGTCCTCCCCCCCCCCCAAAAAAAAAAGAAAACAAACAACAAACTAAAACAAACAAACAAATCCCGAGCTTTGAGAAAGAAAAGGAAGTAAGAAAAGTGTAGCAGACAATTTTCTCTCTTTGTGATCACAGAGAGCGATATTAAAGGACAACACGAGTGCAACATTTTTTATGATCAAGTTACGTTTATTTTAAAATAATATTTCCCAAAATATGAGTAAATTATGCTTAATTTTCAAGATATAATCATTCAGACATCGGCATTCTGCCACTATCAATCAGAAGAAAATTACTCTCCTGTACTGAAGAGTTCTGTTACACGTAGTAGTATTTGTAACAGCGAGTGTGCATGTCTTTGAGTCAAAAGAAGAAACATCGCTCAAGTTGTGTTGTAGAAGCGATATTTTGCCCAGAAAATGAAAGGCTGAATTTGGAATACAGCCCTACAGATTTGAGCTTTGCATAGAAGCTTCTACTAAAATTAAAAAAATATAAAGGTCCAAACCAGGTTCCCTGACAGACTGGTAAGTAAATCTTCTCCAGATCAAAATTTAAATGAGCAACAACCACAGACATTACAGTCTACGTTGTATTACTATTAATCCTGTTACTAAGTGGGCGCATTTGATTTAAGTTTTCCATGTGTATTGTTAATAAAATATAAACATATTTCAAATGTGCATTTGTCTAAGACAAACTGCTGTAAATTTTTTATTTGATAGGTAGTTGATTTCCAGCACTGCATTTTTATTTTATAGGTACAACTGACTGATAATAATGATTTTTTACCATTAAAAGTATAACAATATAACATTATAAAATTTGATACATATTTATCAATGTAAAACTTACTCTTCCTTATTTAGCTGCATACAAAATTTACTGTTCACTTACTCACATGTGTTGCAGTTTAAGCTCCTCATACGTTTGTCACCCTTAATTCCTTCCTTAGCTGTTTCGGACACGCACATCAGTGGGGCTCTCACACTGTCAGTTGTTTCTAGCATTGCATAGGAAAGATACAACTGATGATTTAGTGTTTGTGACTGTGTCAAGATGTTTCTTGAAGACCAGGGGTCAGTTGCACAACATGTTTCTAAACCTTAAAACTGTTCTAAACAAGCAAAATCTCTTCTATGCCATATTGATGTCTTGCACAAAAACAAACAAAAAATTGTACTGACAGGACGGAAAGTCAGACTTAAACAACTTTATCTTACTTAAAGCAGTTTTAGTTTTAAAAATTCTAAAATTGTGGTGTGCACTTTAAACTTATTATCTAAAATGATTTAAGGCCTAAAAGTGTTTAAAATTAGAAATGTGTTGTGCAACTGGCCCCTGAACGTTGTAGAAAGCATCGATGTTGCATATCTGGAGCGTTGAAGAGAGCATTCAGCAACAGCATATTGTTTCCTGGTCTTTCTTTTACTGAGGATTGCATCTTTCCTCTTCGATTTCAGCTCATGCAGGCGATACTATTTTTAGAAATACTACCCTTTCGTCACTTTCTGTTTTCTCGACAAATCCAGGTGTGATTAAGAGAAAAACATAAAGATAATATTTCTCGTGGCTATTGTCATAAAATATTACTGGAATATGTGTTTGTGATACTATATGCTCTATTTCTAGCGATGTTCGCTGAGAGCTCGTGTTGGCCTTTAAGCCCCCTTCCTGCTGTGTGGCTTTCATCTGCTCTGAATCATTTCCAACGCTGCTCGCATCGATGAAGATAGATAAGCGTCAAGCCCTTTGATGGGATGCTGGGAATCTCAGACGAAAAGGCTAACCTTTTTGCTTGGACTTAGAGTGTTTATTCTATCTATTTATGACAAAGCCATGATCAGAGAGCTGATGGATGGAATCTGTGAACCGTTACAATGAAAATGCCGACAGGGTATCTTTCGTTATGTGCTGTCATTAGACCCTATCCATGCTGCATTGCAAGAATGTAACCGGCCTTTGTGAACATTGGTCAGCTGGTGCGCTGGCTTATCGGTCGTCATGGCAGCAGCTTACCACGTGTACACATCGGAAATATCCCGGGCATTTGAGTTTAGAGCCGATGTTCTGCGTTTAGATGGTAAAACAATCGAAAAGAATCATGAAGCTTGCATAACGAAGAAAGCAGGCATTTAGGCTGTGTATTCACCAGTGTATTAACAAATAGCAGTATATTAACAAATACCAGTATATTAACTAATAGCAGTATATTAACAAATACCAGTATATTAACAAATAGCAGTATATTAACAAATACCAGTATATTAACAAATAGCAGTATATTAACAAACAGCAGTATATTAACAAATACCAGCATATTAACAAACAGCAGTATATTAACAAATAGCAGTATATTAACAAACAGCAGTATATTAACAAATAGCAGTATATTAACAAATAGCAGTATATTAACAAACAGCAGTATATTAACAAATAGCAGTATATTAACAAACAGCAGTATATTAACAAATAGCAGTATATTAACAAATAGCAGTATATTAACAAACAGCAGTATATTAACAAATAGCAGTATATTAACAAACAGCAGTATATTAACAAATAGCAGTATATTAACAAATAGCAGTATATTAACAAATAGCAGCTCTAATTACAACGAAAGGAGAAGATAACATGCTGCATCATAGAAAAACGATTTTGCACACAAAAGGCTCCGTCATTTTGTTCTGACGTCACATTATTTTCACGTCACACCATCTGTCATTTGTGAAGCGCCTTGAGTTCATCCTAAAGGGAGGATATATAAGGCGCTATACAAGCTAACTTTTATTATTATTATTATTATTAAAACGTGCAGAATGGGAGGTGGGGGCAAAGATGTACATTGTGTGGAATACACGGCACGGCAATAACCAGCCTTATTACACGAGTAAAGCCAGGCTTTACTATAAAAGATTTTGATTAAGCTTTTCTCTCTTTATTTATTTATTTATTTTTTTGAGTCTGTAGCGACTGCGAGAGTCGCGAGTAAACGCTCATTATACTCAGTGAGCTATCGCGGCCCACCAACATTACGGTGATGATCAGATTTGTGCGGGGGGAATTATTCCAGCAGGTAAAAGCGCTTTCAAGGGATTGTAAATTTAAATCGCACAGGGGTTTGCAAACGGTGATATTATTTCAGAAATCGCAGCACTCTTTCTTGAAACACTGCTTCAACAAGTCGCGTTCTGCGTCACGTGACTTCTCGTCCATCATCAACTGCGAGTAACTAACAGACGACAAGAGAGCATTACAATGTCTAGAGTCTGGACAGACTGTGTGTGGCCCCCCCACCCCCGACTGTAAACAGAAAAGTGTCCTAGCTGAACAATACACTCTCTTAAATTAGTTTTTAATACAAAACTTTGTGAAAGAATGATAGTCACACTAAAAGGTTGTTAGAAAACTAATGGTGGAAGTTCGAGGAGCAATCGAAACGAATCATGAAGCTTGCATAACGAAGAAAGCAGGCATTTAGGCTGTGTATTCACCAGTGTATTAACAAATACCAGTATATTAACAAACAGCAGCTCTAATTACAACGAAAGGAGAAGACAATATGCTGCATCATAGAAAAACGATTTTGCACACAAAAGGCGAATGTTATCGGAACAGTTACTTTTCTTTTATGCACAGTCCATCTTGGATTGTTCTAGTCAGGTTCTAAAACATTGATAAACACAGCTTATTATTCTTTCATGGTTTCTGTCAAAACTCGTCTGACTTTAAAGCACCCCCCCCCCAAAGACAATTGATAGTCGCCTGCAACAAAAGAATGAATCTGGAATCTGCAAACAAATGGATTCCAAATTCAGTTGCTGTTGGCCCCTTGCTGCATCATGATGAAGTATTTTGCTTGCCTATAGTTCTTCTTTTACAGGTTCCCACCTTCCTTCGACCAGCGGGTCTTAGTGAGCTTTTATTTTCATGGCAAATTCCTTCCTTTGTGTTTAAGATCTCAAGAATTCTGCTGGTCGTATCTGCTGTTGTTATTGTGTCGACGATTTTCCTCGTCTTCTTTTTTTGATGCATGGTCATTCTGTATTTTTTAATTGTATCACAGAGTTAGAATAAGGGTTTCGTTGCTGCTTGTTGCCGGTCGTTTGGTGCTGTTTACTGCATCAGAAGAGTTCTTTGCCCTTTCCGCGGCGATTGTTTCCCCTGTCCACTTAGCTAGGCGGCAGGAATCGACAATTAGGGGGAAGAGAACATTAAGCGGGGAGATCTAAAAGGAGAGAAACGACAATAAAAGCACAATAAAGGGGGGCAAGAGATTCACACAGCATGTCAGATCGAACTGGTCGATGGATATACGCGACCAGCCATCCAGCCATGTATCCAATAGGCAACTACCCATCTGAACATACACAAACAGGCACACTTACACATGCCCACACCCCCACTCACTCACTCACTCACTCACTCACTCACTCACTCACTCACTCACTCACTCACTCACTCACTCACTCACTCACTCACTCACTCACTCACACATAGAGAAGGAGAAGGGGGAGAACAACGCGAAGCTAATTGGGCTACAGTTCTTTCCTCTTTCTTAAAATATTTTTAAGATCCAGGATACACATTATTGCTTAATTCAAATATTATTAACATGTACTACCTACATTTATTACTAATTTTTATTACCCACATATATTTATCGCTCGAATTTCCCTCAGACCGAAACGTGCCATTAAGTGGACTGTTTTAAACTGTTGGGGGGAGGACCTACCACCAACCCCCTCCAGCGTTTGCTGATCGATCGAAGCTGGGCATTGAGCGGAATTACCCCTCAAGGGAGACAACTGTGCGTGAGGCTGGCACACGGCAGACGTCGCGTGCAAGGGGGGATAAACGAGTGGCAGCCAAACAACCTGCACACCAACGGCTTAACTTCTCCTGCTAAGGGCGGGGCCGTCAGTCTGTCGTCCACGTCAAAGTGAGCCTCCGCCACATCTCACGCGCCACTCAGCTGTTGATATTTCACACGAGCTGCTCCATGGTGAGTGGGTTGGGCAGAGTTACCTGTACAGGTACTTACGCGATTATCTTTCCTGTCAGTTCGCACGTTGTGTGCTCAGAGAGGAGGACGAGGGTTAGTTTTGTCAGGGGAGGGTCAAACTAAAGGACAATTTCTGACGGGTCAGGGTGCAAGGGAGTCTGCCGTTGCCCTCATACCGGCTGCTTTGAATCCAGTACCGGAAACCACATTAGCTTTGCTTGTCGGACATGTGAGCATTTTAGAAATACGCAATCTGACGATGTGTGTGTGTGTGTGTGTGTGAGAGAGAGATTGTGTGTGTGAGTGTGTGTGCTCACGCGTATTTATGTGGAGTTTTATTTGAAGCTTATGCAAAATTACGGTTTGTCCGATCCTCATCACTCCTGGCAGTAATACTTTGTTAGCCTATTAGAAGATCGTAGATTGTTTCGGATATGTTACTCTAGAGCAGGGGTAGCTCGCGGGTACTTGGTCGCCCGCATGGACTATGTGTGTCGCCCGCGGGGCATGTTTGATACCTGACCTGACTGTACTATCGTGTATGGTACTCAGTAATGTTTGTATCCAACAATTAAGTCCTCGTATTACTCAGAACCCTTGAAGAAGCTCACAGTGTCAAAAAGGCTGGTGACCCTTTCTCTAGAGTATATTATTTTAATTTTTTACGCATTAGACGATTAGAAGATTACGTGCGGCTCCAAATGAAAGAAAATCATCCAGGATGCTCCATGACCAAGTTCCTACCAGTCTCTGAGACCGATGTGAAAGCGGTTATTCTAAAAGCTAAAGCAACAACTTGCGAGTTAGATCCGATGCCCACAAGCCTTCTGCTCGAGTGTCTAGATACTCTACTTCCTGCCATCACACATATTGTAAATGTTAGCCTGTCGTCAGGTGTTTTCCCATCTCTGTTCAAAAATGCGGTGGTGAGGCCACTTCTAAAGAAATCCACGCTTGACGTCAATGTCCTGAACAACTACCGTCCAGTCTCCATCTTGTCTTTTCTCTCTAAGATCATAGAGAAAATAGTTTTGACACCGCTCTGGGCCTACTTACAAGAGCACCATCTTATCCCACAAGCTCAGTCGGCGTATAGACCTTTCCACAGCACTGAGACCACTCTTATTAAAGTGACAACAGACATATTATCTGCTCTTGACAGTGGTGATGTCTCTCCATTAACCCTACTGGACCTGTCTGCTGCATTTGACACTATAGACCACTCTCTGCTTCTTCACAGACTTCACACCCTTTACGGGATTTCTGGACCTGCGCTCTAATGGTTCAACTCCTATCTCACTGATAGGACCCAGACTGTGGTAGTTGATGGTCAGATATCTCGCCCTGCTTCACTTTTCTGTGGTGTTCCCCAAGGCTCAGTACTTGGCCCAGTTCTGTTCATCCTGTATACTAAGCCCCTTTCATCATGCATCCGGTCTCACCAGGTTTCTCATCAATCCTATGCTGATGACACGCAGCTTTACTGTTCCACTCAACCGGCTGAGTCTCACTCTGCTATTAGCTCTATAGAAGCTTGTATCAGCGATGTCAAGGGCTGGATGGTAAAAAACAAGCTTAAACTAAATGATGATAAAACGGAAGCCCTCTTGTGCCATAGAAGAAGACATCAACCTTCACTCGTCAGTCTGCCCAATCACATCAAGGTGGGCGACAGCAACATCACCTTCACGTCATCCGTTAGGAATCTGGGATTTATTGTCACTGATGACATGACACTCGATAGACATGTAGCATCTGTCTGTCGGTCTGCCTATTATGAGCTCCGTAAGATCAGTGCCGTCACTTTCTCTCTACACGTGCTACCAACACTCTTGTCTGTGTGTTTGTTCTTTCTCGACTTGACTACTGCAACTCCTTGCTGGCAGGCTGCCCTGACTACCTCATTCAGAGACTCCAGAGAGTACAGAACTCCGCTGCGCGTCTGGTGCTTAGAGCAAGGAAACGGGACCATGTCACTCCTCTCCTTCGTTTTCTACACTGGCTGCCCGTCTGTTCTCGCATTCAGTACAATCTGTCTGTGCTGTGTTTTAATTTCTTTGCAGGCTCCTGTCCTGACTATTTCTCTGAACTTCTCATCCCTTACTCTCCGTCCAGACAACTACGCTCTTCGTCTGCCGACCGTATCCTAACTGTTCCTGTCACCAGAACAACAACATATGGTCACAGGACTTTTGGCTACTGTGCTGCAAAACAATGGAACTCTCTTCCTTTCCATATCCGCCACCTTCCTACAACTGAATCTTTCAAATCTGCACTGAAAACGCACCTCTTCCTTGAGCATTTCTCCTAACACAGTCCGCACAATGCTCGTCCGTCTTAACCCCCCCTTTCCCTCTTGCTACTTTACCCATCTTTCTCGCAGAATCACTATATTTTTCTGTTCCTGTTACTTGATGCCTTTTGTTTTCTGTTTCGTCAGTACTGTCGTTTTCTTTCGTCCCCTTTGTTCTGTGTCTACTTAGTCCACGTCTCTTCCTCGTTTTAAGCGCTAAGAGCATGCTCTCTATGAGTGTGAATATGCGCTATAAAAATCTTCACTATTATTATTATTATAATTATTCACTATTATTATTTCTATTCCCACCTCCCCCACTGCAGTTCCCCTTAGTAAGTCCTAAGCAATGTGTGGTCGCTTGAGTCGGCAACAAATGTCGTTTTCACTTCCAACCGTCTATCATACCGACCTGCTATCGAACACATTTTCTGATTTCTTTGGGACCAAAGTAACCGAGATTCTACGCAATGTTGTTCATGAAAGTAGTTTTGCTGCCAGCCTGAGTGTCTTTGGTTCTGAACACGCTGTCGCTTTAATACCACCTCCTACCTCACTGAGTTTACACAGTGACACTGTTACCTCTACACAGTGACACTGAGTTCAGTCTACACAGTGACACTGAGTTCAGTCAACACAGTGACACTGAGTTCAGTCTACACAGTGACACTGATACCTCTACACAGTGGCACTGAGTTCAGTCAACACAGTGACACTGAGTTCAGTCAACACAGTGACACTGAGTTCAGTCTACACAGTGACACTGAGTTCAGTCAACACAGTGACACTGAGTTCAGTCTACACAGTGACACTGAGTTCTCTCTACACAGTGACACTGAGTTCAGTCAACACAGTGACACTGAGTTCAGTCAACACAGTGACACTGAGTTCAGTCTACACAGTGACACTGAGTTCAGTCTACACAGTGACACTGAGCTCAGTCTACACAGTGGCACTGAGTTCCCTCTACACAGTGACACTGAGTTCAATCTACACAGTGACACTGAGTTCCCTCTACACAATGACACTGTGTTCAATCTACACAGTGACACTGAGTTCCCTCTACACAGTGACACTGAGTTCTCTCTACCCAGTGACACTGAGTTCCCTCTACACAATGACACTGTGTTCAATCTACACAGTGACACTGAGTTCCCTCTACCCAGTGACACTGAGTTCCCTCTACCCAGTGACACTGAGTTCAGTCTACCCTGTGACACTGAGTTCAGTCTACCCTGTGACACTGAGTTCCCTCTACACAATGACACTGTGTTCAATCTACACAGTGACACTGAGTTCCCTCTACCCAGTGACACTGAGTTCCCTCTACCCAGTGACACTGAGTTCAGTCTACCCTGTGACACTGAGTTCAGTCTACCCTGTGACACTGAGTTCCCTCTACACAATGACACTGTGT
Source organism: Marisa cornuarietis (assembly GCA_004794655.1). Taxonomy (NCBI): domain Eukaryota; kingdom Metazoa; phylum Mollusca; class Gastropoda; order Architaenioglossa; family Ampullariidae; genus Marisa; species Marisa cornuarietis. The sequence goes on along the minus strand of SMMW01000565.1, from coordinate 116,178 downwards.
TCAATCTACACAGTGACACTGAGTTCCCTCTACCCAGTGACACTGAGTTCCCTCTACCCAGTGACACTGAGTTCAGTCTACCCTGTGACACTGAGTTCAGTCTACACAGTGACACTGAGTTCAGTCTACACAGTGACACTGAGTTCCCTCTACACAGTGACACTGAGTTCAGTCTACCCTGTGACACTGAGTTCCCTCTACACAGTTACACTGAGTTCTCTGTACCCAGTTACACTGAGTTCAGTCTACACAGTGATCCTGAGTTGCCTCTACACCATGACACTGAGTAGACTTTACACAGTGACACAAGCAGACGTCAAACACGTACCCGCTGCAAGGATCTCATTCCCATATTTGTCGAGTGTATTGACCGACTTTCGCCTACTGTCATTAATAACAATCATCTGATCATTTATAACAATGATTCGGCTTTCACCACCATTCAAGTCTTCAGTGACATCACACTCCTTTAGAAAACGACTCTAGACCACAAGAAACCCAAAAATCATCGTCTGGTACCGAACTTTCCTTCCTCTCCCAAATCTTCAAACAGCGGTTTGTCTACTTCAATTGTTACTTTTCTCTGTCCTCTCAGCAGTCACCATACCGGCCATCACACAGCACAGAGACTGCCCTGCAGCAATGTATAAATGGCATCTTGTTTGCTCGATTGTGGAGCTCATAATTAATGTACTCAGTGCTCAATCTAACGTGGATTTTTCCCAATTAGTTAATATCACTTGAGGGGGTGGGGAGGGGAGACAATAAAGACACCCTGAAGCGGTGAGGCTTGTGCAGAGGTTTTCTGACCTAAAATAATTTGGAAAAGAAATTTTTTATGATGTTGTATCCGTTACACTTGCACTTGGGCTGAAAAATAACATTGACTTCCCTTAATGGTGGTGACGATTATTATTCCGCTCCAAAGTCTGCCGACTATAAGGCCGCCGCCAGTCCTCCCAACCCTCTAGACACAGCCTGCTACACAGCGTTTGTAGGTTTTCACCCTCTCGCACCAAATGGCCAGAAAATATCGTTTCCTACCCGCCAATCATTTGTTTTCATTGCTGAATTCTTGACAGCTTTTGTGCAGGTTTGTACTTGTATTATTTCATGACTAGCATGGGACATTTTCATTACCATCAGTGCATTAGAAGATGCAGTCACTTTGAAAGTAAAATAATCACCGGATGAGAGAGAGAGCGAGAGAGAGAGAGAGCGAGAGAGAGAGAGAGAGCGTGTGTGTGTGTGTGTGTGTGTGTGTGTGTGTGTGTTGTGTTATTGTGCATGTGGTCTGATGTTAGCGAATGTGGGAAACTGTGCGTTGCGCATTTACATGAAAGCGATCATACCTGCAAATGCATGGATGGTCATTTGTGTAGACATATGCCCGTGTTGCAGAGCATTGATATATATGTGCAGACAGACAGACAGACAGACAGACAGACAGACAGACAGACAGACAGACAGACAGATATGCGGAAAACAGTTCAAATGCTAACCATTGGAAAATTATTTTCAAACGAAGATGTTTAATTTCTTCCGCATGATCCATTCCCATAATATAAACAAAACATTATGTTTCACTCGCGAAATTTAAGTCCTTAAACACTACACTGACTACAGCCATCAGATGGATTTTGAAAGGGGTTAACACCTTAGTTACCGTGACGTCACAGATGTCGGCTCGCCGATTGGGTAACACCTCGTTAGAATAAGTTAGAAGCTCTCGCGTTGGATGCCAGAAGTAAGAAGAAGGGTTCGCCTTTAGATGACAATGACCTGCAGACACATACACAGCCAGACAGGAAAAATGCAAAGTGGGGGAGGGGGAGGGGGAGAAGAAAATGTAGAGACGGCATCCCTAACTGTGATGGTGACACCTTATTATACGGATGTTCTTTGTGATGAGCGGGTTCTTTCTATCCGAGACACTCTTCTTATCTATTTCACAAAGGAAGGGACACAACCATTCCGTCAAATACCACATTCACAGGAAGCTATGTTTGTGTAAATACGAAATGAGGAGGTAAATAATCAGATGCAAAATGCTGGGACTACTAGAGGGGCAGACCAGACGACGCAGATTGCAGCGGATCGCTGTGTTAACAAGCGATTTCGTGGACGGATGGAATGTGGGTGGAGACAGAGGGGTGACTGTAGAAATTACCTGCCGCCTTTCTCCATCCGGGGCTTTCTAACCACGGCGTTTACTGGAGCAGTCGGGGCTCTGAGACAAAATAACTATAGCCACTAGGGTGTGAGATTAAATATCTAGTCCTACTCTCGGGCTATCACAGATGGACCTCCAGAAATAAACGATCTCAGTCCAACAGTTGTCCTCTTCTTGAATGCACGTTGCAAAAACAAACCAAGCAGCCAATAAAACGTGTTCTACTGGATGAACATTTTAGCCTGAAGGAATCCTTGTTCTGACCAAAAAAATATATCCTTTATACCTGAGTAACCTAGCGAGTAAATCTCCTTTTGAAAGAAACAGTCCTTCGAAGAAAGTATCCTAAGGCAAAGATTTGAATTTAGGAAAAAAATGTCAACCAGAAACCCTTCCTGTTGTGATGCTTATGCTGTATAGACCGCCATCTTGGAAGGCAGGGCTCGTTCTCTCGTAACTAGTCAGTCAGCCGTCCTTTGACCGGCACCTGTGGTTGGGGGGATCACATGGATAGACGCGGCAGCTGACAGGGGCCGCCACTCTTGCCTATTGTGAGCGATAGTCAGCAGGTCCTGTAGTGTACAGGACGACCAGTCCAGTCTTTGACGTTCGTAAATCAGTTCTTTCTCTGGTCACCGCGGGGTCGGCCTCCCTCCAAGGTGCCTTGAAGAATAGTCTTCAACAGGGTGTCGTGCCGGGTCGCGGAATTCTTTTTCCCACATGAGATGGGGAGGGGGCGGAAATTCAGCCAATCGAAGTGCCAGTCTATGTTATTTTGTCAGAGGTTTGGGGTTAGGGTTTGGGGTAAGGTTAGGGTTTGGGGTAGGGTTAGGTTTAGTTTATTAGGTACAATTGGGCAATTGAGTGGAGCGAGCAGACGACGGCATATTTTGCGTGCACTCCGATTGGCTGAATTTCCTCCCCCCATCTCATGTGGGAAAAAGAATTCCGCTGCCGGGTCACATACAGGCCGGTGCAAGGCTGTGTTGCGCCCTAGGCGAAAGACAAACACTGCGCCCCCCTCTCCACCCCCCGAAATGAACCAGTTATCAAAAAAAAAAAAAAAATCAAACGTTTAGGCTTAACCCTGTTTTCTTAACTAAAATTTTAAACAACAAACCTAGTCTTACTCGTATATTAAAGACCACAAGGCTGTTAGGGACCCGTTTGTACAATGGAAAGTTTTGCAAAACGTTGTAACACCACTATCGCAACCCTTTGCATCCACACAAGCAAAATAAGCATGATAAGAAATAAGGAAATAAAATGAAGGTAAAGAAAGACAAATCGTGTTAATAAAATATATACAGCTCTCTCAGTGTATAAAAATCATGCGAACTAATTACTTGAGCCAGTTGCACAACACGTTTCTAAACCTTAAAACTGTTCTAAAGAAGCAAAGTCTCTTCTTAGCCATTTTGATGCATTGCAGAAAAACAAAAAAATTGTACTGACAGGACGGAAAATCAGACTTAAACAAATTTATCTTACTTAAAGCAGTTTTAGTTTTAAAAATTCTAAAACTGTGGTGTGCACTTTAAACTAATTATCTAATAACCAAATTCAAATATTCTGTCAACAGAGCTTAACTACAAGCTTTCCGTTCAAACTGTAAACAGACAGACGCAATCTTGGATAATAAAAATAAACAAACATTACAATTTGACAACTAAAGTAAGCGTAATACAATCATCGAACCGAAAATAATAATAAATTTAATAATAATAAGAAGAAAGTTACATATTCACGACCATGAGTAAGTACAAGACTATAGGTCATCATTGTCACCGCTGTACACTAAGGAGAAAACAGCTTCATGACAGTAAAATAAACTGATCTGAAATTTGACAATAAAAATAGAGAAAGGCTTTAATACTCTTATTAACTAAGAACACGCTCGTGACATTAGCTAAGATCCCTCGGGTTCAAAGTTCGTAAGTGTAAAATATATTGAGCATAAAAAAGTTGTCATCACCAAACCGCCAAAGACCAGCTTAAGTCGCTTGACTGTTGATAGTAGAGGTTCTTGGTGTCCTACCAGTGTGGCCATCTTGTTTCATACAAAGTCTTTTGTTCTTTGTTCTTTTTGTGAACATAACTACTGTCCTTTTACGAAATGGGAATTTAGGAGAGAAAATTTGTTTATACACATATCATGTCCTCTAATATACAAAGGCTGAGCTTGAGAATTTTCACCTCCAGGAACACATGTACTTAGAGAAAACAAAATTTGCCATTTAAATTCGTGCAGAAGTTGGTTTTTAGCAACAATCAAGTCACTCTGTTAGAGTTGTCCTTCTCCCTGATGAACTTATCTCTCCTGACTGTTGAAGTTGTGTCCCCTGCCTAGTGAAGTGTCTTTGCAGAAGGTATCTAGATCATCTCACACAGTAGCAGTGTACCCACGTACAGAGTACAGTAGCAACTATTTTTATTACGAAAAATAAATGTGTTATTTATATTTATATATATATATAAAGAGAGAAATAACACCAGTTGTGTTTCAGGTACAGATAATGTATGGGGATTTACAAATATTTGACAAAAACTTAGTCAGACTTCTTAATTTTAACTTATTATTTTTACCTTTTAGTATACTAGGCATATATAGGAGGTAGAGGAGTTTCAGTCCGCCCTACTGCTAGTCCACCTTCGAGTAAACCAACTAGCTAAACTTCAGTCAGTACAGGCCAGGGCACTAAAAGTAGTTCTGGGAGTACCATCGTACACACCAAACGTAGCAGTACTGGCGGAAACAGGTCAGAAACCTATAGAATAAATAATAAAAGAAAGGACAGCTAGCTACTACTACAAAATTCAATGTCTCCCACCTGACCATCCAGTCCGACAGATTCATGTTCAACCCCACAGACACAGAACAGGCCGCCCCACCCCACAGCCCACACTACAACAACACATACAACAGTTAGAAAACACAAAGGGAGCAGAAATTAACATAACAGCTCCTTACCCACCAGACAACATACAAACACCACCCTGGACACTTCCACACCCACAGATAGACCTTGATCTTACCAAATACAACAAAGAACAACACCAAGCCCAAATCACTGCAGAAACAAAGCTCAAGCTAAACACCACATACAAAGAACACGTGCAGATTGATACTGACGGATCTCATGACCCAGAGACAAACATAACCGGATTAGGAGTATACCAACCCGGTAACATCACCATCTCCAGCAGACTCCCAAAACACACTTCAATTTTTACAGCTGAGCTGACGGCCATACTGACAGCTCTCCATACACTTCATCTCGGAATGAAGGACACAACGCAACAACAATATGTAGTAATTTCAGATTCACTGTCAGCACTTCAGGCTTTAAAAAACAAATCCTCAAACAGAATAGATATAGTATACAAGATACTGTCCATCATAAAGAAAATCAACCAGAAACAGGGAGACATTAAGTTCTTTTGGGTTCCTTCCCACATAGGAATAAAAGGAAATGAAGAGGCAGATAAACTAGCTAAGCTGGCAGTAAAACAAGAAATTAACCCTAAAGTCACCACCCTAAACATCTCTATTGCACCAGCAGAGAGAAAAATAGCTATAAAACCAGCAATAAAAATAAGGTGGCAAAAAATACAAAAATGAAGGTATAGGTACTAGAAGACTGATAGACGACCAGCCTAGTCTCACCTTGATGTACCTAACGTCAATCAGGTCGGACCAAACTAAAATAACCAGAATGAGGCTTAGTGGAGAAAATTATAAAATGTATAAAGACCCACCTTCATGTGCCTGTGGAGACAGACTTAGCACCCCGCATGTACTGTTGGAATGCAATGAAAATAAACCAGAGAGAGAAGAACTAAAACATTTCCTAGATAAGTATAGACTGGGACTAAACCTCAGAAACTGCCTCAACCCACCTAAAGAACTATGGAACAGTATACTGTCACTAGTAGTAGTAATAGCAACAAGCCACCCAAACTCTAGTCTAATATAAAATAAGAATAGGGGTAAACAGGATAACATAGCCATCCACACTGGAAAAATAAAACAAAATAATTTATTAAAAAAAATTGAGGAAGAGCAATAAATGGAACCCAACAAAGAAACACAATGCACCACCACGGTACACGTGGCAGGACCCCTAAACACTGGCAACAAACGGCAGCAGCACCAGCACCAGCAGCAGCAGGAGGAAAGAGGGCAGCAGCACTGTAACGACCCATGCAAACTTGGCAGATCAACAATGGATAAAGAGGGCACAAAGACAGTACACCACCCATGCAGACCTGGAAAACCTAAACACCAACAAAAATAGAGGGCACATACAAAAGTGAAACCACGCATCAGGCACCACAAAACACCAACCCTTTCCCCACATCTCCCCACCCCCCCCATACCCTCACGCACATCCCCAACACCCACACTCCCCAAAGACCCCATCCCCCACAGTGCGAAATCACCGAGAGGTGGAAGAACTTTCCCTTTCAAAGTCAACAACAACAACAGTCCGCATAGTATTACAGTAGCTGAGGCAACTTGAGACGCCATCTTGGCAGCTGATCTACAAAATGGCGGCTGGTGACGTAACGACTCATTCAAGATACGTCTGGTGACCCCCCCCCCTTCTTACAGCTGGCAGCAATACGAAAACATCCCCAGTTACATCTCAAGACTGAACTCACAGGGTTCGCCTCCTCAGATTTATGCTCTGGGGCCAGTTGCACAACACATTTCTAATTTTAAACACATTTAGGCCTTAACTCTATTTAAATAATTAGTTTAAAGTGCACACCACAATATTAGAATGTTTAAAACTAAAACTGCTTTAAGTAAGATAAAGTTGTTTAAGTCTGACTTTCCGTCCTGTCAGTACAATTTTGTGTATGTTTTTCTGCAATACGTCAAATGGCTAAGAAGAGATTTTGCTTCTTTAGAACAGTTTTAAGGTTTAGAAACGTGTTGTGCAACTGGCCCCTGGCCGGCCAGACGTTGACCAACGTTATTTTCGCTGCGGCAGTCAGGGCAGCACGAGCTTCGTCAAAAAAAGCAAACTCACCCTTTATTACAGCATAGCGATAATAGTTCGTGCGCCTAGCAACAGCAGCTGATCACGCGCAATTAATGTGACATGCACGAGAGCGAGCGCGTTCGCCGGATGAGGGTGTGAAGTTTGACGAAACTGCATGAGGGACACTCCACAAGTGTGTGTGTGTGTGTGTGTGCACGTGCGCGGGTTCGTGTACCGAATAAATCTGGTGACGAATGGGAGGGAGGGTCGATCAGGTGGTAGAGAGAGAGAGAGAGGTGTGATTTTTCATGAGCTCGTGTGAAAGGAAATAATACGTAAAAAAAAAAAGTTTTGGAAATGGCTTTGTGGAGGTAGTGGTGTGTGGAATATTGACAGAATGATTGTGTTTTCTTTTGTGGCAGGAGTGGTGGTGGAATATTGACTGGATTAAATTTTCGTTGCAGCAGGTAGTGAGGTGGAATATTGACTCAATTTTCCGGCTCGTGGGGCTCGTTTGGCCTTGTTCTCAACTGAATGAGGACACGAACCCACTTTATGCTCGAGCTGAATAGTAGAGAGTTTGTTTGTATGTCGAAATCTTCCTGCCTTTCTTCCTGTCCTTGTTTTTCTTTGTCTGCTTTTCTTTTTAGTCCCTTTGTTGCTGTTGTTGTTGTTGCCGTTAATGTGTCTCGGGCACCCTGTTCTTTCTCTGCATTTGGCTTCTGCTTACAGGGCTGGCTGCTTTACCTTAGTTGCTGGCTCGGCGTAAAATACCAATACTACCCCCCCCACACACACACTTCCCAGTAATATTTTTTGGTCGTTGTTTATTATTGTTGCTTTGTTGTTGATCTTGTTGACGTTCTTTGTTGTTGTTTACGTTGCTGTCCCTTTTTATAATTGCTGATTATATTGTTGTCGTTCAAATTCCTGTTCCTGTTGTTTATCCTGCTGACTTTTGTTTTTTGTTGTTGTTTGCGTTGCTGTCCCCCGTTGCTTGTTATTGACAATTTTATTCATTGTTGTTGATTTACTTTCTCTTTTTTATTCCTGTTGTTTATTATTGTTAGCTTTAAAAAGTTTTGATGCTTTAGTTGGTGTCACTGTTGTTTATCTTGTTGATGTGCTTGTTTTTTTGGGTTTTTTTTTTTGTTTGAAAAATAAAGTGTTAATGTTGTGAGCGATTATTTCCTGTCTGAATGCATTAAATGTTAATTGATGTTTCTCGTTTCATGGCAGCAAAAGTAGCCTCGAGCACATTTCTGCGCTACTAGTGGCAGCTGCAGGTCAAGAAGCAGACATTTTGTTCTCTGGGCGATCTTCTCGTAGCTGAAGTGTCTAAAGCCAGGACAATATTGATGTTTGAAACTGTTACACCACCAAAGCTCGCTATTAACCAAGAAAGCCACATAAACAGCACAAACACTCATCCACTCCAACCAACCACTAATCCGAAAATAATTAATGACCTCAACCAGTCACTCGTCGGACAGAAGCAGCAGCAGCAGCAGTACTACTACTGATGATGATGATGATGATGATGATGATGATGATGATGATGATGATGATGATGATGATGATGTAAAGTAAGCATAATACAGCGGGGATCATACTAGAGAGAAATACAGAGACTTCACATAACAAGATAAATCTGCTGTAAACTTGCTTTAATGACTGGCCCTCGCCATAAAGAGGTTTCTGTCACCACCAGTTTAACAGGTCGCTGGCAAGTAAAAAAAAAAAAGCCATACCCGTTCTTTCTCCCCTCCCACGCACCTGCTGTTGTACTATTACTCCTGGTCGTGTCAGGTGTGCAGCCGTCTGTGTAGATGTACGAAGCCCCCTGTGACGTGGCCAGTGTCTGTGGTGATCATTCAGAGCGTAAAGGAGCACGTGCTCACACATGTCAGTAACTGCATCGTGACTACGAAGTGAATTTTGCTTGTGTCTGTGACGTAGATGTTAGATGCAACGTGTTTATAACGTAGCTGCTATTTGTAACACGCATGTGACGTAATTGTAACGGATTTGTTACGTAGACGTTAATTGTTGCAAGAGAAAGGGGGAGGGGAGAGAGAGGGCATAAGATTATCATTTTCCCGCAATTTTCATTATAGTCTCAATGCCCTCCTAGGCTGGCGAAAAAATAAAATATATCAAATATTGAGTCTTGTCTGTGACGTATGTATTAGTTGTAACGTGTTTTTTAAGGCTAGTGTTAATGTGTCTGTAACGTAAATGTTAGTTGTAGCTTGTGTTTGACTAAGTTGTCACACAGACCTAAATAGGGTAAGGTAAGGGTAAAGGTCATCCCATAACCTGTTCAGGTCGTGGGGGAGTGAGGTGTTAGAGACCCCACTTTTCTCGGGGCCAGCATTTACATGAGGGTGGTGCCCATCTCCTCTCCCTCGCTGCCTTACCTTCCCCAACCCTCTATGGAGTCAGGTACCCATTCCCGTCAGCTGGGTCGACTGGGAGAAGTATGCTGCGCTTATCGGGAATTGAACCAGCGCTCTCTCGGTTCGGACACCAGCGCTCTAACCACTCGGCCATCTGCTTTCCCTGAATGCTAGTTATAGTGTCCATGTGAAACCTCCACACACCTGTTCGGGAGTGTGTGCAAGATTTCAAGAGCTAAAGGACCTTCTATGCAAAACTGCTGGATGGCAAAAGATCCGGCGCTAAACTCCACAGAACAAACGTGTCCAAACTTAAGCCCTTTATTTGACCCTAGTTTTTAGCCTTGGTCTTTCTTGTCCTTTCAAGGCAGTGGGTGGGAATGCCACTAGAGTGGGTCATAATGTGTGTATACAAGAAAAAGAAAAAAAGGGGTTTATAGAGAGCTAAGCGTGACACCGAGTTAATTGTTGTTATCCCGCGATTATCATGGCTTCCAGTTCACCCGCGATATGAAGATCGAACTCGACGCACAGCTAACACCGGATCGACTCATTTTGTAGGGTTTGGGGCGGTGTTCATGAAGTGAGGGTAAGTCTTTACCCGAGAGCGAAATGGGGGGAAATCGAGAAGAAACTTTTTGTCTTCTATAGTTACGATGCACTCTCCAGCCTGTGGTAATAAACCTCTGTTACTTTACCCCAGGGCATCTTTGCCACTAATTCAAAACTACAGTCCCAGGGACGCCACTTTAAAACTACGGAGTCAAGATGCTTGTCCCTGATTTCCCTGAGGTAACTGACAAGACTTAAGTTTGCTTTGTGAATACGACCCCGTAGCTTCATTCTGCTACGTTGTTCCAATGACCTGAGATTCACGTTGTTGCGACTGGTCTAATCCAAGGAGTAAGAGGTATAACCTTTTTTATTTGCAGCCACCGTCGTTTCGTGCGATCCTCCTCCTCCTCCTCCTCCTCATCATCATCATCATTTATAGAGCGCCTTTCCTCACCAGTAAAAGTTGTTTAAGGTGTTTTTTCTTACATGGTCTCACGAATATACACGCTTGATATGCGTTAAAAAACATCTTACAAATTCACTCACCATCATTTAGATTCCAACTTTCTCTCTCTCTCTCTCACACACACACACACACACACACACACACACACACACACACACACACACACACACAACGTACACTGATTTACACTAGTTATGAAGCAAGGGTAAGTTATTAAACAGTATTCGGACAAGCAGATGTTTTCCTCCTAGAGCGGTAGTTATAAAGCGGTGGCAAAGATATCCTGGGGGTAAAGAATCATGAAGTAGTGTCATCATGCGTTGGTTTTTCTGTTTGTCTTTGTCTTTAAAAGCCGACCTGGGTTTTCTTATGCTTCTTTCCTTCAGCCATGTTGATATTATCCTGTTAGCGATCTTTCTAGCCCCATTGTGCAGAAGATGTTCAACGTAATAGAGTGTTGATAATAAAACAAGGAATACAAAATGAGAGATGTTGACACAACACCTGCCTGCTCTCCCTTTCTCTACTCTTTCGTGTGTGTGTGTGTGTGTGTGTGTGTGTGTGTGTGTGTGTGTGGCCAGAATAGTGCCAGTAATAAATCATTCGACTCGGCACTGCTTAACCAGCTACCAAGAATTTTCAAGTCGCAGCGAGATATCGCTGAATTCTTCATATAGAAGCATTAGGAACACCTTCCTAAAGATTAAAAACTACCATCATGTAGCGAGTTTCATAATCGAGCACTTCAGGATGGTTCCCTGTTAATGCTAGTTTGTCAACATAAATGTTAGTTAGTTTTAACATCTCTTCTCTCTTCCATACTCTCTCTTCCTCCACACACACTCTGTCTCTCTCACCTACAACACGGGGCTCAACCTGCATGCCTGTAAATATATCACCTAACAAAACATACAATATCTTGTTATATATATATATATCCAAAACTAAGACGATGACGTGGGTCTCCTGTTGTTTTCTATTATTATTTATGTTTATGATCATGGTTGGCAGAACCAAGGGGTTGGAGACCTTGACCTTTTTGTTACTGCTTTTGAAAAGATGCTTCCAGATTGTTGTCAACAAGATTTGTGATCAGAAATGATGCTCAGAGAACGCTATGGGGCCAGTTGCACAACACATTTCTAATTTTAAACACTTTTAGGCCTTAACTCTGTTTAGATAATCAGTTTAAAGTGCACACCACAATTTTAGAATGTTTAAAACTAAAACTGCTTTAAGTAAGATAAAGTTGTTTGAGTCTGACTTCCCGTCCTGTCAGTACAATTTTTTTTATTTTTTCTGCAATGCATCAAAATGGTTAAGAAGAGATTTTGCTTGTTTAGAACAGTTTTAAGGTTTAGAAACGTGTTGTGCAACTGACCTATGAACTCTATCAATCTTTTAAACCGTCTGTCTCGGTCAGTGTACATTTTAGCAGCCTACCAAATGTTGGTGTTCCAAGCGCCCTGACTGGGTTTAGGTTAGGCGTCTCGCCCATAAAATCACATAGATATGTAATTAACCCCGTGATGGATCGTAACCACCTACTTTGTCCTGATATTGAAGAGTGAGAGTTGTTGGCAGTTTGTCATTTTTGGCTATTTAGGACTAAAGAACTTATCTCTTTAAATACTTGTAAAATCACTCACCCCTTCAAATGAACTCATGGCCTTCGTTCCCCACCTCTCAGTTCTCTCTCCCTCTTTCAAACGCTTTTCCCATCGCAGTAGCTCTATAAGAAAAAAAGAACAAATACCTGTTGTAAGCACAGAATTGTAATCCTCATTTCAACAACTGGGATGTTACGACAATTAGAAAAATCAACCATCTGGAATATTGTTTTTTTTAATATATCATCATACAACCGATAAGTTCGATGACTCCCTGATGTTGATTTTGCTCGAGATTACCTTATCTTGAGGTTGTGACATGCAACATAAAACATACATGCACAGTTTTGTTTCTGCCCACAGGGCCCGACAAATGTTTAGAGTGCATGTTGCCTCCAAATGGTGAGGAGAGATGAATCCCTCGCTACGGCAGATCAATAGCTTGCGGGTAGGTGCTGGGGGTGGGTGGGTGGATGGGGCTGAAGGTTTCAGGGGTGTAGGGTGCAAAAGTGTCATATATATATATATACACTCACGGGGAAAATGTTGCGAGGAAAATGGACCATAGAGCAGAAAGCATTGAACACCTGCAGTAAAGGGAGAGAATCCAGCAAACAAAAGCCAGGAGTCAAGATGGCCCAGACATGATCGACGTTTGAGACCGTTAGACGATGATGAAGACAACAATGAAGCGCAGACTCAAAAAAACAGTTCAGAACGGTGGCAGGCGAGCATAACTAAAACCACAAATCAACAGTATTCTGCAAACACCAAACATGACGAAATTCAAAGGGCACTACAAAAAATAAATAATTAAAATAATTAAAAAAACAGGGAGAGCTAGTCCCCTCAAGCTAATAAGGTACAGGGACATCACTTGATCATTACCACAGATTTAAAACCGGAGAGGAGACAATCTTTCCAGAGGTAACACAATGAGTGAATGTGAGTGTGTGTGTGTGTGTGTGTGCGTGCGTGTGTGTGAGAGTAAGTGTGCGTGTGTGATAGATAGAGCGTGTGTGCGAGAAAGACTAAATGTGTGAGAAGGGCTGAGAGAAAGAGAGGGATGGAGAGAAGAAGACAGATGGACGGAGGCTGGGTGGACAGCGCGCTTTAGCTGGCACGTGCGCACGGACTCTCGTGCAGCCGACTGCTCAAACAACACGCCCAGCAGTCATTTACCCTTCTCAGCAGTCAGGCGAATGTCAGCAAACAACAATCCGCTGCCAGTATATTGAGAGTAAGACATGATTAATAATTAGGCACATGCACATGGAAGGGGTAATGGGTGGCAGGGGGGAAGGGGAGCAAGGAATGGAGGTGAAGCTCGTTTATCTTTTAGAGAACAACGGACACATGAGACATTCTCCTGCCCTCCCACACGATTGGACCTGAGAGCGTAATAGCGACACTGCAGTGTGCCACAACACGTGCTCCTACTTCGTACCATGAAGTAATAGGATTACACTTTCGTGTCGCCAAAGCTCGTGAGACGCAACCATCCACCCAGCACCCGGCGAAAGCGACTCTCGAGCCTAACTGCAGGCTTCCGAGGGGCGAGTCACTCTCGTCAGGCTAGGCTGACGCTGCGTCATGTGACGTCGTGACGTCATGCGTGGACTGAGAGGCGTGTGCCTCGTGACGTCAGGAGGCATGAGAGCTTAGCTTACACGGCAGCGCCCTCTGCCTCGCTTAGCAACCTTTATTCGTCGTCTGCCTTGTTCCTGTCTTTGTAGCAGGTGGCGCCGTCTCCAGGAGCGCCGGAGCCTCCATAAAATAAGCAACATGGCGGTTATTTCCTGAATCCTTCGTAGTTCATAGATTTTTCGTTGGCATTTACTACCACACGCATGAGCAAACGGGATACACGCGCGCGCGCACGCCCACACGTGCGCATAGGAAAGTTCGCATTTTTCAGCCAGGAACACAGTCATCCTTACAAATCTGCATTTGTTTAAAAACTTAAGGAGGAGGAGGAGAAGACTTTGCACCATCAACGTTTTGACCCACGGACATGTGTAACGCAGAGATGGCGTATGAGACCGTTAGACGATGAAGGAGACAATGGTGGGGTACAGACTCAGGAAAACAGTCCAGAACAGTGGCAGGCGAACGCAACTAAAAGCACAGAACAACAGTATTCAGCAAGCACCAAACACGACAAAAATTCAAAAGGGCACTAGACAAAAAAAAAACAAAACAAAAAAAAACAAAAAAAAACAAAACACACACACACACACACAAAACAAAACAAAACAAAAAACAAACAAACAGGGAGAGCTAATCTCCTCAAGCTGATGCAAAGGAACATCACTTGATTATTACAACAAATTTATAACCGGAGAGGAGGCAATCTTTTCCGAGGTCACACGAAGAGTGGGTGTGAAAACAATTCCGTGTTTTGACGAGGATGTTGACAAAGAAGTATGCCGCTAACATTTCTTACATCTCCATCACTGAGTCAAGATTCTCGTTGTAAGGGTCTTTGAGAACAAACGATTTAAATTGTAAGATTCAGACTACAAAATGACTGACTGACGCCATAGCACAGTGTAAACTGGATGCATTTTCGACAAAGTGTCTCACTTTTGCTCAGTGAGGACAGATAATACTTTCAGCAAAGTAGGGCCCAGTTGTGCTCAGTGAGGGTAGATAATACTTATGTTAACGGAAGGGCCCAGGCTTGCTCTGTAAGGAGGGATGTTTACATTCTCTACGAATAGGTTCAGTCTTGCTCTGTAAAGAGGGATGTTTACTTTCTTGCCGACAGGGGTCAAGACTTTCTGCACCAGACGTTTGTTCAGCGAGTGTTCACACATTCCCGAAGTCGAGGTGAGCTCGACCATAGGCTCGACCATCGACCACATAAGATGCTGAAACTAACCTTCTCACATCTCTAGGCTCGAGATTTCTTCTCTGGAACTTTCCTGTCTGCAATGTTTGGTTGGTTTTCATATCGAGTCCGCACCTATCTTCGCATCAATTTCTGTGTGCACTGTGTCAGTTTCTGTGTGCACTGTGTCAGTTTCTGTGTGCACTGTGTCAGTTTCTGTGTGCACTGTGTCAGTTTCTCTGCACTGTGTCCGTTTCTGTGCACTGTGTCAGTTTCTGCACACTGTGTCAGTTTCTGTGTGCACTGTGTCAGTTTCTGCACACTGTGTCAGTTTCTGCACACTGTGTCAGTTTCTGTGTGCACTGTGTCAGTTTCTCTGCACTGTGTCCGTTTCTGTGCACTGTGTCAGTTTCTGCACACTGTGTCAGTTTCTGCACACTGTGTCAGTTTCTGTGTGCACTGTGTCAGTTTCTCTGCACTGTGTCCGTTTCTGTGCACTGTGTCAGTTTCTGCACACTGTGTCAGTTTCTGCACACTGTGTCAGTTTCTGTGTGCACTGTGTCAGTTTCTCTGCACTGTGTCCGTTTCTGTGCACTGTGTCAGTTTCTGCACACTGTGTCAGTTTCTGTGTGACCGTGTCAGTTTCTCTGCACTGTGTCCGTTTCTGTGCACTGTGTCAGTTTCTGCGTAGCGGGTCAATTTCTGTACATCTGTTAATTTCTCTTCCCTGTAACATTCGTAGGAAAAAATAAATAAGTTGATCAAATAGGCTAATTAGCTGACACGAATAACCTTTAACCTATATTAGCAATTCAGCTGACCTGTACGTGAACTGTATGGCCTTGCTATGAATACAATTTTCAGTTATGATGCTCCGTTTTTCAAATATCTGATTATATATTCCTGCTCACTGTTTTTTGAAGCAGGAATGGATGACACACACACACACACACACACACACACACACCACACACACAGGCAAGAATGCAGGCAGAGTATTACAATGGATGGTCCCCCCCCCCACCTGTTTAATGACGATTATCGCAGCTTTTTAGAAACTGTTCTCCAGGCTTCGCTTCCAATAAAGACCAGATGAAAATAGTCCACTTGAAATTGATTTTGTTTATACCGTCTGTCATTGCATCACACAATACGGGACTTACAGCGAGCTCAAATTGGCACGGGCACTAAATCTATCAATAATTTCTTCAAATGGTCTCTGCAAGGACGGACGCCATCCTTTCACGAGAGAACACACAGTGCGAGGCACTTCGGCTGAGCACGTGGTCAAGGCCGCGCAGACAGCGGAGATCACCCAGGTTTGTGCCAGGGAAATAATGCATAATTCATCGTTCCCATTAGCACTGAAGTTAATATTCCCTTTTATTTGCCGCCAGCCAAGCGAGCATGCCGGCGACCGCCTCACCTGTTGGGAGCAGGCTATAATACACTCAGCTCCCCTCCTCCAGAACCCCAGCTCGAGTTTTGTTTTTACGTTGATTTGATCAAAAACATGAAAAACCTCCCGATGCAATTTGAATCTGCTTTCGCGCAAATGTTCAGATAGACCATCCAAGAAAAATTTTTGATCAATGAAATATCGGTATGATTTTATTAACGGTGTGTTTAGGAAACAGGACAAACCACCGGCAACAAACACCACCATGCACAGAGACATCGGGGTAGGGAGAGTAATTCCTTTTCCCAGAGCAAAATCCTCCGAGGCAAAATCGGGAACGCAACAAAAGCATCTGATTTTCTTAGTTACAATGGGATTCCCAGACCACGCGGACATTACTTCCTGTTTCTTTACCCCATCTTTGCCACCCCTTTATGATTACGGCTCCAGGGGTAAAACATCTGCGGGGGCTGGACTTCGAAAACAAGATGCTTGTCCTTGAGCTCCCTATATTGGCACAGGGTAGCGACTTACCCTCGCTTCATAACCACGGCCCCAGAATTGTACGCGGATATAGTGATGAGAAGAGCTGGGACCCTAGGTTACTTAAGCGCATTTGTGGACAACAGTGAGGTCACGAGTTTGAACTCATTCTATATGTAAACGGTTATCGTGATACAGAAGTGGGAGTTGGTGGGAGGGGGGGGGGAGGATTTACTCTGATTTGGGGAGATGATACTTACACTGAGGTTTACCTATTCATTAACCACTGCAATGCACATCCTGTTTAAATTTTAAAGATCCGGGAGAGCATGACATATTGCACTTGGATTAAACCTTCGTAGTTGACACGGTGTCAAACACCAGCAACCCACTCACCGACTAACGGGCAGAAAGGTAGTTGTACAGGAACTTACGAAATTGAAACCGAACAATGAGTTAAACTTTATACGGAGTGATGCAGCTTTTTCTTGAAGATAAGGACAGGGACCTGTGCTGACTTTCAACCTTTCCATGGCAGACTGGGGAATGTGACCTCACTTTTGTGCCGTGCCGTGCAAACTGACTTGTCATGTTTCAAAAGTATTATTTTTTTTTTTTAGGTAACTGGAACACTGCAGTTCTAACCGTCCGCTGGATGACCAAGCGCACTCACAAGTGAAATAAGAAGCCCGAGGGACAGAAAAAGGTAAAAGCTATACTTGACAGGTGAGGAGAGGCGGGCCAGGTGAGTCAACCCCTACATTCAACAGTATAGCTCGATCCGAGCACGGACCTTCATCTAGATTCTAGATGAAGGTCCGTGGCTCCGAGAGATTCATAACATCGTCGAACCTCCGGTTTGTATTATCCTGCTCAGGATTTTTAAGATACAAAGCTACAGCAGTGCCCGTGCCAGCTGTTTGAAACTCTCTACGCTGTTTTGCTAAAAGATTTGTCTTCGCTCATAGTATGAAGTCGCTGAAGTTGTTTTCATTACCTTCTCTTGCTCCAGAATTTCGGCAATGAGGTCCACAATTAAGTACTGAGTTAACTTAAGATTTGAGTTAAACATCTTTGTCACTGTTAAGCAACTTCTGGGCAGCACGTAGACCTGTTGCTTCCCCTACATGCTAAACAGTCTACACAATAATCAGATCCCTCCAAAATGTGATGTGATCAGTTCACCCGATTGTCGGGTACGGGTACTTGAAACCAGCGAGCGAGAGAGAAGCTGGACACCCCTTCACAAAAACCGGCCGCATGAAAATCTTCCAACGACCTTTACCTCTAACTTGATTGCTCGTGGTTCATGTAAATGGTAGCTACATAAAGTCTGTTGATGATGTCACACAGATCTCATTAACCCACGCAGACAGCCCTCCTGATGCTGGGAATGTGTTGCGCCATTTAATCAACAGTACAGTGTATTCAAACATATCTGCGACAAAACAAATCATTCTAATCCTTTCTTAAACTATAAAATGTTTTATTGCTAAGTATGTCATCAGGTACTATGTGGATAGATATCAGATAACTGTCACAAGTAATGAGATTCACGTGATTTAAAGTGGAAGCCGTACTTTCAAGCGACTGCTGTAAAGACAACTCCCCCCATCAAAGATTGGAACGATCTTCATTTCTCCTCGAGCTGCTCTTTCGTTCTCTCTCTCGTCTTTTCGAGGTATGTCCTTCCTTTCCTCTTTCCCTGTGTTTTCCGTGTGTTCCGAAGGATCGAGTTCAGGCTTCATCAGGATTGTGATCAGTGTTCAGAGAGAAAGGTGCCTTGAGCGGCTTGAGTGACAAGGAAATTCTTGTCCATCTCATACAAATGATTGTCTCGAATAAGGTTTATAAAATCAACTATGCGTAAATATAGAAACAATAACGTAAAAAAACGTTTATTCTTCTTTGTCCATTTCCTCTTGTTATCTTGCAACAAAACTGCTTAAAACAGATACACGAAGTACATATTAAAAAAAAAATTTGGTTTGTAATATATAGGCAGGCTCTACCATTAGTCGGGCTTTACAGTTGCCTAGGGAGCAGAGACGGTCTGCGTTTTTCAACGTGACCATGATAGAGAAAAATATCCTCCTGGTAAATCCTGTGAACTTAATTATATTTGCCAGGCATGTTGAGGCTATAGGCTGCATACACGCACCAGTGGACCGCATGTCATGAATCCCAACATTTTCTCTGTTGTCTGATATAAATCATTAGATACTAAACCAAATCTGCAGTGTCACTTCGAATTTTACTGACGCTGCCAGTTTCTCTGCCAGTGGAGAACAGCTTTTGTGAAAGTGGAAATTAATGAACATTTATATGAGGTCAACAACGCTGCAAGCGAGATTAGTTGCTTTGGCCACCATGTCCACTGAACATGACCTGGTAGCTTCACTAGATCAGAAAGAACTAATAAATCGCTATACGTAGCAAAAAGCAAAGAAAACTGTGATGAGTAGAACATGTAAGTTAATTATTGAACAGGTTATAGTTGCTTGATATTTCAGCGCTGGGTGGGGGTGGGGGGGGGTTGGAGTCGTGGGTAGGGCGGGGAGCAGCGATTATCTTTCTCCTCGGGTGCAGTATAGCTTAGCATCGGCCCTGGGTTCACAGCATCTTAAGTCCAGAATGTGAAAAGCAGAGCTCTTTTCACCTCCATTTTCTCACCTGATAAATCTGGTTCCCGTTTGCTATTGAGTGGCCAAGAGGTGGGGATGAGCTCACCTTGTCTGTGCGAACTTCTAACTCCATTCCGGAGGACAACATAGGCACCATAATACAGCATACGGTATATGAAACATACCTTTATCAGAACGAATGTAATGACAATTTAGGTGCAGGGTGTACAGGCTCATACCCAGCAAAATCAGTGCACTGCATGCGCTGAGAAAGGAAAGCTTGTGATGTCAAGACGCCCTAACCTTGGCCAGGAAGAACAATGACCATTAACTACACAGCTTCGTAGCAGAAAGATAAAAATACAGGGAAGGATTTTAAAAATCAACTGATAAACGTTTATTATAAGTATATGTGCTGAGAATTTTAAGAGTTAGTTTCTTCAAAAGAAAAAAAAACAAGCATCAAGTGAGGAAACGCTTGTCTCATCAATCTTAAACGTCTCGAGAAAACGGCAAAGCTGCGGTAACGGAGGGCTTTCTAAAGTGATGTGTACAGCCTCAGCTCTCTTTCTTTTTGTGAAGGATGTCGGCTGCTGTTGATTTCTTCAACTCCAGCTCGATCAGCTGACCAACAAACAATGCGTCTTGGTTTTACCAAACTCAGCATCGATGTCTGACAAAGACAGCTGCCGAACAAGCGCACGCCCATTGGGTTAGTGCTTACTCTTTTTACTACAGGACCACATTTTCTCGCTGTAGGAGAGAAAAGACACACAAAAAAAATGAAAGGCTATCAGAGCTGACAAGATGTTTAGATTTTTGTAGGGATTGCTGTAATTTCTCAGATTTCAAAAAGGATTTTCAGTGGATCTTTCGCCAGAGTGACAGCTTCGATCATTTTTCACCCTGGCTTTATAATTTCTTTCTCCATCCAACGTTTCAGAAGTAAGAATGTTAGCACTCATAGAAACTTGATAAACAGGATATTTGCGACTCTGATTTTATCGTGAGCTGATTATATTAGCCATTGAAGTAATGCATATGCAAGTGCTCCTTGCCTGCTTTTTTTTCTCATTCGTTTTGAACTCACTGCGTCCCTGCACTTTCGTTTTGCCTGTTATAAAATCATGCACGCAAGATCATTCCTTTGTCTATCTTTAAAATTAGACCTTAAATTTCAGAACGAAAATACAGTATAAGTGGCAGATAGTGGTGGCTGTAGTTGTTGTAAAAACTTTTTTAATATAAGTATTTGAAGCGCGTTTCATAGAATTTCGGCAGATGCGTCTTCTTTTCAGGCCCCACTGTTTGGAATTTTCTGCCCCTTTCTCTTCAAGCTGTGTCTACATTCAAAGCCTTTTAATCTGCCATCAGAATCCATCTCTTTAAATATTATCTTGCATAATCGAGAGTACAGTTTCTCGGTTCTTCACCCCTGCACTCCCTCCCCCACCCCCGGTGTCATCTGTTTGCAGACGTTTACGTTTTTTGTTTGGTTGACAGTCGGCGCGCCGCTGATTGAGTTCACGCCCACACAGGTAAATGCGCTTTACAAATCCAATTATTATTGATGAGGCAAGCTCAATAAAATGTATCTGGAAAAGAAACCCATTCCATACACGCTTTTTTTAAATCCAAAGTATGCGGTCATTCCACGAACTTGCATCATTCTGATAACCGCGGCACCTCGACTGTGTCAATATGTTGACACAGCTGTGTCTTAACAGCTCGTGCTGCGTCCTGTATGACATTAGCACAGGTGTTGCGTCATCAAAGATTATCGCAACAAAACGCACAAGCTGTAAAACCAGAGATCTGTAGAGATAAAACGCATGTCGTTTCAAAACACACGACGTATAATGCTTGAATTCCACAAATATCCGTACTATTCCAACCAATTCCAAATCGGCGGTCGGAAGGCAGAAAGCAGGGTTAGGATATTAACCTTAGTCTTAGCGGTTCGTCACCACAACTGACCTAGGCCAGTGATCACTACGTCTTGTAGGTGTGTTTAATTTATAAAAAGAATCAACCACAGACTTACTCGTAGAAGTCTGTGAAATCAACCCTCAAATTTCCAGCCACAGTCAACATGGCTGCAGGTGTAGTTGAAGGGAAGCTACTCCCCTGCCCTGCCTACCTAAAGGGGAGTAATTCCTATCGAATCTAAAGGTAGGTCCGTGCATTTGTACCCAGCTCCTGCTTGGTTTATTCGTGGCTGTTTTGTGTTAGTCATTCATTTTCATTTAGAAAAGAAAACAAACTTTGACAATTAATAATGTCAATGTCATTAAAGCAAGTATGGGCTGGAGTGGGGGTGGGGGTGGAAAGTGTTAAAACAGATTGCAAGCGAAGTATGATGTAATATACTGTGACTGTACAATGAAATAAAAATTGTAGCATTAACAGAGAAGGTTATTGATTTCGGACAGAAGTGTAAGGTACAGTAAAACAAGCAAGTTTTGTTGTTGGCGGGTGGCGGTAAAGTTCCTACTAATTACCGAAGAACACCCTATATATATATATGTGTGTGTGTTTATAAGAAGGAGATAAAGGTGAAAAATATTGTATCAGCAGTTTGAGCAGTATCACAGCATAGTGAAGAAAGAGACTGGCAACAAGGCTTAAGGTCTTAAGACTTTTTATTATCTTCTTTAAAAAAAATAGAGCACAACGAAGTCAAGATAAAGTCAACAAAAAATAGTATGCAACACCCAAAACTAACATAATGGCATGCAAAAAATAGTAAGTGGACTTTTATTCTGATATCAGCAGATTATTTTTGTACGGTAACATGCACATTGTGACCTAGTTTCTATAGCTGGACAACTGAGATATTATAATTTTTTTTTAAAAAGGTCTTGATCAATATTTGGCACATTTTAGACTAGGGGCGATTAGGTGAAGCAGACAGGACGGCACTACATGATTTTCATGAAGTTCCAAAATTTGTGTAAAAATGAAGTCTATATATGTATAGACTGTTAACTGTTTTTGCTTTTAACAATTTTGCAGTGTGATACCAATGACATGAGGAGTGACATATTTAAATTTTTTTGGTAAATGTAAACATGACGTCATCCAACAACACACCTGCCATAAATGGAGAAAAGAGAGACAGTGAAGAGAAGGAGACAGCACAGCCACAAAACTGCTTTCAAAAATGTTTAGATATATTTAGCTTCGTCCCAAAAAATGCCACACGTCCCAACTGGGGTGTTCTATGGCTTGTGTTTATATCTCTGGTGAGCTGTCAATTCTTTTTTTAAATAATAGAATGCTTGAATGTGAAAATGTCATAATGTACTTAGAGGAAGATGGACCAGATTTAAATGTTAATAAAAGATTGTAGGCAGTGTTTCATGAAAAATCATGTGTGTCACAGGTTCTCTACTTAAGAAAATCAGATATCAAAATATGTATATTGTCTCTTATGCCAATAGTAATATGTCAAAGTTAATGGTTAACCTTGATGTGCGGTGTCTATTGAAGTGGGATTACAGGTATCAATACTTGTTTGTACTTCCAATCTCATTATGACTCTCCAGTTTCTCACCTGATGTTAATTTTAAGGTAGATTATATTATTGTATCAACTGTATTTTTTACATAATATTAACCAGCTGGTTTGTTCCTTTTTTTTCTCCACAGTTTTCAAGTTCATTCACATTGACATTTTTATTTCCATTTCTACCAGAAATGGTGAAGGTATATATGACTTTTATTATCTTTATGATTGTGTGGGTGTGGGTGTGGATGCTTACTCGTACATGTGCATGCATGTATATATATATATATATCTGCACGTATCTACATGTGAGTATATTAAAGAGTTCTTATCAAAGAGGAAGAGGATAGCTCAACAGTGCCTGTGTCCCAGCCTATGGACATTAGCAGGCTCAATATACTTGCATGAGGCAGCATACTTTCCCGAGCTGACCAGCTGTGGAATGGGCACCTAATGCAAGGTCACAGGATTATGCTTACTTCTTAAAGATAAATGACTTATGTGATGCAGCATTTGCTGCTACCTGAATTAGTCACACAAACAGTCACATCTTGAAGCTTAAGTGCTCAGCATTATATTTCATACAAATACTTTGCAAACTACAGAGCTATATGCTTGTCTATTGGAAGGTCAATGGGCTAAACAGAAAGTTATGTCCTAAATATTTTACTTGCAGCCCCAGAAAGTTTATAAGGCAAACTTGCCCAACCACGCCACACCAGAACTGTACAAGTACACTTTTAGTTTCACTAGAGAGAAATGTTCCTTGCTTGTGTGGATTAAATCCCATGGCACAAGCTTCTTTTGTGAGGAGAAGTGGATGGCCGAGTGGTTAGACCGCTGGGCCCCAAACTAAGAGTGCTGGTTCAATTCCTGATAAGCGCAGCAAACTTCCCCCAGTCGACCCAGCTGGCAGGAATGGGTACCTGACTCCATAGAGGGTTGGGGAATGTAAGGCAGCGAGGAAGAGGAGATGGGCACCGCCCTCATGTAAACCTGGCCCTGAGAAAAGTGAGGTCTCTAACACCTCACCCCCCCCCCCCAACAAACTGAAAAGATTACAAGGATGACCTTTACCTTCTGTTTTAGAGGAACCTTCATAATGCAGACTGTTGTGAGGCAGTCATAGAATTTGTAAGAGACAAGAAACTGCACTTTTGCCTAGATACTAGCAAAATATTATTTATTTGCATTGATGAAGGAGCTAACAAGAACAATTTAACTTTATGCTTTAAAAGTAAAATGAGAGCTGTTATTGTCTAAGTCAATGAAAGGGACAAGGCACCAATAAAATTATAGTGTAATACTGCAATTGTATGATTTTCTGTACAGTTATGTGCAAATTAATGATATATAGAAGTCAAGAAGGTGAAGAAATACTCATTCTGTTGCAGAGTTTTGGTTATAGTGAAGAAGAGAAAGGCACATATGTTGGTCTGATAGCTTCTTCTGTTTTCGCTGGTCGAGCAGCAGGAAGGTGAGAAGAAATAATGATTTATATTACTTTAATGTAGCAGCTTGCTATTTCATGTTTTCTGATGGATGCAACTTAAAAATTATTGCTTTTAAAAACATAAATGCTTTTTGTATTGCTATTTGATCTAAATTTTTTGAAGTACATAAACAGCATGATTGTATGATTCTTATTAAATATAAGTTTTAATTTGTCAAGTAAATAAGAAAAAGTAGATTTGCATACCTTTTTTTCATTATTTTCAGCTTCTTCTGGGGATGGTTGTCAGATCTGAAAGGACGAAGACTGGTCTTACTGATAACAATTGTTGGAAATGGACTTTTCTCATTTTTATTTGGGTTCGTACATTCACTGCCACTGGCTATGGCATTGCGATTCCTTGCAGGATTGGCAAATGGTAATATTGTGTGTTAAAAATTGGACAAGCTGGCACACAGCATCTGTATCAATAGTCATGCTGAACTCCGAATAGTAATTTAATTAGAGTACAGTAACCATTTTAAAAGAATTTAACACATCTCTTGCAATTGTGTGCATTGTAATAGATCTTAATCAACCATAATAATGTTATTGACTCTGTAATTCATATTATGCTTTTTTTTTGTTTGAGAGAGCATTCAATAATTGTGATATGAATTATAATTTTTGTGTATTTTTGTATTGTATTAGTATTTCCCTTGGTTTTATCTCCAGATATATGGTTTTTCACAGAATGTTTTTTTTTATGTCATCAGTACTGTTGTTTATCCTTCCATAGTTAATATGTTGTTTGTTCTTGTGTCTCTCGTATGTTGCCCATGTCTCATTCTTGTTCTTGGGCAGTCCGTTAGCACCTGTCACCAATGCAGTGAGGGTTGGCTGTCCTGGGTTCAGCTCTCGTCTCGGGCACGCTGTTCTTTCTCTGTATGTGGTATCTGTTTACAGGGCCGGCTGCCTTGCCGTGATATAGCCTTAGTTGCTGGCTCGGCATAAAACACCAATCCCCCTTTGTTCTTGTTCTTAAGCGCTAAGAGCATGCTCCTTAGGAGTATATGTACTATACAATTTTTCATTTATTATTATTATATGGCTCTTATGAAGATGCATAATTTTATTTGTATTAAGTAAAATTTTTTTTTACCCAGGGGTAACTACCTTAGAAACATTTACAAAATTATAAAAGTCTTTGATTTTGTGACAGGAACGGTAGGTGTAACCAAAGCAATCTTGTATGATGTATCTGACAACACAAACCAGGCCTTCAGCATGTCTGTTATTTCTATTTCCTGGGGGTCTGGGCTCATCCTTGGACCTGCAGTTGGAGGTAGGTGTGTCTGTCATGTGGACCTCTTAAAGGTGACTTTGGGGAAACACCTTTCTTTTTGAAATTAGGCGTACAGAGTTTAGGACCTAGAATAACGCACTTCATTGTAGTACTGAAACAAGTTTGGGAACTATATAATAAAATCTTATCCCCACCCAAAAATAAATATATAAATAAAACCCGATAAATAATTTGGTTGGATGAAAAATTGTCTTTAATCTTTTTTGTTAGATGACTTAATAATGTGTACTGTATGTTCCTAGGTATATGGTAGTGGTCAGTGTGTTTGCATCGTAGCTGAAAGTCTGTATTTGCAGGCCAAATATTATTAAGCTAAATCTAGTTGTGGAGTTATTTGGTCTTCAATTAAATGCTTGCCTGCAGCAGAAGGAAAGAAAGACTTGCATGTCAAAAACTAAATAATATGAGAGGAGACAACGGTGTGGTATTTGCATTATAGCAGGAGGTACAATGTAAAACAAAAAGAAATTTTATGAGATGATTGGTTACATTTTGTTATTATCTGTTCTTTTATTTATCTAGAGGGAAAATTTAGTTATAAAAAAATATGAGATCAGTAGAATTGAAACTTTTTAAATGATTGTACAAACGGTGCCATGTGGATCCACCTTAGAGATGTTCAACTAAGTCTGATTATTATTACAAGTATTTTTGCATTTTAACAGGGTATCTTGCCTTGCCAGCAGACAAGTACCCGAGTGTGTTTTCACGTGAAGGATTTTTTGCAAGTTTTCCATTTATTCTACCTAGTTTCTGCTGCCTTGTGGTGTGCTTGGTAGCTTTTATTGTTGTCTTCTTTAAGTTCAAGGATCCTACAGTGATCAAGTGAGTTTATATAATTAATCATTTAAAATGCCTGATTTCTTTTAATTCATATTTTTATTTTTAAAAAGTACTGGAATGAGGTCATCCAACAATTTTAATCAGGAGATTTCATGTTCGTGTTTTAAAAAATGAAGATAAACAGTCCTGTGGTAATAGGGACAGTAAACTTGTGATTTACCTGTGTAGGGAATGACATTTGGGAGCAAGCACTCTCCTGTGCCTTTTAGCTTCTCTGATAGGTAGCCATATGCTAGTTGGACAGGGAAACCTGCTCAGAAGTCATCTGCTCTACACTAGCTTCAGTGCCTCCCCATTAATGGAGGGGTTATAAATGGTATTATAGGTAGTGCTGACTAATTCGATACATTATCTCTGAAATTGTTGTTCATTTAAATTTTTTTGCAAAGTGAACCTGTGTTTGCTTAACTGACAGAAATGAAACAGAGGTGGAGGTAGAAGTGTTGGCAGCAGAGCATACAGACTGTGAGAAGCATGAAGCACTGAATGTAAGCCGACCCTTATTGAGTCACAAGATATCGTTGTCAACAAGTTCTTTGCAGTCACCATCACTCAAAACTGCAATGTCTGTGGAAACTCTGCACTGTGAGTCAGATGCTGCCTATTTTAATGCTAAACAGGAGAGTGAGAAACTGAACCCAGAAAGGTTTGTAGTCATTCAAACTATTTCAGACTGTGAGGGGACTCCTGATAATCAAGTATTGGCTAGCATGGATGGTTCCTTGTTAAAAAACCAGGCTGCAGAGATTGCCCCTGAATCAGCAGCATCGTGTGAAAAAAAAGAGGATTTGATTATTGTAGAGATGCTTGAAAGCTGTTCATCATTATCTGAGAAGACTGGAAAGAAATGCACCTGTTCACCATCCTCATGTTGGAAAGCAATTCGCCACAGTAGCTTAATACAGCTTTTAAGGTGAGCTGCTGCTGCTTTTTTCTTGGCATTCTTTTGGTTGACTACTTTATGATCTTAAAACTGCTCAGGTGGTGCCTCTTGAAGTATTACATCAAGAGACACAAATATTCTCTGTAAAGAAATAAAAATCCAGTTCATTACAAAAAAGTAAAATATACAGTTATAATTTGCCTATATTTATTATTAATTTATTGGAGGTTTTTTTTTTTTGGATAGAGGGATGAGTTAGTGAAGAATGTGTGTGTGTGTTTGCGAATGAGAATGAAAGACATACAGTCAGACTGACATGTTGGTACACAATGTAGTGATGGTGGCATAATATCTGTTCACAAAGTTGTAATAAGTTCCTGAAAATATTCCCAGTTCACTCATTTGAACTGATAGTTTTGCGTCCAGAGATAAGAATGAGGTCTCATTCTTACCATGTGAACAGCATGCCATGGAGTTTATCCTTGTCTTTCACTGACAAGTTTGATCATTGTGTATTTCAGAAATAATTCAATATACATTATTTAGTTTAAGTTTATAAACTGAACATAAATGTTATACCCCTATTTTCTGAACAGCTTAAGGGATGTTCGAGACAGTGTAGCCCTATACGCTGTCTTCTCATTTGCTGTCATTGGTTATGATGATGTCTTCACAATTTTTGCATCAACTTCAACTGATTATGGTAATAACATTTTCCTGATATTTACCAGATTAAAGCACTTACTTATATTTTACATTATAATATTATTAATGAATTACTGATGAGTGTACATGAAAGGGGCATAAGACTTATTCAGAAATGTCCCAGCATCTGGGCAAAACTCACACTTACTACAGTCTATTATCTCAAAACAAATGTGCAGTTTCTGGATAGTATTAACACCTCATATTTCTTTTTGAAAAACAGACTTTCTCTTTGACTGTTGCTTATCCAGAGCAGACCTCTAAAGTATTTAAAATATAGGTAAGAGTACAGATACTGCCAAGAGTTTCTATGATATGATAATTATGACCTAATTTAATGCCTTACAGGTCTTTGCTAGAAAAGGACGTTTAGACTCACCTAGCTACTTTGCCAACCTCACCACTTGCCACATCTTTTGGCATATACCTTTGTTCCTAAAGTTATCCCTAGTCAAGGATTGCATATCCTCTTTATGTCATCCCCTTACCTCTCACCCAACATTGTGCTGGGAGAGATGGTACTTATAGTAATTCTAGCTTAATCGCTGCTTATGCTGTCTTTTTCCCAGTTATTTTTCACCTAATTCATCACTTTTTTGTGGGCTTGCAGATGGCCTTGGCTTCAGCACTGATGAGATCGGAACAGCACTGGGTTCTGTTTCTATACCTCTGTTGTTTATCCAACTCAAAATCTATCCACAGTTAGTGGCAAAGTTTGGAATAAGAAAAGTGAGTCAAGCATTAGCTGTTTTCTTTTACATGCATGCAAGGTCAGTTTATTGCATAACACTAGCATATGAAGATTCTGAAATGGATAGTTGCATTATTTTATTACCTCCTTGCAGACTTTCAGAGCTGAGAGAGAGAAAGTGTACATGTGCAGACCTATTTGAGCTTGTTCAAATTGGAGCCGAGTGGTTGGGGTGGTTTGCTGTTATGATGTGACAGCAACTTTCTCCAACACACTCGAACAGAGGCAGGGACTAGCCAGCAAGTGTAGAACCCTTTAAGCTTGAAAAGCTTGAAAAATGGCCATGGTTGTGTCGCATTGTCAGAGATGCTAAAGTCAGTACTGTCTCTTCTCAGTTTCTCTGTCGCATGTCTGTTCTCTCACTTTCTTTATCTCTCTCTCCACTTCACACCCACACTATCTATACCATGCCAGTCGAACGTTCCAGAAACCATCTTCCCTCTTTCTCACATTCTCATTACGCTGTGGCAGTGACCTTTCTGGCCTTGTTAGGTGTGGACCCATCCAGCCTTTCGGTGTCCCTTGAAAATGACTCCCATCATACCACAATGCAAATCTGTCATCTGCCAGATGGTCTCTGATAAAAGATGTGTGACACGCCAGTCCTCTCCCCCAAATGAAATAAATAACTTAAAACAGTACCACCTGGCCTCTACAAAATGATAGGAGCACATACATTTTCATATAACATACTTTTATCAAGCTAGATTTATGTGAAATGAGAATTGGGTGGGGGTGTAGAGGAAGTGAGGGTGAACCAAAAAGAGGTGAGAAAGACATATGACTACAGTCATGTCAAGATTGTAAATAACATTATTTCAGAATATTTTTTACAAAAGTTGTTTTCAGGACAGAAATATGTCCAATAATTTTCATGTTGGTTGATTAAAATTTAAATTGTTTTACAAACTTTTCTCAAATTTAAGCCTGTTCTTGTGTTTCAGTCTTATCTGATCTGCATGTTTTTCATCTTCATCCCAGTCCAGATTATACCTATGCTGCATCTTTTAGCTAACAGGTGATCACTTCTCACTGACATCACTTCTATGAATACTTAATTAATGAGACGAAAAAATCTGACAAGGTTTCCCCGGTTTTGGCACTGACAATGATTAATTCATAAGACTCAAAAAATCCCCAACAAAACAAAATAAAAAAATCACTCAAGATATGTGAAAGGGGCTGAGAACTGTTTAATAATAATATTAGTGGTGATTATGGATAGTGAAGCTATAACTGTTATTAAAGAAGTTTTGATACATTTAACAAGTTTTTTCAGAACAAAATATGGGAGTGCTCAAAATTTAAAAACAAAAGTAATTATGATTCTTGTCGACCTTCTATCATTTATATTTTTCATGTTCATGTTTTCATTATTAGTGCTCAGAGCATAACCCTAGTGTTGTGGTTGAGGGAAAACAAGTGTACATTTATTACTACAATTATCAAAATATAATTATGCTTTTGTATCTGATGTTTTTCCTGCTTTTTTTAACAGTAAAGTTTGGCTATGGGTTGGACTGGTAGCACTCACACTGCCTATGCGAGTAGCCATGAATTCATGCTTTGCTGGTTCCTCTCTCCTCATCAACAACTCAGTCACAACAGATATGGCTGGCAAAGCCAATGGCCTTGGTATGACTGCCACTGCCATTGCCAGGTGTGTAATCAGCTTATTGTTTGCTTGGAGTATTTGCAATGACCAAAGGTGTTAGAAATGATAATAATTCTTATAATACACCATGTTCTAGCTAGAAGTTTTAACTATGCACAACAAACGCACACACACATGCATGCACATACAAGAGAGTCGATCTGTTATTTAGTTAGTGTTTTAAATCTGTTAGAGGGATGTCCCTTTGCCTAACTGGCTGGAGGGGACTGCACTGTATCGTGTTTTTGTCTTTCTGACGTCTACTTCGTGTTGGACTTGTTGATGTGTGCTTTTCACGTGCCTGCCATCAAGCATTTGGAATGTGGTGCCTCTCCAGTCTCTTTGATCCCATTTTAACATGGAGACTTTGTGATTGACACAGTTCATTTGACTGTGGCTTCAGTTCCGTTTGACCTCCGTTGATCTGCGGACTTTTGCGTGTGTATGGGTTATTCGTCCTTCCACTGCGACTGTTGGGTGTGGTGCTTGGGGCTGCGTCTACTATGGATGTGTCTTCTTGCTGGTTTGCTCTGCGGACTTCAAAATGTGGGTTATGCTGTATGTACATGCTACACTTTGGCATGAACTACAGTCTTCACAACCGACGTCATTCTGTTTATGTTGTCAGCTTGTTTTTGAGTTCACACCACTTACTGTGAAGGGCTTTGAGTTTGCCCGACAGGCAGGGATAAGATGCTGTTTTTTTCTGTCTTGTTTATGTCTTTTGATCTGACTCTCCGCTTGTTTGTGGACTGTGTCTGTTTGTGTGTTATGTTCATTTTGTGTCCATCTTACTTTATGTATTAGCCTTTCTCTTGTAAAGTGCTTTGAGGGTTCTGCTAACTAGGAAAATGTGCTATATAAATGCACTTTATTATTATATTAATATTAGTATTAAATTAGTAGCAAAGAAGCATGAAGCAAGCGCAGGGCTCATGGGTAACTAATTTTGGATCGTGTCTCTAATGCAGTTGTGGTTCACATGTATTTTCAGATAAAATGTTAATGATGAGAACTCTAAAGGACAGAATTTTGCATGCATTTCAGAACCTTGGCACCAACCATAGGAGGAGCCATGTTTTCTTGGTCACTGACAGTGTCTAACAAAGTTGGGCCTCCGCTGGATGTGAACATCACCTTTGTCTTCTTTGGCTTCATCTTATTTATTACCACATTACAGTGCCTGTTTCTGTCAAGTCGTCTTGACCACCAAAAGAAGTGATGCATTTTACTAATAAAGTATAATCTTAACAATTACTTTAAAAATAAGACATACTTTTGCATGTACAATACATATAGCAAGATATATATGTAGATGCATATACAGAGAGGGAGGAAGGAGTCACAAAAACATCTATACACTTTGATTACTTATTTCTTGAATACAAGCACAGATTAAACTGTAGCTGTTGCAGTGTTGAAATTCACAGATGCTGACAAAGTATACCACCAGCAGTCACACATTTTCTAGAACTATTAAACTTCTGCTACTATCCTCAGAACATCTCTTATTTTACCTTACATTCTCTGTTCACTTTATCATTTCTACAATCCATCGACATTGTTCCAGGGTGAATCCCATAAATGGCATGGTTATTTCTGTTAAAAGCAAATTTCAATGCTTATGGCATTATAGGTGTATGACCTGTCTTTATCCACATGAAAGAGTACATTTTAACATGAGAGACAAGGGTTTAAAGTGCTTGGAGACGGGGAAAGGTGCTTTGAATACCTAAAGTCTGAAGTGTGGTTAGAAATTTGCAAAGTGTTCAAAATTTAAGAAGTCATAATCTTAGTTATTTTTAAAACATATAACACAAAATTCCTATGAACCTGATGTCTGAATGTATAATAATACAAAAGTGATTAGGGTTACATAGTTCATGTCTTTTGTTATTGCTGCTGTTTTGTGTTCAACAGAAAGATAATGGTTACAAACGTTTTTCCTTTCTCTCATGACATTATACAGTTTTTTAGCAAGGGGTAATTTATTTATATCCTGACATTTGTATACCTTATGAATTTTGTTACCAGAAAGAGCATGACAATTGTCTGTTGTGAACCAGAATTAGTAATGATGACCAGTGATACCAAACCTGACTACCAATTACTGACTAATGATTATGGCTTTTGCCTTTAGAACTGTTTACCTAGATCATAATAAAACATTTTATGCCATATTTATCATAATCCATTAAAGCTCTTGTTTGGTGAAACAATGTGATAAACCGATGAAGTCAAAAATTTATATTGTATATATCAGGATTTATTCAGTCTTTTGTTTATTCAAACAATGTGATAAAATGATGGAATATTTGTATTGATGTGACAAAGAGCTAGGAGATGGCAGTTATTGCATTCCATCATTGTAGACTTGCAGTTTCATGAATTTAAATGTGAAAGAATCAAAGACTTTGTTTTATTTTAATGTCTAACCATCTACAGTATCAGGTTTCACATTAGAAGTTTAAGTTGATTGGTGAGGGTAGAGAATTCCATCACCTCTTCATGACAACAATCATGACAACTTCTTCACTCACTTTTATAGAAGTATTAATTTATTTTGGTTTAATTGTCCTGATGTTTAAAAATGTGCTGACAGCCAAAAGCTAAAATGTTATTTTAGCCAGAAAATTCACACTTAAGTGTTATGGAGTGATTGGACACTCTTTCCACTGAGATGATACACAGTTTGATAAAGCATGCACACTGTTATATCATGTGCATGTGTAAACATGCATGCACTTGTATGTGTGTGCGTGTGTGTGTGATTTACCAAAGAAACGTGCCTCATTTCTACTAATAACAAAAACACAAAGCTATTTTCCTTGTTACTTAGTGGGATCTCTAGAAAATCCACTTTGCAGAATAAACTAATCTTTTTGCAGCTTTCATTTACAAAATTGCTGTGGATGAAAAAGTAACTTTTTCTTTCTTTATAACATTAACATCTATGAATTATTTGACTCAGGAAGCTTTACCGTTATCAGTGTAGTGTGGGTAATATACATGTTTGTATAAGTTGTGTTCAAATTCACACAGCAGTAAAATATCCATCCATGCATCTTATGGTAATCTTAGTGATGGTCATAAATAGGTTTAATGGCAATTGACAAGTGACAGCCATGGCCAGTTGGTGAATGCAGCAGAATCTTTTATTAGTCCTATTTTATTTTTAACAAGTGTTTGTCTCATTCCTTTCAGTATTGTACATCTGATCTGTCATATCTAACAAAAACAGGTCACATAAAATTTTCATGTTTTATATGGGCATGTGTTCAGGCAGATTCCAAGATTTTATTAAGTGTTATTTTAATTATTGACATAATTTTGATGTGTTCATGCAAGATAGTTTGTGTCTTATGCAAATATTTCTTTGCATTGATTTTGAAAAAGAACCAGACTGCTCAACCAGGAAACATGTTCAAAAGAAGTTTGATTTATGATAATGTCAAGTCCAACAAATCAAAAAATGTCCGCTGTAAAAGATCATGTATTAAAAAAAATAAGATTGTTTTAAGTTTTATCTTATTTGTAATAATTGTATTCTAGTGGCTGTTTTTGCTTTGTTTCTTGTATCATTTGTTTGCATGACAAATATCACAGTTTGTTTGCTTACTTTTGCTGTGTATTGACGGATCCATTTATCCAGTATCAGATTTTTGTAATCACATAACAAGAGTCAGCTTTTGAGTCTGTTTGGAAGTTTGAAAATCTGAATTCCCACGTGTAAGCTGCCATGGTAACTCTTAAAATATTCCTTGAAAAGTTTTTAGCAAGTCTGTAGTTGTTTTTTTGTGCATTTCTAAATGTTAAATGTACAGAGCAGATGATAACAGTAACATTAAACTAAGGCATTTGAGTTTTAGCACTGAGAAACTTCTGCAGACCAAGTAACTTTTGTTTTAATACAAAAACACACTTGTCTAAAGACACCTTTGGAATATACAGTGATAATACTTTAAACGATTTTTTGTGAATGGCATCAGGAATTACAATTGGCTTCTTCTCAGGAAATTAAATAATCTTGATTGACCCTGCCTTAGTTATCCTTTTGCTGGGTTATACAAGTTAAACAACTTATGCCTTAGCATTCATTTTTCTGCTTTCTCTTGTTTTATATCTGATGACCTGTTGTTTTTCTTTTTTTTTTCCCCTGTACAAGGTTATTTGTTGAAGGGGGATTTTTTTGTTTGTTTTGTTTTTGGGTGTGGATCTGACTTCATAGACTCTCTATTTCCTGAAACAACATATGTCAATGCCAGTTAAAGAGTTTTCCTTTCTTTCTAATCAGTTATTGTGTCACAGCAAACAATAAATGGTGTTTATAAATGCTTTCCAATCTTCCAACACTATAACTGATCAGAAGTTATACATCTTAATTGCTTATTTATATCTGGCAGCTTTGATAGTGAATTTTTTTTTTGTTGCTAACTAGAATATAGTATCCTATTGCAATATGAGTACTTGTTCTTCCTAAGCATTTTATTAATTATTTAAAAAGAAAGATAATGTTTTACAATTAAATAGTATGATTTAAAGTAAACAAAAACTCTAATACAAGTTAAAAGAACTTCTAGCTACAAATACACAGATTTGCTAGCAAAACGATTAAAATAGCACCCTCATCCTCTCACTCTGGTCATAAAAAATCAGAAGTGTATGATCAGCTTAGTAACTGCTCCATCCAGTTCCTTAAATCCTATCTCACAAGAGAACTCAGGGAGTCACAGTTAAAAATGTCGGGTCCCACGGAAGTGAAATTTGGTGTTCTACAAGGATCAGTCTTAGGTCCTCTTCTGTTCTCTTCATCAATGATCTTCCCATTCATAACTCCCAATCATGCGAAATGTTTACCGACGATACATGCGTGCCGCAAACAAACCCTGGCGGCTCTTAATACATAAGAGTGCTGATGAGCTTCAGTCTTGGACTGAATTAAACCACATGGCACTCACCTCTCTCAAAACAGAAGTTATACTTCTAACAACAAGGCAGAAAAGAATGAAAAAAAAACAAGCCGTCTCATTTCCTAACATCCATCTAATTACCCAGTCAATAACAGAAGTTCAAAGCTGTACGCTATTATAGGGAGGCCCGGAGGCGCAAGGGTTAGCGCCTGTCACCAATACAGTGAAGGTTGGCTGTCTTTGGGTTCAGGTCTCGTCTCGGACATGCTGTTCTTTCTCTGCATGTAGCATCTGTTTACAGGCTGCCTTCCGTGAGATAGCCTTAGTTGCTGGCTCGGCGTAAAACACCAATCCCCCCCACTGTAACGTTTCGCGGATCAAACTCATTTATTATCATTTTATTATTATTATTATTATTATTTATTTTATTAATTGTTCAAAAGGATAGGTGGAACGGCGGCGCGTTCTTGAATAGTCTCGTGAGGGTGTGACGCAGACCTGCGTATGACATCACACCATGACGCAACTAAGAATGGAAGACTTCTTAGTTACGAAGGATTAATTTCTTTCTTTCTTCTGGGTAATGTGCTAACCCCTGCTAGGTGGGGAACAATACACATGGACGATCGAGAGAGCATGCCGTCTTAGTGAAAAAAAAAACAAACTTTCATACATCCACCCCCTCTAATAGGGGAAGGGGGATACAGTGGGTTTGGGACCCTAGCACTTGATTGTGAGTAGTCAGTGGACTAGGGTCTTGCTGGGTGGGTGTTTGCAAGGTTTTGTTGATAGGGGGCCCATACTGGTGATGAGTACTCCATTACTGGCCGGACAAGTCCTTTGTAGCAGTGCAGTTTGGAGTAAGTCGTCCTGGTGTGGTGTAGGTGTACCCGACACGGTCTAAATCAGGTGAGAATACACGCCGATTATACTCTGCTAAGTTTATTAATGTATTTGATCGGCGTGGATCCCACGTAGCCATAGCTAGTGTCGCTAGGCGATCACCTGGTAATTTAACGGACGCTGATCTCTCTCTCTCTCTCTACCGAAGGGTAGAAACTGTAAACACTGCCAGGCTGAGTGCCAGATACAGCTGACATCCTTCCTGCAATAACTGTATGGCACAGAGACGGAATCTGTTAACTACAACTTCTCTGTGCACACTTACACGTACTCGTCTTGGATACAGTTGGCCGGTCAGCAACCCAGGTGTAATAATAATAATAATAGTGAAGATTTGTATAGCGCATATTCACACTCATAGAGAGCATGCTCTTAGCGCTTAAAACGAGGAAGAGACGTGGACTAAGTAGACACAGAACAAAGGGGACGAAAGAAAACGACAGTACTGACGAAACAGAAAACATTAAAAGGCATCAAGTAACAGGAACAGAAAAATATAGTGATTCTGCGAGAAAGATGGGTAAAGCAGCAAGAGGGAAGGGGGCGGGGTTAAGAAGGACGAGCATTGTGTGGACTGTGTTAGGAGAAATGCTCAAGGAAGAGGTGCGTTTTCAGTGCAGATTTGAAAGATTCAGTTGTAGGAAGGTGGCGGATATGGAAAGGAAGAGAGTTCCATTCTTTTGCAGCACAGTAGCCAAAAGTCCTGTGACCATATGTTGTTGTTCTGGTGACAGGAACAGTTAGGATACGGTCGTCAGACGAAGAGCGTAGTTGTCTGGACGGAGAGTAAGGGATGAGAAGTTCAGTGAAATAGTCAGGACAGGAGCCAGCAAAGAAATTAAAACACAGCACAGACAGTTTGTACTGAATGCGAGAACGGATGGGTAGCCAGTGTAGAAAACGAAGGAGAGGAGTGACATGGTCCCGTTTCCTTGCTCTAAGCACCAGACGCGCAGCAGAGTTCTGTACTCTCTGGAGTCTCTCAATGAGGTAGTCAGGGCAGCCTGCCAGCAAGGAGTTGCAGTAGTCAAGTCGAGAAAGAACAAACGCACAGACAAGAGTGTTGGTAGCGCGTGTAGAGAGAAAGTGACGGATAGCACTGATCTTACGGAGCTCATAATAGGCAGACCGACAGACAGATGCTACATGTCTATCGAGTGTCATGTCATCAGTGACAATAAATCCCAGATTCCTAACAGATGACGTGAAGGTGATGTTGCTGTCGCCCACCTTGATGTGATTGGGCAGACTGACGAGTGAAGGTTGATGTCTTCTTCTATGGCACAAGAGGGCTTCCGTTTTATCATCATTTAGTTTAAGCTTGTTTTTTAGCATCCAGCCCTTGACATCACTGATACAAGCTTCTATAGAGCTAATAGCAGAGTAAGACTCAGCCGGCGGAGTGGAACAGTAAAGCTGCGTGTCATCAGCATAGGATTGATGAGAAACCTGGTGAGACCGGATGCATGATGAAAGGGGCTTAGTATACAGGATGAACAGAACTGGGCCAAGTACTGAGCCTTGGGGAACACCACAGAAAAGTGAAGCAGGGCGAGATGTCTGAACATCAACTGACACAGTCTGGGTCCTATCAGTGAGATAGGAGTTGAACCATGAGAGGGCAGGTCCAGAAATCCCGTAGAGGGTGTGAAGTCTGTGAAGAAGCAGAGAGTGGTCTACAGTGTCAAATGCAGCAGACAGGTCCAGTAGGGTTAATGGAGAGACATCACCACTGTCAAGAGCAGATAATATGTCTGTTGTCACTTTAATAAGAGTGGTCTCGGTGCTGTGGAAAGGTCTATACGCCGACTGAGCTTGTGGGATAAGATGGTGCTCTTGTAAGTAGGCCCAGAGCTGTGTCAAAACTATTTTCTCTATGATCTTAGAGAGAAAAGACAAGTTGGAAACTGGACGGTAGTTGTTCAGGACATTGACGTCAAGCGTGGATTTCTTTAGAAGTGGCCTCACCACCGCATTTTTGAACAAAGATGGGAAAACACCTGACGACAGGCTGACATTTACAATATTAGTGATGGCAGGAAGTACAGTATCTAGGCACTCGAGCAGAAGGCTTGTGGGCATCGGATCTAACTCGCAAGTTGTTGGTTTAGCTTTTAGGATAACCGCTTTCACATCGGTCTCAGAGACTGGTAGGAACTTGGACATGGAGCATCCTGGGAGGACATCACAGGAGATGCTGTCAAGCGCCGACACAGAGTCTAAAGATGATCGAATGTCCAATATCTTGCTGGTGAAATAATCACTAAAAACTTGCGGCAGCAGTGAAGCAGGGTAGGCAGTAGGCAGTGGTGTTGCTGTCTTAGATCCAGTCATTTGAGAGCAGATGGCAAAGAGCTTTTTGGAGGAGGTGCAGTTAATTATTTGGCCCTGAAGATATGATGCTTTAGCCGCATAAATGAATTTTGCAACGCTTCGCTTTGCGGCATTATAAATTTCTTTGTGGATGGCGAGTCCAGTCTTCCGCCAAACACGTTCAGCTCGCCGGCGCGTGCGCTTCAGGTCACGGAGTTCGACACGGATCTGTGAATACCAAGGCGCACATTTAGACTGGCGCATCAGTCGTCGAGACACAGGGGCATGGTCATCAACTACTCGACGCAAAACACAGTCAAGTTGCTCGGCAGAAGGTGGTTGGAGGAGCGCCATCTGCAGCTGTGCTTTGAATGCTAGTCTATCCACATTTTGTAATGACCGAGTGGGTCTGAAAACTGGCGCCGATGATGGGCATTTGCGATCCAGTTCGATTAGTACTGAGTAGTGGTCAGATGAGAGATCGTGGGAAACATCAACTGACTGGACTAAGTGGTCATCAGGTCGATGTATGACCCAGTCCAGGATGTGATCTCTTTTGTGAGTTGGTTGCGACACGGACTGGACAAAACGAAAGGTGTGCAACATTTCGGACAGTTTGACAGTGTCAGGGTGAGAACTGTTGTCGAAGTGTACATTAACATCTCCGAGGAGAATTGCGGGTCCAATTAGTGCATTGCTATAATCCAAGAGATCGTGGAATTCTGAGAAAAATGTAGAGGCTGTAAGTTTGTTCCTGGCGCTAGGAGGAGGTCTGTAGATGCAGAGCAGGTGCATCGAGCAATGAGGAGCCGAAGAGGAGACTTGTACAAATTCAAAAGACGTGTGAGGGAACGATACGGCAGAAGTAAAAGACAGGTACTTGGCAAGTGATGATCTGTAGATTATAGCAATACCACCACCACGTGTAGGGCGGGGGAAAGATTTCAGGCAGTAGCTCACTGGAGTGAGATCAACACACACGCTCTCGTCGCCATGTTGTTTAAGCCACGTCTCAGTGATGATGAAAATATCAAGGTGGCGGTCTAAGACAAATTCTACGATTTCAGCTCGCTTCAGTGACTGTTGTGCAGAAGATACAGACTGGGCGTTGAAAAGCCCAACGTGGAGGCGAGTGTTCAGTTGTGGTGTGCGGGAAACTTGGCAGTCTCCTGTTGTCAGACGACCATGTTGGTTTGGTGTAAAGTTATTCGACCCAACTGGTTCACTCTCATCACGTCCACGCTGACGCTGATGCTGCTGTGTAGGGGAAACATGATTCAGCAGAGAGTTGACACACA
Organism: Marisa cornuarietis; assembly: GCA_004794655.1. Lineage (NCBI taxonomy): Eukaryota > Metazoa > Mollusca > Gastropoda > Architaenioglossa > Ampullariidae > Marisa > Marisa cornuarietis. Next base: position 76,080 of record SMMW01000565.1, on the reverse strand, counting down.
GCGAAGCTTTCACAAAACCGGAGTCAGACTCAGAATCAGGTGAAGGGGGGCACGAGACAGAATAACGACGAGTAGCAGATTTTTTCAAAGGACGCTGCTTACGGCGACCAGCACGATAGCGACGGATTCGAATCTGTTGTTTCAATGGGCTGTCAACATTAATAGAATCATAATAAAGGGAAAATCTTCTCAAAGTGTCAACTAAACAGGCTGGAAGTGGAAGAGTTGCAAGGGGATTCAATAATGATAATTGAGTTGTCGAGTAGACAAACTGTCTTGTCATAATTCTATGACATAAAAATAAAATGCAGCACGAGTTCAAAAAATACAATAAGACGAAAACGATAAAAGATATTAAAACTGATAAAGATTTAAAGTTAAGCTAACTTCAGAGAAGGACAAACAGAATAAGCAACAGGAAAGCGAGATAAAGAATTAGATCTAAAATCTATGTAATGGCCGAGAACGTAACCGTTAAAAGTAAAGTCCGCAACAAAAACATAAAAGCAAGGCAATTACAGATAGTAAAACAATAACAGAGGAAAGCTTAAGAGAAACAAATACAACTTGCAACTATAAGAAACCTATGGGTACGAAGAACAAAGAGGTTGCACGAGAAAATGTAAAAATTCACAGGAGAACAAAGCAACTCAGCCTGTCAGGCGCAGCCTCGTTTCCGAATACCTGTAACCTGTGTAACCTGTCTGCGAGCTGTCCTCTTACCTTGGAGATACCTGACCAGCGAATCGACAACGTGACAGGTGACAATTGCCCAGGGAAAAGGGGACCCTAATCTTCAGTGTTAGACAGTTATATTAGTTTTAGACTGTTCACTATTTCTTTTTACTTTTATTTTTGGAACATTAAATGTGGGAATCGTTGGCCGGCCCTTTTTGTCTGAAAAAGGAAGGAGAGTGCCGCGAGCGTAGCTACATGTAGATGTACACTCACGCTCGCATCCTTTTATAAGTGTGCTCTTCACCCAAAACGTTACACCCACCCCCGTACACTTTTAGGTGTGACTATTGATAACAATTTATCTTGGTCTCAACATATTCTAGCTATAAGCTAAACTATAGCACAGAAAACCCATCTCCTATCGAGAATGAAACACTTTAAATCCTCCCTGTCGTGGGGCTTCAATAATTCCTATTGTAAGCAGTCAAAGGACAGCTAGCAAATCGGTGCTACTCAACCACTTCACTTTCTACACTTTTATTATCAGAATAATAAGAAAATGTCTCAAACCCAGTGCTTCCTCGCCGAGAATAGACTTATTCAAGACGTGCCTGAAATATTCAGGTATTATTCTTTGGAACAGCCTTCCTTCATATCGCCAACAAAGAGAATCCAGTCCATACAGTCCATACAGTCTATACAGTCCATACAGTCTAATACAGTCTATACAGTCCATACAGTCTAATACAGTCCATACAGTTTAATACAGTCTTTACAAATTCAAAGCAGGACTCCTACAACATCTATATCAAAACCTTTGATCGCTTACAGAGGCTTCCCACCCAACTTAAACACCCATTACTAACATTGACAAAATGAACACGTACCATATGCTGCTTGTGCATTAGTAAAAAAAAAAAAAGTTAATCCCTGTTCATTCAGACATAAGCCCCCTTCTTTGTACACATCCTAATCTTTCTCTTTTGCAATTAAATGCCAATCTTTTGTAATGATGAAGTGTGTCAGCTTTTTCTACTGATATCGAGGGCAAGATGTAAAAATAAAATAACGTTTGCTTATTCTGTTACTCTCGCAAACAAAGATTTGTCATTCTCTCTCTCTCTCTCTCTCTCTCACACACACACACACACACACACAAACACACACCATATTAAATACACATGTAAGATAAAGCAAATATTGAAAGATGATTTGCATTTTTCAGTGTGTTTCTGATGTTAGAGTATTGACATGATATCACCAGGTGCTGACACTCCCTGCAGCCTGTTGCTTTGTGATTCATTGATAATAAAGGGCAAACCTTGGAACGTGCAAATATCAACACACATACATTTATTTTATATACACCCGTGATTAATATATAGAATGCAAAGTAAAGATATTGTATATATCTATGGTGTGTGTGTGTGTATATATATATATATAGTACATGGTTTGTCGATGATCAGACTGAATCATTATCAAGGGAGCAAATCACCTGCAGGATAAACAACCTTGAACAATGCAAACAAATATTTTTTTCCTGCCTTTCCGAGGCACGCGATCGAATCCGGACACAGGTGCTTTTTTAAATCAAGCAAATAATTTACAAAGCTATTACAATGTCACTGTCTGACCACACAGAAGATAACATGGTAGGTGTTGTCCTAAACTTAATTGTGGTGAGTGTAATAGTGGGGAATTCCAAGCTTTATTTTGCAATGTTTCTTCACTTCTGATTTAGGGTTTCCCTTTATCCCGAATAGTTCCGGTATCCTCAAGGGCCATGCAGTTGTGTACGTGGCTGATCCTTCTCTCATTTCAAAGTGGCCGTGTGTTTGTGTGTTGGTGTGCGTGTGTGCACGAGTCAACGAGTGAGAGCTACTCCTGTGCTTTAATAAGATGGAAGAGTGGGAAAGATCTTAGAAGGATGAATTAATTTTAATTATTGGTCCATCGTCCATACCATGAATCTAGATCTTTCAGCAAATATGCAATTTGGGGCCAAGATTGACCCAAGCCCTGAAGACTTGTAATCCAGTTGATACCTTTGTGATGTAAGGCTATCAATGGCTGAGCATTGGTTACAAAGATCCCCGTATAATGTATCACATAAATAAATAAATAAATAAATAAATAAATAAATAAATAAAAGAAGTATTACAGGATAGACGTATCTTAAGACATCTGAAGTCCCGTGTACTTGTATTGCCCTGTGGGCAGGGGCTTTAAAGGAGAAGTTAGAAAACTCGTCCGCGGAAAAAGTTGTGAATATATAATAATAATAATAATAATAATAATAGTGAAGATTTTTATAGTCAAAGCTTTATATATATATATATATAATTTTATATATCAAAGATAACCAGACAGTCAGGAGAAGTAGGATGAAAGTTTTTATTGACATCTTGATGAAAGAACAAAGGAGAGTGTGTGGTATTATAGGCAACATAGTTAAGGACAATAGAGTTCAGCTCCCGATGTAAAAAATAAAATGTTAATGTGTAAATGCACTGCATCACTTTTAAGATGCCACATGTAACGATGATCATATTCTGATCTTATTTCGCTACCTGAGAAAAAAAAATTTCTTTCCATCATTCTCATGGCCTCAAAATGCTTCTCATGCACAATTTAGTTATTTACATCCGGAAACGAGTGTTTACAAATGGTAGGCAATGGCATTAGAAAAATACAGAGAAATCGCTTGGAAGATGCAGATCATGGATAAGATAACAGGAAATCTTCACCTCAAATGTTCCTTCCTTCCTTCAAGGAAAAAGAATCTCAAACGAACGCAAGAAAAAATAATTTGAAAAGTCAATATTTTGTAAAGAAAATAATTTACTTTTGCACTGAGAGTAATGACTGACATTGAGAGCGATGGCTGAGAAAAATGAGTTGGTGAAAACGTGCTTAGCAAAGCCATGAAATGTGAAACTGGATTTGTTATTTGTTCAATTATATGTAGGTGTGTTCTTTCATATTAGCAAAACTGGGATCAAATTGGGATCAGTGCATTCTCAGCTATCCTGACTACAGTGCTACTGGTCCCATCAGGTTTACTGCATTGCAACTTTTATACTGACACTAGTACTGACGACCAGTCATACTGACACTAGCACTGATGACCAGTCATACTGGCACGAGTACTGATGACCAGTCATACTGACACTAGCTCTGATGACCAGTCATACTGACACTAGCACTCATGACCAGTCATACTGGCACTAGCACTAATGACCAGTCATACTGACACTAGCACTGATGACCAGTCATACTGACACTAGCACTGATGACCAGTCATACTGACACTAGCACTCATGACCAGTCATACTGACACTAGCACTGATGACCAGTCATACTGACACTAGCACTGATGACCAGTCATACTGGCACTAGCACTGATGACCAGTCATACTGACACTAGCACTGATGACCAGTCATACTGGCACTAGCACTGATGACCAGTCATACTGGCACTAGCACTCATGACAAGTCATACTGACACTAGCACTCATGACCAGTCATACTGACACTAGTCAGTGTATTTCTTGCAAAGAATTCAGGGAGCATAGGGTCACAACAATACTCTTGCTGTTTCTGTAACAACTGGTGTTTTGCATGAATGGGTTGTTAGCTCAAAGTAAAACCCCCAACGTGGAGGGACAGGGTGCAACATTTTAGTCTGACCTCTACCCTGATAGAACTGTTCAGCCTGCTTGGACAAGGCTTCTGCCGACATAGTTCTGTGGATCGACACGACGCAAGCCACCACACCACTACAAGGTAAGTTGCACCAGTTGGTGGTGAGGCACTAGTACTGATGGCCATTCATACAGACACTAGTATTGATGACCATTCATACAGACACTAGTATTGAGGACCATTCATACAGACACTAGTATTGAGGACCATTCATACAGACACTAGTATTGAGGACCATTCATACAGACACTAGTATTGATGACCATTCATACAGACACTAGTATTGAGGACCATTCATACAGACACTAGTATTGATGACCATTCATACAGACCTAGTATTGAGGACCATTCATAGACACTAGTACTGATGGTCATTCATACAGACACTAGTATTGAGGACCATTCATACCGACACTAGTACTGATGGCCATTCATACAGACACTAGTATTGAGGACCATTCATACAGACACTAGTACTGATGGCCATTCATACAGACATTAGTATTGAGGACCATTCATACGGACACTAGTACTGATGGCCATTCATACAGACACTAGTATTGAGGACCATTCATACAGACACTAGTACTGATGGCCATTCATACAGACACTAGTACTGATGTCCATTCATACAGACACTAGTACTGATGTCCATTCATACAGACACTAGTAATGAGGACCATTTATACTAGCACTAGTATTGATGACTAGCTATGCTGCTCCACTGATGCTGGTCATCAGAACTGGATCGACACAACGATTGCCACCTTGTCCTGTTTTGAAAGGCGGTAAGCAAGTCCTCCTCGGCGGCAATCACCTTCCAAGTTACTTTGAAGAAGACTATTAGAGTGTTGTGCCAGGTCACATGATCAAACCAGACAGAGTAGATCGCTCCGCTTCACTGTTGCCTGTGAAGATTCGTGTGGGCCAACCAGGGGCCGCAGTTATGGAGCGAGAGGACAAAAAGACGAAATCAAAGAGAAGCATCTTGTTTCCGAAGTTAAAAAGCGGTGTCCAGACCCTGCAGACACTACTTATGTTTCTGTACCCTATGACACATTTGCCACCGGCTTACAACTAAGACTCCCAGGGGTAAAACATTTTCAGGGTCTGGAGTTTATAACGCTTTATAACTTCAGAAATAAGACTCTTGTTCTCGAGTTCCCCATGTTGCCCCAGGGGAACATCTAATCCTTGCTTCATAACTACGGGCCCAGGGGGCCACCGTATTCCCGACATCTTTGCTGGCAAGTTTCCTCAATCACATGGTCTCCAATGCCTGGATTATTATTTTAATATCAGCAAGCAGCGTGCATGGCTCGCAGTCTTTGTGTAACACCTGCTGCTGCTGATGATCCGCCAGATTCTGTTCAGCCTGGTGATTGGCGCTGTTGCTGTCGTAGTCCTAATGCAGGTTTCTGTAGTGTATCTTTACAAACAATGAAAACGTAAGTTGCTTAGTGATGATAAGGACCAATCAGAACGCGCAACACGTTCCTTAATAAAGTCACGTAACAGCGAAACAAGATAAAACTGTGTTGTTGATGGCATGACCAACCCTCTTCATTATAAAATGATATTAAAAACATTTAAAATCAAAGCTTATCGGATCGTATCCTTTCTTAATAGCTAAGTAATAAATTTTGATTTTGTTTTCTGCTTCCCGCTTTCACGGCACAGCCCCTGATAAAGGGCTACATGACTCAGTTTAGTATCTTATTACAGAGAGATAGCCCATGGGAACAAGGAAAAGAAGGCAAAGAGGAAGACACAGGTTAAAAGTAAGAAGAGATTTTAAAATAAAACCACAAATGATATGGATGCTGTAACTCATCACTACAGTATACTGTGCGTTTGTTAAAATACTTTCAAAACAAAGGAAAAAAATCTAAAAAGAATCTACTACTAGTGTATGTGTCTGCAAAAAGATAATAAAATATATATCTGCCATACAGATTCCACAAATTTCTCACCGAGACAGGAGTCTGTACACTTGACTATTACTTTACTTTTACATGTGTATGAGAATATCTCCAGGACGCCACACCTTGTACCCGCTGTCACGTGGCTCTTATCAGAAACAAACAAAAGTTGAGAGTTTTATCACTCACACCGTGTTATCAGGAGCAGTTGTCAGAAACAGGGCAACAGCAGCAATAGAGCGAAGTCAGTCCCCTTGCTGTTGCCGTTTTCTCGTCTTTTCTACTTCCTGCTTCTTTTTGTCTATCTGCTTACCTCGTTTCTTCCAGCAACATCAACAACACCAGCCAGCATCTACAAAATAAATAATCACAAGAGCACAAAGTAGGCGTTAAAGGCCGTTACCTCATCGGCCAGCACAATCTGACGTCAGCTACAGTGACGTCATTGAAGTATCACAATGGGGTCGTCGGGGCTCATGATGGTGGAAGTGTAACTGCACACAGAGCTGACGTAGGCGCGCGCACACACACACACACACGCACGCACGCACGCACGCACGCACGCACGCACAAGCACACGACCACGGCTGTCTTCCAGGATCCAGCTGAAGGCCAAGCTTTATCAGACGAGATTTATGACCCCTTTCTTAGCAAAGGGAAGACAACAAGTTGACCACTGCGTCCCTCCTCCTTTGAATCCAAATCCGGCCTCACACCTGTTTCGTCACCTTGTTCCGAGTCTGTGTCTTCTCGCACGCACCCTCAGTCCCACCCCACTCTTGCAGCGATACCCCAAACCCGCTGCTGTCAAGAAAAACGTTCTTAAGACACCGCGTTAGTGTTTGCGAGGAACCAAGAGGAGATAAAAAAGACGCCTGTTGAATGCATGCGTGCGTGCGTGCGTGCGTGCGTGTGTGTGTGTGTGTGTGTGTGTGTGAAGGAAGTGCATATTATCCATCAGAGGACACCGGTAATTAATTGATCGTTGTGTTACGGTCCGGTCCCGCCCTCTGTCTGATCGCTGATTGGTTCGTGATTTTGAAATACGTCATCTATCTTTCCCTAACAGGATACATCAAACTTTTGTCCTTTTTTTACCTTTAAAGGAGGTGGGGTGGTGATTTGGGTCACTAATGTAGATGCCCGTCTATTATATAAGATGCTGAAGTCGGGATTATTTCACTGACCAGCTTTAAACACAAGCTGCACTGTTTGAGAAATCATTTTGAATCAGCCAGAACCGTTCTTTTCTGTCTTACTGAAATATTGGAAACTGCTAACATGGTAAGTAAATTAGCATTTACTGTACGATAACATTAAAGAAACAGCTACGATACCTTAAGGCTCTTATCAAACATAAAAAGAGAGAAAGAGAGAGGGGGAGATGGGAGGTTATTTATAGTGTTTGATGTGGTACACGCTTAACACTGTAATTTAATTACAGTTCATAATTGCCATTGTGATTATAATAACTGTGATGTTATGGCTAAAAATGCCCCCAGGGCTTATAGCCAAATAAAATACTCGAAATACTCGAAATAATGTGGTGGCTATGTAGTAGTTCAGTTAACTCTGTGTTGGCAGCAATCATTAAATCACAGCAGCAGCGTGCTTCTTATAACATTTCTATTATTTGTTTTTAAATTTATGACTTCAGTTTAAAAGGACTGAAGTTTACACATGTAAACAATTACACCTGTTACTTGAAGAGTTTAATGAAAAATTAAAGACATCTAGCTGTAAAACATACACATGTGAACATGTATTCAGACATGGCGAGATAAACAAAGCTTACAATATAAACTTTTCCTTATCCACACTCACCCGGGTAATGTCCTAACAATCTATAATTACTATGCATCCCGTTTAGCTATCCTATTGCTCAAAGGGATGTACTGTATAAAAAAAATGCTGCAAGCAGCTTAAAGCTTTTATTTCAAATGTAATGCTTTGTAAAGATAAATAATTATCTACTTTGGTGGTTCGATGATCGCACGTTAAGAGGGAAGACTTCATTTATTAAATTACTTTTTAAACAATTTGGATTTATTGTAATTGTAAATAAATGTTTATTTGTATTTTAATTGTCAGTCAGAATATTTGGGATATAAAAAAGAGTGTGTTTCTTTTGTATCAAAACCATTTCTAAAATCCACTTGAGAAATAATTTTTGAGACAGAATATATTTACTTATTTTTGTAGTACAACTACTGCATCAGTTGTGAGTTGTATATACTGTCAACCTTCTGTCTAACTTGATTCGTTAAGTCGTTAATAAACAGAGAGAACAGAACATAACTGCACAACGCCCCTAGTTTAATCCTCTTGGGTAGCTTAATTAACTCTTTGATCCCTCATTGCAATCAAAATTTAAAAAAAAACTCAACTTAGTTTAAATGGCGCTAGACATTGTGCCACGTATGCTACTCTTATCCAAAGTTTTGTTTTATCAGAATTGATAAGCTGATGAAAGTCGATGAAGGTTACATACAGTTTTTATGTTTAGCAAACTGTGTATGAACTGTCAAAATAAATATTTGGTATATAAGGCTACGGTCTTTCCTTTTACCGGATTATTATTCAGCAAAAATATTATTTGCTTAAATTGTTTGTTTTCATCAGCATTAAAAAAACTTTAGTCTTTTGTTTATGTAGAATAGACTGAATGTACAGTTTAAAAATGTTTTGCTTAAGATCAAAAGTCTTTTCTCAAGTGATTTTTTAAATATAGAACGTGCATTCAGCACCAAACCGAATCGTCCTTGTACTGGAATTATTGTCATATGGTGTAGTTTCTTTATAGAACAGTAGTCTTTATAGTAGTCGTTTATTAAAAAATAAATAAAACTCGGTTAATGTTGTCTTCAATAAGTAACACTTGTTAAATCACGATTTTATTTCCACAAATTTTAACCTTAAAGGTAGAGAGAGACTGTTTACAAAGTATCTAAAATAATGCTGTGGTTTAGACAGTATCTGTTGTAATAATTTTAACTAAATTTCTCATACCTCCAAGAGAAAATGGAGATAAAAGAATTAGTTAATGAGTAATTCATGAGAAATGTATAATACTTTATGTAGAGATCAACAAGATTAAAGATTTTTTGATTTTTTAATTTTTTTGTACATTTTTTATGTCAATATTTTATGGAAATGAACACAGGATACCAGGGGCCAGCTGCAGAACACATTTCTAATTTTAAACACTTTTAGGCCTGAACTCTATTTAGATAATTAGTTTAAAGTGCTCACCACAATTTTAGAGTTTTTAAAACTAAAACTGCTTTAAGTAAGATTAAGTTATATAAGTCTGACTTTCTGTCCTGTTGGTACAATTTTTTTGTATGTTCTTGTGCAATGCATCAAAATGGCTAAGAAGAGATTTTGTTTCCTTAGAACAGTTTTAAGGTTTAGAAACGTGTTGTGCAACTGGCCCCAGACTGTATGTATACTTTCGGCAACAAATATCATTTTAAAATGTTGGCAAAGATGTTGATGCACTAAAAGGTTTTTTTCTATCGAATTTTACTTTATTAAGTTAGTAACTTTGCAGATAACCTTACCACACTTGTTACTGTAAATTTTCCATTAAAGCTTAAAATTATAAATTGTCTTCTGTTGATTTGTCTCTTATTAATGACATCAAATGAAATCAAAGAGCACATATGCAATTTACAGACTTCCTTTTGTAAGTAGTATACTTGTCTTCATCAATTCACGATAAATTAAATGTGGAATTTTTGTAGTAAATATATATGTTTTTGAGCATCTACATTTTTGGGCGGAAAGCACACAACGTGTAAACTTTCGATTTTAAAATGATTGCACGAGAAGGTGAAGTGTGGATAGTCTGGACAAAATCTAATAATTATGAATTAAAAACTAATTATAAATAACCGAGTATAAAGAAAAACGGTTTAGCTGATATTCAAGCTGCATGTGTGAATAATCTTGAATAATAATGTAAGGACAAAGTTAGAACATCTTTAGTGATCATCTTCCCGAGCTGGTATATGGCCACTTTCTCCATACATCGAAACACAAGGTGCCACGTTTGTTTTGGTAGGGACATGCCCTGTTGTTTCCTGAATTCAAAGTTTAAAATAAATGTAAGGATGAATGCTGCAATGAAAGAAAATGTCTGGCACTTGCGACCGAAGACTTTTGCGTCCACGTGGACGCAAAAGTCTTCGGTCGCAAGTGCCAGACATTTTCTTTCATCCTAATGTTGAGGTCACGCGCATGATTCTTGTTCTGGTATGGCGTCCCCTTCACGTGTGGAAGAAAACTTGGTTTTAGCGCACGCAACATACTTCTAGTTACGATCATGTAATAAATCACCTTCGAAAGGCAACTAAGCTGTTCAAAGTTTATCATGAAAATGTCTATGTGTTTCCCCGTTAAGACCGAGTAAAATTGACCAACTGACAAATATTTATTAACGAGGGTAACAGAATAAGCAAAGAAAGTTTTTTTACATCTTGTCCTCGAACGCCATGCAAAAACGAAATCAAATTCCCAATATAACTACAAGAAAGGCACAATAAAACAAAGAGAAAGAGTATATGTGCAAGAGTTTTGTCTCCTCTGTCTTGCTGTCAGCATGATTATTTTCATTTTCTGAGTGTTGAGCTCCATATGGTTGAGTTTAGTCCAGGACTGAAGTTCATCAGCAGTCTTTTGTAGGAGAGATGCAAGTGTCTCAGTGTGTTTAGACATACATATATTGTAGTGTCATCAGCAAACAGTTCGCCAGATTGGTTAATATAAATAGAGAACAGAAGAGGACCTAACACTGACCCTTGTAGAACAAATTTTATCTGAAAGGGATCTGAAGTTCGTTATAATATAAAAATATGAAGGAATTGAATAGAGCAGGTACTTAGCCTGTAGAGTGCTAATTTTTTTAAATAGCAGATCAGGATCAATTACATTAAAAGATTTAGCAAAGTATATGAAAAGGGTTTATTGATGATGATTTATATTGCTGTGCCATTGTTCCACTATAGATGTTAGTGTGTGTGGCAAGAGAGTTGAGGTCTAAGTCCACATTGACTGGCGTGAAGAAGCTCATATATCAACAGGTATAATTGCAGATGAGTGTAAATGTGTTTCCTCAAGGGCTTAGTGAGTGATGAGAGAATGGAGATTATTACATCTGGAGCTATTAGTTCAAGTATTATTTCTGGAGCTATTATTTGACAATGACAATATGTATCTTTGCGGAAATGAATTACTTATAGTAATGCCCTTTTTATTAGATCTTCTAAGTCTTGAAATGGCGAGGCGATTAGTGTATCAATATTATCACCTATTCTTTTACTCGCTACCAACCCTACAAACCTGCACCGCCCTCCTCGCACTTACGGACAACTGATCTGAGATCTGTGTTGCGCCGTTTAAAAACAATCGAACCGTTATGCATGGAAAGAAGATACGAACCTAGATAAATAGGAACATTCAGAATGGACACTTTCGTAAAGAAAATAAGGAAAATGCGAGGCCCGGTTTAGGTTCGTGTCACAATGTGTTGGTGTGTCTTTTTCTATTCATAAAAAGCCCGTAAATGATATTCCTCCCAGTTAGGTCTTGTAGCTTTATGAGCTACTCTTTTTAAAACGTTGCTTCTCGTCAGTGTTTGTTTGCTTAAAAAACAACAACAACAACAACAACTAAACAACACTGGGTTTACTGACATTGAATGTTGCAGGCCTGCCATGGACTCTCGACGATCTTGAAGTCCGTTCTCACGCTGTGGATGTTGTACGTGTTGTCGCTGTCGCACCTGTGCACGAGCAACCCGGTTCGCTGCACGTTCCCTCCTCCCTCTTCCACCCCGAGCTACGTGGGTGGCCAGCGAGGGGAGGCAAGCGACGCTGCGTCCCTGTACCACGACATCGCCAGCATTTCCGGCGAGATGGCGGCGCCCCCTAGCGGCAGGCGCCCGCAGGTTCCGGATGGCGGCAGCGTCAACACCATCTCCACCTGCCCCTGGCACTACGAGGCCCAGGAGGACGCCAGTCGCTTCCCGCGCCGGATCCTGCGAGCCAACCTGACTTACTCCGAGGGCTCGTACGGCTACTGCTTGAAGAGGGGCCCCAGTGGCTGGGAGCTGTCCGACCTCATGTGCATCCCCATCATCCGCCACGTGCACGTGCTGCGCTGCAGTGTCATCGCCGGTCAGCCCCGTTACTCCAGGGAATGGCTGCCAGTTCCTATAGCCTACACCTGCGCTTTCACTGCTTGATACATCACCTTTGAAACAGCTTTGTTTCTCTAAACCTCTGTCTTCTCCCAACTGACTACCGATCCCCCTGCTCGCGCTCTCCCTCACGTCATTTCCTTCATTTTTACATCATTCATACACGTCTTCCAAACAGCTGACGTCATTCACGCTCTCTCGTTCTTCCACATTAATCCTTATAAAATTTAAGCTAAATCAAACAATACAGCAAATAACTATGATATCTAACAACATCGCCTTTAGGTTTTTGAAACAGCTTTGTTTCTTCTTTATCTTTCTTTTTTCTTTTATTTCTTATTTTCTGAGGATGTGGTGGAGGAACATTATAGAGAGCCGTTTATTTTTCATTAGTTTTTTTTTGGGGGGGGGGGTTGTTTCAGTTTAAAAGTTTTCCTTCAACTTTTACGAAAGCCAAGAAATCGACATGTGCATCTTTCGATCAGCAATTTAAAAAAAAAACAGTTTCCGAAAAAAAAATAAAGACATAAATTAAAAGGAAATAGATATCGAGGTTGTCTACCAGCTTTTTTTTTTTTTAGCAGCGGCAGGGAGATTGGATTTGTTGTTACTTCTATTAATATCAGTTCAAGTTGTAATAAATATTGCTGCAGGTTGTGCAGGTTCTCTAGACTCACCTGATTCACAACACACTGTGGGCACATTTCATTCATGAGAGAGAGAGAGAGCAAGAGTGAGAGAGAAGTGCAATGACTATGACAATTGTTTAGTTAAGAGAGAGGTAGAATAAGAAAAGCTTGTTTTTTTCGTCTCGACCTCGCCCTATACTGGAGAAAAATAAACTAAGTAGCTAAAGGAATAAGAAGGTATGACTGTAAAGAGAGTGGAGGGTGAATGTATACAAAGGTAGTCGCTAATAATTCATGTTTAAAGTAAGTCCTGGAGTCGGGAAGTCTCCCAGATACTTAATAGCTTTGAATCTTTATGCATGATTAACGGTACTAGGTTCGCCAACGGTGGATATAAGGCCCCAGCAAATGATCATAAGTTGTGGTATAGGTACTTCACTCATTTTTCTCGGAAGTAGAGATGAGGAGGGGGGGGGCTATTCCATAGTACGTGAGAAAGAGAGAGAGAGAGATTTCACTAAAGTTCAATATTTATTTGTCGCCGGATCTTGTTGTCGACAAACATTGTACAAACTACTCCATCACTGACATATTTTATTTTTCTATAAAGGATTTATTTTCACTGGCGTATGTTATTTATATCCGTGCACCTCGATGCATGATATTTACATCAGTTCATTGTACATCAAGCTTTTATTCAACTTTGTGCCCCAGCAGCTTGTGAAATATCTCATACCACACACTCCTTAAGTTTACAGCATAAACATACAGAGAAGATGCTTTAGTCAATTCCATCCTTGTCACTGCTGTTATTATTGTTGTTGTTGTTGTTAGTAAAGTGTCAGGCCTGTGGTCTGTGAAGATGTCAGTCATCTGTACGATGTGTGAACAACTCGCCATGAACTTTCTCAGTTGTACCTGACACCAAGTCTCACTGGCTTGAATTATTATTTGAACAAACTTTTTGCTAACGTTTTGGCTTCAGTGATGTTTGTGCATTATCTTCTGTATTACTATTACCTGACCAGAGAGACTTTACCTGAACATTCCAGTCGCTCCTAGTGTGTCGAGGGCAACTCACGCCGGGACTGAAATGCAATAAACTTCAGCAAGTCCTAAATAAATATCTCTTTCTGTGTGAGTGTTGATATATATCTATATATAAAGAGAGATAGAGAGACATTTTTTGACATTTGATCATTTTATTGACACCATTGGTTGTCTGTATATATATATATAGAGAGAGAGAGAGAGTCAGAGAGAGAGTGTGTGTGTGTGTGTGTTTGTGTGTGTGTGTTTGTGTTTGTGTGTGTTTGTGTGTGTGTGTTTGTTTGTGTGTGTGCTTGTGTGTGTTTGTGTTTGTTTGTGTGTTTGTGTGTGTGCTTGTGTGAGTGTGTTTGTGTGTTTCTGTTTGTGTGTGTGTTTGTTTGTGTTTGTTTGTGTGTTTGTCTTTGTGTGTGTGTGTTTGTGTGTTTGTGTGTGTGTGTTTGTGTGTGTGTGTGTGTGTGTGTGTGTGTGTGTGTGTGTGTGCACGCGCACAGAGCTCTTCTCGTCAGTTGGTATCAGTGCAGTATGATAATGAACACAAAAGCACACACTAAACACGCAGACACACGTACATAACAAACGCACACGCACATACAAATAAACAAAAATAAAACAAATTCGGACCCCACCCCACACACCCAAACACACACACACACACACACACACACACACACACACACACACACACACACACACACACACAGAGGTTCCCCAATAACGGACGAGACAGTTGGTGACTCATCTTTTATTTGTTTGGTCGTATCAAAGGAGGAAAACAATCAAGCAATAAACAGACGCATAATACATGTATACATCTCTCTACCTACTCTCCACATGCTCTACACATCAAGGTTCACATCTAGACACACAGGAACCTGTTCTGAGCACATAATATAAACTCTCCTGGCGTCTACAAGACTGTTGTACAGACACAGGGACTCCGAGGTGTAACCTGACCATCTGGCAACAACTACCGGCCTAGACAGCTACACTAACAAGCTACCCTTTATTCATTTTCATATCAAAACATAGAACAGAAACTTAAAATGTGGAAAACACTATGGATCAGTATGCCAGTATATATTTATTAATAGTTTGAAGGGTGAAAAACTTTGTGTTTAAAAGATGGTTTCTCAGATTTTATTAGATTATTGTATTCCGAAATACCTTCATGTGCACAAACAGACCGGGCGAAGAAGTACACTTCCTTCTGAGTCCCCTCGAATTTTGGTATAATTTTATAAACAGGAAACTTTTCGCCATAAAAGCTGTAAAGAAATAACAAATTACTGTATCGGTGGGGTGTACGGGCTCGAAGGGAGAGGACTACGTCTCCAGCCCAGGAAATGTGGTGAAGAGATGCAGTTGTTTCAACCTCAGTAGCTGTCAAGCACTGGCAGAAAATTGTTGACTACTATCAACCCCAACAACAGTCTTTGAACTTGAAAAAAAACTAATAGGAACCGGTAGGGGTGGAGTCTGATGCAGGAAACAATAAACTCATTGCTTTGGGGAGAATCTCATAGTTGAGCTGCAAAAGCATAACAAACAGGATAATTATTGTTTATAACCCCTGTCATGAAAAAAAGAACAGTAAGGATGGATTCAAGGTAGATCTTACAATATGTGTTGCTATGTACAAACACTTAACAACAACACGCATTACTAGAGACAAGAAGGAAATGAACCCTCGGGTGAGAAAGGTCATCATCGAGTCAACAATCAACTTGGTTTCCAATTCCGGCTTCGGGAAGCAGGCATCACACAGGAGGCTTGGCTACTGGGGTACGGGTGCTATCACAGTGGTAGTCTACTCTGGCAAGGGGTCTATCATAAGAGCCGTTTACACCAGTGGTCAGCAACAGCCTGCTTCTTTGAGAAGGGAGAGATTCAGAAGCATTAACCAGGTGATGCTCGGTGGTGTAGTGGTTACAACACTCGCTTGTCACGTCTCAAGTGAGAGACTCATGGTTCAGATCTCGTCTCGGGACATTCTCTTTATGTGACACCTGTCACCTGTCGGGGGTTTTCTCCGTGTATTTCAGTCTCCTTCCCCTCCCTCCCTTCCCCCATAGTGCGAAATCACCTGAAGGTAGAAGCACTTTCCTACTAAATAAACCACACCGATGGTAGAAGCTGTGAGGCCTTAACCTAACTTTGCACACGCCACACTTCTGTGTTGTGTGACACTACCTACATGACACCTATAAACAACACGGCTCAGGGTTTTTGTTTCTCAGTATAAAAACGCAATATTCATCATCTCTTCTCCGCATTGAGTAAATGACAACAGAAATGAATAATGGATGAAAATATGACAGAAGAGCTTAGTACAACGCATTAATGTAAAGATACCTTTGCTGGTTATTTTTTTCTAAAATTCCACATAATCCAAGCTAAAAAAAACTTTCGACATCTGAATACAAGATTTTGCATGGAAAATGAAAATAAAGAAATAAGTTTATCTGATTTCTGAGGCCAACCATGGTGACAGTAAAAAGCTGAAGTCAAAGCGAGGATGATGTTGCAATGAGTCATTACCTGTAGACAAAAATAACTGACATCACGATGATTATGTGTCCTACATACTAACTGGGTCACACACTAGTCCACTTGCTACTAAGATGATATGGGCGGCCTGTTGAAAGGGCTTCAGAAGATATTTTTCACAGTGACAACTACAAAACTCACGGGTAAAATGAAGCCTACATCCCAGGGGCCAGTTGCACAACACGTTTCTAAACCTTAAAACAGTTCTAAAGAAGCAAAATCTCTTCTTAGCCATTTTGATGCATTTCAGAAAAAAATACAAAAAATTGTACTTACAGGACGGAAAGTCAGACTTAAACAACTTTATCTTACTTAAAGCAGTTTGAATTTTAGAAATTCTAAAATTGTGGTGTGCACTTTAAACTAATTATCTAAATAGAGTTAAGGCCTAAATGTGTTTAAAACTAGAAATGTGTTGTGCAGCTGGCCCCAGATATCTATAGACACGCGGAGCATGGAGTAAGTATATTTTTTTTAAAGTTGTTGAAAAGTGGATTTTAGTTGTCAGTAACCATACAACATCTACAGCACGTTTCACTGTGGTAACAAAAGAAGGAGTTTATTATCTTAGTGAAACTGCAAATACTCTAACAGTGTTACAACATGCGATGCCATGGCAACCTCAAGATGTGCAGCTGACACATGGCATCACAGTCACCAGGAATGTGGAGCTTGATCATCTCCACGATGATGATGATGATGATGATGATGATGATGATGATGATGATGATCCTACAGGAGTAATGAACCGAGGGCGACAGGAGAGCCGTAGTTCTATGAAGAACTATTGGAAAACTGCAATGGCCGCATGATGGACATCGGAGGATTTCAACTGAAAACGCATTTTCCGCATAGAGCCTACCTTTGGCACTCTCTTTGGTCAAAGATAACAAATGTTTATTGCGCCATGATCATTTTTTCTAGGTACACACAAAATATTAAGCAAGTGGCAGCGAAAAAGTTTAGGAAGGGGGTTAAGGATGTCTGCAAATGATGTTTCTGTGTGAAGGGCGGGCGAGTTCCTCTGTTGAGGGCTAATAACTGTTATGGAGGATAATGAAAGGCTCTGCAGGAAAAGCCCTTAATTGAGGTTGTGTGCAGCTTTTGTTTCGCTGGGTTAGTTGTTTCCCCCTAATAGTCTGAAAGACGGTAAAAACTGTAAAGACTGTAAACTTCTGAGCGCCATAATATTCTAAATTATCCATTTCTGCAAAGAAGTTTCTTGTTGGAGTAAGAAGTGACCATAATAATAACATAATATACACAACATGAAACACACTTATCTACATGCACTAGCGCATGCTGCTGTGTTAATTGGTTAAGTTCAAAGCACAAACTATGGCCATCGATACTTGCATGCGAACCTGATAGCGGAAAAAAATGTCCATATTTACAAAATACTCGTTATTGCTATGCTGTGTATTGCATCAGGGAATTCAACAACTCATGTCAACAACGGTAAAGTCAAACTTAACTGTCAGCCAACAGACAACAGCAACAACACTACAAAATAACAAGACAATAAAATGCGATCTGAGACACTTTGACATACTCCGACCTTTACGGTGTGACTAAAGCCGTCATCAGATTGTTCGACTAAAGCCGCGTTCACATTATTTGACTAAAGTCTCACTCACATTGTTCGACTAATGTCTCCCTTCTATTGTTCGACTAAAGCCGCGTTCACATTATTTGACTAAAGTCTCACTCACATTGTTCGACTAATGTCTCCCTTCTATTGTTTGACTAAAGCCGCCCTCACACTATTCGACTAAAGTCTTCCTCACATTGTTCGAATAAAGCGCCCCATACGTTTCCACACACAACAAAAAAGCAGGTGGTCAAGAACTAGTCTGACAATTTGAATAGAAAAATTCCTCCAGTTTTAGTCCAAATGTTTTCTTGGCAATACCTACTCCCAGAGGTGTGGAGAGTAGGTGGGGAAAATCTCAGTTTAAAAAAAAATTCGTAAATTTTTTTCTGAATATCCATCAAACTAGCTCATCAGCCGTTTCATCAACTTACTCAAAACATTGTCGATGGCATGTAGCTGGGGCATTCAAACTTTAGTGGTCCATGCACTGTTTAACTACGCCATTGCAAACTGTTTCTTTGTCGTTATGACCAAATAATAACGGAGTTGCTGTTCAACCTTTTCTATATTTATTGAATAAAAAAAACAGGTTTTTGCTTTTTCTGTGATATGCAAAACCAGATTCGTCACAAAAGCATTATATAGCAGTATACATCCTAAGTTAGGGTCTTTTGCAGACATTAAACAGAACTAGTGCCGTATGTCCACTCGCCTACATTACACCTAGCTATCGCTGCTACTCTAAACTAAGACGATGTTTACATGAGTGTCTTCCTTAGCTTGTAACCATGGCCGCTGTCGTGGAAAACGGAATAATTCGACAGACATCGACAGTCACGTGATCAGAGCATCAAACTCACTCGCGAAGTTGCACCGCTTTCCAGATTATTCAGTGTCTACTGCTTCAGTGGTCAGCGTCGGAAGAAGGTCCTTGCTGTAGTGTGCACAACGTTCAAAAGAAGCACATCTCCCTTTGTTCTAACCCTCGCTTTTCCCCCGGTGCTATCTACTTCAGGTCTTTACCCGCCGCCTCCCTCCTTTCTCTTTTATTTATTTATTTATTTATTTTTTGTCTGTACCTCATCTGAACACCTGCTCCCTGGTACTGTCTCCAGGACTCCGAGAGGGAAATTTACAACAGCTTCTCCCCGTGTCGATCGTAATAGTCATTCACAATGAAAACGCCACTGGACCACGCGGGCAACGCTCACTTGCTCAGTCTCGCACGCAACTTCCGGTCAGCCATTTTCGCTTTGTACAGCGAACAAATCTCAGACGTAGGCGCCTTGTCCCCCGCCGTTGAGTCGGACCGTGTTCCGAGCGTTGTGGATCTTCAACTCCCGACGGTTTCGTGGCTCTAGCAGGTGATGCAGCCTCTGTCAAGCAGATAAAGACAAGAGCTGGTGTCTGGTGCCATTTTTATCATTTCTGGCACGAATCGTGTAGGGGGTGTACAACTAAACGTTGTAAATAGTAACGATAATCTCCAGAATGAAAGGACATGAGAAAATGTGTAAATGAGAATCGTTAGCCAATCAAGACCTAAGAAAAGTAAGAACATTCGTGTCAGCAAATCTAAAATAATCGTAAGAATTAATGAAATTAATTAATAAAACTTGGGAATTTGAAACCATCTGGAGATTAAAAGAAAATAAGAAAACTTGACGATAGAAATCTCATTATCTGGAATCAGTTTCTTTATGTCTTTTTAATGAATAAACTAAATAACGGTTGCAAAAAAGGAAAACTATTTATTAGCATTTAAACATGCTGAGTTACATAAACGTATGTGTATACTTGATTTCTTTGTAAGATTTTTTATCTATATATATATGATACATGTTACTTGCCCACTTTTTTTCTTTTTTCATTTTCCATTCATTGTTGAACTAGAGCACATTCCCATATTCAAATTGCCCACTGGGACAAATAAAGTTGGTCATTGTCATTGTCATTGTCAATGTCATTGTCAATGTCATTGTCACTGTCTATCCCACCACCACAGTTGCTTACAGGTCACCCTTGTTCTTGAACAGTTATGGACACTTTCACGAACGGAGAGAAGAATTCCTAGACCAAAAAGAAATCCGGTGGCCTCATACTGTACGCTTTGCCCTGAAAGATAATCTCGGATATAGCAATGGTAGCTGGAACAGAGCCTTTGCTTATAGTCTGACCTTTGACAGTGACCCTTTGGCACGAATGAGGCTGTAGATCGCGAATCCTGGAATACACAGGATTGAGGACAGTGCAATGGACCAGCCGATGATGGAGGCTCCCACCGGGTAGACGTAATTGTCGTAGGTGAGGGGTGTGTAGTTCACCAGACCAAACACCATGATGAACTGCCAAACAGTCATTGTTATCAAACAGCTTGTCTGCAGCATGTCTGCACCAGTCGTGTAAGATAAAGCCTCCTAATAACTGAAGGCGTTAATAATAATAATAATAATAATAATAATAAAATTAATAATAATAATAATTAGCTATATAATTAAACAATATATAATCTGTGTTGTCGCAATGACTGTTCCTGAAGCTAATACGTTGTTATCATGGTTGCAGAACTGAAGGTAGAAGCAATCAAATAAACAAAAATGTTTTTTTTATATTTTGGAATAAAAATATCCTGTGGCAGTAGGACGTCCCTCTTCTGCTCATTAATTGTTTGCTCTTTCTGACCTTTTAACCCTCTGTCTTGCACTTGTCTCAAAATTCTCGTCAAATCTCATTTGAGAATAAAAAGTTTTAAAACGATACAAGGAACTCCTTTGGAGAAACACACGATAACAAATCTAGGGGCGGGGAAAAGGATGAAAAAAATAACAGAAATAAATCAAGGCAGAGAAAAAGAAACTTCGTTGTCTGCGGTGACTTACCAACAGAAACAAGGGGGCCAGGAACTTCCAGCAGATGTACCAGTACCAGCCCGGCTTGTGGCCAAGCATTGCCTCCAAGTCCTCGGTGAAGCGGTCGAGTCCTGCATGAGGACCATAATGGAAACTTGTGTATAATGGGTCAGCTATTCCTCTGTTTTTACTGATAAATTATTCTAATAAGATAAAAAAAATTCCCGAAGTTTCTCAAATCAACCATCGTGTGTTTCATTTTGCTTATAGTTTTTTTTTTTATAGAAAAGTCAAACCTAGTTGTTTATAGCTGTGTTACTCAAACCACAAACTTATATTACTGGACTGCTTGCAGAAGATTTTTTCAGTTAAGTACTAGAACGAGGCTTTTGACGACTTTGCTTCCGGTTTATTCACATTCATTGTTTAAGGTCGCCGAGACTAACAACAGAGGACTTCGCAAGAAGCTAAGAGTGAGTCTCGGCAGACAGACCGCAGTCCACCTTTACACGTCCCTGCTCAAACCTTGTGTTGTTTATATTTTTAACCCAAGCCTTGTGTCGCTTATAGTTTTGTTGCTCAAACCTTGTGTTGTTTTTTTTAATCAGGATAAAAAGCAAATTCCTTCCTTGACTGAGGAGAAACTGGTTTGCTTGAAGCTGTTTGCACAGAGTGGATACCTTGAAGAAGTTTTGAACAATTTTAAAGTTAAGCACTTACCGTATGCCCATGAAATGGCGAGAGTTTCAAAGAAGACAGCGAAGAGAATGGAGTAGCCAGCCGCGAACCGGTCCATGAGAGTCACCACGTACAGGCCCCCCTACAACGGAAATATTATTGACATTTCTTTTCACATCTCCATTACCACCAAAACCTTCACTCCCCACTGTCACCAGCAGAAATGTTGTCGCCATCATTTTAACAACATAAAAGCATTTATCGTTACGCTGAAAGAAAGAAAGAAAGAAAGAAAGAAAGAAAGAAAGAAAGAAAGAAAGAAAGAAAGAAAGAAAGAAAGAAAGAAAGAAAGAAAGAAAAGGGTCTTTTTAATGAGAAGCAAATTTACCTCTGCGCAGCTTGCCAAACCGACGATGAAGTAGAGGCTAAAGAGGATAGCTACGAAGAGCTCACGATGACTCCGCAGCCATGGAAACTCGTCGGCCATGGCTGTGATGATGGCCTCTGACCCTCCAAACTGTGTCAGGACAGAGGTCATGTCATCAATATATGTTGTCGGTGGCTTCACAACAGCACAGTCACCGTACATACATAGAAGTAAAATACTTTGGTCCAGTTCCTGCAAATCACTTGTGAAGGAGGCCTCCGGAGTACAGGCCCTTTGTCACCTCACTAGAAATGGACAGGTCACGTGACACTCGGTACACAGTCTGGTTCAAGTCCATGATCTGAGTCGTCAATGGTCAAGCAAGTTGTAACTTACTTTGGCCATGCGATTTTCCCAACTTCAGACCATGCTGAAAGCAGTCTACACAAACTCGGGTGTCCTAGGTACATTTGTTTCTTTGTGTGACTGACTGACTGACTGACTGACTGACTGACTGACTGACTGACTGACTGACTGACTGACTGACTGACTGACTGACTGACTGACTGACTGACTGACTGACTTTGTACACAACTGGTATTTGAAGACAAAGACTCATTTTCGTGTTGTCTGAATCTAATCATGTCAACACAAGGCGATACACTGTCTCTATATTTGTTTAACTTCTCTGATCATCCAGTGGATACACCATTCAAGTTTTCTTGCTAAGTCGAGGCTAGTATTATTCGCAAATTTTCGATCTCCTTTGCGAAAAAAAGATACCCACCTTTTCCCGGTAATTTGAATACTTGTTACCAACATTCGATAGTGTGAGGGAAAGCGATATTAAAAGGGGTTCGTAATCCTTTCACGTCAGCCATTCACCTTGTGACAATATCTGGAAACACTAATCAAGCAAGTGTCGATCAAGAACAAAATTAAAGGGAGGAGAAACGTTTGCAGTACGTGGAGAGTCATGTCTGGGGAGGATTTTCATCTGCGTGCCATGGCGTGTGCGCTGGAAAAAAGATTCCTATCACAATATGGCAGGAGATATTCAAGGGGAGTAACTTGCAGGGAGAAAAAAAAAGTTTGTTTGTTCCTTCCTCCTGAAGCCGGAGAGCTCGCGACTGTGTTATGACAGCGATAACTTGATACTCAAGTGGCCAGTCGCAGTAAACGAATTAATAGCGCTCTCCGTTACATTTTTTACTAGGCAGAAATGAAGACTATTTGTCCAGCTGATTGGTAGAGCAGGTTGAGACATGGTCTCCCTTCTAGTCGTTATCCTTCCCAAGAAACAAGTCAACATATTAAATGCATTCTCTCATTGTCAAAGAGATGGTTTGACGTATGGACAGCTCAGCATTACGTCCTTGTCATCGATCTGCCAAACGAAGAACCCACCCTTACCCACCCACCCCCCATGCCAAAATAGATCGATTTTTTTTTTCACGAACACGAACGTAGCCCCCTCTTTGCGACTCTGTCTCGCCGCCATGTTTGGGCTCCCCCACCCCAACGTCCATGTCGCCATTGTCCGGTACCGGAAGTCGGCCGAGACCAGGGAATCGATTGGAGCGGCCCGCGAAAGCGCCATCTATGTGTAAATAGCAAACGAGAAAGTGCTTGTTCAGAACGCGTGGCTGGCAGCTGCTTAAAAAAAGAAAAAAAAAGAAAAAAGAAAAATATCCTGAAAACTTTAGCGAGGCAGACGCCAGTTCGTGATAAGTGGGTACCAGGCCAAAATGAGGCTGACATCTGACCTGCTGATGCAAGAGCTGGACTCGGAACAATCATTGTCCGAATCAACAAATCAGACCTCCATCCGACCGCAAACCGTTAAGTGCGAAGTGCCTCAAGCACATTTCAGAATTGAGAGTACCTTTTTCCTTATCTTTATTTCTCGGCCAGTAGGTGCCGTTGATCTGAAACAAAAGGACCGACCCTGGGTGGCTCTACCTGATGCCATCCGATCATTCTTAGGATACAGTCTGAAAAATCACTTGTCGATGTATTTTCGTATAATTTTCCAAACTGTCAAACGTTGCTTGGTTTTTGTTTTCTTGAACTGCAGCAGATCTTTGATTTCAGAACTGAGAAGGAAGGTTCCAAGCTGTTCATGTTCCATGTTGGTTCACGTGCGGAAAGATGGCTGCGTAGTGGCTTCGAGAAGTTCTCTTAAACCGCATGAGCCTGGTCTACACAGAAGGCTTAGGTCAGTGGTTTGCACCCAAGATATAATGGCTGCAATGAGGGATTGAAGTAACATGCCTCTCTAGTAATGTGAGAACTTTTAAAGAATTAAACTGCGTGGAAATAATTCCATCAGGGTTTGGGCTAAAGGGTAATTTTTGGTTTTAGACATTAGGATTGATTAGAGGGATAATATTTAACTTTAGACGCTATTAGCTTTAATTTAGAGAACTTTGCTTTTAGACGTTGGGTTTAGGTTAACATTTATGTTTGTATTGGTGTCAGACGAGTTTAATGCTTGATGACAGTTTAGTTTTATTGTTAGAAGAGTTTTGATAGGCATTCGATTCATAAGCTTCCCATGTCTCTCTCTTTATGTGTTCATGTGTCTCTATTTCAAATAAGTAATTTTTCCCGTAATCATATTTTCTATTACTCTCTAATTCAATCACTCAAGGAATGAAATGAAACGATAAAAAAGGATAAAATGGAAAAATATGATAACTTTTGAATTGTTTAAAACTTATTGGCTTTTAATGCAAACCATTGAACAAAAGATTTTGTTTATTCTCGGAATCTGGGTATTGTTTGGCGTAAGTGTGTGTGTAAGGTCCTCCATTTCCTCCCTGACTCCCTCCCACCCTCGTGGTGTGTCACGGGCAGTCAGGTGCAGATATTATATACAGACGCCAATGAAGAAAATCAAAACAACTTACATCGGCCTCGGGCCAACAAAGTCGATGGCGAGCTTTACTGCTGCGGAAATGTCTCTAATGGAGTCCCAAGTGCCTTTCTGAGTCAGAATCCAAAAGCCGATCCATATTTTCCATTTTATCGTCTTCCCAACCCCCTCTCTTCCCCCTACCCCACCTTCCTGGATCAGTAAGACTCGCTGAATTCTTCATTTCTTTCCGACAGTCCTCGACATCTTGCGTCGGCTGTCTGTTGGCGAGACCTGACATTAGCTGAAGACCGAACCGGTCAGCGAGAGAAGATTTTCGTAAAAGTGACAGGACGGGCGTGTGAGGCGGGGGATGAAGAGAACTAATGAACCGAGAATAAGGAACAAGACAGAGACTTCTTTGAAAAAGAAAGAAAGAAAGAAAGAAAGAAAGAGAGAAAGAACGCACGCGCATAGGTGACATGGGGGGGGGGTAATGTAAGAAAAAGAAGGATGTCCAAGGAAAAGAAATATAATACTGTATGGCAAAAGTAAAGCAAAGAACGATGACCCACCTGTGTACCTATAGTGTGACTGTCCATTCACGAGTGTGAAATTATATACAATGTATAGTGGAGCGCACACACACACGCATACATTTCTTATCCTGTTCGTTTTAGTTCTAATTAGCTTATGTTGACGTTTTCTGTGATGTTCTAATGCTACCTTTGGTAGACAAAGCAATTTCGTGAAAATTAAAGATGTGTTGTGTTTGTATACATATGTAATTACATACCGAGCTGTCGAGACCTAACGTTAACAACATCAGGAAGAAGATGATCGCCCAGAATGTCGCCCCTGGGAGAGTGGAGATGGCTTCTGGGTAGACAACGAACACTAGTCCCGGACCTGCGCACACAGACCTGGACAGTCAATCTTTGCACTCATACCTTGACAGTCGATCTCTGCAGTCCTACCTGGACAATCAACTCGGACGTCCAACACTGAAAGACATTTTGGACAGTCCTTTCCCCCTTTTCCCTCCCCAACTCATTATTTATTGACTCACAGGATAGAATATCTGAGGACATCTGTTGCCTGCTTGTTTTGAAGACAACTTAATATCCTCTACAATCTGTTTCTCTGACACCCTAGCGACCTCCTCCTTTAGAATTTCGTCGCTAGGGTGTGAAAGGAGGGTTGAGGATAAGGAGGGTCGAAGGTTGAGACATTCCTAAAGAGGTCAGACACAAGGCGCATTTGGAGATAACAGCTTTTTGACCTGTTAAAATCATTCATGAAAAACTCCCCTTCATTCCTCAAATCACTGACACCTTATTATTTTATTTTTACAAATTAACAGACTTTTTAAAGCAGATTTCTATCAATTTTAAGACATGACAAAGCTTGGAGAGGAGGGGAGACTTACAGAGGACTACCACCCGCATTCCCTCCTTCCTTACAAAGAAACAAAAGCAAACCCAACCTTCAGTGGCTACTTTTGAAATGTCTTTGTTGGCGCGATGTGCCATGTACCCCAGGATCATGAAGATGATGAAACCAGAGAAAAAGCTCGTGAGGCAGTTGATGGCACTTGTTATCAAAGCGTCTCTGAAACAGTCGTCAACAATGAGGTCAATAAGGTCTATACCACGGACTTGCTTTCATTGGTTACTAATGACTATTCTGATAAATAAAATATATGCTAATTTGAAATCAAGGCCCACGTTCCATTAGTAAATAATGTCAAGGCTTCATTTGTAAGATCTTTGGACATTTGGTAGATGATGTGTGCATTTCCGACATGCTTGATGTTTCAGAGAGAAGTAAGACCAAGGTTTCATTAGTAAATGGCCGACGATACATTAATTAATACAGTCTGTACCCCAGACAAGCCTACAAGCCTACTCCTCATTGGTAAATAGGGTGGATACTCTGTTAGTAAATAAGGTATCTGTTTTATAGGCAAATAAGGTTAATGCTGTAGCCGGGAATCCAGAGAGCCAGCGATGTTTCAAAGAATATTTCTTCTTTTACCTTTCATTTGTTTCAAATGTTGTCACCATCATCTACTCCATTGTTTTTCTCCTGTTCTGGATTGTTTACTACATATTTGTGAATTGGTGTGCGTGTGTGTGTGTGTGTGTGTGTGTGTGTGTGTGTGTGTGTGTGTGTGTGTGCGTGTGTGCGCGCGCGTATTGGTGTGCGTGTTGTGTTTCTTCTGAATGAAGTGTACGATTTATTATTTTACAATAGTAGTGTTGATACCAGCTAAAGATGGAGTGATATTAATGAATTACCAACACCCGTAAACAAGCCATAAAGTTCACCCAAACAAAATGCACTTCAAAGTGTATTATTGATACATTTCTCACTCCACCCCCACCCCCACCCCCACCCCCCATAAATATTACCAGTGATCGGTAGTCCACATGTGGGCTAAGAACCCCCGCAGTTCCAAGGGAAAGCTTTATCTTCTCCATTGGATTGTTCTGCATTATCCTTTAAAATTCGTCTCAGAGACAGGCTAGAGTCCTGGACGGTTACAAACACAGTCTGCGACTCGTCTTTTTTCAGACACCAGTTCAGTCCGTGACTGAAAGCCCTCGCTGCCATTCCAGGACACGCGCCTGCTAGGCGGCCGATTTAGTCCCTCCATACGACAGGCAATGGGCTCCGCCATCTGAAAATTTGCTCTTAGTTCGACGAACATTCGTCACTTTTCTGTCTTCCATTTATCACAGACGGGGAGCACAGTGTGCGCTCACTCCGCTCTAGGCTGGAGAAAGCATTGGACAATTGTCGCCTCCTTGAACAGGAGAGTTCTCGTTGGGTGACAACCAGTTGATGTTCTCGGATTGTCACGATGCAAGCACACACACACACACACACACACACACACACACACACACACACACACACACACACACACACACACACACACACACATATATATTTTTTTTTGAACCAGCGTCCAGCGACAAATAAGAAATGAAAGCGAACGAACTGGCAACTTGACTCATTGCTGAATCAGCAGGTGAATCTGACTCTGATCGCTGCCTGGGTCAGTTTGATGCCACGATAATTCCAGAAGTTGGAACGCTTAGCTATTACTGTTATTGAATCCTTGGTCAGTTTACACGACCACTTTTCGATTCGTAAACAGGACGTCCATTCCCTTTTCTAAACCACCGCTAAAATTTATTCAATTATCCGCTTTGACAGACATGCACCCACTCGTACATTCGTCTTCCCCTTAACAGACATTCACCCACTCTTAAACGAAAAACGAAAAACTAGGTGAAGAGAACTTAAATACCCTCAGAGGTGTCTCGGTCATGGGGAACTTAAAAAAAACCTCCAAAACAAACAAAAATAAGCAAAAAGCGGAAGTAAAGTATCCTGTAATCTCATTTGTAACCCTCGGCAGTTTGGGAGGAATAACTCTCGGAATGCCTACTTCTAGATGATCCCCAGCTCCTTTCCTCCCCCCCCGCACTTACCTGTAAACATTATTATGGAAAGGATTGTAGCTGGCGAAGGCGAGCAGGACGCCGAAGCCGGGGCCCAGCGAGAAAAAGACCTGATGGGCGGCGTCAATCCAGACCTGTGTACAGAAACCAGTGACGTCAGGGCGGAAATTGAAATCATTCCCTGCTATTAGTTGTCCCTTTCTCCTCACAGTGCAACACTGTCACCCATTCTTAGTTTTATTTTACGGCCAAAGTGAACACCATCGATCCATAATTAAGCCCTGGGGACCGCCATTTTGTTGGCGGGGTTGCTGAGCCCCGGAAGTTGTACGCCGCTCATTAAATGACGGTTATGGGCGCGTTAACCTGCGCCGTGATCTATGCGATGTTCACGGTAACTGCACTTGACAGCAGACAGCGGTTCCGTCGTGAGGAGATGATACTTTCTCGATTATTTACGATGACAAGCGGCTGGAAATGCCAGAATGGTTTTTCGACCTTTGACTTCTTAATGGCATGCAGCATCGATTCTTTAATGATTCTTGTGAATATACCTGGCAAGCAAATACCAAAATGCTGCCTTCACTTTCTCGTCCACGGGAGATTTATCTAGATGCTCCTACAGGACTTATTTGTGAGTATAGAAGGAAGTGGAACTGGGGAAAAAAATAGAAGAGTTGAGAAAGGATTTGGGCACGCACTCACGCACTCACGCACACATACTCTAGCTTTAACTACTACTGACGAAGTAAAAAGCAATATCAACACACACACACACACACACACACACACACACACACACACACACACACACACACACACACACACACACACACACACTCCCGTACCTGTCCTGAATATTCTTGTTGCTTCTTCGCTGTCACCAGACCCTGCCTTGACTGTTGGAATTGCTATCAAGTCTCCTAACGACCGTAAGGAAGATAAACGAGGCTATATCGTGGCAATTTACTGCCACCTGAGCGGCGAATTTTCCTCGAAATGACCTATTGACTTTGAAACCGATCATCAAGAAAGCAAAGATCAGGACCGGGAAGATCACACGAGTAGCTGGCAGCTGCAACTTGACTATCAACCTCCGTCATGGCGGCCACGATCCACTTCCACAGCAGAGAACAGACTCGGCAAATAACACTTAGAAAAGGTAAACATCTTCCTAGGAGGCTACACTCAGATACTTTGACTGCAAAGTTGATCACGTGGAAAATACTGGGTTTGTAAGGTTCATCTGAGTCAGAGATGAACCCTCAAAGTTTCTGGCATATTAATAGGAAATAGAACTAAGTTTCCTTTAGTTATAAACATGCTTAATGACTTTTTAAAATTATTTTTAATTAGAAGATGCACCTAACTTCTAACAACCGACGTCACCAAAGGCCTGAGCCAATCAAAGAGCTTGGAGGATATGCAAACGGCTAATTGCTCAATTAACGAGCCGACCTTTTTTTCCCCTCAAAGAATTACAATTTTCAAAAGCATTTATCTCTTGGACCGATGTTGTCACTCAGATTTAGGGAAGTGGAATAATGTAATGAATTGAACCCATTCATTCATAAATAAGTTTGTCCTCACGTGCGCCTGTCAGCGTGGAAACACGCACGCATGTGTTTGGCTGACTCCATTGTGACCTCTGACCTTTGCTAGCTCCTTGTCTGTTGCTAGACTTACCGTCTCGTATACACGTTCTTAATGCTACAAGTTTCTTTATTTATTAGTCAGTTAATTGTTGTATTCTGATTAAAATCAGCTCTTAATGCACTTGTTTGGTTAGTTGCTGCATCGTGGACCTTTCACTTTGATTTACGTGTCAGTAATGACTTCGTCTTCTGCTGGGTGACCAGTGGGAAGGAGTGGAGGGTCCTTCTCAGACAGACAGATGACCCGAAATGGCTAGTAAGAGTTTACTGATGCTGCACATCATCAGTTTGTTCTCCGACAACTGGCGAAAGGAAGGTTGGGCAGTTAAGGGACAAACACAACGAAAAGGGAGTGACTTTGCCAGTAATACTTGACGACCTGTTGGTCTATATATGGCGCCATATCACACAGGTGCAGGCAACCGACTCATACCGGCACTGACCGGGTTTTCTGGAGATGAAATAAGTCAAATAATGATGTGTCAAACCACGGACGTGTATAGGGTGGACTGCTGTCTGTCTGCCGAGACCAACGCTAAGCCTCTTGCGAAGTTCTCCGCTGTTGGTCTCGGCGAGCCTTAACAACGAATGTGAATAAACCGGAAGCTATATCGTCCAAAGCCTCGTTCTAGTAGTAACTGAAACGTGACTAAACCGGAAACTATTTCGTAACCAGCCTCGTTCTATGACTTCACTGAACAAAAATCGTCTGCAAGCAGTCCAGTAATACAAGTCCGTGGTCACACGTAATGTACTCACTGAATAACAAGAGAGAAATAGAGTCACGTGATATAATCGTACTTCAAGTGCATGCTTGGCGCTGTACCGTGATGAACTGTGAACAATCTAAGCCGACTTCGATTTCGGGGAGCAGGTAAGGGGCTGGAAAAGTCTCGAGACTAACTAAAGCCACCTTCACTCCCCCCGGCTCTACCACCCTCCCCTTAGCTACCTCCGGCCTTCGCACTTATGTCGATTTTTTCCCCTCCCGCCCAGCGACACTTCTGTGGTCAATGAAGCGTTGCAACGATTGTGGTTTTTCATCAGCCGTAGTAACCTGCTTAGTCACGCTTCACTTGCGCTTGTCGTTCTCACTGTCTTCGACTGCAAGCAACCCTCCGCGCCCTCCCTTCCTCCCTGGCGAGCATGCGCACTCCTCGTCTCCAGCCTCATCCCAGCCTTGTCATTAGAGGGAAAGGGCAGGGATCCCACACACGCCGACACGCGCTTTTGTTGTCCTTTACAGGTAGATATGACTCAAGAGATGATGATGATGATGATGATGATGATGATGATGATGATGATGATGATGATGATGATGATGATGATGATGATTGTCGTCGTTGTCTTTGCATTAGTGTTGTCATGGTTAGACTGACTCTCGCCTTCGGGTGTTTTTTTTAATTAAGCACAGACGCACATCAGCGTACCTGCACGCGCGCGCGCACACACACACATACGCACGCACATGTACACAACACCTGTACACATAGGCCGTCTCTCTCACACCTCTACCTCCCAATACATATGTCCTCTCTTTCTCTCTCACAAACACACTCAAACTCACACATACACTCACATGCCACTCACACACATACACACTCACACACACGCTCACTAACACATACAAACACATACACTCGCACACACACACTCACACACACATATATATACGCGTTCACTCACACATACATTCACACATACACACACGCATACACTCACACTCACATACATATATACACACACTCACTCACACATACACACACATACACACGCACGCACATGCGCACAACACCTGCAGACATAGACCGTCTGTCTCACACCCGTACCCCACCAACACATATGTCCTCTCTTTCTCGCTATCACATATACACTCACACATACACTCACACACACACACACACACACACACTCTCTCTCTCTCTCTCACACACACACACACACACAAACTTACACGCACGCACATGGGCACAATACCTGTACACATGGACCGTCTCGCTCACCCCTCTACCTCCCAACACAAATGTAGTCTCTTTCTCTCTCTCACACAAACTCGCACACAAACTCGCACACACGCACACACACACACATGCACACACACACACACACAAACACACACACACACACACACACACACACACACAAACACACACACACAGAATGTGATAACTGAAAGACTTCGCCATATCGTGTAGATATTTTTAGCCTCCTGATCAACGAGACAGTTAGGTTCACGGTTTTGAGGGAACTCGCAGCTTTTAAGCGCCTTTAGAATGTCAAGCAGGCTTCACCACCTTGCCTTGAAACCCCTTTCTAGAGATGTATTAGAATTTCATCGCTCGGCCTGGCGAGAACATTGGCGGCCCCAGTTCTATTATGGGTCCACCCAGAAGAAACTGTCAACTCCCATCGTAAATCCCTGCCATGAGTTCCTTTCTAGTAATATCTAAACGTCGATGCGTTGAAGTCGTTATTAGCCGAAGTGAACAATGCACTGTTCTCATGACTCCAGTTAGGTAAAGCTAGAATTTAAAAGGATTTTAATCGAAACGATCAAAACGAGAACCTTTGTCGTGCACAGGAAATCAAATGCACTCACAGCAATGGGGTCTCTTCATTGCATGTTTTAAAATGAAGATGGAATTGAGTGTTAAAAATAGCGACTCCGCTAGTTCCTGATACCTAAGGAAGTAGATTCTGTTTGCTTTTGGATAAAGTTCTCACCTCTGAGTTCTGAAGACGTTTGAATGACGGAAGCAGGTAATATTTTACGCCCTCGGCAGCGCCAGGGAGGGTTGCCCCCCGGAAGAGCAGGATGAGGAGGACGACGTAGGGGAAGAGGGCCGTGAACCACACGACCTGGCGACACAGTTCAGGTACACGTGCACTTAAACTCTTTGAAATAAAGCCAAACTAACACGAGGACTACTGGTGTACTACTCTGAATATGAAAAACATTGAGTACAGTGTGTGCTCGCCATGTTGACCTGTCGTAAAGTCTTTCCCTTGATGAATGGCTTATGCGCGAGTGAACACATCTAAACTTTTTGGAGGAAATATTAATTTCAATATAAATGAATGTAACGAACAACGTGTAATCTATCAACACACAGACATCTGGGTAAACTCAAATAAATAAGTACACTGTGTTTACTGCTATGAAGATACGGACAGTAGGAGACTGTGTGAACAAATATCATAAACATTATTACAAACAGCATGCACGTATTATAATTATAAACATACATGACAAAACAAAACGATTTACTTTTGTATCTACGCACTAAGTATGTGTGCTGAGTAGGAAAGACACAAATATACAGACACGAGAAATAATTGCAGAAGGAAGTTGATGGAAGCCGTTAAGTATAAAGTAGAGGGAACCATGGAAGTAAGAAGCAGACGGATGTAGGAAGTAGAAAAATACGAATAGACAAAGTCGATGTAAGTACTAGTAGAAGTAGAGGGACGTTGAATGGGGGAAGAGGATGTAACTGCTGAAGGTAGAGCGATGACAATGCAAGAGGCGCGAGTGTGAGAACAGAGGAGCATGCAGACAGACACGGAAAGTGAAACCCTGACAGACGACATGCAAACAAACATAAGAATCAAACCCTGACTGACAGACGACATGCAAACAAACATAAGAATCAAACCCTGACTGACAGACGACATGTAGACAAACTACGGACGTGTATAGGGTGGACTGCTGTCAGTCTGCCGAGACCAACGCTGCGCCTCTTGCGAAGTTCTCCGCTGTTAGTCTCGGCGAGCCTTAACAGTGAATGTGAATAAACCGGAAGATATTTCGTAACCAGCCTCGTTCTATGACTTCACTGAAAAAAATCGTCTGCAAGCAGTCCAGTAATACAAGTCCGTGGACAAACTGACATGCAAACAGTCAAAGAGACGAAGAAAATGGCAGAGAGATGTAGGACACTTGAAGAACGCAAAGACAGGAATGGGGGGAAGGGGTCCGAGTGCATAAGGAGCGAGGGTAGATAATAAATAAGAGAAAGGTGTGGGGGATGGGCAGAGGACAAGAAATAAAGTAAGGACAAGTCAAGAAGAGAGAGGAAGGGAAGATAGAGTGATATGGAAACAAGTGACGGGGAGGAGAAAAAGAGGAGAAACGAGAGGAGGCGCGTATCAGGGGGATGAAAGGAGAGAGAACCTTTCCTGATGTGTGAATTCCTTTCCACAGGCTGAAGTAGCAGATGAGATAAACGCCCAGCAGACAGAGAACGAGTTGCCACTTGATCTTGCCCACTTCAAATATACCATCACTTTTATGCAAGGACAACATTCCGCGCCTGTAAGACATACAACCATGACGTCACTTCCTGTTACTACTGGGCGCCCTCTTTATCTTTATATATCTGAATTTTGATGAAATATATATACACACACTTTAATACATACCTTTGATGAAATATCTATAACATTTTATGAAATTGTGTTTTAAAAAATAATAAAATGCATGAAAATACAAAACATAAGGAATATAACGATATATAATTATATGTAATATGTAATTTGATGTAACAATTTAAATAAATCTATTTATAAAATTCGCTTGCTTACCGTTACTTTATTTTCAAGTTATGTTTCACCATCTCCCTGAACCAACCCCTGATTCACCAATACAGGTTTCTCTTTGTGTCCATCAAATGAATAAGGCATGTACTAGTTTCTTCAAACACTACCGCGGAAACACAGTTAAAAAAAACAAAGACAAAAAAAAATCAAGAAGTCAGAGTTGTAGTAATTTAAAACCGCTGTAGACTACTGTCAATAAAGGCAAACCCTTGTAAACCATTGTCTATAGCGACAATGCTTCTAAGAGCCAGGTCAAAGGGGCAGTGCGCCTCGTAATCAAGTAAACAGACTTCAAAATAAACCACTTCGGAACCCCCCACCCCACCCACCCCCCGCCAACTACTGGAAACAATAGACAAACACTTTAGCAACTCCACCACGAACTTCGAAGGCCGCAGCCTCACATTTTCACATTGTTCTCATCCCTCCACAGATTCTACAAACAGTTTTTATCCTCTGGTGCGAACCAGTGGGTGAGCGTTGTTAGGAAGCACATCATTGTTAATAGCCTTATAGTCCGCATTAACACGTGCGTGAAACCTGACAAAGCTAACGAACTAGAAATGCTAATAAATCTGTTTTCATTCAAGCAGGCGGAAAATTTGACATCAGTACATTTTTTCAGGTTTTTCTCCACTTGGAGAACAGCTTTTGTTGTCATTATTATTATTGTTGTCGATGGTGGTCCCAATTGTTGTCTTCAACATGATGCAGCGCCCAGAGGCTCAAACTTTGCCACTAAAGGCTGCTGAAGATTTCACAGAAGTATTTTTATTTCATGCATATCTGTCACATTTTTGACTTATTACACGCCTTTTTCTGGAGCGTTAGCTGGTATTCAGGGTTGACAATAATAAGATTTCCTATTGTCGAGGAGGAATTG
The DNA here is from genome assembly GCA_004794655.1 of Marisa cornuarietis. NCBI lineage: Eukaryota > Metazoa > Mollusca > Gastropoda > Architaenioglossa > Ampullariidae > Marisa > Marisa cornuarietis. Next base: position 40,389 of record SMMW01000565.1, on the reverse strand, counting down.
GTATTTTATACCCAGCCCAAACCTCAGGCTATATCACGTCTTGTAAACAGATGCTACACGCAGAGAAAGAACAGTGTGCGCGAGACGAGATCTGAACCTAAGACACCAAATCCTCACTATATTGACAACAGGCGTTAACCAGCGGACCACCCTTAGAACTTCGCCTGCTCTCACCCTCTTAAAAACTACTATCTCAGCATTCATTCAAAGATTAGGGCCACACATGTTGAAAGCAAATGTAGACTGAACGTGCATGATGTCAGACTAGTGCAGATGCCCGCTGTACGACATAAATTTGTACTTTTAACCAATTTTCAAAATGAAAAATCAGTGCTTTTAGCAGGTGCACGTAGTTTTTTTTTCCTACGGAAAACACAACTCAAGTGCAGGTTTTTTGAAGGGACAATGCTTACAGACGGCAAAAATGCCTCATTACACGTGTGCCACAAAAATCTTTTCCCTACCCAATGTTGAATGATCCGAAATCGGACCTGGATTCCCATCCAAACCTTTCAGCACATCAATGTGCCAATCAACAAAAGATTTGAATTACATAGCCTGCTCGTTGCTGATTCGAGTTTTTGGATGGAGAGACTAAAAGCTGGTGCGGTGAAATATGAAACTCGATGCATTGAAACCTCCCTGCACAGCACGTGGGCTCGTGCCGGCCCTGTTGGGCCCTGCTGTGGCCCTGCTGGCCGGCCCAAGGAAGGTGTATAGTAAATACCTTCCGACCAATTAAACAGCGGCGCGTCGTGCCAAGCTTCACTGACGCCTGCTGTAGACCCGCTCTCAATGATCAATGAAGCCTTGGCGGCCACTTCCCCATTTATTATTTCTTTTTTCATTTCATCGCTGTGCTTCCTCGAGTCCGTGAAAAATGAGTTCCTGCGTTATTCACAGTTCCAGAAGCCATGCCTGTCATCTTGGAAGCAGCTGCTAATACACTCGTCAAAGTTCGACAGGCTGTGCTCAGAGCAGACGACTCGTGCACTCGGTTTTGCGCAAACTCCATTAGGCTGCTTACGACGGTAATAAATACTGAGCCTGAGTACTTCTCGGCCCTGGGCTTTAAAGTTATCAAAGCATGTTCACGCAGCTTTTAGCCCTACCCGGCAGGGCCGATGAGCTAACAGGGGTTCATAGACTCGGGGTGGACCTTCCTAAATAGTTTTTTTTTCAGCCGGTATGTAATAGGAGGGGTACCTTTCCAATAACTTTTCTCTCGTCTCTAGTAAATGCGGCAAAGATTTAATTGATTTCGTTCAACCGAATTATTATCGGCCTAACAAATAAACTGAACAGATATGATGGTACAGAACCGTTATCACCTTTTTCATTGAAGTCATAATCTGAGAGAAGCAGACGCTAAACAAAAACGACGGTAAACTTTGTTTTTTCTTCCCCTTGTCATTTGTTTCCGAATTACATTAAATTTTGATTTTTGTCATGTAGCACGTGCACGAAGAGCAACGTTTGGTCAGAATGAATAATTTCGACTTTCGTAACTTCTTGCTTGCTTTTTTCTATTATTTTTTTTTCTTCTTAATGTTTCTCGTTTTAGTTCTAAGTTTTGTGCCATACCTTGTAAAAACGCACGCGCAACGACACCCCTTGTCAGTAACTCCTGCTATAACGGTCGGTTAGATAACTTCATGAATCGGGATTTAGTTTGCCTGTCAGGATCACTTAAGCAGCTCGTTCCTTACCCAAGTTAGAGCAATGTCACCCGTGGGTAAATCACCTGTGTGCATGTATACGAGCCTTGACGAATGTATCAGAAACCTGATCTAAACTCACAGCCTGCGGTCCTTAATGTCCTGTAACGTTGGACACCAACAGAAAAAAGCGGAAGCAACCCCAACCCGCTCAACTGGAATCTTATATTTACCGGATTGTCCTCCACTTTCGAAACTAATTGAGACGACAAGGCTAGAGGCGCAAACTTGAGCTTCCAGATGTAAAGGCTTATGGAAGGTTCTGTGATCATCACAGGGTTAATGAGTTCTACTGCATAGTAGGAGGTAGCTGGTGCCAAGAAAACGGTCAAGAAAACTGCCCCTGCCCACCAATAGCTGTCAAGCAAAAATGGTCACCTAATTTATCAGGGAGAGGTTTGGGCTCCATTTTTATATTCCTTGTCTTAGCCACTGTGAACGATTTACGCTCACTTTCCAGTAATACCACAAGGCTACAAACTCTTAAACCTGAACCCTTTTAAAGTTCACAAGCTCGCTAATCTAACGACTAATTGTTGGCAGATTTAATACACACCACACTGTGTGATTATCGCCACCAGTAACGACAAACTTTGCTTGGAAGCTCCAAACCCTGCACCTCACCCTTAGACGAAAAGTCCGGACGCACACACTCACTCAAAGTACTCCTGCGCCGAGGACCGGAAGCTGTCCAGCTCACTGACGTTAGCTTTGGTGATGTTGTACGTCACGTCCGCCCCGCTCACCACCGTGACGTTTACCTGCGTGACGTTTGTGACGTTGGCGTTGATCTTGCCGTCGTGGCACAGGTGTGTGTTCCAGTCGTTGTCGCAGGAGGTCCAGGGCAGGTCGGTGGTGAAGGAGGCGAAGAAGAAGTGGAGGCACCAGGCGATGACAACGTTGTAGAAGAAGTCTGTGTAGAAGGCGATCAGCACCACGGCCCACCCGATACCTGTTACAGGACACAGGCTACGTCACTTACCGGAAGTTCAGCCTGTCTGTAGCTATTTGCCCAGCACCGCGAGGGGCAGAACAACTAGCGATAAATCTCTGATCTTTTTATGATCTCAGCGATCGTCTTGGAGACAGTGATCCCCTAAAGACGAATAGGGATCTCATATACCTATAGATATCATAATACTATAAATATAGAACAAATTACTGCAATGTACCCAATCGTTAGGAAAAACATTGCACCCCACTAGACTTTCAATAAAAGGTTCTCATTTTTCAGAACATAAAATAAGTCTTATCAGAGCTTTGATAAGTGTCGTCGAACATTTTGGAAAAGTTTTATCTGAAGATCACAGGAACGCGCAAAGGTTCTGAGGCGAACGTGCGGGACAAGTCCAAACATGTGTGTGTGTGTGAGAGAGAGAGAGAGAGAGAGAGCACCGTGACCATGACCTTTTGCCGTGCAAGCTGTAGTTGAAACTGAGGAGAGCAAAGAAGACGAACAGTCAGTGACTTTATATTCAAGCGGATTGGAAGATCCAACAGTAAAGACGGTAGCAAAGGACATGAACGCCAAAGTCCTTATGAAAGAGGAAGACCAACTCCACCGATGGGCAGAAAACTTCAAAGAGATACTTCATAGACCTGACCCAGAAGAAGAATCAGCCGGGGAGGACACATGCTTCCACACTGAAATAAAACGTGAGTACATCACACAGCAAGAGATAGAAGAGGCCATCAGACAGACAAAAGGAAGCGGGGCACCTAGTGAAGACAAAATCACGCAGATATGTTAAAGGAAGACCCCACTACTAGCACCAGAGTACGGGGAAAACTACTCAACAAAGTGTTGAAGGAATAGAAGGTTCCAGAAACTAGAAAGAAAGACCTCATTGTAAAGATACCTAAGAGGGGCGACCTGTCAGTGTGGGGTGACTGGAAGGGGATCGATCTACTATCAACACCAGGAAAGAACGAAAGATCTTCTGTAGTGTCCTACTACAGAGGATCCAGCGAGCCATCAATGGAATCCTGACAGAAGGAAGAACAGGCATTTAGAAGAGGAATGAGATTACAGACTAGAACGTTGACTTACACACCAAAGTAGAGCAGTCACTGGAATGGAATTCATCACTCGACATAAACGACTTTGAAAAAGCATTTGACAGAATCTATCATCCCTTGCTCTGTGAGCATCCAAATATTCACCAAAGATAATCAACATCTTGACAGACGTGTACGTCAACAACAAGTGATGTGTGTGTGCATGTGCGTGGGTGCGTGCATGTGTATGTGCGTGCGTGCATGCGTGTGTGTGTGTGTGTGTGTGTGTGTGTGTGTGTGTGTGTGAAGACGGGCAGCAGAGCAAATGGTTCCATGTAACATGAATCAGCCAAGGACGTGTGATGTCGTCCTTCCTCTTCCTTATTGTCATCGACTAGGTGATGAAAGGCACAGGAGACAAATCAAGAGAATGGGAACCGGCAGCCCGAGTGGAAGATTGCGACTTTGTGGACCTCGCTCTACTCTCACAAACTCCAAAAATATCCAGGCAAAGACAGACAGGGTCAACCAGGCGGCAAAAAGTGGGGGACCATTACTAAACTGAAAATATACAAATCAAATATGAGCTCAACTGAACCCATGACCAAGATGACTGGAAGAGATTCGTTGGCGCCTTATGGTTTAGTCGGAGGGAAGAGGATTAACTAAATAATAATAATTTTTAACCAGTGATTGTCAACATTAGCATCAAATAATATGTGTTGTTTAACTAATCTGGATGATGAAGGAACAAATACTCTGCACGGGTTCACATCTCACTTGTCCTGTTCCATGATCACGTGCACGCTACCAAACCGTGTGATCTGCGCACGGCTTCAAAATGTTTCGTAACATCCCTGAACTGCTGAAGAACATCTTGGTCGCAATGACTTTGTAGCGGGGTGCTAAATCGTTTTCCTCTCTTTTTCCATTCATGAATGCCCCCGTCAGTGTTACACGGTCAGTCTGTAAGTCTTTTATGAAAAAAAGATGATGATACAATTGCTGATGCAATCCCCGACCCTGATCTGTTACAGTAGTGCGGAGTGCGCACTTTACGATGGTGGGAGAGGGGGAGAATTGACCGCTTGAAAAGTTTTTTTTTCAATCACTCAAAAAAAAAACCTGCTTCCCGTCTGCTTTAAGCGGACCTTTTTCACAGACCCTTCCTTAGAGTTCATGGGGCGTGTGACGCGGCATTGACACATTTTCTTACTCAAGGTGCATTCTGCAGCCGTTTCCCCCCTTTCATCTTTCTCTCATTTATCACGTGACTTAAGGGTCGCCTCCCCTGCTGGGGAGCGGCTTCACTGCCGAGACTGACTTACGGTGAGGGGAGACAAACGTGGCTCAGAAGAAACCGCGCGTTTTGAATGCGACATATTGGTCCGAAAAAGGGGCGAGTAATTCCCAGGAAATGAGGAGTGACGAGCGACCCCTACGAAATAGCGGGCCCTGGCGCGGGTCATTCATTAAGGCAATTCTGGGGACTGTCGCGGAGGAAGATGGCCTACGGTGCCCCGGTCCTCTCCGGCCACTTCACTTTTTACTCCTCCGCCGGAAGTCAGTGCGCGAGGAAAGAAGGAGAGAGTAAAAGAGAAAGTGAGAGAAGGCCAATCGATGCAGGCGCTTTCCTTGCTCGACAGAAGCCGGGGTCGTTACCGTGCATCGCGGTCCCCCCCGTGAAAAGGTGATGTAACGATTTTATGGCTTGGGCGAGCGTCCTCACCGAGGGAGGACAAGTGTGAGGTAGACTCGGCACCACGAATGAAGACCTCAGGGTGCGACAGACGGCGCTGCCAGTGAAAGGCTCGAGATAACGTCCAGATTTATATAATGATATAATAATTCATCCATTCGTATATATATATCTATATATACACGTGCATAAACATCACCAGGTTGTATGTCATTTTTGTGTGGGCGTCAGCAGTTCATGTGTTGACGTCATCAGTTAGTGTGTGACGCCACGTTTAATGTGCACGTGATCCCAGGAACGGGATAAAGTGAGATGTGAGCCTGCGTAGACTACTTGCCCTCCCCTTTTCCCAGCTTGATGATATATTTACGAATGGATTAATTATAAAATCAACAACAAACAACAACAAACAACAAAACAGATCTGTAAGCAAATTGATGAGATCGACACACGAGCTGGGGATGAACCAACCCACTGATGATGTCTACTCACAAGTGAACCTGAGTAGTTCGGTGCACATGTCACTGTGCAAGTCCTTGTGAAGTGGAAACTGATTTTATAAAAATTGTAATAATATAAATAATATAAAGAGATGGTTCAAAAGATTGCCGACATGGTAAGTGTCAATACATCACAATGATCAACATATACTTTGTCAAATAAAGGAAACGGATTGGGTTGCCGTTTCAAAGTCTTCTTTTCACAAACTGATGAAAAAGCTAATAAATAAATAAATTAATGAACTAAAATTAATTAATTAATTAATTAAAGCAGACAAGCAAGTCTAGCGAGTCTTGTCTTAGCGCTGAGACAGACACCACCATCTCACCCTTAAAGAGGGGACAGATGTTGGCCCAGCAAGTTATGGCTCCTGTACGGTTGAACTGCCCCAAGGCCAGCTCCATGTAGAAGAGAGGAATGCCTCCCAGCAGCAACATCATCAGGTAAGGAATCAGGAAAGCACCTGAAAGTCGTTAAAAAAAAATCGTCATTACATACCTGGCTGACACTTTTTCTCTGGCTAGTTGTGTGTCTGTTTTCGTCCAGTCGGATACAATGACTTAGTATGCTGGAAAATTGTCACTTTCTTTAAATATTATAAGGTCTGTATTTGCAATTTATTTGCAGTTTTCTTCTTCTTCTTCCTTTTTTTTCTGGGCGGTCCGGTGGCGCAACGGTTAGCGCCTGTCACCAATACAGTGAAGGTTGGCTGTCCTGGGTTCAGTTCTCGTCTCGGGCACACTGTTCTTTCTCTGCATGTGGCATCTGTTTACAGGGCTGACTACCTTGCCTTAATTGCTGGCTCGGAGTAAAACACTCATAAAATCCTTTTTTTCTCTTTTTTTTTTTTTTGCTTTTTTCGTCAAACCATTTCTGATATTCACTTAACAGTACATTATCTGTAACAGACAAATAACTGAACTTTTGGTTCCTCTTCAAATTTTCACTCTCATTCAAACACACAAGAAGGTGAATGTCAAAAATAAACACAAGTGAAAGATAGGTACCTCCTCCATTTTTATAGCACAGGTAAGGAAATCGCCAGACGTTGGCCAGGTCGACGGCAAAGCCGATCACAGAGAGAAGGAAGTCGATCTTCTTGGCCCACGTCTCTCGGCCATCACCTTCACTTTCTGTTGTCACACCTGTGTGGGGGAGCATGGCCATCTCCATTTTCTGCCCGTCCCTCAGCATGAGCGTCCTCTCCACCGCCCCATCCAGTTGCTTCTCTGAAGCAGACGACAGTCAACGAAAAGTGAAACAAGACTTTTAACACCGAGAAGAGAAGTCAAAGGCGAAATTGATGGCTTTCTGATGAGAGAGTAAAAAAAAAAGACAACGACAATCAAACTGAACATTTGATAGGATTTCCTAGCTGGTGTTGACGTTCACCCTACACCTGCCTTTGCTGAACCAATTTTTTCTGTAACAGCATCTGCTCAGCTGTTAACGACTTTGGAATGACAGTTACATTAGTCACATGACTTTGTCTCACCATCTTCACCATCAGAGATATTCGCCGTCACCTTCATGTCATCAGTTCGTTAAAAGAGAGAGAGACTTGTTTTTCCGAATTTCATTCGTGGAAGCAGCGACATCAACGACAGCTGACAAAATGCGGAGACGACGACGAGGACGACGGCGGTGAATGTTTCACAGTTACCCCGGGGATTAAAAAGACTGACAGCCACACAGACCTGGGAAACTCCTCACCCGGCAAAAGACATGAGGCAGGCGGCAAAAATCACACACGTGTGCGCGCAACATACAGCTTTCAACTCGATAAACAAAGTTCACGAATCCATAAAACAACAAGCATAGGACAAAACCGTTTAGTGCAGCCGGTATGGGGGGTGGGGGTGGAGGATGGTAGGAAGAGAGGAGAGTGGATAATGAGGGAGAAGAGTGTAGCTTGAATGACATTTGCCGACAAACGGCAGGCGACAATAAAGTAAAAACCATCCTTCAGGGCAGACTCTCTTCATCGAAGAAATCGTTGTGAGCGAAACATCCGACCAGCACCACATTGATTGAGTCCGAGCTACCTGCAGCTCCACAGTGACAAGAGCTGCTTGTCTGTGGCAGATGAGAACCTCCACAGGTGAAAGGTGGACAAACAAAGACCCTTCCTTCAAAAAATAAAAGCAACCTTCTTTACCTACTAGGGTTTTCTTTTGAGAAAATGTACCAATAGTTTCCTTTTTTTCAAACCCAGCGTCCAGGAGATATTTCGTTACAGACCTGTGGAATAAATTTTATCCCCAAGTAAGTTTAATTCAGTAAAGGGTAATCCTTCACAGGTACTCACAGCTCAGCAAACAATCTTTCATTTGCTGCAGATACAAACCTGGGAAAACGGACAAAGAACAGTTAAACCGAGGTTAGCGATTATAAGATGGAGCGATGACATCATCAAAGCTGTAGCCAATGAGAGACCTGGGAACAACCGTTTATTCACGACTCGTCTTTGACCTGTTTCTGTGGACAGGTGAGAATGTCGATGTTTTGCTTGAGGGTGTGAGGGTGTTTGTTGGATTATATTTGGGGAGTCGGTAGCTTGGCATGAACTTAGCATTTATATCAGCAAAATCTGTGCTTAGCTGGGGGGGGGGTTGTGTGAGAAGATATTTTTATTTTAACAAACATGTACTTGAGGAGAAAGAACACGCGAAAAAACTGATGCTGTCTTGAGCAGAACAATTTATGTCTAATGTGTTTTTTAAAGGCTACTTCAAACAGTACTACCTCATTACCTACACTCCAGGTTACCTCCATTCTTCTTCTGCACCCCCTCCACCCCAGGGGAGCATGGCAATGTCATATGAATGTGGATTTATTTTCGTTGGATGGGACTGCATCATGGAGAAAGGAAGCTGCTGAAGTTGATTCTTTCAGCACAAAAAATATTCTAGAATAGTGTTTCTATTGCCAGTCAGTGAGATACAATGAGTGTAAAAGATAATAAAAGGAATCTACTAGACCGCGGTAAGCAACAGTACTGCCCGGTGGTCCCCCGCCCTAATCACCAGAGGTTGACAAAGGAGCCGTTAATCTGCTTAAACCGAAATAATTAATGAGCTCGGAGGTTAAGAACAAGGAAGGTTACCTATTTAAGCGGAAATAGCCACGTGACTTAAAGTTTGCCTGTAGCTATGTACTGGTTTACAGCATTGAGTTACCGGTGTCACGATCTATGGCTTTGCCTCTCATAGTGCGCATGCGCAGGGGGCGTTGTATAGTATTATAGCGTGCTAATATAGTACGCACAGACTGATTTTTAATTAGTTTATGAAAATGTACTGCATAGCTTAAAATGCTCGCAAACCTTTCCAGAATATGACAAACCCGTCATGTGGTGGACATGATCTGTTGACCCCTGCGCATGCGCACTGTGAGAGGCAAAGTGGTAGCTTAGGCAAAGCCATAGATCGTGACACCGGAACTCACTTCGTCTGTAGCTGTGTACCTGCCCCTCTGCTCACCCTGCAGAAACGGGTACCTGATTTATTGGGGGAGGTAAAGGCTGGTCTCCGCATTCGCCATGTCCTAAGCACGGTGAACCACTCGCGTGCACTTTCTCTGCGCCCTCTCGGCTATGGAAATCTTTACCTTTTTCTGAATTAAGTGCGCATTGTGTTGCCTAGAACTTTGAGCAGATTAGACATGGCCAACGAAAACGGATGTGGCTGATCTCTCTTTCTTTTTTCTCTTTCTCACACCGGAACTTCCCGGATCACGTGACCTGAGTCACAGCAGTCCATTGGTGATGTAAGCTCGCCTTCGAGCAAACCTCGGAGGTAGTCGTGGCCACGGTTGTAGATGTCAAACAACAAACGTCTCCGCTCCATTGTTGATGTGACACGTGAGAGAGCGCGTGCACAGACCAGCCGATGGTCCTACCAGAAGTGCACTGAAGCAAGACAGGTGGCCGGCAGGAGATATCACGTGACCACAACTCCTTTCCAGGCTGATGTGCAGAAGCAGAAAAAAGTAGAATCTTTGCACAGGATTTTTGATGGTATATATAGATTTTTTTTTTGCAGGCCTGCCGTGGACGTGCTCAGATTTTTAAGTAAAACACTTACTCTCTTTCAAATGTTATCACCTTAAAATAACTGTACGACCATTACAGTGGTAACAATATTTTCTGATTGGCCTGAGGGTGGGAGTGGTCTTTCATTACTTATTATTACAACACTTAAGTGTGTTTGTTCTACAGAAGGCAACATCCATCGTGTACATCGCCATTTGAAAGTGTTGGCCCCTTTTTTCTTTTTTCTTTTGTCGGAAACTCGTCTTTCATCAAATTCTCTGTCGATCTAAACGCGGCGAAACATGTAATGAGGGAGTTGGTGGGGGGGGGGGTAAAGGGTCTGCCATGTAAATGACTTCGAAGCAAAAGAGTTCCCATGTGCCGGAAACAAGTGTCACCATTATGTCAACGGTCATGCCACATTAACCCCTTTGAGAACAGGTTTAGTGGTTGAAATAAGGTACATAAAGGCAGGAGGAGCTAGGGTTCGGAGGAATAAATCGTTCAGTTATGCGGGAAAACGTTCTCCTAGTCAGAATGTTTATCCAAGAAGTAAATACCACGTGATCGCAGGGAAATTTGATTGCACTGCAAACCTGACCAGCTACTAAGTACTTATGCCCACTTCATACTAGATGCTGGTAGAAAACCTCGGCCTAAGGCATGACTCACACGGTACGACTTACTGCTCTGTTTGTTTGTGTTACTTTGTGCCAGCAACGAAGGCCATTATCGTGGCCACTATAGCTCCATGTGGTCATCAGGGCGAACCTTCTTGTCTCTCCTTTTGGTCCTGCATGAGTTCACAATGCACAGTAGAAATGAGTTCTGAAGTCTAGACAAATAACATCTCACGGTATGAGGACGAGCAGTTTAAATAATTTTAGAAAAAAATGTCATATCGTGTGTTTTGTGTGTGCGCATGGTTCGTCGTGAATGTTATAGAGGGCACAAACAAAGTGATCACCCTGTGGTGTCCCCCCTCCCCCCCCACACACACACCTTTGCAGACGAGATCACAGCACCTAACCTTCCACAATTTCGACTTCTAGCGCTAGCTCTCCACAACTTTTGTTGCAGGCAAATATACTTTTGTCAGAGCACAAAAAATACTTAATCGAAATACTTTAGCAGACAATACTTTAAGTTCTTGGCAATCCACAATTCGAAACATTTGTTGCAGGCAATTTACTTTTGTCAGAGCACAAAAACTACTTAATAACTCTGTCTTTAGTCAGTAACTTAGTAATAATCCACGGTCTCAAGTAATCCGCATTTTCTGCTCTTTGATTGTAAACAGAGAGGTAGATAAATAAATAAATGCTTTTTTCTTTAACAACGCATTTGATGAAGGTGCTGTACAACAATACAAACTGTACAAGCACAACCGTACATGAACGAGTATACACTGTTGGGTTTCAGGAGTCAAACGCGGACACACACACACACACACACGTGCGTTTCCGATTTATACCCCCATTACAGCTTAATTGTCTGCTTACTGCCATTAACAATAAATATTGCTGACTTCACCTCCCATCAGTCTGTCTGCGTACTCACACTGATACTCACTTCCTAACAGTCTAAGTGTCTACTTCCACTCATTTATCATCTACTGTGCTGGCTTACACCTAACAGTCTAAGTGTCTACTTCTACTCATTTATCATCTACTGTGCTGGCTTACACCTAGCAGTCTAAGTGTCTACTGCCACTCATTCATCATCTACTGTGCTGGCTTACACCTAACAGTCTAAGTGTCTACTTCCACTCATTTATCATCTACTGTGCTGGCTTACACCTAACAGTCTAAGTGTCTACTTCTACTCATTTATCATCTACTGTGCTGGCTTACACCTAACAGTCTAATTGTCTACTTCCACTCATTCATCATCTACTGTGCTGGCTTACACCTAACAGTCTAAGTGTCTACTTCCACTCATTCATCATCTACTGTGCTGGCTTACACCTAACAGTCTAAGTGTCTACTTCTACTCATTTATCATCTACTGTGCTGGCTTACACCTAACAGTCTAAGCGTCTACTTCTACTCATTTATAATCTACTGTGCTGACTTACACCTAACAGTCTAAGTGTCTACTTCTACTCATTTATCATCTACTGTGCTGGCTTACACCTAGCAGTCTAAGTGTCTACTGCCACTCATTCATCATCTACTGTGCTGGCTTACACCTAACAGTCTAAGTGTCTACTTCCACTCATTTATCATCTACTGTGCTGGCTTACACCTAACAGTCTAAGTGTCTACTTCTACTCATTTATCATCTACTGTGCTGGCTTACACCTAACAGTCTAATTGTCTACTTCCACTCATTCATCATCTACTGTGCTGGCTTACACCTAACAGTCTAAGTGTCTACTTCCACTCATTCATCATCTACTGTGCTGGCTTACACCTAACAGTCTAAGTGTCTACTTCTACTCATTTATCATCTACTGTGCTGGCTTACACCTAACAGTCTAAGCGTCTACTTCTACTCATTTATAATCTACTGTGCTGACTTACACCTAACAGTCTAAGTGTCTACTTCTACTCATTTATCATCTACTGTGCTGGCTTACACCTAACAGTCTAAGTGTCTACTGCCACTCATTCATCATCTACTGTGCTGGCTTACACCTAACAGTCTAAGTGTCTACTTCCACTCATTTATCATCTACTGTGCTGGCTTACACCTAACAGTCTAAGTGTCTACTTCTACTCATTTATAATCTACTGTGCTGGCTTTCACCTAACAGTCTAAGTGTCTACTTCCACTCATTTATCATCTACTGTGCTGGCTTACACCTAACAGTCTAAGTGTCTACTGCCACTCATTCATCATCTACTGTGCTGGCTTACACCTAACAGTCTAAGTGTCTACTTCCACTCATTTATCATCTACTGTGCTGACTTACACCTAGCAGTCTAAGTGTCTACTTCCACTCATTTATCATCTACTGTGCTGGCTTACACCTAACAGTCTAAGTGTCTACTTCTACTCATTTATAATCTACTGTGCTGGCTTACACCTAACAGTCTAAGTGTCTACTTCCACTCATTTATCATCTACTGTGCTGGCTTACACCTAACAGTCTAAGTGTCTACTGCCACTCATTCATCATCTACTGTGCTGGCTTACACCTAACAGTCTAAGTGTCTACTTCCACTCATTTATCATCTACTGTGCTGGCTTACACCTAACAGTCTAAGTGTCTACTTCTACTCATTTATAATCTACTGTGCTGGCTTTCACCTAACAGTCTAAGTGTCTACTTCCACTCATTTATCATCTACTGTGCTGGCTTACACCTAACAGTCTAAGTGTCTACTGCCACTCATTCATCATCTACTGTGCTGGCTTACACCTAACAGTCTAAGTGTCTACTTCCACTCATTTATCATCTACTGTGCTGACTTACACCTAGCAGTCTAAGTGTCTACTTCCACTCATTTATCATCTACTGTGCTGGCTTACACCTAACAGTCTAAGTGTCTACTTCTACTCATTTATAATCTACTGTGCTGGCTTACACCTAACAGTCTAAGTGTCTACTTCCACTCATTTATCATCTACTGTGCTGGCTTACACCTAACAGTCTAATTGTCTACTTCCACTCATTCATCATCTACTGTGCTGGCTTACACCTAACAGTCTAAGTGTCTACTTCTACTCATTTATCATCTACTGTGCTGGCTTACACCTAACAGTTTAAGTGTCTACTTCCACTCATTCATCATCTACTGTGCTGGCTTACACCTACCAGTCTTAGTGTCTGCTTACACATACTAATTATTACATTTCTGAATTACACCTTCATTACCCATTACACACCGACTATCAATTTCCACTTTTGACTCTCACCGACTAACAATCTTTACCAATCAATGTTTTCAACTCTCACCGACTGCCAGTCTACATTTTCGACTGGAAATTTCGAGGCTTTGTTGTTGAGCAGACTACAGAGTCTTATGGAGGATGTCAGCAAAAACGTGTGCTGACGTTTTTCTACCTGTGTGATTGGGTGTTGGCAAACACCCCGTTTGTTATTTCCTGCGTTGGTGGAAGATGCCAGTCGACCGCTAGAACAACTGTTGAAGTCGACGTGGCCTCGCGATTCATTGGTCCAGACATCTTACGCTGCAGCGGCCTCTGGTGGTGCTGAAGCTGTTCATGTCTTCAAATGAAACAGAACCAGATTGATTTTCCACGCGCCGACATTGTGTTTTTTTCTGAACTTCATTGTATTGTAACCGCTGGCGGCGATCTGTTGAGGGCAGGTCCTCATGTCGATGTTCGTAAGCATTTTGATCAGACAATTTACGATTTATTTCTCTATTTTTTTGTGGAGGGGGGGTCCGCTTTCTCATTCCTGGAGTATTGTCTTCTTTTTTCTGTCGCTAATGCAGTCATCTTTGATTCCGGAGCCCGACGTCTCTGGTACTCAGAACGAGAATCTTCTTTGTGTTTAATTGAGTCGTTCACTTAGTACAGATGAAAGGGTCGTTATCGTACATGTCTTTGGTCATTGCACTTTATTTTTAGCGCGAAACACTCAGGGTCTAAACTCTTATGTTAATAAAAACGCCGCCCAACGAGGGCTTTATTGTCTAACTCAGGGTCAAACTCTCACGTCACTAATGTGCTCTGTTTCTATGACAACGACACTTGGCTTTGTTCGGCGGTTGGACTCTCTTCAACTTTTTTCTCCATGAACCTAATCATGGATGTCATCAAAGACGAAAAGTGTGGATATCAGCTGTTGTTATAAAGTGTCCGACGGGTTTCTACAGAAAGAAGTCTCAGATTTTCTCGTTTTTTCATAGATTGTCGTGTGAATCATTTCTCGTTGAGGACATTGTCAGAAATAACTGGCAACAATGACCTCCCGCCTTCCTGGATATGAACATATCGACGACACCATGGCCTAATCACTACACGACACTGAGACAATGTGTTAGTTCACATGTGTAACGAGTTAGTGGTGGGTCTTGTATTGTCTCGTGTGTGAATCGTGTCTTGTGTTTGACGTCTTGTGTGCGTCATTTGTTCGTCGTCATTTTGGGAAAAGAATGACGTAAAAAGAAGAAGAAACAAGACGGTTCCATGGCCAGATAGAAAAGAGAGAGCAGCGAGTTCTTCATCTTCCATAAATCAACTAGAAATCTCTTCCCCTCCATCCTTACCTACGGGGGGGCTCGTCGAGCGTGGTGTATGTGTGTAATATGCGTCGTGCGTATGCAAGGTAAGTGTATGTGCGTCCTATTACAACATGCTTTGGCAGTTTGAATGTCATGGTTCATATAGAAAACCTCGTGCAGTGAACGAACAACACTATTCTTGAGCTGAAAGAAAAGGAAAAAGAGATTTATGGCGTCTGTTGTTTTTGTGGCAAGGCCGCGGACATTCTGCTGGCCATTGTTTCTGTGCAATGTTTACAGCCCGCAAAATAATTCCAGGTTTCTTGCAGAATATTTCCCTAAGCGACAGACGATGTGCGCATGTGATGCATTCATCTTGGGTAATGCACGACGACTATTTTAGGACAGGTTGCCGCAGGTGTCGAGGACAAGATGGTCTGAGAATACGGACATTAATTCTACGTCACGTTTTCAGGAACGAACGGCTTAATCACTCGCGCACACACGCAGCCTGACTCACATACACGCATGCAGTTACTCGCTTCTTCAGTCAGTCACACGCTCACACCCACGCACGCGCAAAAAAATGAACAAAAACTCACGCATGTAAGCCACGCACGTTAGACGCCAAAGAAAAACAGACTCACTCACTCACGTGCACACACACACACACACACACACACACACACACACACACACACACACACACACACACACGCGCGCGAGGGCCAAGAAAAAAACAGAAGCTGGGCCAACAGAAAAAAAGGTCGAGGGTCTGGCGTGTGTTGAGGACCGGTTTTCTCGGCTCCGGCAGCCAGATCATTAACAGACTGTTAACAGTCTCGAAGAAACTGCCTGACACGGTTTGCCCATCTGTGGGTTACGCTGATCAATGGAGCAATGATGAAATAATTCACGCTAAGTACCCCCTTTCGGCCGGCGCCTCTATGCTTGACAGCCTCTGTGGCTACTCTTTCACCAGCTGCCCCTTCTGCGCGTTTCCTCTGGAAATACCCTGTCCCCACGAGCTACCCCTTCTTTCCTCGCCTGACTCCCGACAAGCTCCTGTCTTGCGAGTCCTGAAACTTGTTTCCTCGCCTTTTTCTCGAAGTTCCCGTCAGCAGCCCCATCCTCCTCCACCCACCCCCCTTCCTTGCAGCTATACAAAGTCATTTTCGTCTGGTGTGAGAAACGAGTGATTAAGTTTTACCCCGTTGCAGGTCCTCAGTCTCGTTTCCCTTATGTGGACCAACTATACCCTGCAGTTCTGTCCCCTGTTTGCGCTGGGTATTTCCCCCTGGCGTACAGAGATTTACGCAGCCCCAGTCAGCAATGATCGCGTATTAACATGACAAACACAGAATAATCAGGGTTCGTGAACGAGCAAAAAATATTCCAAAGATTCTACCGAAACTGTTCAAAAGCTGGAGAGGAAAAGGGGTGGTGTGCGGGTGTGCAGGAGGTGGCAAGAAAACCAGAGGATTGCTACACCTGCTCGACAGGTAACGGCTTCATTTAAAATTCAGAGACACGCGTTAGGTTCACGGTCGTCACCGTTGGATCTCAGGTGAGCATTCGCAAGGTGAGGTAAGATAAGCTCAGGGAGATAAAGTATGCATGGCCGTGCAAACTCCACGCCCAGCCCACCTCCCCAGCAAGCCACACACACACAGACACACACACACACGCACACACACACATACATACACATACATACACATAGAGGTACACACACACACACACACAACACACATGCATTCACACACGAGCGCGTGCACACACACACACACACACACACAAAGAGAGAAAGAGAGAGACCACGCACACTTATATGCTCAGTCTGTCTCTCTTTCTTTCTGTCGCTCTTTCATTCTTTTCAACATGCACATATGTACACCCAAGCCCACAAGCATGCAGATGTTTGCACGAATGAAAAGATAAAGAAAGAGAAAGTCCATTTGGTCCCAAATTTCTAAGAACTATTTGTCAAAATATTTTCAGAAGACTGTTTAAAATGCTACCGACATCTACTCAATCTTACTTCAGATTTATTTGAGAACTGAATCTTTTTAATCGGTAATAATTCATTTTCATTGCTCATCCTCAGTCAACAGCCAAGTAAGCAACTTGGACAAACATTTTACAGCCAGGAAATTATTACTGACGGTAGCGAAAGTATTCAACGGCAGACAAACTTGTACTGAAATGTTACCCACGGAGAAGAAACTATAGAGGAAACAAGGAAGAAAGAAGGGCCAAGTAAACACGTCGCCCTGTGATACTCCAAGTCTGAACACAATGTCATTTTACTATCTTCTTTCCCTGAGCAATGCGTCTGGGATTACAAGAGATCGTTTGGTCATGGAATGGTCCTTTTCTCGATTGACCTTTCTCTTGTCGATTTTAAGGTTTGTAAATAATGTTTCTCGGTTTTATTATCATGTCGTTTTTCCTTCTGTCAATTCTTTGAGCCGTGAAAATGCCAAATCCCCGTGCAAAGCGAAAATCTATAAGGTGGGTTTTTTCCTCTCTAACTCCGATGTCTTCTAAAGCTTGAACGCCAATGAGCAGCGCTCACTCTCATAGTCAGACGACATTTTGTGGAAATAGTCATTTGAGCAGACAGTCGGAGAAGTACTCCTTGCGCTAAAGGGGTATCGATAGAAACATAGCCCTGGGTGAATAGCGGCCTGAGATTCTCTCTGTTTCTCCGAGACTTTTCTCTGCAGCTATTAAAACCCGGATGAAAGCTTTAAAACGTGCTTGCTGACGTCACTACCCGTTGTCTCGTGGCATCGCGTCCTCGCTTCACAAGCATACGGGCGCCATCTGGCGACTTTATTTCTAATTGAAAGCAGTGAGTGTAGTCAGATTGTCTCAAAGCCTTGCTTTTACAAAAATAAAATAAGTGCTGTCAAGGAAACAAAACATAAACAGGAAGTGTAGCTTACGTCCCTTGACACTTAAACCTTCACTGCGAGTTTTTCCCCTTTGAAGCATTTTTTTTCTTCCTCTGATTGCCATTTAATACTTTTCTTTCAATAATAAAAACTGAACGTTACTAATAGATTCATCCAGCAAATATTTTTGTCTGTCATAAAACACGAGCACACAAAAATACACTAAAATACACTTTCAGCGAAAGTCTCAGACGACAGTCCAAATATACGCTGTTCCTTCCACATAAACGTTTACACGTGTCAAAGTATTCTTAATCCACATTCCCCGTCTTCCCCAGATTTACATCCCTCCACAGTGTAAAATCCTCTTTAGGTGGAAGGACTTTTCACTTTCAGATTCAACAAGAAAAAGTATTCTTAAGAGTTATTCTGAATGAATACTTGAGGAAATTATTGCTGCTGCACGAAGAATGCTTGTAAATGTTGTAAGTCGATTTTTTTAGTAGAGAGACAACATGTCATTGACCTCTACAACCAGGACTGCTTCACTGCCACAGAATATATTGTCGTCAACGGAAAAGAACGGCGAGTTGTACTACACACCTCCAGCAGACTGTTATGATGTGTCCTTTGCGGAGATTTTTATTTGGTAGAAAAATCTGTAACTACGTCCTGAGGGACATGAAACGTCTTTCCTGGGTCCTCTTGATCCCAGCAACTAAACTACATACAGAGGAGATGAGACACAAGTCATCTTAAGTTACAAAAGCAGCTTCAGTTGAGAACTTTCAAGTTACAAGAGCTTTGGGAAAAGAGAAAGTTCAAGTTACAAGAGCAAATAACTAAGATGGAAAAAGTAGTTTTAAGTTTTCAGTGCTGTAAGCTAAGATGATTAGAGCTGTTTCAAGATGAGAAGAGGGGTCTAGTTATCAGACCAGTCAGTTAATATGAGAAGAATCGTTTAAAATTACAAGAGCAGTCAGCTAAGATGTCGATCGCCTGCCTGATTTCAGACTGGATTCTCCCACCTGCTCACATGTATGTTTGCTCACGTGTTCTGACCCTATACCGAGATTTTAAAAAAATGATGTCCTCCATGTGTCTTGAAGTCGACAAAATGACTGAGATTCGAAGATGAGACATCTGATGCTGTCGTATATTCATGTACCCCGGATAAAATGAATTCACATTTTTTGCCGAGACTGTGGAGTTGTAGAGGAGGAAAAATAATGACGATCCTTAACTCTTCTTCGCGGAGGTGTGTAATCATGAATGTTTACTAAAAGATGACAACCGTTAGTTTGTGAGGTGTTGAGTTTCGTGCAAAGACTGTGATAAGAATGACGATGATAAGAATGACCACAACGATGATGCAGAAAGAATATTTTTTCGCTGATTTATTGTACTTACCTTGCAACTGAATCTCTGTCGTCGGGGCATTAAATTGTCCGTCTCGATGCTCTCCCTTACTTCCCATCGTGCTCTGGCAGTTGTCTGCCCACATAGAAAAGACAAGGTGGCGAGAATGAATAATTCTGACTCAATTGCGTGCAAGTGTATGATGTGTTTGTTCGTTTTATTGGTGATTTATTTATACTTTATTAATCTTAAATGAAAAATAATCTTTCTTCACTAGATCCACTGTGCAGTAGTCAGGGCTCATACTCCTGAGGCACTTTAACCCGAGATGGCGACTCTTATTCTTGGGGTAGGTATACCAACCAGTTTCCTATCATAGGTGTCCCTTCCGAAAACTATATCCAACCTAAAGTAAATATGGCAGAGATCAGGGCTTGTTTCAAATTATGAACACTTAATTTTTCTAGACCTAACAAATAAACTGGGGAGATATAATACTACAAAACTTTTCGGTAAAACCAGCTTTCATTAAATTCATATTTTGAGAGAAACAGACGTCATAAAAAAACGAACGGAAAGTTTGCAACCAGCATTGTGCCCTCGTTTTACCTGATGGTCATTTGTTTCCGAATAAAAAATAAAATAATATTTTTATGATCAAATGTTTGAAGAGAGAGGAGAAAGTAGAGAGAGAGAGATTGGCACAGAGTAGAAACAGTGAAAACAGATCCATGTAAATGTCTAAAGACAAACAAAAAAAAAGTTACAGTGGAGCATCTCTTGACGCTACATTAAAGAAGCTACGAAACTACGGCTGTTTGAAAACCATCAATAATAGATCAAAGCAAATGGGTGAGCACCTTCGTTGCGCAAAACTACAAATAATTAACGCCAACCGTTCACCCTCTGTCTCAATCAGACCTGTTTAATTAGCGCCAGGTTGACAAAAATAAAAACTGGGACGAGCTGGGCGGCGCACGCGAGGCTGTCTGTTCACGTGCTGTGCACGCACGACGTAGCGTCACGTGCTGACGGCTTAAGTTTTCTGCCTCTTCTCCCATTTTCAGACGTCTGCTTGACACGTGTGTCTGCGATTCTCAACTGTTCCGCCGTTGCAGATGGTTGAAATAAAATGCACATCATTTCTTTAGCGTTTGTCTGCTCTTTAGTCACATATTTGCAAAATACGCGATGATAACAAAAACCTCTTTTGTATTGGAAGTCGCGCAATCATTAATAAGGAAGTTTTGTAGAAGGAGGGTGAGAAGAAGGAAGGAAGGGGAGAAATAGAACTGACCCAGTGACCTCACGCTTGCTCAAGGGGACACCCAGTAGAAAGACTGTTGGGAACAGAAGGCGTAATGGACAGACAGACAGACAGACAGACAGACAGACAGACAGACAGACAGACAGACGTCACGTTCAAAACACATACAGACCGCTCATAAACGGAAGTGGTGTGAAAAAAATGATGTTAACAGACTTATCAGTAGAGTGAAGGTATGACATAGACAGACCGATTATACGATTATACGGACTAAATATACGACAGAGACAGACCGAGAGGTAGAGGGAAGAGATGACACAGACTAAGAAGTAGTGTGAATATACGACAAAGGCAGACCGAGAGGTAGAGGGAAGAGATGACACAGACTGAGAAGTAGTGTGAATAGATGACAAAGACAGACTGAGAAGTAGTATGGCAAGATAGATGTGCGGATTCAAAAGTAGATGGCCGGGGAGATGTCTCCTTTTGAATTCAGGGGGTCGTTTGATACTCCGTCAAGCAATCAATCTTATACTTGGTATGGTCGGTATGTGTGTACCACCAAATTGATTTACAAGTAAATATTTGCACCTCAGTACATTTAACTCCTCTATTATTCTATGTAATATATATTTGCCCACTCTCTCTCTCTCTCACACACACACACACACAACACACACACACACACACACACGCGCGCGCGCAGGCGGATTCTCTCCGATTGCTTCCGCATTACCTTCTATACAATTCTACAGTCAGATCAAACTGGTTATCAGTTGGTATATGCATGTAAATAGAGAGAAGGTGACACGTGTGTGTGTGTGTGTGTGTGTGTGTGTGTGTGTGTGTGTGTGTGTGTGTGTGTGTTCGTGTGTTCGTGCGTGTGTGTGCATGCATAAAACAGAGAGGGAGTCAGGACATGAACTTGAGGTTTGTGTAAGAGTGTGTTTCTACATACCAAATCCACCTCTAGAAAAACTATCTCAATACGTCTAGTGACTTCACTATTCTGCAGTCTCCTGAGTTTCACGATACTTTGGTGTGAGCACCAGGCGCTTACCTGACATCTTTATACAAACCAGGTAAATGTACCTTTCATGATGCTCACCCGTAAAGTGACCATCACAACCTGTTTCAGATTTTCTCTTGGAGGCTGCAGGTACTCAGCCCTGAGCGCTGAAGCACTTAAAGCATGTAGTCATGTAGTCAAGTAGTCATGTAATCATGTAGTCAAGTAGTCATGTATTCATGTAGTCAAGTAGTCATGTAGTCACACTGCAACAAAATGAGCCGGTACTTGCCGGCAGTGCAATGACGTCATTGCTGGCCAGGACAACTGCCGCTTCCAGTGGAGTGAAAGAAGCCGTTGACATCTTCAAAGGACAGCGGGCGAAATCGAGCAGCAAGTTGCAAAAATCCTACAACCGGCTTAATGGGGGAACACACAAGGCTAGTAGCGGAGGATATCCCTGTCCTTCCAAAATATCGGAAAGGGGCGGAGCTTTATCCAAGGGGAAACAACAACAGGGAAAGCTTTTACTTTTAAAAAAAATTACATTTACAGAGCGACTTCATGTTATGTTTCCTTATCAGTCTGAGAGGTTAATTAATTAATTTTTGCCTGTTATCGCACATTTCATTACTATACTGATACGTCTAGTTATTACACGGCCTAATGAAAAGACAAAAGTTGATCAGGACGCTCACCTTTTCAGACAACCAATAAATTTCTTACACCAAAGGTCTAAAGATTTTTTATTTCGGGAACCCTTTTGCCTTTTTAATCGAAGACGCAGTCTGGCAGAACGTGATATCATATAAAAATATATCGAAGACAAGTAAAGACTGATGTGTGATAATAACATTGCTGTTGATCTCACGTCACGTGACTTAAAGACGCGGCTTCTGTCTTAGCTGTGGACAGAAACAACCAAAGCTACTCACCTTACAGAGGGTACAGCCAACAACTGCGAAACTCGCAAAAGTTTTGGTACAGAAAATCTTCAGATCGGTTGGTTCTATGTTTCATTTGCGAAATGAACAATACTCAATTTTCTAAACAATTTTTTTAAAGAAAAATGTCACCGAAAAATACTTGAGTTTTTGAACTAGTGCGATTATTCTAAAGTAATTATCACCAGAATCATTCGAAGCTTAATCTGCAATGAAGTGTTTATCAAATGATTTATAATTTACACCTCTCTAGGCTTCTTCCATTTTTATAAAGACATTCTTTCTTGATGACAATGTAATTTGTTTCTGGATTAGTGTTAGGCTTTTGATTCCTTATAAATAAACAAGTAGATAAATAAATAAGAGAAAGTTGAGTTGTTTGCGAATGTAATAAGTCAGCTCTGTCACTATTCTGTAGCAAATCAAAACTTTTAACAATTTGTGAAATAACTGAACCACATTTCACTCAGACACCAACAATGCACATCAACCAACCTATCGCAATGACATGTAAACACAAAATTTCCAAAGAAAAAAAACTGATGCAGCGGAAACCTGCGTGGCTGTTGAAAGATGGACAAATCAAGATGAAGATCACCAACCTTACAACAACTGTTTCAAGCAGAAGAAAGCTACAAGTGACTCGAGATCTCATGTCTTTCGCGCCCATAAGCTTTCTGCTGGCTAATTCATCAGGGAGAGATTAATGAGCCAACTGATCATTACAGAGGAAGAAATATGGGAGGGAGAGGTGGATCTCAGATTATGGATGGAGGAAAGAAAATAGAAAAAGGACAGAAAAATGGAAAGTTATAACTAAGGACGAACAGAAAGGCCTTAATACTTGCAAAATGTTTCCATAGAGTTCAGAAATCCTCTTTAGCAAAACAAAAATTTGGCTTCTGCTACAGTCGACAAAAACGTTCGCAATTTTAAAACATCCCAACGGAATACATGATGTCACGTGACATATCGACGAAGAGGAGGGATGGCTGATTTCCCCTCCCCACCAACCCACCTGAACCTCAAATTTTCAAATGGGTTAATCGAAAGTGTCCGACGTGCCGATGACATAGCCTCACCAACTCTTAAAAAGAATATCTTCTCTTCAACAACTTAAAAAACTTTCTATTCTTGAAACAAACCACCTTCGTCTGCGCATTGCACACGGCGTATGTGTGCACATATGTGTTGCCTGATGCTGTTACACACACAAACTGCTCGTGCGATACGGTCTTACAGACCCTCGGCATGTCCTGCAGCTCTGCTCTCCACATGGACAGACGGACACTACAGAGACAGAGCTGTGGACTCAGGGAGACATGGAAGAATTGGCAGGAGAAGGAGGGGAATGGGGGGGGATTACATGTTTTTACACCGAACCAGCATCTAAGGCTATATCGATACAAAGCAGCCAGCCCTGTAAACAAATGCCTCATTAAGAGAAAGAACGGTGCGTAAGACGAGATCTGAACCCAGGAAAGTTAATCTTCACTGTGTTGGTGACAAGCGCTAACCGGTGAGCTACCGGACCACAAGGAGGCTTGGAAGAGAAACTTTGAAATACCAAAGAAGACAGAGAAAACAGCCCGTCTCCTAATCTCAGAACAACTGACAGGCACCATCTCTAGAGCATGATAGAAGACAACTAGGGAAGCAAATGAGTTTTGCACTATTTTGATGCTTAAGTAAAGGTCTGCACTCAAGTAGTTATTAAAGCTGAGCAAAAACCAATATAAACCAAAAATTGAAAAGGTTTTCTTTTCTGCAATCATTTTCCTCTTTTTGTTAATTGATTTATTAGTTTTTTTAATGCGTCCAAAGCTGGATTAAAAGCAGTGAAATTTTTCTCTAGTACTACGACTGTAAGCTCATCATCAGCAAAATCAACGATGAACACTTCCAGTCAGCCAATCGCGTCCCTTTGTAACTAATCTCGAAATCATTTCTGAGACAGGTTTTCCAGTGTTTAACATCGATCTCTCCTGTCATTCCGCGTTCATCCACACATCAGAGTAATTTCCATCGGCCGACGTCTCCCGGGATCTGTTCGGAGCGCCGCAGGAAAAAAAACGAGAAAGAAAAGGGACAAAGCCATGTTTTCACAGGAAGTGCTTGTGACGTAAGAGCCTCGTGCTTGCGCATAAAATGTTGCGCACACAGCTGCTTCCTGCATGGAGAAGAACATGGACAAATCTGCTGTTAAGCAGGCAAACAGTGTATGACATGGGGGAGAGAACTGGGTGAGAAGTGGAGGAACAGTGGGGAACAGAAGCAGGTGCTTTGCTGGTTTGATGCAATCAGACTGAGGCGTTAATAATATAAAATGAACGCAGACAGCCTCAGTCATGCGCGGTGTACTCGTACCCAATATCTCACTTTGATGTAACTGTAAAGTCAAATCACACTTTTTTTATTCCATAGAAATTTTAAGGAAACAGTGGTTGTACATTTCGATTTGATGTTGGACAGATCAGACAATGCACTTGTTCAAACGAAGATGGATTCTTTGGAGTAAGATGCAACACATACAGATTATTAGTTCATCATTCATTGCGAATACTTCCGGAATTTAATCAGGGAGATAAATAAAATCAAGGTTCAATAATAGTATAGGATGTTATTTTGTTTTAATTGTTTATTCTGACATAAGCAGATTTTATTTTGAATAGAGAAAAATGTGGATAATCTGACCATCCACTCGATGTCTGATGGCCACACGGTATGTGACTATGATTTCTACGCTTATCGAATCTATTAAACTGGTCATTTTGTTTTTTGTTGTTTTTTTTTCAACCAGAGACCGTTTTATCAATATTTTGCTTGTCCCTTTTTCCTCTCATAACTATTATGAAATATTAATGCAGTTGCCGAAACATTCAACAGCTTTCGGCATGAATGCACACACTCTTGAAAAAGGAAAGACAACCTCGTTCTTGTCAGAGTTTTCCTTCGATCTCCCCACTTTTCCTTGACTTGCATGTGCCAGCAGAGGGTCGTCACGGTTCAAGTACAGCAGCTGCTTTTAACTGCCTTATTTATTAATTACGTCACTGGCGCCCCGAGAAATAAGACAGTGATAAGAACTGCGATTTGTGTGTGTGTGTTTATTTTATTTATTTATTTATTTTTTGGTTCACGAGTGCTTTAAGGTTCTCAGGAATGGTCGACAAAAATGGAGAAACAAAAATTTCCACAAAGACATCGTTTACAAAAAAAAAATGTTAAATTCAAAAAAACTTTAAATAATTAGCTAAGATGTAGAGTGAGTGAGTGAGCGAGTCAGTGAGTCAGTCAGTCAGTCAGTCAGTCAGTCAGTGTGGATCTAAGCTCAACCACACGCCCAACACAAATGTGAGGCGAGATGTAGAGGTGGCGACATAAAGAGGGTCATGACGTAACGAGGGTAACTTTGGGGTTAAAATGTGTCTTGCCACAGCACGTGACGAGAGGCAGGGGTGGCAAACTAACGGGTGGCGATATAACATGCCGAGGATGTACATTGCGAGAAGTTTATTCAAACTAACCGTTTTGAGACAAAAAGGACTGAGATACACCTGGCAGATTCTGCGCTTCTTTAAAAGGACACGTTGGGACGGAAATAGGAAAGAAAAAAAAAGGAAAATCGAAGGGAAATAATAACATCACGCGATCTGCTTCAAGAGTGACTGCACTTCATTCTGAGGTAACGGAGAATGTAATGATTCACCTGGTGCTCAGGTTTGGCAGTCACTTCGACAGTTCGACAGAAGTCGACCTGAGTCACGAGCAGAATCAGCTTGTCATTTAGAGACAGAAATAAATCACTTTGGCCACCCTGTTATTTTCTTCTGACAACATGCTGTGCCGGAATTAATTTGCAATCTTGTCAGTAAGCTAATCATAGTACTGTAAGTGCTTCAGTGACACAGCAACTAAAGCGAACAACAAGAACTGAATATCAGTTCCAGGTGCTTTATTTGTCAGTAGAAATAGAAGGCTAACAATCTGTAATAAGAAGGATTACATGTTCTTTACAGATTTGAAAATAAACGTTGATAGTATAAAATTTTTAAATACAACTGCAATAATAATAATAATAATAATAATAATAATAATAATAATAATAAAGTAACATAGCCAGAAGACAGGTTAGGGATTAAAAAAAAAAGCATGTAGGAATAAGTAAAGAACATCGGTCGAGAAACCGACAGAGATACGGAAGGATTGGCAGTGATATAATAATAAATAATAATGATGTTGGCTTGTATAGCGCCAAATCGTGGCCTGTGGACAGCTCAAGGCGCTGACGTCAAAATAAGATGACGACAAAATGTGGGTGTGTAGCGGGCCGTCTCCTCCACGTCACAGGGCAGCGTCACACACAGCAAGAACACAGTCCTCAGCACAAATATCCAACATGTCATACAAGCCGGAATACACTCCATAGAACAAATATCAAACATGTCATACAAGCCGGAATACACTCCATACAACAAATATCCAACATGTCATGCACTCCATACAACAAATATCCAACATGTCATACACTCCACAGAAAATGCAACATCCAACAGAAGGCACAAGTTGCACTGGAACGACGAATGAGCGCCAAAGAACCGACAAAGACACGGAAGAACCGACAGAAATAGAAAAAAACTTCCAAAGAGACGAAAGAAGTTGTAATTCTCAGAAATTGTGAACAAGTATAAAAGAAGATTGTTTATCCCTGTCAGTAATCACAAATAGAAAATTTGGAAGCTAGGCCTCTCTCTGTTTCTGAACAGTCCGCCTACCAAAGAATTTTTATCATGAATTGTCCTGTTGTGAATACGGACCTGCTAGTCCGCGACTTACAGAAGGTACCGAAGTTTTCTCTGTTGGAAGAAAAGTGTTTGTGTTCCTATTACAGTCAGTGGCAGCGCAAACAACACAGCTGCATAGCAAACAGGTAAACAACATGGCAGACTGAAAGACAGGGAGACAATAAACAATATGGCAGCATAAGATGGCGATGTAAAGCCCCCGTAAAGTACAGATCAGCATAAAAAAATGAAAAGCAGGACATAGGGTAACAGTAGGCGAAGGGGACAAACAACTGGAAACAGACAACAACACAACAGTAAATGTGAAAAATGTGCGTCAGAGACACAAACGGTCATAAAATAATGGCTTCGGGGGAAAATCGTCTTGGTTAATGCTGGGGAAGTCTCGACAGATGGTCAGATAAAAACGTCTGCTCCTGCCTAAAATAGCATCAGACAGGTACCTAAAATGTCGAGCGTCATCAGGTGTGATAACCCTTTGCTCCTTCATTTTGAAAACCAATGTTTGTCCCACAACAGTGACTCGGCAGTTTTCATGTTATAGTTCATCATACGGAGCTGGGCTGTTTACTGCTTGAGCCAGACAACAACAATGACACGACGATCTAACTGTCATCCATCGACCGATGACCAGCACGAGGACGACGTCGATAGTTACATCTCTTGGTTCTCTGGCCAAGTAGAGGGTGCGGCGGGTAGAAGAGGCTTTGGTGGAGAGACCCGACTTTGGCAGCTACACCCCCAGTCACCAATCGTTGAGAAGCTAAGGATGTAAATGCGGTGTTGATGGTGTTGTTGCTGTTTTTTTTTTGTTGTTGTGGTGGTGGTGGTGGTGGTGGTGGTGGTGGTGGTGGTGGTGGTGGTGGTGGTGGTGGTGGTGGTGGTGGTGGTGCCAGACTTACAAAGCAGACTGTGAAAGGTTAAAGGTCCACCGCACCCAAACAGTGATTTGATGTTTCACGTTGCTTCTGAGCATCGGTGGTGTCACTCTTAGTGGGACTGGTTGGTGAAAATGTGTGTGTGTGTGTGTGTGTGTGTGTGTGTGTGTGTGTGTGTGTGTGTGTGTGTGTGTGTGTGTGTGTGTGTGTGTGTGCAGACCCTGAACTTGAACAAATAACAAACATGACACTTAAGTATGGGGTTTGAATCATGAATTGCAGATTATGAACTCAGATGACCAAATGCTGAATTTCTTGCTTACCGTTTTTTCCTCCCATAGTGTGTGTGTGTGTGAGAGAGAGAGAGAGAGAGAGAGAGAGAGAGAGAGAGAGAATGACAATAATAATTCTTTATTAACGAGAGGTGAAGTAAGCGAGACATGCTTTTTTCCATTTAGCCCTCGCCCTTTACTGGAAAAGAATAAGCTAAGAATTAAGTACTAAAAGAATAAGTAGTAATAAATATAAAGTGAGATATCAAAAGAGAGAGGAAGGTGGCTAATTACAAAAGTAGTGTTTAAACAGATATTTACAAGGGTTCTGGAGTTGACAGGTATCTCTGATACTTAAGGTTTAGAAATCTTTGTTGGATGAGGCCTCATCTAATTTTCCTGAATGTATTTTATTAGCTGACGTCTTACGCAGTTCAGGGAGTTCAGTTGCTTAAGATGGAGAGGGAGACTCTTCCACATCACCCTCCATGAGTGTTTCAGACTTGATTTGAAAAGGTCTCTTCTAGGAAAGGTTCAGTTTTAGAGAAGTTCAAGTGTTGTTTGAAGAAAATAGTAGGGAGAGAGAGAGAGCGTGTGCGTGCGTGCGTGCGTGTGCGTGTGTTTGTGATTAGAGAAAAGGGCAAGAAAGATAATCTGACAGGAATATTTAGAATAGCAATGGAAATTTACAAATGTTGCACGGTAATAATTAAGTATGTGGTGGTGGTTGTGTTGATGGTGATAAAGCGCCTACTCTTGTTATATCGCACACACACACACACACACACACACACACACAAACACACACACACACACACACACACACACACACTAAGGAAGAGACAGCAAGTAAGCCTGTAATTCAGCATTTTGTCATCTGCCATTCATGATTGAAAGCTTATAATATCATGTTTGATATACAGTCTTTCACGTCCCATGTCTGCCCAGAAAATATTCAGTGATACCGAGCAGTGCGAGTGGTGTGACCCTTGGTGTCACGTGTCAGCCAGACTCATGGAGCCTGACAGTCTTTCTCCTTCGGGGCTGTTGTAAGCAGCCGTTGAATGCGGAATTTCACTGTGTGACTGTGACAGTCACCGACTGGGTCAGTCAGCGAATTTGCTTGATGATTGCCTTCAGTCTCTGACATTCGTTCACGAGAGATATCTGAATAATTACGACTGCTTTCGGAGATGGTTCAACGTGTCAAATCCACATAAAACTGTGGTACCGACGCTTCAAAGATGGCCGCGATTCACGTTCTGGAAGACCTTCACGAAGCAGATCACCCGAACATTTTCTGCACGTGCGCGATGGACAGTACGAGCATTAGAAGAAGATCTGAGAATTTCTCGGACTAGGAACTCAGAGGTTTTGACGGAGGATCGTAGTGTTTGTGTTGAATGTAACCAGCGTGCGCGCTCAGCTTCTTCCGGTGTCATGTCCAGTGGATCGGTTCTCAAGATGTTTTTGGACATTTTCTTGGAATGCGACTGTGAGTCTGTGACTGCGAGTGTGTGACTGTGTCTGGGTCTGTGATACCTCTTTTGTTGTTTTTTTTATCTTTCTTTATAATCGAAGCCTACATCATTACGGTATGACAGTCGTCTCAGAATGTAAGCGCAATACGCGAGGAAAACCATCAAATAAACATCTCAGCTGGTCACCTCATTCTGCATGTCGTGCAGTGCTGAGCACACAAAAGCCTTGTAATCACACTTAATATGAATATTTACATTCAACTCCTTGTATATACATGGGTTTCAGGTATTATAATAACTGTTATGTTCGCTGGTTGAGGACATTGCACTTTGCTGCCATCTGTTTTCTGAAAATGGACATTTCCAAATCCACGTCACAATAGCAGTCCCAGAGGTTACAGTACCACTGGGGTATATCTCTGAACGTCTGGCGGTTTGCTAAGACCAACATTCAGGCTTTCGAGAAGTTTTAGGCTTTCATGTCTCGGCGAACAATTATATAGTTTAATGATACACGAACTGCGATAAAATGCTTTAAATCAACAATATGTTTGCAACACGTTTATTAGTTACCTTTTTTCTTTTTTTTCGTAAAAGTCATCAACCTCAACTACTTAAAGTCATGAACTGAAAACACATCAGATCTTATGAAGCTTGAGCTTTTGTATCTCCGTCAACACAAGAGCCCGCACCGTCTGCTCTTTGACTTCACGTTGATGATTAAGCCGGAAGTGGGCCTCGTTTTAAAATTTGGGTGAAAATTTTGTCTGCAGGCAGTCAAGAGATATATACCTCCGAGATAGAACGACTCTTCTCTTTCCACCCCACCATGCTTCTCCCAACAGCATTAAGTCAAACCCAGAGACCTAGATACTTGTCATGACTTCGATAGCAAGCAACACTTCATCCATCTCTCTCTCTCTCTCTCTTGTTCAGTTTCTATAGTCTCAGTAGTGATGCTCGCAGCATGTTCCCTTCCTGGCATCCCCTCGTTCCCCTGTTCACACATCTCGACTGTTTGTCGATCCTCGTGACGATCCACATAACCCCGCCTCCCGAAAACCAGGGGGGCGGGGGGACACCGAGGACTCTCGGAGGAGTGTAGTACATTCAAAACAAACAACCTCAACAAGCCTCAGCAAGTCTGAGCAAGCCTGGTCACTTTCCTGCCACCAGAAGAGGCTTTTCGAGGGCTCACCGATGTTTTGCCTTTGTTCCAGACGCAGTGACGGCTTTGGCTCATTGTTCTCGACAACGAGGTCGAACGCCACTGGGTGATCGTTGTTTTTTTTTCTACCTGGAAAGCGAATCTTACTTTCTGTCGCACATCTACTTGCAACCCACGACAAACACGAGGCTGCGTGTCCAGCCTCGCCATGATGCCAAATTAAGGGTTTCTTTTTTTCCCCACCACCCCTTCTACACAGGGCGGTCCGATGGCGCAACGGTTAGCGCCTTTCACCAATACAGTGAAGGTTGGCTGTCCTGGGTTCAGTTCTCGTCTCGGGCACGCTGTTCTTTCTCTGCATGTGGCATCTGTTTACAGGGCTGGCTGCCTTACCGTGATATAGCCTTAGTTGCTGGCTCGGCGTAAAACACCAATAAAAAAAACCTTCTACAGTCGCTGCCATTTCTGTGAACATGAAGCCTACAGCGAGCAGGTGAGAGACACCAGAGCCTGCACAATGCCCGCCTTCCTCTGCTCTTTGCTCATGGATTGTATCTTCGAGCTGCCAAGGGCAACCTATCCTCAGGATGAAGGCGTGCTCACAAAATGCCCCGAGGAAGGTACTCACTGCTGAGTCAATTTAATAAGCTGCCAGACAATAAACGGAGTGCGTGTGTTTGGGTCTACGAATGTCTGCATGCAATTTATTTGACAATGAAAATGACCAACTTTATTTATCCCAGTGGGCAATTTGAATATGGGCTCTAGTTCAACAGTGAATGGAAAAAAAAACGAAAACAAAAGCAAAACACCAAGTCAAGAGATCCCCTTTCATTGAAGGAATTAAACATTTGTATTAAATTATATGTTAAACTACTATATTATTAAATATTTATTATTATTAATGGATAGATTGATAGATGCGTGTGTATGAAAGAGTGTAAGCTCTTATGTGTGCTAGCGTGACCGTGTGACTACGTGTGTGTGTGTGTGTGTGAAGGAAATACTGTGCAAACTTTTTACTCTGGCCTGGAAGATTTCAACATCGTAAACGTTTTATCCCTTTAAGTGTAAGACCAGTAACAAGCCTGGCGAGGTGGGTAACACGTTTGGTCAGTAACTTACCTTTGACAAAGGAAGTGAGGAAGTTGGGGTTAGCAGCGCCAGAAGCACTTTGCCCTCGTCAGTGTACCCGTATTGTGTCCGATGGATGAGCCGCACAGTTACTTATCCAGCACTTCGTCCCAGCACTTGCATGCTGCCTCTGCCATATGTACTCCCCCTTCCGTCCAAACCTTTTTAGTCAGATCGTTTTCCCCCTAAGGGTCAGAGATCACGGCCGTGCTGGACCAGAAATGTCTGCGGGCTTTCTTCCACAGTTGGAGGCGAGATTCTCGCTATTCTCACGTGCATAGCTGAGTGTGAGGTTCTGTTCTAGCTGTCACTGGGAAAAAAAATGTCAGCAACAATTAGCCTTCAATAATTGGAGACAGTTTACACACACATACTCACAGCGAGATTGTATCTACTCTAAATGCCAGCTAGCGTTGCAGAAATCGGTTATTTCACCAGATGATTTCTATTTTACATGTCAGAGAAAATACGACAGCCGCAGCTGACATTTAGCGAGTGCATCTCTCTCCCATCGCGATACCTTCCACTAACGCGATACATTCCACTAGTGCGATACCTTCCACTAATATGATACCTTCCACTAACGTGATTCCTTCCACTGACGCGATACATGCCACTAACGCGATAGCTTCGACTAATGCGATACTTTCCACTAACGCGATGCCTTCCACTAATGTGAGTCTTCCACTAACTGGATGCCTTCCACTAATGTGATACTTTCACTAACGCGATGCCTTCCACTAGTGTGATACTTTCACTAACGCGATGCCTTCCACTAATGTGATACTTTCACTAACGCGATGCCTTCCACTAATGCGATACTTCCACTAACGCGATACATTCCACAAATCTGATACATTCCACTAACGCGAGACAGTCGCCAGTACAATGCATTCCACTAGCGCAATACATTCCACTAATAAAATACATTCCACTAACGCGATATGACCAGCTTATCTCACTGTACTTCTCACCTCCGATATCTGAAAGCTTACAAACATTGTGAAACTCGTCACTTGTCAATCACTAACTTTTTGCTATATTTTTGCAATTTCTTCAAGAAAAAAGTCAAATATTTAATAGAAACGTGATTCACTTCTTCAGGGAGGGGGGGGGGAAATAGTTACACGTGAAGCCATCTTACATGACAGTGCGACTTCCTGTCCTGCGTGTGACGTCGTAAACTTGTGACTGGAGGACAGAGGGCGCTGGATGTAGCTGTCACTCAGCACGGGGTAGGCCCGCGGACACAGCTCATTCAAGTCTTCTTCCTACCTGTGAAGCACACAGATCAAACACGAACACCTGTCAAACGCTGCGTAACGTGAGGGGATTAAAAACTATCATCGGTGACAGTCACTCGGCTTCCAGGCGGCGGCCCCCACCTGATGGCTCACCTCACACTTCATCTTTGATCATCGGAACTGCACGGTGTACTTCTGGGCGGTCCTTTGAAAGCAGATTGTTACAACCATTACTCGGGTAGAGTTCGGGGGATCAACCAAGGCACGAGGATCTATCAAAGGGTTGGACTAACTGAGCACCGGAGTTAGGAATGATGTCTACTTTAGAGAGTATTGTTTGTTGTTCACATTTCTATTTCTAGTCACTTCTCGTAGCCATCATTTCCACAATATTCATCTTTTTTCTTTGACATTTTCTTCTTCTGATAGTTCTTCCGTCTTCACTCATTTATCTGCTGCTGGGCTTAATAATCCTTTTCAAAATTTCTTTTTCTTTCCATTCTTCTTACTTAATCGATCACTTTTATTTTTTCAACTTTTCTTCTTTCTTTCTTTTAATGAAGGCCTTTTCAAAGTCGATCGGATGTACTTCATGCATGGCATGGCGTTTGTGAAAGTGACCAACGTCCGCCCGCGTTCAAACCAGCCAGGTACTCGGATCGACTCACGTGTTGTGAGCAAAGTGGATGACAAGAAAAAGCTCGTGACAAAGTAGCCTAGCTGCTGACGACCCTCTCTGTAAAGGATCCTTGTCATCTGTGCCGTCATCCTAGTCATCCGTGAGGCCATCTCTGTCATCTGTGCCATTATCTGTGTCCTCTGTACCATTATCTTTGTCCTCTGTACCGTTATCTTTGTCATCTATGAGTTGGTTTACGGGTAGATATATTTGACTGACATTCAGCGGACACGCAGGCTACAATTTTCTTCGCGCATTTTCCACGATTGAGGTTGTTCACTGGGGTGTGAGCCGTTTTTAATTAACAGTTGCAGGACTTGACTCCGTTGCCGGTCCCACTTGTACATCGCGGCTACTTCTCTGAAAAAGTCTTTGCTTCTTCTGTTGTTCTATTGGTGTTCTTGTTACTAATAGCAGTTGTTGCTGTTATTATGTATCTTTCGACTTCCATAGCATGACATCTCAACCACCATTTTGTTCTGCTCCTGCGCTGCGCCTCCGAGGAATAGAGAGGGACAGACAGACAAACAGATAAATATACATATAAGCAGACAATGAGACAGGGAGAAAGACTTTTAGACAAAATCTGAGTGTACATAGGTAAGATGGATCTTATGGAGAAAAAAAACTGGTACCTTTTGTTTGATCATTTGACAAAACTTAGCATGTAACGTACAAATGTCTCACATACATGGAAGATCATAAGTCTCTCTCTCTCTCTCTTTCTCTCAACATCTTGCCTGTGTTCTTAAATTTAGTAGCTCAAGCTTCTAACAGGTAGGGAATTTCATTTTCTCTTGAAAAAAATATTACTTAGAATAGTTTAAAGATTAGTTGTAATTGAAAAAAGTAGCCAGTTTAGCATAGGTGAACTGATAATGACCGAACAGGTCAATTCAGTGATGAAAAATAATAATGATGGTAAACACGAGAATGAAGAGCAGAAAAGGGAGCAGAGAGAGAGAAGGGGGAAAAAAAGAAAGAGATAGACTATCGTTTGCAATATTCATAAATGCGATTTAACTCACGGAAAATGACTTTCAGAAATGATCTTCCTTCGAGAATTAAAAAAAAAGAAAAAAACTTTCCCCGCGGCTAGAAGTTACACAAGAAGAAGAACGGCAAACACTGCTGGACAAAGCCTCCAGTCAGGGTAGGTCCGCGCACCACTCACCCGACACTACGCTGTCTCCACAAGCCATTTAGTCTCCAGTTTCATGGGCCACCATGCACCTTCTGCACCTTCTGCACCACCGCCGCCGGCCAGTCCAGGCCCCGCTTGCTCGCGCCTCGCCGCGATTGGTCCATCGCCCGCGGATCAATTGCTTTCGCGTTGCTGATTGGTCGAGGCAGCGCGGGGTGGTGGGGGGGGGGCTCGTTCTGGGACGAATTAAGAGTCGGAACCTTTTACCCCCCGAAACCATTCCCTGGAGGCCTGTCGACTGGGACGGAGCGTACACACTGTGGGTTGATCTTGCCAGGCAGGACAAAGTGAGTGGAATGGGATTTTAAGATTCAAACAAATAAAGGCCCAATCGATCAAGAGAAGCTGTGACCGGGCGCCAAGCTACGGCACACCGTCATCCGTGTTCAGCAGGTTCGTGTCTGGCTTAGACACACGTCTGGGGCCGCACTGCCTCGTTAGACTGGCCCCGGCGCTAGGTAAACTCGTTAGGCCATGCAACGCCCCTCCCCCTACCTCGCCCCCTACCCTTCCCTCGCCACCACCTGCCATAGATCACAATTCAGTGAACAAAGGTACTTCTTTTCCGCAAAGGAAAAGAAGTACCTTTGTTCACTGAATTGTGATATAGTTGAGGATTTTCCGAGGGCTTTAAATATTTCTTTTTTTTGCAAACCTTAGCGTTTCAGTTACTTATTACGAGAAGTAATATATCCACCTTTTCCAAATATTTTTTTGTAATAAAAAGTTGTCACTGAGCCTGGCGAAAATATATTCAACACTCTATAGACTTTTAAACTTTTTATTTTGTCTTGACTTCATTAGCTGACACTCACATGATGCAGGCTGTCAACGGTTCCAGCATCGCAGCCAAATTTATTCTTTCCGTCTTCAGAAATGATATTTATATATATATATATATATACCTGCATCCCGAAACCTTGGTCCACTACAATAAATTACTTAAAATATCTTGCAAGTAGCTGGTTTTCAGTTGCATCAGATGCTAGTGTAATACTTGTATATACTTGTTATTGTATGCACCAGCCCTCGTTGCTCAAAATGGACCAATCGTTGGCTTGACATGGACTGGACGTGTATTAATTAACAATATGCTAATGGATGACCTTCAGGTTTGATGGCAAAAAGGACAGTCATTTGTCTCATTTGTGCCTGGGTCTTATTAATGAGATGTCATGTAATTATCCCGAATGGTGTGGAGCGGACTCGAATTACATGCGATTTTTTTTTCTTAAACGTAGGGGTGTTGAGGACTAACGCAGTGTATGCCAGCTTTTATACTCGCAGATGGGAGAACAACACACACACACACACACACACACACACACACGCGCACACGCGCGCACACACACCGACGACGACGACGAGTCGTTTTTAGATGTGATATCCTGAAATATTTGGAGGTGACCGTCAGCTAAATAACTGATGAAAACAGCAATGAAAGAAAGTAACGACAACGATTGCTATCAGCTTTAAATCACTTTTAGCGAGTATTTTAGAACAAACACATCCCTAAGCAAAGTGTGTATCCTATGTAGTCATCATCACCTGGTTTCTTAACGCCCTTCTTAACTTCACGAACGTTTGACCAAGTTGTTATATAACCGTTACATAAAAACCTTACCAAGCTTTCGCCCATATCTTGTTCTGGTTAAGAAAAACACCCATAAGAGCAATCAGCAGCAACATCAGAGGCCGCACAATTCAAGTGCTCTTGATTGTTTAATTTTCGAGATAGTAATGTTTGTATGGTAGGAGGGAAGAGCTAAACAAATACTAAACAGGTGGACATAACAAAACATTGTCAACAAGTTGGTTTGCGTCGACCTCTGAGATTACGAGCCAAACTCCATTGGAAAGTGGTGATCACATGTTTGTACACCAATACATTTGCAAATACAATGGGACTTTGGGTAACTACGGTGC
Organism: Marisa cornuarietis; assembly: GCA_004794655.1. Classification (NCBI taxonomy): domain Eukaryota; kingdom Metazoa; phylum Mollusca; class Gastropoda; order Architaenioglossa; family Ampullariidae; genus Marisa; species Marisa cornuarietis. Next base: position 3,029 of record SMMW01000565.1, on the reverse strand, counting down.
TTTGATGCTTCGGCAGTTTGCCAGGTTAAGAATGAAACACTGTACCCGTTCAAATATGCCCAGGTGTGTGTGTGTGTGTGTGTGTGTGTGTGTGTGTGTGTGTGTGTGTGTGTGTGTGTGTGTGTGTGTGTGTGTGTAATGGAGTAAAAAAAATATGAAGAAGAAACTAACCTGAAATCTTTGTAACATTGTCATTATATTGCTTTCGAAGTTCTAATTTACCGTGTTTCTCGATTTTCTAAAAGCAGGAATCAAGCCTGGACCATACATAAACTAAATGAAGTACGGTCTGATTTTCCACTAATTTTTTTAATTATATTTTCTTCAGAAATCCGTACCTCGCTAGTCTCTAGAATGAACCGATTCCATTAAAACCAGAATTAAGTGCTGGGCTATTAAATCTAAGCCAACTTACCGACGATCTGATCAGGTTTACCCTGAAAATTGTCTCACTTGGAGACAAAAAGGGTTTTAAAATTCTGCTGCATCGAGAAAAAAATCGATGTTTGACAAAGTGTTGCACCTGGACTCGTAGTTATGACCTGCAGGCGCAGAGGATTTGCTTGACCTGCGCTCGATATCTACAGTCGAGGTAAAACTGTCTGTAGTATCGTCGTGCACCGGACACAGGACAGAGGGTTCAGATCATCGGCCCCAACTCCTAACTCTTCGTCTGTTTACAATAACAGGACCCACCGACTCTTCCGGTCAACCTGGGGGTAGCCTGTCCTTTATTACTACTGACCTGGGGGTAGCCTGTCTTTATTTCCATTACTACTGGCCTGGGGTAGCCTGTCCTTTATTTCCATTACTATTGACCTGGGGTAGCCTGTCCTTTATTAATACTGACCTGGGGGTAGCCTGTCCTTTATTTCCATTACTATTGACCTGGGGGTAGCCTGTCCTTTATTACTACTGACCTGGGGGTAGCCTGTCCTTTACTTCCATTAATAATGACCTGGGGATTGTCTGTCCTTTATTTCTATTACTACTGACCTGGGGGTAGCCTGTCCTTTATTTTCATTACTACTGACCTGGGGTAGTCTGTCCTTTATTTCCATTACTACTTACCTGGAGTAGTCTGTCCTTTATTACTACTGACCCGGGGGTATCCTGTCCTTTGCTTCCATTAATAATGACATGGGGTAGTCTGTCCTTTATTTCCCTTATTACTGACCTGGGGGTAGCCTGTCCTTTATTTCCATTACTGCTGACCAGGGTAGCCTGTCCTTTATTACTACTGACCTGGGTTAGTCTGTCCTTTATTTCCATTACTATTGACCTGGGGTAGCCTGTCCTTTACTTCCATTACTACTAACCTGGGAGTGGCCTGTCCTTTACTTCCATTACTACTGACCTCGGAGTGGCCTGTCCTTTACTTCCATTACTACTGACCTGGGGTAGCCTATCTTTTATTTTCATTACTACTGACCTGGGGGTAGCCTGTTCTTTATTACTACTGAGCTGAGGTTTGCCTCAACAAACTATATAATTATATCCACTTTACTACGTACAGAGAGGAGATGGGAGTTAATTCAGGAATGTTGATCCAAATCTCTCAAAGTGCCAGGACATTTATCCGGTCAGGTCCTTATTTGAGTCTTGAATGTGTCTTCATTATCACCTTCTTGCAGTACGAAGTATGTCGGGGTTGTCGGTCCTTTTACTGGCTGTTGGGTAATAAGTTTTTTAGCGCTTTTGGATAAGTTGATTAACGCCCACGCACTAAAATAAAGTCCCTTTAAAGCTTTCTTTAACAGAAAAATATGGACAATTTTTTAAAACCATGTTTGGCAAATTTCTTGTATAAATGTAATGTAAACATTTTGCCAAAACCATCGTCCACATTTGTCCGGTTAAGAATTTCTTTACAAGGACTAAAACATCCCACAATAATCTTTGTGTTGTCTTGTCATCTGTTTAGTATTTTTTGTGTAGAATGCCGTTGTCACGATCTCATTTTTTCTTTTCAAACACACTGAGCTCGCAAAGCCCACAACAGGTACACACACGCAGAAGGAAACACGTGAAACAGTTTTTTTAAGACGACAAGAACGAGTAAATTGAAAATATAAACGATCATAAATGGACTAAACCTAACAGCAATCATAATGTATCGAAAGTTATTCCAAACTATTGTAGTTTTCAACTCACTTATAATTTTTTAAGTGAGTCAAACTAGTAAGTGAACCCGAAATTAACGATGATCAGTAATTAACGTTGAACTGAGATGGCGATTAAGATGAACATTATAATTAAAGCATGCGGCTGTGTTCATGTATCCCGCGTGTGAAGATGTAACGAGTTAGTGGTGGGTCTTGTATTGTTTCGTGTGTGAATGGTGTCTTGTGGTTGACGTCTTGTGTGCGTCATTTGTTCGTCGTCATTTTGGGAAAAGAATGACGTAAAAAGAAGAAGAAAGACGACGGTTATGGCCAGATAGAAAAGAGAGAGCAGCGAGTTCTTCATCTTCCATAAATCAACTAGAAATCTCTTCACCTCCATCTTTACCTACGGGGGGGGGGGCTCGAGCGTGGTGTATGTGTGTAATATGCGTCGTGCGTATGCAAGGTAAGTGTATGTGCGTACGTCCTATTACACCAGACGTGTGAGTTAAATTGTCACCTGAAAGAGTCACGTGGCGGAAATGACCTGTTGAGGCCTGCGCATGCGTAGAGTGTACTTGGTACTTCGGCGGGAAGCACAATGGAAGTACACTGGCAGATTTGAGACTGAGACAGACATTTTTTAAGTCTGTAAATCGCTCCAAACTTTGCTTAGGAAAGCTGATGTCCTGCTCTCTTAAAAAAGACAAGTCCGCAGGTACTCTAGACCCCGTGCGAAAGGTCGCCATCATATCATTATAATTAAATACACTCGACAGTGCAGATGACTGGTGTGGGAAGTCAAAACCACAGTGTACTGTATAAGTTTTCTCACTGTCGACAGATTCTTATCGATGTTTTTGCATGCGATGTGAAAAAGAAACCCGTGGAGAATGGGAAAACTATGACAAAGGTGCAAAAAAA